>OY744555.1:10208948-10241448 GCA_963556195.1 Sepiola atlantica
GAAAAAAAGATTTCTTTGTCTTTTACTGTTTAAGAGGTAAATAAGGGGCAGTAACTCTTATCAACTGTTGTTATTACATGTAACGTAATTTACAGAAAATTAATTAGTAATAAATGAACAACAAAGTATACAGCAATGGAAAATTTAAGAATTTATTGTGTTTATACTTGGGTTTTATACTAAATGAATTTATCAAATATACTGTTACGTCTAATAGACATTTTACTTGCACAGTATCCGCTCGTACAATGGAAGCCATCAGTTTTCACTCGTGATGGCACAAGTCGCATGTTATGCCCACAATTGCAGGTTTCTTCTCCAGAAATAAGTCCATGCGCTTGCAAAAAATCAATCTGTTTTGCTTTTTCTGAAGTAAAATAGAGTACGTCTTCAAACTGGAACAATTTCAGATCCATGATTTCAATTTAACAGAATATCAGGCTTGATAGAAATTAAATATAAAATCTGGCTGAAAATTACAATTAAGAGTTACTGCCCCTTATTTACCTCTTAAACAGTAAAAGACAAAGAAATCTTTTTTTCGGACTTTTAAGCAACAAGCACCGATCTTTCTAATCAGTTAAAACGCCACCCTCCAAAGTGTGAAGACAGGCGTGTCTGTGTAGCAGACTGAAATAGGATGTACTTCTTGTCGTCCCTTGCGAGCAAATTGGTCATACGCTGACCAATCGGCTTGCAGGGCGTATTGATATCAACTGTTCCCTCGTGGACTATTTTCTACCACCTGGTCAGTTGAAGAAATCAGCAGAGAGAAATCGGCCAGCAACGAAGAAACATCTCTCTCCTGCCTTTCCCCTGCATCGTTCCAGCAGCAGCCATCTCCACTGGGAATATATTTGCTGACGACCCGGCAGCCTCTTTTCTTCACTGGGACACAGTTCCAACCCTCTGTTAAATAAACCCTTTTTTGTTAGTATCTGTTCCGATGGATACTGCACCCCATAGATCGATATTGTCTTGACTTTCGGGGCTTGATTTACGCCGGTCTATGGGTCTGTCCTGTGCAGTTCCAGGAGGTCCACCCTCCCAGGCTTTGCCTCCCCTCTTTGGGGAGGAGTAAGTTTATTGCTTACTGCCTGAGGCGCCCCTACCGGGGAATGCCGACGGGGCCGCCCAGGCAATTTTTAAACCCCACTTTCCCGACCCGACCTTGGGTCACATCTTACTTGTGGGAATAAGATAAAAACTGGCCTTGTGCCTAACTCATGAAGAGGAGTAAATCAATACTCGGTTGTTGTTCGTTCAATTCATTTCGTGCGATAAATGTAAGGAAGGGACCAACACCCCCCCCCCTTCTATTACATCTGTACCTGTCAATAATTTGTAGAAGTTACATAGTTACGGTCTAGTTTGTTTCGCACTTGCATGTGCTCACTCGCGCAGTGATTAGTACGTGGTTCGGTAAGAACACACTGGCGTGTTCTCACTCGCGTAGTGATACGTTGGACGATAAGAACACATTTCGAGTAAGCGGTTATTTCCGTTTCCACCCAATCCGGTTTCCGGCGAAATATAAACAGTTCTGCTCGACATGTTTTTGCTTTTTTTGCTTTTTACTTTTTACCTTTTTCTTTGCGTTTTTCTGTTCTCTTTTTTTTTCAAATTCTATTTTCTTCTTTCTTTCTTTCTTTTTCTTTCTTTTTCTTTCTTTTTCTTTTTTCTTTTTTTCTTCTTTCTTTCTTTGTTTCTTTCTTTTTCTTTCTGTTTTGATCTTTTTCTTTCTTTTTCTTTCTTTTTCTTTTTTTCTTCTTTCTTTCTTTCTTCCTTTTTCTTTGTTTCTTTCTTTTTCTTTCTGTTTTCATCTGTTCTTTTTCTTTCTTTTTCTTTTTTCTTCTTTCTTTCTTTCTTTTTCTTTGTTTCTTTCTTTTTCTTTCTGTTTTCATCTGTTCTTTTTCTTTCTTTTTCTTTTTTCTTCTTTGTTTCTTTCTTTTTCTGTGTTTCTTTCTTTTTCTTTCTGTTTTCATCTGTTCTTTTTCTTTCTTTTTCTTTTTTCTTCTTTCTTTGTTTCTTTCTTTTTCTGTGTTTCTTTCTTTTTCTTTCTGTTTTCATCTGTTCTTTTTCTTTCTTTTTCTTTTTTTCTTCTTTCTTTATTTCTTTTTCTTTGTTTCTTTCTTTTTCTTTCTGTTTTGATTTGTTCTCTTTCTTTTTCTTTCTTTTTCTTTTTTTCTTCTTTCTTTCTTCCTTTTTCTTTGTTTCTTTCTTTTTCTTTCTGTTTTCATCTGTTCTTTTTCTTTCTTTTTCTTTTTTCTTCTTTCTTTCTTTCTTTTTCTTTGTTTCTTTCTTTTTCTTTCTGTTTTCATCTGTTCTTTTTCTTTCTTTTTCTTTTTTCTTCTTTCTTTGTTTCTTTCTTTTTCTTTGTTTCTTTCTTTTTCTTTCTGTTTTCATCTGTTCTTTTTCTTTCTTTTTCTTTTTTTTCTTCTTTCTTTCTTTCTTTTTCTTTGTTTCTTTCTTTTTCTTTCTGTTTTGATTTGTTCTTTTTCTTTCTTTTTCTTTTTTTCTTCTTTCTTTCTTTTTCTTTGTTTCTTTCTTTTTCTTTCTGTTTTCATCTGTTCTTTTTCTTTCTTTTTCTTTTTTCTTTCTTTCTTTCTTTTTCTTTGTTTCTTTCTTTTTTCTTTCTTCTATTTTAGTACGTGGTTCGGTAAGAACACACTGGCATGTTCTCACTCGCGTAGTGATACCTTGGACGATAAGAACACCCTTCGCGTAAGCGTTTTTTTTTCCGCCCAAGCCGGTTTCCGGCAAAATATAAACAGTTCCGCTCGACATGTCAATGCGGCAAGACGTTATATCCCTGTTCTCGTTTCTAGAAATGTTTCTTCTAGACGAGATAGAAATTAACGAAATAGTGCTGATTCAACCTATTTTGTATTTTGTTTGTGTTGATGAAACTGCTCGAAATATAATTGTTTTAAAACTAGTTACCCTACAGCAAAATGGCGATTTCCAACAAGCTTCTCTCACAGCTTCTCTCTACACATTTAAGGATGAGAACGAAGTTTAGATGCAAATGTTGCAATACCCGTTCCTTCGGTAACATCAAAGAAAACACAACGATATATTCTTCACCACCAGCTGGTATAAGTTAGTACACACACACACACACACACACACACACACACACACACATATATATATGATTGACTCTCCCCATCGATTTCGACGTACGAGTGCCCCACCAGCGTGAATTTGTAATTGCAAGGGTTGCGCAATCACCAACAACCGCTCTCCTGAGTCGGTATTGCTTGATTCCAATGGCAAGTAGTAATACAAGACGACTGGAAACAATGCCGAGATAAGCAGAGAGCACATACAGCACCTGGTATTCCCAAATGGTCACCCATTTAGTACTGGCCAGGCTCGACGCCGCTTAACTTCGGTGATCTAACGGGAACGGGTGTGTCAACGTGATTGTGCCGTATATATATATATATATATATATATATATATATATATATATATATATATATATATATATATATATATATATATATATATATATATATGTATATATATATATGTATATATATGTATATATATATATGTATATATATATATATATATATATGTATATATATATATATATATATATATATATATATATATATACATATATATATATACATATATATATATATATATATATATATACATATATATATACATATATATATATATACATATATATATATATACATATATATATATATATATATATATATATATATATACATATATATATATATATATATATATATATATATATATATATATATATGTATGTATATATATATATGTTATTGTTTATTATCTATGTATGTATACGTTTCGTTCTTTTTAATCGGGACTCATCAGCATAGAGATATGACTATTCACTACCGGTCATGCGTTTCGAAACCCCGGATTACAAGTATTTTTCAACTACAAATCCGACGCCTTAACCACACGGCTAATTTTAAATAGCGAATAAACGGTGATAATTTTAACACTTTATCGGCGGGCTTAACGTCTAGAGCGTTCTACTTCTTTAGTGGAAGGAACGATGCATTTTAAAGCTAGTGACGTCATGCTGTGTTAATACTACACTTACAGTGCTCTACTTTTTTTTTCTCGAGGAGGTGCATTGTTTCACAACAACAAATAGGAAAGTTGTCATGAATTATCATAAATTTTGATTTGACCAATTATATTTGCTTTTGTGAACGTCAGAGACATCGAGGAGTTCGTTTTGACCCCATTATTAGTCGTTACGAGCTTTATGGGGAGTCAGCTCAACTTGAAGGCACTTGGGTCAAGAGCAAGTTAGATCAGGGGCATATAATTTCTGTAAACACATCATGCAGGAAAGAGTTAAACAGCATGTTTTCGAATGGAGAGCTCAATGTACATATGGTAGTTTGGTTTGGTAGTTTTGTTTTACGGCATATCAACCCTTTTTGGGTTATTTAATGCCGAATCTGGTCATTATAGTAAAAGTTTTTATGCTTCAAGTTCTTTATATCTTCAAATGTTTAATCATCGTTTTTGGTTTGGTAGTTTTGTTTTACGGCATATCAACCCTTTTTGGGTTATTTAATGCCGAATCTGGTCATTATAGTAAAAGTTTTTATGCTTCAAGTTCTTTATATCTTCAAATGTTTAATCATCGTTTTTGGTTTGGTAGTTTTGTTTTACGGCATATCAACCCTTTTTGGGTTATTTAATGCCGAATCTGGTCATTATAGTAAAAGTTTTTATGCTTCAAGTTCTTTATATCTTCAAATGTTTAATCATCGTTTTTGGTTTGGTAGTTTTGTTTTACGGCATATCAACCCTTTTTGGGTTATTTAATGCCGAATCTGGTCATTATAGTAAAAGTTTTTATGCTTCAAGTTCTTTATATCTTCAAATGTTTAATCATCGTTTTTGGTTTGGTAGTTTTGTTTTACGGCATATCAACCCTTTTTGGGTTATTTAATGCCGAATCTGGTCATTATAGTAAAAGTTTTTATGCTTCAAGTTCTTTATATCTTCAAATGTTTAATCATCGTTTTTGGTTTGGTAGTTTTGTTTTACGGCATATCAACCCTTTTTGGGTTATTTAATGCCGAATCTGGTCATTATAGTAAAAGTTTTTATGCTTCAAGTTCTTTATATCTTCAAATGTTTAATCATCGTTTTTGGTTTGGTAGTTTTGTTTTACGGCATATCAACCCTTTTTGGGTTATTTAATGCCGAATCTGGTCATTATAGTAAAAGTTTTTATGCTTCAAGTTCTTTATATCTTCAAATGTTTAATCATCGTTTTTGGTTTGGTAGTTTTGTTTTACGGCATATCAACCCTTTTTGGGTTATTTAATGCCGAATCTGGTCATTATAGTAAAAGTTTTTATGCTTCAAGTTCTTTATATCTTCAAATGTTTAATCATCGTTTTTGGTTTGGTAGTTTTGTTTTACGGCATATCAACCCTTTTTGGGTTATTTAATGCCGAATCTGGTCATTATAGTAAAAGTTTTTATGCTTCAAGTTCTTTATATCTTCAAATGTTTAATCATCGTTTTTGGTTTGGTAGTTTTGTTTTACGGCATATCAACCCTTTTTGGGTTATTTAATGCCGAATCTGGTCATTATAGTAAAAGTTTTTATGCTTCAAGTTCTTTATATCTTCAAATGTTTAATCATCGTTTTTGGTTTGGTAGTTTTGTTTTACGGCATATCAACCCTTTTTGGGTTATTTAATGCCGAATCTGGTCATTATAGTAAAAGTTTTTATGCTTCAAGTTCTTTATATCTTCAAATGTTTAATCATCGTTTTTGGTTTGGTAGTTTTGTTTTACGGCATATCAACCCTTTTTGGGTTATTTAATGCCGAATCTGGTCATTATAGTAAAAGTTTTTATGCTTCAAGTTCTTTATATCTTCAAATGTTTAATCATCGTTTTTGGTTTGGTAGTTTTGTTTTACGGCATATCAACCCTTTTTGGGTTATTTAATGCCGAATCTGGTCATTATAGTAAAAGTTTTTATGCTTCAAGTTCTTTATATCTTCAAATGTTTAATCATCGTTTTTGGTTTGGTAGTTTTGTTTTACGGCATATCAACCCTTTTTTGGGTTATTTAATGCCGAATCTGGTCATTATAGTAAAAGATTTATGCTTCAAGTTCTAAAAATAAAATAAAAAAGGGGATGGAGAAAGGGAGAGGGGCTGTTGTTTTTGTTTTTGTTTTGTAGAACATAATTAAGTTTTACAAAAAAACAAACAAAAAAAAAAAAAACAAAAAAAAAACGTCAATGTAGGTGAATTTCGTCTCAGGGAGCCACAGGGCAGCCTGATCTGGTATCACCAGCAATGTACATATGTTGTGCCCTCAGTCTCAAACAATATGCAAGGCAGAGTTATCTTCCCTTGAAAAGAGAAGGATTATCTACCCTTGAGCGTGCATTGCATTCTGGGAGGTGTCACAAATGTTCATTTTTCTAAGCTTGACATTCCATTCAAATGATCTTTATTTTTGTAACATTTTTAGCAATCTCAAACAAGGCAAGTTGCCAATGAGACTTAAAGGGGCTATTGTCAATTAGGGCCTCCTAACTGGGGAGTTGTGCAGCAACATTTTCTGTTCAAATTATATTTAAATTTCTGCATGTTGATAAAGTCAAGGAAACAGGGAGCAGGGAGGGAATTTCAAAGTTTGAGGATAAAAACCAACTACAGTAGAAAGCCTTCCGGCATCTTGGGATCTCTACAGTGAAGGGGTGGGATTTAGCTGATTATCAGGTGTATTTATGTCAAGTTTGACAGAACGCATTCCATTTAAGTACAGGGATGAAACATTGCGGCGATGAGACAGAAGCTGGAGCTTGGTAGACAGTGTGGGACCTATTAGATTAGAGACTCTTTTTTAGATCCTGTCTAAGTAGGAGAGACTAATGGATAGTGCACCCACCTAGATGTGAAACAATACTCCATGCATGGGCGGATGGTGGCTTTGTAGAGATATAGGATACTAGCGAGAAGTTTTCTAGCACGGTAGAGGGAGGCCACTTTCCTTGCCGCAGCCTTGTCAGTGTCTTCAATGTATTTGTTGTAATTCATGTTACCTGTGAATGGTAGGCTGAAAGGTTTGAATGTCGGACTCTCAGGTCGGCTGCTATTAACCATGGCAATTGGTAGTTCAAAAAGGTTTCTTATACTTGTTGAAGAAAAAGAGCTTTGTCTTAGTAGCATTAAATGTGACCATCAATTTTTGAAAAGGAGCTTTGTCTTTGTAGCATTAAATGTGGCCATCCATTTTTGAAAAGGAGCTTTGTCTTTGTAGCATTAAATGTGACCATCAATTTTTGAAAAGGAGCTTTGTCTTAGTAGCATTAAATGTAACCATCCATTTTTGAAAAGGAGCTTTGTCTTAGTAGCATTAAATGTGACCATCAATTTTTGAAAAGGAGCTTTGTCTTGGTAGCATTAAATGTGACCATCCATTTTTGAAAAGGAGCTTTGTCTTGGTAGCATTAAATGTGACCATCCATTTTTTGAAAAGGAGCTTTGTCTTAGTAGCATTAAATGTGACCATCCATTTTTGAAAAGGAGCTTTGTCTTAGTAGCATTAAATGTGAACATCAATTTTTGAAAAGGAGCTTTGTCTTAGTAGCATTAAATGTTACCATCCATTTTTGAAAAAGAGCTTTGTCTTAGTAGCATTAAATGTGATAATCAATTTTTGAAAAGGAGCTTTGTCTTAGTAGCATTAAATGTGACCATCAATTTTTGAAAAGGAGCTTTGTCTTGGTAAATTGAATATAAAATGTTGGTTGTTAAAAAGATGCCGAAAATAAACTTAATAACTTAAATTAACTAAAAATTAAAAATTAACTAAAAATTAAAAATTAACTAAAAAAACAAATAGATTGCAAAATAGAATTATCGAAAAGTAAATTCCAAAAGTTGAAAACACAATTGATTCCAAAATTAAAAAAAGAAGAAAAAAACGGCGGGAACTTAGTTGTCAAACCCATTATTATTTACCACTCTCACAACTTGTTGAAGTGCGTGGTTTGCAAATCGATTTACGCGAATATATTCCTGAACATATCACTCGCAGAATCTAATATATACCATATGTAAATACAGAATGTTATAATTGAATTATTTTTTCTTACTTTTAAGTAATTGGCAGATATGTTCAAATAGTTTACCGAACATTTTTCCCCATTAAAAGATAGTCGGAAAGCCCAACAGAGGGTTGCATGGAATTAATTATATTAAAAAGAATTGTTTGTATTCCCTGGATGATTCTCTCTCGTCTGTGAATAATTGCTTCTGTAGTCAATTACTCGAACCATCTTTCTAAATTGAAAGCCACAATTCCAATTTCTTTTCAGACAATGAGCTTATTAAACTTTTCTTTGACTTTTAACTTTGAGAATGGACGTGATTGGTCGGTTAGCTCTAAGTTTTCAAGGAATGTCAACCCTTTTTGGGTCAACACTTCTTAGGTCAATCCTTCTTAGGTCACTTTTCTGTCGAAACGTTTGTTTTATATACGAATCGTTTTTTCATTAATCTTTTACTTAATCATTTACTAGTGAACACTAGTGAAAAATGAAGAAACACATAGAATATAACGAGCAGGTTCTCTGTCTGTCTGTCTGTCGGTCTGTCTGTCCGTCGGCGAGAATTTTTTTAAACGTAAGAGAGTGGGGGCGGGTAATTACTATTTAGTTAATTAATTTTTTCACGTCAGCGTTCATAATATGTGTTTACCTTAGAATTAATAAATTTTTTCAAGTCAGAATTACGTTGGGAAACTATTAATTACTTAATTTAGATTAAATAAAATTAAATAACATAAATAAAGTATAAACAAATTTCAAGACGAGACTGCGATTCGAACAGACAAAGTGTTAAGAATCTTACTTAAACTAATACTTTTTTCAACTTCCTTATATACTGTTACCAAAAGTCGCTCAGACATCAGGCGGGTTTTGTCATTTACATAATTCATTTGTTTTAAACTTCTAATCAATTCATATTTACAAATATACACTTATAACTGCTATTATCAAATTTACATATGTATTTACAATATTTTCCGATAAGGTGATATTAATAAAAATTATTCATACAATTAATTATGATGTGAACACTGAATAATGCACACCATAATAACATGATTTAAACCAATTCATGAAAGAAAAGTAAAATTTAATGAAAAGTCAATCAAAAATGTCTATACTGAAACCTATTGGGAAAAAAAAAGAAGATTCTTAAAATGTATGAGAATTCTTCTTCTATAAGATAACGAGCAGGTTCTCTGTCTGTCTGTCTGTTTGTCTGTCTGTACGTCCGCTGGCGATAATTTTTGTAAACGTAATAGTGAGGAGGCGGGGGGGGGGGGGCTGGTAATTACTATTTAATTAATTAATTTTTTCGAATCAGCATTGATAATCTTTGTATACCTTATAATTACGTTGGGAAACTATTACTTAATTTAGATTAAATAACATTAAATAACATAAATAAAGAAGAGACTGCGATTCGAACAGAGAAAGTGTTAAAAATCTTACTTAAATTAATACTCTTTCAACTTCCTTATATACTGTTACAAAAACTCGCTCAAACAACAGGCGTGTTTTGCAATTTACATAATTCATTTGTTTAAAACTTCTAATAAATTCATATTTACAAATATACACTTTTAACTGCTATTCTCAAATTTACATATGTATTTACAAGATTCTCTTTCGTCTGTGAATAATTGCTTCTGTAGTCAATTAGTCGAACCATCTTTCTAAATTGAAAGCTACAATTCCAATTTCTTTCCAGACAACGAACTTATTGCACTTTTCTTTGACTTTTAACTTTTATTCATCTCAAACAAGGTGCCGAAAATGTTAATTTTTCTAAGCTTAAGATCATTAAAATGAAATTATTTTAATGCTCTTTTGTTTGTAACACTTTTAGCAATCTCAAACAAGGCAAATTGCCAATGAGACTTAAAGGGGCTATTGTCAATTAGGGCCTCCTAACTGGGGAGTTGTGCAGCAAAATTTTCTACTCAAATTATATTTGAATTTCTGCATGTTGATAAAGTCAAGGAAACAGGGAGCAGGGAGGGAATTCCAAAGACTAGCAGTTTGAGGATGAAAACCAATTAGATTAGAAAGCCCTCCGGCATCTTGGAATTTCTACAGTGAAAGGGGTGAGATTTTAACGTTGGACGTGATTGGTCGGTTAGTTGTAAGTTTTCAAGGAATGTCAACCCTTTTTAGGTCAACCCTTTTTAGGTCAACACTTCTTAGGTCAATCCTTCTTAGGTCACTTTTCTGTCAAAACGTTTTTTTTATATACGAATCGTTATTTCATTAATCTTTTACCTATTTCAGACTAGTGAACACTAGTGAAAAATGAAGAAACAAAAATAATATTATGAGCAGATTCTCTGTCTGTCTATCTGTCTGTCTGTCCGTCGGCGAGAATTTTTGTAAACGTAAAAGAGGGGGGGGCGGTTAATTACTATTTACTTAATTTAAATTTTACCTCTCGTTTTAGTACAAAATTTTATCTTGCTCTTAGTGGTGATATATATTTATCTGTGTGAATTTGTGAAGCCCAAAAAGTAATTGAGATATGTTATTTCATATATTTCTTCTTACTTGTATATTTGTTTTTGTTTTATTTTATTTTATTTCTATTCATATTCAATTTTTATTTTAAATTTCTGTCACCTTCATAAAACTTTGTGTGATTGTGAACTTATCTTAACAGGCATGATATATTTCAAGACCTGAGGATCGGGAGCCCCTCAAACTGCTCTCGTGAAACAAAATCAATTTTGTAGTCAAAATGAAATAAATTATCATTTATATTTATATATATATATATATATATATATATATATATATATATATATATATATATATATATATATATATATATATATATATATAAAATAGTAACTTTGTGTGCGTGTGTCCGCTTGATCTTTGTGTCATATGTTCACCCAAACCGCTGGACAGAATTGCTTGAAAATTGCCATGTGGAAATTTGACCTCTCAGTGAAGGTCATAGGCTATATAAGAAATATATCACTTTAACGCTGGGGACTCCCCGAATGAAAACTGTTTTCCCTTACATTCAAATGAAATTTAAACCATATATCAATGACCAAAAATGGTTTCTATTCCCAAAATTCCTAAAATTTCAATCGTAGTCACTACTCAAATTCCCGACTGCCTGCGTTTAATATACACATTTCAATCTCAACTCCTCAAAAACTACTTTCATTCTCGGTCCACGGAAGTATTTTAAAATCGCCCTAATTCTCAAAATTACATCCGCATAAGTGCGTTCCATTTATGATTGAACTAAACATCTTTCTATGGTATTTACTTCATTTTTAACATTGCCAACGCTGCCTTTTTTCCATCTTTAAATCTCCTTTTACCGGACACCTTATCAAGGGACATTCACCAACTGGACAGACTCCATATTTCCCACTACACTCTTACTCTCCATTACTTTATATTTTTTCAAATTTTGAATTTTGGCTTTTCCACTGCCAACTTATCTATCTATGTAATTCCTCTGATGATAAGATTTTAATCTTTGAAAAGCCTTGGCTTAAGGAAAGAATAATAAACATGTTTTTACCGAGTACACCTTGCATTGAACAATCGAAGTTGAAATAAATCTGGACATTCGTACATATTTATCACTCTTCTGTCATCTATCTTTATAATTGCTCTATCTCGTATATTGAGCTTAAACCATTTCACCATAAGTTCTATCTACTAAAAGTATACATTGAGTTTCATATTATATATATATAGATATATATATATATACATATATATATATATATATATATATATATATATATATATATATATATGGGAAGAGAAGGATGAAGGTAATCCGACGTGATGGTAAAATGAAAAAGGAAAACCAAAAAACTGGATGTTTTTTTATGTGTACATCAACGTTTCGTCTTTATTTATAAGACTTCATCAGGATGATGATATAGGGAAAAGATATCATGCAAGCACGGATACATGTAGGGTAGACATGTTGGGAAGAAAAATAAAATAAAATGAAAAATAATAGCAGCGTCTAAGCTGGACGTCCGTACTTGTTAGAGAATGAAAAATGAGTGGGAGAAAAAAGGGGAAGGGTGGAGGGAGCAAGGACTACTGTGGCTGGCGATGAGAGAAAGAGGTGGGGGATGAGCAGGGGTAAAATGGATGGCAGAGAGAGATTGGGGGAAAAGGGGGAGGGGGTGTCTGACCAGATGGCTGCGGTCGAGACCGAAGGGGAAGAGTGAGTTGGAACGTTTGTGTGTGTGGGGTGTGTGCAGGGAAATGGGGATGGGCAGAGAGGGAGGGGGGGGGCTGTGATCTCGGTGGATGGGCGAAAGCCATAGTCCCAGAGAGCGTTTGAAGAAAATGAGGGAATTTAAGAAGAGGCATGGGAGAAAACGGATGAGAGGGGGAAGAGGGAGGATTTGTCGTGATAGGGTGTGAAATATTTGAAATATTTGGAAAATGATAGCAATGAGTGGGGGATTGGAGTGGGTGGGGGAGGGGGTGATTGAAAGGGTGGGTGAGGAATATATTTGAAATATTTGGAACATGAGAAAGTTTATTTGGACTGTAGTATTAAAAATGTGAGGGAAAGAAAAATGAGGAAAAAATAAGAGAAGATACAGGGAGAAAAGGGAAGGGTGTGGGTGAATGGAAGAGTGTCATAAGGTTAGAGATGAAAATAAAAGTTAGCCATGATCAGGCAAAAGACTTTGTTCAGTGAGGATGATCTTGCTTATTAAGGGTGATAGGTTAAAGAAACCATTTCGCTGCTTGATAGTAGTGGAGGATGTGATGAGTGCAGTTTCCAATAATCTTCGCCGAGATTTGTTGTGGATGTGTTTAGTGATTTTGGCTTGTTCAAATTTGAATGCATGACCATATTCTAGAGCATGGGAGAAAAGTGCACTAAGAGGGTTGTTGTTTTTTATATCCCTTTTATGTTCATTTAATCGTTTCTTTAATTCGCGTTGTGTTTCTCCCACGTAGAATTGATGGCAATCATTGCAAGGGACAGTGTATAAGCCGGCATGGGATGTGGGTGTTTTTTGGAAATGTCTGGATGTGTTTAAAGTTTGTTTTATGGATTGAGAAGTGGTTTGTACTATTGGAATGCCTAATTTGTTGAGCGTGTTGCATATGGATGTGTTATTGGAATGCGTGGGTAGGAGAAGGGGTCTGTCTATGAGAGAGGTGTTAGGGGTTTGATTTTTTTGTGTGGTGTTTCTGGAGAATATTTGGAAGGCTTTTTTCTTGGCATTTAATATGAAATGTGTGGGGTATTGCAATGTTTTTAGGGAATTAAAAATGTATTTTATTTCTTCATCTATGTGTGGGGGGCTACATATTCTAAGGGCGCGTAGGAAGAAGCCTATAATTATACCTGTTTTGATCTTGCTATGATGGTGGGAGTAGAAATGTATGTAGTCATTTTTGTGAGTGTTTTTGCGGTGTACCTTAAATTCTAGTTTATTGTTGGACTTAATTATAAGAGTATCAAGGAAGGGAATAGAGCCGTTTATTTCAGTCTCATGGGTGAATTTTATGGAGGGTTCTACTGTGTTGAGTTTATCCTTAACATGAATGATTTGTGTGTCTGTGGGGAGGAAAATTAAAATATCATCTATGTATCTAAAGTATTCGATGTTAGGAGGTAGTCTATATTTGAAAGGACCGGATTCTAAGAATTCTAAAAAGAGGCAGGCCAATACACCGCTAAGGGGGTTGCCCATGGGGAGTCCAAATTTTTGTTTGTAGAATACTTCGTTAAATTGGAAATATGTTATGTCAGTGATGAGTCTAATTATTTCTATAAAAATGTTGGGGGGAAAAGGTAGGTCGGTTTTTGTTTTCTTTATATGTGTGTGAAGTAAGTGTAGGCATTTTTTTACAGGTACGTTAGTGTAGAGCGAAGTTACATCTAGGCTGTGTATATTTTTATTTTCTACGTTGATGTTTTTTATTCTGCTAAGAAGGTCGCCTGAATTTTTTATGTGGGAGGGACTGATGGTACCCATTAGTGGAGTGAGGATGTTAGCTATGGCCCGTGCGATTTTGTGTGTGGTGCTACCTATGCTTGATACAATTGGCCTGCCTCTTTTTAGAATTCTTAGAATCCGGTCCTTTCAAATATAGACTACCTCCTAACATCGAATACTTTAGATACATAGATGATATTTTAATTTTCCTCCCCACAGACACACAAATCATTCATGTTAAGGATAAACTCAACACAGTAGAACCCTCCATAAAATTCACCCATGAGACTGAAATAAACGGCTCTATTCCCTTCCTTGATACTCTTATAATTAAGTCCAACAATAAACTAGAATTTAAGGTACACCGCAAAAACACTCACAAAAATGACTACATACATTTCTACTCCCACCATCATAGCAAGATCAAAACAGGTATAATTATAGGCTTCTTCCTACGCGCCCTTAGAATATGTAGCCCCCCACACATAGATGAAGAAATAAAATACATTTTTAATTCCCTAAAAACATTGCAATACCCCACACATTTCATATTAAATGCCAAGAAAAAAGCCTTCCAAATATTCTCCAGAAACACCACACAAAAAAATCAAACCCCTAACACCTCTCTCATAGACAGACCCCTTCTCCTACCCACGCATTCCAATAACACATCCATATGCAACACGCTCAACAAATTAGGCATTCCAATAGTACAAACCACTTCTCAATCCATAAAACAAACTTTAAACACATCCAGACATTTCCAAAAAACACCCACATCCCATGCCGGCTTATACACTGTCCCTTGCAATGATTGCCATCAATTCTACGTGGGAGAAACACAACGCGAATTAAAGAAACGATTAAATGAACATAAAAGGGATATAAAAAACAACAACCCTCTTAGTGCACTTTTCTCCCATGCTCTAGAATATGGTCATGCATTCAAATTTGAACAAGCCAAAATCACTAAACACATCCACAACAAATCTCGGCGAAGATTATTGGAAACTGCACTCATCACATCCTCCACTACTATCAAGCAGCGAAATGGTTTCTTTAACCTATCACCCTTAATAAGCAAGATCATCCTCACTGAACAAAGTCTTTTGCCTGATCATGGCTAACTTTTATTTTCATCTCTAACCTTATGACACTCTTCCATTCACCCACACCCTTCCCTTTTCTCCCTGTATCTTCTCTTATTTTTTCCTCATTTTTCTTTCCCTCACATTTTTAATACTACAGTCCAAATAAACTTTCTCATGTTCCAAATATTTCAAATATATTCCTCACCCACCCTTTCAATCACCCCCTCCCCCACCCACTCCAATCCCCCACTCATTGCTATCATTTTCCAAATATTTCAAATATTTCACACCCTATCACGACAAATCCTCCCTCTTCCCCCTCTCATCCGTTTTCTCCCATGCCTCTTCTTAAATTCCCTCATTTTCTTCAAACGCTCTCTGGGACTATGGCTTTCGCCCATCCACCGAGATCACAGCCCCCCCCTCCCTCTCTGCCCATCCCCATTTCCCTGCACACACCCCACACACACAAACGTTCCAACTCACTCTTCCCCTTCGGTCTCGACCGCAGCCATCTGGTCAGACACCCCCTCCCCCTTTTCCCCCAATCTCTCTCTGCCATCCATTTTACCCCTGCTCATCCCCCACCTCTTTCTCTCATCGCCAGCCACAGTAGTCCTTGCTCCCTCCACCCTTCCCCTTTTTTCTCCCACTCATTTTTCATTCTCTAACAAGTACGGACGTCCAGCTTAGACGCTGCTATTATTTTTCATTTTATTTTATTTTTCTTCCCAACATGTCTACCCTACATGTATCCGTGCTTGCATGATATCTTTTCCCTATATCATCATCCTGATGAAGTCTTATAAATAAAGACGAAACGTTGATGTACACATAAAAAAACATCCAGTTTTTTGGTTTTCCTTTTTCATTTTACCATATATATATATATATATATATATATATATATATATATATATATATATATATATCGAGGCAGCATTTTTTCCTTAAGACACGTATTATTAAAAATAACCGACAATTTTTGTCTGGTTATTTTAGTATTGATCCCTTCAATTTTCCAGATTAAAATCTTAATCTCGGAGAGAAATTGGCTGATGAAACTGCCGTAATGTACATGTTGGTCCAGAGTACTTTCTGACCCGTCTGGGTCCATCGTCAGTGGAATAATGACAAACAGGTAAAGACCTGGAGTGAGATTTATAATTAATTATGGCGGGAAAATTAAAATATGAAACTATATTTTAATCTGGAAAATTGAAGGGATCAATACTAAAATAACCAGACAAAAATTGTCGGTTATTTTTAATAATAATAATAATAATAATAATAATAATAATATATATATATATATATATATATATATATATATATATATATATATATATATATATATATATACGTTTAATTAATGTTTCCTTTCTTTTATTTAACATTAATGTTTGTTTCTTACCCTGTTTCTAAGATTTTTATAACAATTCGAGGGCCCACATCGCCACACGTGCACGTGGGAGGATGAATACAGAATTGAAATCTACTTGCAGAAATTATTATTTATTTTGTTGAAATAACTCGAATTTATAATACTATATTTCTGCTTCCACCCGACAAGTGCGGAATTACATAAGTTGTAGCGAGTCTCCCTTTCAAAATGAAAGAGAGCGATTAAAAAACAAGATACAAGCAAGTTCTCTACACCTCCTGCTAATCTGGCATCGGTACCCGACGCAAACACGCGTTGACGCGCATACACGCCTCATCTTCTTACCCGACCACGTCACGTGCCGCCTCTTCAGCGGGCGGATTCTGGTTTTTGGTTTTAAGAGACTCGTGCCGACGTTCTCATCCTCGTTTTTTTTCTTTTTTTTTTAATCTTCGCAATCAACGCACGCATCACCCCCTTCCCCTTCCCCATGTGTACAAAAAACTTTCGTTTTTGTACTTTTACGATATTTTTGGAAACCGTTATTTGACTCGTTTTTTTTTTGTTTTTTTTTTTCTTTTCTATCAATGGAATTAGAAGATCCTCGTAGACAACAACGCCACCAACAGCTGCATCAACATCGGAAGATAATCACATCAATTATGTGTAAAACTTTCCATCACACCCTTTTCTTTTTTTCTTTTTTAATTTTTATTATAGACCCTGGTTTTGGCGAGATACAAAACCGTTTTTACGCATATTTTTGGGTGAACGCCGAAACTATAAATATTTCTTTCTTTTAAACAAACGTGTTTGTTTACAATAGGGGTTATTGTTATCATAAAAAAAAAAAAAAAACATTTTTCTGGCCTGGATCCTCCAACAAACATGAAATTTGGTGCCACGAAATAAACGTTTTATTAAAACGTTTATCAAGAATCCAATAATTATCGAAAACATTCTCCTCGTTAAATGGAGATTTATTTTGAAAAGGAGGTTTTACCTCGAAATATAAAACAATGACACCATGTTATGTTTTATTCGATACAATACTATGGTAAATATTTATTCGATAATTATTGAATTATTCGATATTATCGTTGCATTTACTTTTGTCTCGTATGATTTTTTTTATCAAACAGTATCTTCAACCTTATATCGCATTGTCACTGCTTTCAAATATCAGACTACTACACCCGTTTAAACGTTTTGTTATTTTTGTAATCGCCCAATTTTCCATTGAAGGATAGAACGCTGTTTTACTAATGCGTCACCACTAATAAAGACTAAAAGCCACTCGAGGATAAGGGTTAATGAGATACTGTGACGGAGAATTACCTTGCCAAATCACGAGCTGGTGGAAAACTTGCGAAGAGAACGTCAGAAAACCAATGATGAAATGACACACATACACACACATACCCCCCCCCCCCATATATATATATATATATATATATATATATATATATATATATATATATATATAATGAATTGGTTTGTTCATATTCTTTTAAGATTTTTATTTTATTATTGTAGTCTGCATCCTCTGTGCTTTTCGGCGTGTGCCTCTATTTTATGCTAAATTTCTTAAAAGATGCTTTAAAAGAATATGAACAAACCAATTTATAACATTTCCACGCTGCACGGCGTTTCCCATATTCAAAAGCAAGAGACCAGTATATGAAAAAAAGAAACTAACATCGTCGTCCCTTTTCTGATATTGATGAGGCATCTGTCCGTCAAGTTGAGACTGCGATTTTGTATCTTTAAGCCGTTATTTACGTAATAAAGAACAACATTTCTTGTCTAAAATCGTCTCCGAGTTGTCTAATTACTTGTAATGAACATGAAGCCGGCAATAGATTGACGACACTATAAAGCAGTTGCTATTTATCTTCCTCCCACAGCGGTTAGATGTGACACAAGGTCGGGAAAATGGGATTTGAAAAACCAGCGCCCGAGAAGGTGAGCACTCTGGCCTACAAAAAAGGCCTTGGTAGCCTCGTCGGCATTCCCGGTAGGGGCGTTCAGACGGTAAGCGATAAACTTACCCCCCCCCCCAAAGAGGGGAGGCAAGGCTTGGGAGGGTGGACCTCCTAGAACTGCACAGAACAAACCCACAAACCGGTCGAATCAAGACGCGAAGGCCAAGATTATACCGGTCTATAGAGTTTAGTATCCATCGGAACAGATACTACACTTTGATCTTGGCCAAAAGGCCGATAATTTATTTAGGCTGGTGCATTCCTCGAAAACATTAATTTCTATATTAAATGAAAATTACATCCCTGCACAACACCTTAGACATAACGCCCGTTGTGGAAGGGGGGAAGGTGGGGGTCGGGGGTCTTTGTGATCTTTAAAGCCAGCGTCCGTCAGCATTCCCCGGTAGGGGCACCTCAGGCGATAGCAATAAACTAGCCCCTTCTCAAAAGGTGAGAAGGTAAAACCTGGGAGGGTGGACCTCGCAGAACTGTGCAGGACAAACCCACAGACCGGCAGAACCGGTCTATAGGGTGTAGTATCCATCGGAACAGATACTACACTTTGATTCCAGCCAGTTATTTATGTAATAAAGAACAACATTTTTTTGTTTAAAATCGTCTCAGAGTTGTCTTATTACTTGTAATTAACCAGAAGCCGGCAATAGATAGACGACGCCATAAAGAATCGCCACAAAGCAAAACCAACCAGAGAACTTATTTATTCTTTTGTCCCGCCAACAGGTTTCTAAGCGACCATCATCTCCGCCATGCAAAGGGCGCTCCCAGAAGAGAGTGTCCAAAACTAGAAGCAATCATGTCGGAATTCAGGATGGCGTCACTTCATACAATCACGTTCACAGATCAATATCGATTAGAAATATCGATTTATTGATTTAATATTCATAGCCTGTTTCGATAGGTCATCTCGGCCGTCGTTGCTCCCTTGGACTTTAGAAAAAAAACGAAATAAGCACTCAACAAATGTTTCTATCCATTTTTGGGAAATTGAGTTGGAGAAAGAAATTATAGGAAGAAACGGAAAATATTAAATGTTAACAACAACCGGTTCAGATTTTGCCTCACCTTTTTAAAGAGCTGTGGGACCTTTATAAATAATAGATACTCCGTTATCTATCAAGCGACAACCCCTATCTAATTGCCGCAATTTTGCATCTCTGTGCTTTTTATGCAAGTACTTCCACGGAATGTGTTCCGATGAACTTACTGCACTTAAGCAAACTAGCAGCAAAATCCCACCCCTTCCCTGTAGAAATCTCGAGACGCCGAAAAACCTTTCTACTCTAATAGCTTCTTTTATCGGACTGCTTGCCTTTGGAATTCCTTTCCAGCTCCCTGTTTCCCCGACTGTACGAACATGCAGAATTTTAAATGTAATGCGAACAAACATCTTGCTGCACAACTCCCCACCAAGGTTGCTTCGTATAATTATGTCCCATAATCACAGTAGCCCTTTACTTCTCAGTGGCAATAGGCCTTGTTTGGAGTGAATTGACGTAAAAAGAAAATCTCGAACTACATAAATGCGTACAAAATTATGCAAATGAATGAGAAAAATAATGTAATAGATATTTTGTATTTGCATGTCTGTAACACAAACTACGTCAAAGTTCTCAAGATATACAGGGTGGGCAAAAATAAGGGTCCTATTTTTAAAAATTCATAACTTTTTTATTTATTGATTTAAAAAAAATTTTTTTTTTAGAATAAGTAAAGGACCCCTTCCGAAGCAAGCATGAGCCGTATTAGCCCTAAGAAACGTACCCTCATTTAGAAAACATTATTTTTGCTTAAAAAACTCAAAACAGTGTAAAAAACAATACTTTAGTTTTTGTAAGTTTTAAGAAGTGTTTTTCGGCTAAAATTTGTTTTGTTTATTTCAAAAAATCTCGGAAGGGTCAGTCTACACACACATAAAGTTTGGTAAGTTTAACTTTTATTTTGTGGAAGTTATTCAAATTCAAGTTATTCAAATTTAAAGATAGGACCCTTATTTTGGCCCACCCTGTACAAAAACATTACTTTATATTCTCCCATTTTACTTTCTGAATATTGAGAAGAATTTGATACTAGCATGATTATAACACGAGCTGCAGTTTAGATAATGAAGACTTATGCAAATGTTTGTCTCGTGGCTGGAAGGTCAAAAGCAGAGAGAGAAAGAGAGAAACTTCATTATGTTTTAAGCGCATCGCTTAATCAACATATGTGACTGCTACATTATACCCTGCTAAGGTTTACTCAGTGGCGTCTCTCTATTTTGATAAAAAGAAAATAGTACACTATAATATGTGACTGCTACATTACCCCCCTTCTTAGGCTTACTCAATGGCGTCTGTCTATTAATATAAAGAGAAAATTGTACATCAACATATGTGACTGCTACATTATACCCGGCTTAGGTTTACTCAGGGGCATCTCTCTATTTAGATAAAAAGAAAATAGTACACTATAATATGTGACTGCTACATTACCCCCTTCTTAGGCTTACTCAATGGCGTCTGTCTATTAATATAAAGAGAAAATTGTACATCAACATATGTGACTGCTACATTAGCCCCTCCCTCCCCTGCTTAGGCTTACTGGGTTGCACCTGTCTTTTAAGAGAAAAAGAAAATAGTACTTAAAAATATGTGATTGCTACATTACCCCCCTGCTTAGGCTACTGAGTCGCACCTGCCTTTTAAGAGAAAGAGAAAATTGTACATCAACATATGTGACTGCTACATTACCCCCCTGCTTAGGCTTACTGGGTTGCACCTGTCTTTTAAGAGAAAAAGAAAATTGTACATCAAAATATGTGACTGCTACATCCCTCCCTGCTTAGGCTACTAAGTCGCACCTGTCTTTTAAGAGAAAAAGAAAATAGTACATAAAAATATGTGATTGCTACATTACCCCCCTGCTTAGGCTACTGAGTCGCACCTGCCTTTTAAGAGAAAGAGAAAATTGTACATCAACATATGTGACTGCTACATTACCCCCCTGCTTAGGCTTACTGGGTTGCACCTGTCTTTTAAGAGAAAGAGAAAATTGTACATCAAAATATGTGACTACTACACCCCCCCCCCTGCTTAGGCTACTGAGTCGCACCTGTCTTTTAAGAGAAAGAGAAAATTGTACATCAACATATGTGACTGCTACATTACCCCCCCCCCCTGCTTAGGCTTACTGGGTTGCACCTGTCTTTTAAGAGAAAAAGAAAATTGTACATCAAAATATGTGACTGCTACATCCCCCCCCCTGCTTAGGCTACTGAGTCGCACCTGCCTTTTAAGAGAAAGAGAAAACAGTTCATCAAAATATGTGACTGCTACATCACCCCCCTGCTTAGGCTACTGAGTCGCACCTGCCTTTTAAGAGAAAGAGAAAATTGTACATCAAAATATGTGACTGCTACATTACCCCCCCCCCCCTGCTTAGGCTACTAGGTTGCACCTGTCTTTTAAGAGAAAAAGAAAATAGTACATAAAAATATGTGATTGCTACATTACCCCCTGCTTAGGCTACTGAGTCGCACCTGCCTTTTAAGAGAAAGAAAAAATAGTTCATCAAAATATGTGACTGCTACACCCCCCCTGCTTAGGCTACTGGGTTGCACCTGTCTTTTAAGAGAAAGAGAAAATTGTACATCAAAATATGTGACTGCTACATCCCCCCCTGCTTAGGCTACTGAGTCGCACCTGTCTTTTAAGAGAAAAAGAAAATAGTACATAAAAATATGTGATTGCTACATTACCCCCCTGCTTAGGCTACTGAGTCGCACCTGCCTTTTAAGAGAAAGAGAAATTTGTACATCAAAATATGTGACTGCTACATTACCCCCCTGCTTAGGCTTACTGGGTTGCACCTGTCTTTTAAGAGAAAGAGAAAATTGTACATCAAAATATGTGACTGTTACATTACCCCCCTGCTTAGGCTTACTGGGTTGCACCTGTCTTTTAAGAGAAAGAGAAAATTGTACATCAAAATATGTGACTGCTACATCCCCCCCTGCTAAGGCTACTGAGTCGCACCTGTCTTTTAAGAGAAAAAGAAAATAGTACATAAAAATATGTTATTGCTACATTACCCCCCTGCTTAGGCTACTGAGTCGCACCTGCCTTTTAAGAGAAAGAGAAAATTGTACATCAACATATGTGACTGCTACATTACCCCCCTGCTTAGGCTTACTGGGTTGCACCTGTCTTTTAAGAGAAAGAGAAAATTGTACATCAAAATATGTGACTGCTACATCCCCCCCCTGCTTAGGCTACTGAGTCGCACCTGTCTTTTAAGAGAAAAAGAAAATAGTACATAAAAATATGTGATTGCTACATTACCCCCTGCTTAGGCTACTGAGTCGCACCTGCCTTTTAAGAGAAAGAAAAAATAGTTCATCAAAATATGTGACTGCTACACCCCCCCTGCTTAGGCTACTGGGTTGCACCTGTCTTTTAAGAGAAAGAGAAAATTGTACATCAAAATATGTGACTGCTACATCCCCCCCTGCTTAGGCTACTGAGTCGCACCTGTCTTTTAAGAGAAAAAGAAAATAGTACATAAAAATATGTGATTGCTACATTACCCCCCTGCTTAGGCTACTGAGTCGCACCTGCCTTTTAAGAGAAAGAGAAATTTGTACATCAAAATATGTGACTGCTACATTACCCCCCTGCTTAGGCTTACTGGGTTGCACCTGTCTTTTAAGAGAAAGAGAAAATTGTACATCAAAATATGTGACTGTTACATTACCCCCCTGCTTAGGCTTACTGGGTTGCACCTGTCTTTTAAGAGAAAGAGAAAATTGTACATCAAAATATGTGACTGCTACATCCCCCCCTGCTTAGGCTTACTGGGTTGCACCTGTCTTTTAAGAGAAAGAGAAAATTGTACATCAAAATATGTGACTGCTACATCCCCCCCTGCTTAGGCTACTGAGTCGCACCTGTCTTTTAAGAGAAAACGAAAATAGTACATAAAAATATGTGACTGCTACATTACCCCCCTGCTTAGGCTTACTGGGTTGCACCTGTCTTTTAAGAGAAAGAGAAAATTGTACATCAAAATATGTGACTGTTACATTACACCCCTGCTTAGGCTTACTGGGTTGCACCTGTCTTTTAAGAGAAAGAGAAAATTGTACATCAAAATATGTGACTGCTACATCCCCCCCTGCTTAGGCTACTGAGTCGCACCTGTCTTTTAAGAGAAAAAGAAAATAGTACATAAAAATATGTGATTGCTACATTACCCCCCTGCTTAGGCTACTGAGTCGCACCTGCCTTTTAAGAGAAAGAGAAAATTGTACATCAACATATGTGACTGCTACATTACCCCCCTGCTTAGGCTTACTGGGTTGCACCTGTCTTTTAAGAGAAAGAGAAAATTGTACATCAAAATATGTGACTGCTACATTCCCCCCCCCCTGCTTAGGCTACTGAGTCGCACCTGTCTTTTACGAGAAAAAGAAAATAGTACATAAAAATATGTTATTGCTACATTACCCCCCTGCTTAGGCTTACTGGGTTGCACCTGTCTTTTAAGAGAAAGAGAAAATTGTACATCAAAATATGTGACTGTTACATTACCCCCCTGCTTAGGCTTACTGGGTTGCACCTGTCTTTTAAGAGAAAGAGAAAATTGTACATCAAAATATGTGACTGCTACATCCCCCCCTGCTTAGGCTACTGAGTCGCACCTGTCTTTTAAGAGAAAAAGAAAATAGTACATAAAAATATGTGACTGCTACATTACCCCCCTGCTTAGGCTTACTGGGTTGCACCTGTCTTTTAAGAGAAAGAGAAAATTGTACATCAAAATATGTGACTGTTACATTACCCCCCTGCTTAGGCTTACTGGGTTGCACCTGTCTTTTAAGAGAAAGAGAAAATTGTACATCAAAATATGTGACTGTTACATTACCCCCCTGCTTAGGCTTACTGGGTTGCACCTGTCTTTTAAGAGAAAGAGAAAATTGTACATCAAAATATGTGACTGCTACATCCCCCCCTGCTTAGGCTACTGAGTCGCACCTGTCTTTTAAGAGAAAAAGAAAATAGTACATAAAAATATGTGATTGCTACATTACCCCCCTGCTTAGGCTACTGAGTCGCACTTGCCTTTTAAGAGAAAGAGAAAATTGTACATCAACATATGTGACTGCTACATTACCCCCCTGCTTAGGCTTACTGGGTTGCACCTGTCTTTTAAGAGAAAGAGAAAATTGTACATCAAAATATGTGACTGCTACATCCCCCCCTGCTTAGGCTACTGAGTCGCACCTGTCTTTTAAGAGAAAAAGAAAATAGTACATAAAAATATGTGATTGCTACATTACCCCCCTGCTTAGGCTTACTGGGTTGCACCTGTCTTTTAAGAGAAAGAGAAAATTGTACATCAAAATATGTGACTGTTACATTACCCCCCTGCTTAGGCTTACTGGGTTGCACCTGTCTTTTAAGAGAAAGAGAAAATTGTACATCAAAATATGTGACTGCTACATCCCCCCCTGCTTAGGCTACTGAGTCGCACCTGTCTTTTAAGAGAAAAAGAAAATAGTACATAAAAATATGTGACTGCTACATTACCCCCCTGCTTAGGCTTACTGGGTTGCACCTGTCTTTTAAGAGAAAGAGAAAATTGTACATCAAAATATGTGACTGTTACATTACCCCCCTGCTTAGGCTTACTGGGTTGCACCTGTCTTTTAAGAGAAAGAGAAAATTGTACATCAAAATATGTGACTGCTACATTACCCCCCTGCTTAGGCTACTGAGTCGCACCTGTCTTTTAAGAGAAAAAGAAAATAGTACATAAAAATATGTGACTGCTACATTACCCCCCTGCTTAGGCTTACTGGGTTGCACCGGCCTTTTAAGAGAAAGAGAAAATAGTACATCAAAATATGTGACTGCTACATTACCCCCCTGCTTAGGCTACTGAGTCGCACCTGCCTTTTAAGAGAAAGAGAAAACAGTTCATCAAAATATGTGCCTGCTACACTAGCAAATATACGCGCCTTCCGGTTACATTTTCTTGCTAGTTTAACTTTATATATCACTTTAGAGGGTTAAGTCTTGTTTTTCAAAACGGTTTTCGGTTTCGTCTCGCGATTGGTTACATTTCACTTACGTTTATTTGCCGGATGTCCGTTTATCCTCCGTTTGTTTGACAAGACAAATATTGGATGAATCGTTTGAATTCCCACCTCCCGCCTCCCCGGGCTGAACTGGAGCGAACACGTTCGCTCGGTTTCTGGATTTCACCCATTTTGGTTAACACAGAATAGAACGATTATTTATACTTTAGCGCCATTCGTTTTAATGGATTTAAATGGAGAGCAGGTTATTTATCATTAGCGCGAAAAGCATTTGCGAAATTCAGTCTGTTAACATGAAACCGAGGCTCTGCGGATAGACAGGGGAAATAACTCCGAAATAAAGACATTTACTTCGCTTAGAATGGGAAAATTTATCTTTATTTTCCGATGAATTAGCTTAAGTTTTTTTTATTTTGTTTGTTTGTTTTTTTTTAGTTTTTTTTCAAATCTGTTCGATTCTGTGTTGACATTGGTCTGTCCGATTTCTTCTTAGAATCAGGTAGGGACCATGTAGAGGAGGGGCGGACAACCTCCGGGCCGCGGATCACATCCGGCCCGCCACCCTGCTATGCTTTATTATTGCAATCCGGCCCGCGGACCTCCCAATTAAGATTTACAGTGGGATGAAAATGTATAAATATCAGCGAGCGATGATGCATGTATATTTCATTTTTCTTTAACGATTAATTTCAAATTCTTGGTCTGAGATAAAAATAGAAAAAGAGAAAGAGAGAGGCAAAGAGGAAACGAGAGACGAGGAAAGGGCATGAAACATAGAACCTATGCGAGGTGTGTCAAAACGAATGCTGGATCAACTTGCTACTTCCCCCGTCATTATTTTTTATGATTCCAAAATATCAGATTTGTAGAGTGTTAAATGCAATTTTTGTACAATTTATTCATGTAACCAAAATATAGTAATTCTGAGATTTCGTTTATCACTCCGGCCTGCGATCTCCTTCCAAAAGTCTCATCTGGCCCTCACTCTGAAAAGGTTGCCCGCTCCTGATGTAGAGGTTGCCTTATCTATAGTAAAAGCGGTGATATTGATTCAACACGATTCGAACATAGTATGTTGTGTTGTGAGTTCGCGTCAGTATCCACATCAGAACTGTCACCTGACAACAGAACAATGTCAAGCGAAGAAACAGAACGGATCTATGCATAAAATACATGTGTTGAAATTTCACTTACTGAGCGTGTATTACAGATTACTACACTCATGTTGTGGTCGAGCCCAGGCCGGTGATCGTATGTGGGGACAAAATTACTCGGGCACCGATGTTTAGTTTTTAATAAAGTTTATTTAGAATAGAGAAAAACAGTCAGGGTAAGGGTTAGAGTTAGGGTTAGGGTTAGGGTTAGGGTTAGGGTTAGAGTTAGGGTTAGGGTTAGGGTTAGAGTTAGGGTTAGGGTTAGAGTTAGGGTTAGGGTTAGAGTTTGAGTTAGGGTTAGGGTTAGGGTTAGGGTTAGGGTTAGGGTTAGGGTAAGAGTTAGGGTTAGGGTTAGGGTTAGGGTTAGAGTTAGGGTTAGGGTTAGAGTTAGGGTTAGGGTTAGAGTTAGGGTTAGGGTTAGAACTAGGCTTAGGGTTAGGGTTAGGGTTAGGGTTAGAGTTAGGGTTAGGGTTAGGGTTAGGGTTAGAGTTTGAGTTAGAGTTAGGGTTAGGGTTAGAATTAGGGTTAGAGTTAGGACTAGGGTTAGGGTTAGGGTTAGGGTTAGGGTTAGGGTTAGAGTAAGGGTTAGGATTAGGGTTAGGGTTAGAGTTAGGGTTAGGGTTAGGGTTAGGGTTAGGGTTAGAGTTAGGGTTAGGGTTAGAGTAAGGGTTAGGGTTAGGGTTAGGGTTAGGGTTAGGGTTAGGGTTAATGTTAGAGTTAGGGTTAGGGTTAGTGATAGAGTTAGGGTTAGGGTTAGGTTTAGAGTTATGGTTAAGGTTAGGGTTAGGGTTAAGGTTAGGGTTAGGGATAGGGTTAGGGTTAGGGTTAGGGCTAGGGTTAGGATTAGGGTTAGAGTTAGGGTTAGGGTTAGAGTTAGGGTTAGAGTTAGGGTTAGGGTTAGGGTTAGGGTTAGGGTAAGGGTTAGGGTTAGGGTTAGGGCTAGGGGTATGGTTAGGGTTAGGGTTAGGGTTAGGGTTAGAGTTAGGGTTAGGGTTAGGGTTAGGGTTAGAGTTAGGGTTAGGGTTAGGGTTAGGGTTAGGGTTAGAGTTAGGGTTAGGGTTAGAGTAAGGGTTAGGGTTAGGGTTAGGGTTAGGGTTAGGGTTAGGGTTAGAGTTAGGGTTAGAGTTAGGGTTAGGGTTAGGGTTAGGTTTAGAGTTATGGTTAAGGTTAGGGTTAGGGTTAAGGTTAGGGTTAGGGATAGGGTTAGGGTTAGGGTTAGGGCTAGGGTTAGGGTTAGGGTTAGGGTTTAGGGTTAGGGTTAGGGTTAGGGTTAGGGTTAGGGTAAGAGTTAGGGTTAGGGTTAGGATTAGGATTAGGATTAGGGTTAGAGTTAGTGTTAGGGTTAGGGTTAGGGTTTGGGTTAGGGTTAAGGTTAGGGTTAGGGTTAGGGTTAGAGTTAGGGTTAGGGTTAGGGTTAGGGTTAGGGTTAAGGGTAGAGTAAGGGTTAGAGTTAGGGTAAGGGTTAGGGTTAGGGTAAGGGTTAGGGTTAGGGTTAGGGTTAAGGGTAGAGTAAGGGTTAGAGTTAGAGTAAGGGTTAGGGTTAGGGTAAGGGTTAGTGTTAGGGTTAGGGTTAGAGTTAGGGTTAGGGTTAGGGTTAGGGTTAGGGTTAGGGTTAGGGCTAGGGTTAGAGTTAGGGTTAGGGTTAGGGTTAGGGTTAGAGTTAGGGTTAGGGTTAGAGTTAGGGGAAGGGTTAGGGTTAGAGTTGGGGTTAGGGTTAGGGTTAGGGTTAGAGTTAGGGTTAGGGTTAGGTTTAGGGTTAGAGTTAAGGTTAGGGTTAGGTTTAGGGTTAGAGTTAAGGTTAGGGTTAGGGTTATTTTCGTATGTATGTGAGAAAGTAGGGAGGTAGATTGAGAGAGAGAGAGAGAGAGAGAGAGAGAGAGAAAGAGAAGGATAGAGAGAGAGAGAGAGAGAGAGAGAGAGAGAGGGAGGATTACTCGTCTTGTTAAACTCTGTCACACTGCTCGCGCTGTCACTATTGGGGACAGCAGTCAGACACGTCCTATCTCCTTACAATATCGCCAGCTAAGGTCAAGAGAACCTTCGCCCGGAAATCACATGATTTTGTGACTTCCGCTTCATCTAACCTCTGACCCGTAAACTTTTTCACTCAAACACGCACCTCATTATGTAACACGTCCACGCAATCCTTGATCATTTTCTGACCTCTGACCTCTGTCTACAGCACCTCCTGCCTAAGCACTAGTATGTACTAAAACTTGGTGGGCAAGTCAGACTGAAGTTTATTTGTACAAAGTATGGCTGGATTGGAGAAAAGATTGTGAATTTTATTAACGATTCTATGGAGGTGTTATATTGTAGACTGACCCCACTCCTACATACTAGAACCACCAGAGATTACCTCTCGGCCTTTTGGCAAAGATCAAAGTGTAGTATCTGTTCTGATGGATACTGCACCCCATGGACCGGTATTGTCTTGGCTTTTGGGGCTTTATTTACGCCGGACTATGGGTCTGTCCTGTGCAGTTTTAGGAGGTCCACCCTCCAAAGCTTTGCCTTCTCACCCTTTGAGAAGGGGTTAGTTTATTGCTAATCGCCGGAGCGGACCTACCGGGGAATGCCGATGGGGCTGCCCAGGCATTTTTTGACGGTCATAAGTACTTTTCCTCTAGGGTGCTGATTTAGGAAATCCCACTTTCCGACCATTTGTCATTTTTACTTTGTGGGAGGGAGATAAATACCGCTACGGAGTATATGACACTATCAAAGCAAGAGACATTCATTGTACTACACAGACCAATAACGCCATGATAGTTATTTGTTAACTTTCTAGTTGACCGGATAGCGATGGGAAAGGTGAAATGCGAAAGGGGGCGGACAAATCTAGTTTTCGGTTGAAGTAAGATGAGGGTAGCTGAAGAAAAAGTAGACGTGGTCAGTTTCCGGTAGTAAGCTGAGGAAATAATCGGATGTATTCGATTTCCGGTTGAAAATAGATATATTTGGGAGACACTAATTGTTTAGGGTGATGTTTGAGGAGAACGCCGAGAGAAGGGTTCATGATAACGACGCGAGAGAGAGAGAACGAGAGAGAGAGAAAGAGAGAGAGAGAAAGAGAGAGAGAGAAAAAGAGAGAGAGAGAGAAAGAAAGAGAGAGAGAGAGAGAGAGAAAGAAAGAGAGAGAGAGAGGGAGGGAAAGAGAGTGAAAAAGAGAGAGAGAGAAAGAGAGAGAGAGAGAGACATTTGGAAGATCAACGACAGAGGTAGGAAGGTGATCGTATTAGTTTTAGCTGCGTTCCCGCACTTGAGAGATCAGAATTTAGCTCAGAAGTAGAGACGCTAGTGACGGGACCCCAACGAAACACACATACCCGTCTTCAAAAAGTCTTGTATACAATATCTATATCTACATTTGTGTTCTTACTCTGTATGCAAATTGATTGCCACACCTAGCGACTGATGGAGATACTGACGGACAGAGCCTCTCTTAGAGATACGTGGATGCATCTTAACATAAACCACGTTAAGCAATAAAGATGATAGTTCGAACGTAAGCATAGCATACTAATAACAGACAGACATATCTTATAGTTTTACTTACATAGACAAACATATCTTATAGTTTTACTTACATAGACAAACACATCTTATAGTTTTACTTACATAGACAAACATATCTTATAGTTTTACTTACATAGACAAACACATCTTATAGTTTTACTTACATAGACAAACATATCTTATAGTTTTACTTACACAGACAAACATATCTTATAGTTTTACTTACATAGACAAACATATCTTATAGTTTTACTTACATAGACAAACACATCTTATAGTTTTACTTACATAGGTTGGACAAAATAATAGAAACACCTTGAAACCCTCTCATGAAACCCAGCTTTGTTAAGCTCTCGGCGAATAGTTTTTGTTCAAACGGGATTATCCAGATGATGGTTAGACTATGGTGTAATTTTGGGTACCGTATTTTTGTGCGTTTTTTTTCACAATCCTTACAAGGGTTCGACGATCTCTTTCAAACAGTTTCGGCTTTCTTCTAGAATTTTGTTTAGAGGAGGATGTTTTTTCTTCTTTTTCATACGCTGCCATCACTTTCGAGACAGTTCCTCTCGATACGGCCACCATCTCAGCTACTTCCGTTGCAGTAGCACCTGCCATACGGGCACCAACAATCTGCCCTTTTTGGAAATCTTATAGAGCTGTTATTTAAATTTTTCTGACTAATATGCGCTATCTGAAATAAATAAAAATAAATTTAACCAATTAATTCAAGACAACAATAACCCTAAATAAAAATAAAAAATGAAACTAACATTTTGGTATTTTTTTTTCAATTTTTATAGGTGATAAACTCATTCAACCTTATCCTCGAGTTGCTTTTAGACCTTGATAAGTGGTGACTCTATAGTATAGATTAATGCAAAATTCACAAGGTGTTTCCATTATTTTGCCTAACCTCTGAACTTTCAACCCTAACCCTAACTTTTACCCTAACTCCTAACCCTAACCCTAACCCTAACTCTTAACCATAACTCCAACCCTAACCCTAACACTAACACTAACTCCTAACCCTAACCCTAACCCTAACCCTAACCCTAACTCTAACCCTAACCCTAACCCTAACCATAACCCTAACCCTAACTCTAACCCTAACCCTAACTCTAACTCCTAACCCTAACTCCAACCCTAACCCTAACCCTAACCCTAACTCCTAACCCTAACCCTAGTACTAACTCCTAACCCTAACCATATCCCTAACCGTAACCCTAACCGTAACCCTAACTCCTAACCCTAACACTAACCCTAACCGTAACCCTAACCTTAACCCTAACTCCTAACCCTAACCCTAACTCCTAACCCTAACCCTAACTCCTAACCCTAACCCTAACCCTAACCCTAACTCCTAACCTTAACCCTAACCTTAACTCCTAACTCCTAACCCTAACCCCTGTACTTTCACTCCTACTTACCTAAATCCATTCAATTCTGACGATAAGCGTGACAGACTAGTCGACAGGTCGACGGACGGAACCTACTTTTTAGATACGACGACGCAGAGGGGGTCATTTTAGCAGGATTAGAATTTATTTCTGTCTTTTTTTGTTGTTGTTGTAAGTGGGGAAGGTCAGCCTGCTTTGAACACCAATATTGTTCTATTATTAATACCTATCTTATGAATATTAATAGAATTACACTGACCTTTTCCATGGGTTGGTCTGTCATATGACTTGATTGTTCTTAAACCAACCAATTGAATCATAATGGAATAAAGTGGCTGTGTAGATAATTGCTTTAATTATGTCTGTAATTCAAGACACTTGCTTTGAGAAACACAAAATTAACGTCCTTTTATTAATAACGAGCTAGGCTATGTTCGTTATATATAAATAAATGGGAGTCGGAGTCTCATATAGTGAGTCAGAGTCACGTTTAGCATTGCATCTGGTAAATCGTTATTTTATTATTACTAGAGCTAGGTTATGGTCGTCATATATCTCATATGGAAAATGGAAAAGGAAAAACCAAAAAGGATGTCTTTTTATATATTGATCAACGTTTCGTCTTTATTTGTAAGACTTCCTCAGGATGATAATTTTAAGAAAAATGTCATGCAAGTACGTGAGAATATTGGGTTGGCATGATGGGTTGATGAGAAAAAGTAGTAGCCACTACTGGGTGCGCAGGCCCGAGTTCTGGGCTTAGTGAAGTCAGTAGCATGGAATGAAATTAATGAGGATGGTTCTGAGTGAAA
>OY744555.1:10246448-10281448 GCA_963556195.1 Sepiola atlantica
TCGCACAGTCTGTATTATAAAAATATTCGTATCGTCTAAAATATGAAGCAAACTTAATTTCGTTGTCAGAGTCGGAAGTAAAATTATCGATAGCACTCCAAACAACAATTTGTGAAAATGCACTTTCATCTTTAACATTTTGACCCTTATTCGATAATTCATATAGTCTGAACTTGTTGGGTATGAAAAAGCATTTACTCAATTTTATTTTATTTGCTCCAATTGTTTTTCTTGAAATTTCTCTTCTAGACGAAGCTTTTCTATTTCTAGTTTCTTCTGATATCCCATTTGTTATATTTGTTTTATTGTAATTTCTCTTCTAGTCGAAGTTACTGTTCTTGTTGGTGTTTAATGATTTCCAACATGGCACTTTTGAATTCCTGTATTTTCGTAACTTAAAATGAAAACATTTCCTCAAATGTTTTCATTTGCTCCAATTGTTTTTCTTGAAATTTCTCTTCTAGACGAAGCTTTTCTATTTCTAGTTTCTTCTGATATCCCATTTGTTATATTTGTTTTATTGTAATTTCTCTTCTAGTCGAAGTTACTGTTCTTGTTGGTATTTAATGATTTCCAACATGGCACTTTTGAATTCCTGTGTTTTCGTAACTTAAAATGAAAACATTTCCTCAAATGTTTTCATTTGCTCCAATTGTTTTTCTTGAAATTTCTCTTCTAGACGAAGCTTTTCTATTTCTAGTTTCTTCTGATATCCCATTTGTTATATTTGTTTTTATTGTAATTTCTCTTCTAGTCGAAGTTACTGTTCTTGTTGGTGTTTAATGCTTTCCAACATGGCACTTTTGAATTCCTGTATTTTCGTAACTTAAAATGAAAACATTTCCTCAATTGTTTTATTGAAATTTCTCTTCTAGAAGCTTTTCTATTTCTATCTATTTCTTATGTAACACCCAGTGCTAAAAATGTGGCAAAGTACGTCGCGGGCTATCACAAGTAAGATTAGGGCGAACGGATCTTGATTTTAGAGTTTGGGTAATATGCGAGTAAATGCTTGCGAACTTCAGATCGAGGTTTGTTTCACGTGCGGAAACCTCGATGCTTTGAGGATTGTAGTGTTGTATTGAACTAGCAGGAAAACCTAACGTTGCTCGGGATTGAATTAGGATCGCTACTATGTACTTTTTTTTTCAGTATGTTCATAAGATCATATCACTTTCTTTGCTTTTACTGCCCCCCACCACTTCACTGCTCCCGTGTCGCCCCCTAACATAGCTGGAAAAAAAAGCTGAAATGTTGAAAGACTATATGAATTAGTATTTTATATATATGGTTGAAATTTCCTTTAAATCGGATATACGTATCTGAAGTTTTAAGGAGGGTTATGACCCCATGGGTCACTTAGATATAGGGGCACGTAGATATTCAGCACATAGAGGGTAACGTAGATATTCGGGACCACTTCCATTGTCTACCCCCGAAAATTTTATACATATGATATAAATTTCATCGAAATAGGAAGTTTGAAGTTTTAACGGAGGTTTAGCTTTTAAGTTAGGACGGAACTTAAATAATCAGAACTTCTTCCATTGATTTAAATTTCATAAGAAATTAGCTATATTTGAAGTTTTAAGGAAGGTTATGCCATCGTAGCCCCCGCAGGTGTGTACTTAGAGATTCGGGAACACTTCCATTGTCTTCCCCGGAAAATTTATAGATATGATTTAAATTTCATTAAAACAAGATATATTTGAAGTTTGGAAGAGTTATATCTTCATAACTCAACTAGGAGTGTACTTAGAGATTCGGGAACACTTCCATTGTCTTCCCCGGAAAATTTATAGATATGATTAAAATTTCATCGAAATAGGATTTATTTGAAGTTTTAACCGAGGTTTAGCTTTTAAGTTAGGAGGGAACTTAAAGAATCAGAACTTCGTCCATTGATTTAAATTTCATAAGAAATAAGCTATATTTGTAGTTTTAAGGAAGGTTATGCCATCGTAGCCCCCTCAGGTGTGTACTTAGAGATTCGGGAACACTTCCATTGTCTTCCCCGGAAAATTTATAGATATGATTAAAATTTCATTAAAACAAGATATATTTGAAGTTTGGAAGAGTTATATCTTCATAACTCAACTAGGAGTGTACTTAGAGATTCGGGACCACTTCCATTGTCTTCCCCGGAAAATTTATAGATATGATTAAAATTTCATCGAAATAGGATTTATTTGAAGTTTTAACCGAGGTTTAGCTTTTAAGTTAGGAGGGAACTTAAAGAATCAGAACTTCTTCCATTGATTTAAATTTCATAAGAAATAAGCTATATTTGTAGTTTTAAGGAAGGTTATGCCATCGTAGCCCCCTCAGGTGTGTACTTAGAGATTCGGGAACACTTCCATTGTCTTCCCCGGAAAATTTATAGATATGATTTAAATTTCATTAAAACAAGATATATTTGAAGTTTGGTAGAGTTATATCTTCATAACTCAACTAGGAGTGTACTTAGAGATTCGGGAACACTTCCATTGTCTTCCCCGGAAAATTTATAGATATGATTAAAATTTCATCGAAATAGGATTTATTTGAAGTTTTAACCGAGGTTTAGCTTTTAAGTTAGGAGGGAACTTAAAGAATCAGAACTTCGTCCATTGATTTAAATTTCATAAGAAATAAGCTATATTTGTAGTTTTAAGGAAGGTTATGCCATCGTAGCCCCCTCAGGTGTGTACTTAGAGATTCGGGAACACTTCCATTGTCTTCCCCGGAAAATTTATAGATATGATTAAAATTTCATTAAAACAAGATATATTTGAAGTTTGGAAGAGTTATATCTTCATAACTCAACTAGGTGTGTACTTAGAGTTTCGGGACCACTTCCATTGTCTTCCCCCGAAAATTTTATACATATGATATAAATTTCATCGAAATAGGAAGTTTGAAGTTTTAACGGAGGTTTAGCTTTTAAGTTAGGAGGGAACTTAAAGAATCAGAACTTCTTCCATTGATTTAAATTTCATAAGAAATAAGCTATATTTGTAGTTTTAAGGAAGGTTATGCCATCGTAGCCCCCTCAGGTGTGTACTTAGAGATTCGGGAACACTTCCATTGTCTTCCCCGGAAAATTTATAGATATGATTTAAATTTCATTAAGACAAGATATATTTGAAGTTTGGAAGAGTTCTATCTTCATAACTCAACTAGGTGTGTACTTAGAGTTTCGGGACCACTTCCATTGTCTACCCCCGAAAATTTTATACATATGATATAAATTTCATCGAAATAGGAAGTTTGAAGTTTTAACGGATGTTTTGCTTTTAAGTTAGGAGGGAACTTAAAGAATCAGAACTTCTTCCATTGATTTAAATTTCATAAGAAATAAGCTATATTTGTAGTTTTAAGGAAGGTTATGCCATCGTAGCCCCCTCAGGTGTGTACTTAGAGATTCGGGAACACTTCCATTGTCTTCCCCGGAAAATTTATAGATATGATTAAAATTTCATTAAAACAAGATATATTTGAAGTTTGGAAGAGTTATATCTTCATAACTCAACTAGGTGTGTACTTAGAGTTTCGGGACCACTTCCATTGTCTACCCCCGAAAATTTTATACATATGATATAAATTTCATCGAAATAGGAAGTTTGAAGTTTTAACGGAGGTTTAGCTTTTAAGTTAGGAGGGAACTTAAAGAATCAGAACTTCTTCCATTGATTTAAATTTCATAAGAAATAAGCTATATTTGTAGTTTTAAGGAAGGTTATGCCATCGTAGCCCCCTCAGGTGTGTACTTAGAGATTCGGGAACACTTCCATTGTCTTCCCCGGAAAATTTATAGATATGATTTAAATTTCATTAAGACAAGATATATTTGAAGTTTGGAAGAGTTCTATCTTCATAACTCAACTAGGTGTGTACTTAGAGTTTCGGGACCACTTCCATTGTCTTCCCCGATAAATTTGACCTAAGAATACACTTTTAGATTTTATGTAGATTCTCTAATTTTTATTTATATAGGGAACACACAAATATCAAACACAGACCTTGAGATTTTTAATTTTTTTTACTTCAGTTGAAGTTTTCATAAATCTAGGGGCCCTACCTAGGGTTAACAGAGACACGTAGATATTCGAATGTTCTATTAAAGTTCTCCTTTAACTGTCAAACATTGAATTAGTAAAGAAGTTAAGAAAATTAATTTCCCTCTCCCCAATTTACCAGTAAACTTGGTTATAGTTTATATTTCTTGTGGTCTCTTGGTCTTACCAGATTCCAGAACAAGAATTCATCTAGTCTGGTGGTGTATCCGGCTCAGTGCTGTTACCTGAGGTAACATCACTAGGAGAAGGCGCACCATCCTTGTATGGCCCACTGTTTTGCAGTGTTGAGGGGATCTTATTTGGGTTTCGATAACTATGTTATTTTGAATATTTGGTCAGAGTTTACTTGTAGGGGTAAGTATACTCATGTCAGGTAGTCCTGACAAACTCTTCTTCTTCTTCTTCTTCTTCTTCTTCTTCTTCTTCTTCTTCTCAAGGATGGTGTCTAGTAGGTAATTCAAACTCCCCTGTAGGTAATTCAAACTCACCAGTAAATAATTCATGTGAGGAGTGTGGTAGATTACGAGATTGTCGACTGGTGTTTTTTTTTTAGGTATTGGAAAACCTTTGCTAATAAATAAGAGGGAGAGAGAGAGAGAGAGAGAGAAAGAGAGAGAGAGAGAGATAAAAAGAGAGAGAGATAAAGAGAGAGAGAGACATACAGATATAAAGAGAGAGCGAGAAAAAGAGAGAGATAAAGAGAGACAGAGACAGAGATAAATAGACAGAGAGAGAGACATACAGAGATAAAGAGAGAGAGAGAGAAAGAGAGAGAGAGAGAAAAAGAGAGAGAAAGAGAGAGAGAAAGAGAGAGAGATAAAGAGAAAGAGAGAGAGAGAAAAGAGAGATAAAAAGAGAGAGAGAAAGAGAGAGAGAGAGAGAGAGAAAAGAGAGATAAAGAAAGAGAGAAAGAGAGATAGAGAAAAATAATTGATTTCTTCAGATCGTACTATTTAGATCGAAGTATCTGTAATCGTATGAAATAAATCAAAAGAGAGGATCGATATATCTGATTATATCTACCAAGGCTTGATAGTCTAGTCAACCCTACTATTACACACACAATTAAAGAAAGACGAGTATAAGTCAGTAATGTAATTCGTAAAAATCAGCTACGATTGTTTGACCTGCTTAATTATGTTGCCACCATTAATTTCTAGGATTTTTTACAGAATTAGACACTCATGGTTGAGACGATGTAAAGATAACCCCAGAAAATATCTCACGCCTGACGCAATCCTCTACCTGTATAAGAGCCAACCACGTCCTAAGATGGGGAGGTACTGTTGCCACATCTGGGGAGGTACTGCTGCCACATCTGGGTAGGTACTGTTGCCACATCTGGGAAGGTACTGTTGCCACATCTGGGGAAGTACTGTTGCCACATCTAGGGAGGTACTGTTGCCACATCTGGGGAGGTACTGTTGCCACATCTGGGGAGGTACTGTTGCCACATCTGGGGAGGTTCTGTTGCCACATCTGGGGAGGTGCCGCTCAGAGCATTCTTTTCCTGTCTTGACGGAGTCCAAAACCGACTTCAAAATCTAGTGGCCGATGTCCTCTTCTCTTCCCTACAATCACTCTCTAACAGAAGAGATGTTGCTAGTCTTTCTTTGCTCTACCGTTATTTTCATGGTAGGTACTCAACTTAGCTCATATCTATGCCCCCCCCCCCTTGTAAAAAAAATCACAATAAGAACCCGCCTAGCTACTACAAGTGTCAATGATTCCCCTTTCTCCCTCTGCGTTCCCAAGATGAAACGAAACTTCCATGGGCAGAGCTTCTTTCCTAGAACGGTCCGTCTGTGGAACACAGTGTCGCGAGCCTACTTCCCTGCTAACTACAATATGGCCGTCTTTAAGTCCAATGTAGACAAGTTCTTGTTGAACCGTCCCCGTAACTTATCAATTTCTGCCCTGCTACAACCATCGTGTCGGTGAACGCGAGGTTGTCTAACCATCCACCAGTTAAACCCTTTAACCCTAACCCTACCCCTACCCTCTAGTGACCTTTGGGCCTTGATAAGTGGTGACCTTTAAGAAATAAGCATAAAGTAACCTTTTTTTAATATAATCTTAAATATTTTAGGGATAGAATTGTATGGGATCAAACAGAGAAGTAATAGGCGGTAGTTATGAATGGATAGATGTTTAAAAGAATATATATTTAAAAGGAGTAGGTGTTTAAAGACATTTCATGAATTGGTTTAGGTGTTGGAGGGTGTGGGGTTATCAGTAGGGATCATAAACTGACTATATTTATACTATGTTCCATGGTTACAGGTTGGGATAAACTCGTCTAGCCACTTCCACTATCAATAATTTCCCTTTCTACTAAACGGATATTCCATGAACAAAGTTTCTTTCATAGAACTACCCGTCTGTGGAACACAATACTGTGGAGCTGCTTCCCAGCTTAATACAACATGGTCGTTTTCAAGTCCGATTTAAACAAATTTTTGTTGAGCCGTCCTCCCGAATAATCAAATTCTGTCCAGTTTCAACCATTGTTACCAATCATCCAGGTTTTGTCTCACCGTCCACCTAACAAACTCATTAACCCTTATCCTCGAGTGGCGTTCTGGCCTTGATAAGTGGTGACTTTATAGTAAAAAGAAAATTATAGTGAAAGATGGAACAAATATGACTCCAGCACGGCACGCCGAGTCGTGATTAAGTGCTAGTATTCACTTAACCATAGTCAGATGGTCGGGTTAGTGTACGTAATAGAACGGCATGAGCAGTACTTGAACGCGGCATGCCAGAACAACAGCAACCCGCGCTTGTAACTACTGAGCCGCCGCCACTTAAATAGGTTGGATGAATGAAATCGATTTCATCGTTAATTAGGTTTTATGTGCAAGTTGGTGGCGGCGTCGGCGGGTTTTGCATTCTTTCATGAAAATATTGACTGTGTATTTTAAGAGGTTTTGAAGCTGAACGTTGTTGACGTATAATGACATAATGAATTGTTATTCGTTATAAGACGACACTAAGAAAATACACGATGGAGAATAAGTAATTGTCGAGTAAGAGGTGGAGGGGATTGGGGGTTGAAGGAAGAGAGAGAGAGAGAGAGTGAAAGAGGATACATATTAGAAGAAGAAGACGAAGACGAAGAAAGAGGGAGGAGGTTGAGAAGCAGAAAAAAAAAAGAAAGAGACAAAATAGCAAAAGAAAAAGAAGAAGAAAAGAGAGGACGACATCAAAAGAGGAGGGAGTAGTTGTCGAAATAGCAAAAAAAGTAAGGAACAAGTTTTGATGTCAAGAAAATGAATTAAAAAATAAGAATAGGAAAAAGTATTTCTTTTGTCTTTTCTTATTTTTTAAATTCATTTTCTTGACTCAAAACGTGTTTCTTACACGAAAAAAAAAACGAAGAAATTGTGAAAAAAAGCGAGAACAAAAGAAGAGGAAAAAAACAAAATATTAGAAGAGACAGATGAAACGAAAAGGGGGGAAAAGCGGAAGGAAAATAAGTTAGAATAATCCCATAAACTGTCGATCTCCCCCCCCCCAAAAAAAAACACACAATGTGATGGAACCATCCTCAGCTGATACAGCACAAAATTGTCGTGAAGGGTCAAGGAGGATGGAAAGATCGAAGAGGAAGAGCACCAACCAGATCCCCACTGGAAGGGCACGGAGAGTACTGTGACCTTTGGGAGAATTATTGCCATTCAAATTCCAGAGAAAACCAATGGTGGTTCCTAGCAGGATATTATGGTAAATGGCTGCTTCGATAGCACAAACTGGTTATTGAAAGTTGTGGAGAGCGTTGGAAATCTTGGGAGACTTGTTGTCACTCATACTCCAGGGAACACAGCTTGTGAGCAATCACTGATGATGACTTGTGTAAAAACTCTTAATAATAATAATAATAATAATAATAATAATAATAATAATAATCTTAAATCACACCTCCACAGTCGAAATACAATCTATGCTATCAATGCCAGAGCAGTAGCTATCATTCGATATACTGCTGGTATACTTGACTGAAATGTAGATGAACTAAAATGTTTGGATACCAAAACACGGAAAATGCTTACAATTTATGGAGCTTTTGCAAAGAAAGGAGATGCAGATCGATTGTATCTACCTATAAAAGAAGGTGGTCGAGGTCTACTTAGTGTTGAAGATGTTGTGAATATAGCAGAAGGTTGTTTATATAAATATATTTCTGAAAGTAATGAGATTATTTTTCATGAAGTGAAAAAAGAGGAAATACTAAGAACTGGGATGAAAAAGAATCAAAGGTTACAAGAGAGAGGGTTAAAATTATATGGAAAGAAACTACACAGTGTATTCTTTAAGAATACTGCATTTAGAGATAATGACAGCTGGAATTGGTTAGTCAGGGGGTGATTGCAAAAGATCTACCGAGATCACCTTAATAGCAGCCCAGGAACAAGCCACTCGCACTAGGTCCATCAAACATTTCATTGACAAAACTGTAGAATCACCGATATGCCGATTGTGTAATGAAAGGGAAGAAACCTTAGCGCATATTGTATCTGAGTGCCCAACGCTAGCACAACATCAGTATAAAAAATAGAGATACGACAAAGTCGCTCAGGTACTACACTGGAATATATGCAAACTTTATGAATTTGACCAAAATGAGAAGTGGTATGAACATAAGCCAGAAATGGTACAGGAGAACGACAATGTAAAACTTTTTTGGGACATGCGCATACAGACTGATAAGGTTCTTGAACATTCAAAACCCGACTTAATCTTTATAAAGAAAAACAAGAAAATTTGCTTAATCATTGATATAGCCTGCCCTTTGATACCAGAGTGCAGAAGAAAGAACACGAAAAAAAAATATCAAGATCTAAAATGGGAATTAGTTAGACTATGGAAATGTAAAGAAGTAAAGGTGATTCCCGTTGTAATTAGAACGCTTGGAACCATAACGAAAAGCCACCATAAGTGGCTTAAACAGATTGACGAGACAATTTCTTTACCAATTCTGCCAAAGGCTTGTTAGGAACAGCGACAGTGTTAAGGTACAGCTTGAATGTCTAAGGTCAAGGGAATTGACTTGATGTTCAAAAAAAGAAAACTCCAACTAAAAACATCCAAAAGTTGAAATAATAATAATAATAATGATAATGATAATAATATATTATTATAACCAGAACTAAAACTGCATTAAATCTTATGAAACTGCCCCCCCCCCCCCCCACACACACACAAAATAGTCGTGAAGGTCCAGGGAGGATGGTAAGACCGAAGAGAGAGAGAGAGAGAGATAAGAGTTTGGAAGGTACTGGGAGCTTGGGGAGGCTTATGGCCACCCAAATTTCAGTGAAGACCAATGGTCGCTGCCAGCGAGAAATCAATGGTAAGCAGCTGTTGCGATAATGTAAAGCCATTTGCAAAGGTTATCGAAAGAGGTGAAAGGTACTTGAAATTTCAGGAGACTTGTTGTCACCCAGGCTCCAGGGAACACCACCAGTTATTATGAGTGAGTAATCTGTGATGTTGACTTGTGTGAAAACTCCTGGTGAGTACAAAATAATAATAATAATAATAATAATAATAATAATAATACTACTAATAATAGTAATAATAATAATAATAATAATAACAACAACAACAATAATAATAATAATAATAATAATAATGAAAAGCGCAAAACCAGACCTCCACTGGAAGAGCGCGGACAGCTCTGGGACCTTGGGAAGGCTTGTTGCCACTCGGGCCCCAGAGGGGACCAATGGCCCTTATCAGCGGGAAATCGTTGGTAGGTGGCTGTTGCGATTACCGCAAGGTCATCAGTGGTGATGAACGAAAAGAGGTGGAGCATACTGGAGGCCTGAGGAGACTTGTTGTCACTCAGACTCCAGGTAATACCACAGGTTGTCGGCAGTGGGTGACCACTGACGATGACCAGTGTGATAACTCCTAGTGAGTAAATAATAATAATAATAATGATAATAAAAATTAAAAATTAAAAAGAAATGTTTTTAATTTATTTTTTAATTAATTTATTTTTATATTTATTTATTTATTATTTTTTTTTAAATTAATTAAAATGATGCCGGCCTAGGCTGACACCAGACAAAATATTTGTTGAGGGTCGAAGAGGATGAGAAGACCGAGGAGGGACAGCACAAACCAGACCTCCACTGGAAAAGTGCGAAGAATGCTGGGACCTTGGGGAGGCTTATTGCCACTCAAATCCCAGAGAAGACTAATTGTCCTTACTAGCAAGAAATCAATGGTAAGAGGCTGTTGCGATACCGCATCGTTATTGAAAAGAGGTGAAGAATACTGGGAACTTGGGGAGGCTTTTTATCACTCAGACTCCAGGAAATACCAATGGTTGTTGTCGGTGAGCAATCACTGACGACGATCTGTGTGAGAACCCCTAGTGAGTAAAAAAAAAAAAAATAATAATATTAATAATAATTCAGCCCCCCCCCCAAAAAAATAAAATAAAAATAATCAGCTCCCCCCCCCTCAAAAAATAATTAAAAAAAAAAAGAAAGAAAAATAAACAAATAAAAATTTAAAAAAAAAAAAATGGTACCAGCCTAGGCTGACACCACACAAAATATTTGCATAGGGTCAAGGAGGATGAGAAGACCGAGGAGGGACAGCACAAACCAGACCTCCACTGGAAGTGCTGGGACCTTGGGGAGGCTTATTGCCACCCAAATCCCAGGGAAAACCAATGGTCCTTACCAGCGAGACATCAATGGTAAACGGCTGTTGTGATACTGCAAGTTTATTTGCAGTGGCTATCGAAAAGAGGTGGAGAATACTGGAAATCTGGGGAGACTTGTTGTCACTCAGACTCCAGGGACTACTACCGGTTGTCGGTGAGCAATCACTGACGATGATCTGTGTAATTGTGTATAATAATAATAATAATAATAATAATAATAATAATAATAATAATAATAATAATAATAATAATAATAATAATAATAATAATAATAATAATAATAATAATAATAAAAATAATAATAATAATAATAATAATAATAATAATAATAATAATAATAATAATAATAATAATAATAATAATAATAATAATAATAATAATAATAATAAAAATAATAATAATAATAATAATAATAATAATAATAATAATAATAATAATAATAAAAATAATAATAATAATAATAATAATAAAAATAATAATAATAATAATAATAATAATAATAATAATAATAATAATAATAATAATAATAATAATAAAAATAATAATAATAATAATAATAATAATAATAATAAAAATAATAATAATAATAATAATAATAATAATAAAAATAATAATAATAATAATAATAATAATAATATGATGATGATGATGATGATGATGATGATGATGATGATGATGATGATGATGATGATGATGACCAAATCAATAAATAAACAAAAAGCAATCTAAAAATATCATTAGATAGATAAATATCTCTTCCAATTCTGCCCAAATCAAATGAGGTGGAGAATACTGGAAATATGGGGAGACTTGTTGTCACTCAGACTCCAGGGAATACTACCAGTTGTCGGTGAGCAATCACTGACAATGACCTGTGTGATAACTCCTAGTGAGTAAATAATAATAATAATAATAATGATAATAATAATAATAATAATAATAATAATATGATGATGATGATGATGATGATGATGATGATGATGATGATGATGATGATGATGATGATGATGAGAAGTAGTGTTTATTAAATCAATAAATAAACAAAAAGCAATCTAAAAATATCATTAGAGAGATAAATATCTCTTCCAATTCTGCCAAAAATCAAATGAACTTCATAATTCGTTTTTTTTTTTCGTCAAATGTTTTTCTTCATTTTTTCTTCATACAAAATCATTATCTTCTTCTAACTCGTAACGTTGGACATACGTTGCCTTGTTAGGTTTTTATTAGCACTCTTTTCATCGACTCGAGACAACGAAAACATATTTAAAAACGAAATCAAAAACTACAGAATAGACGGAAAAATGAGGCCGAGTGGAAACAAACGGATTCGTTATCGCTTTTATTCTGAGACAATGCCAAGAAAAGACGAAAAATTTCAGAAATGGTGACACACTGTGTATAATCTGTATATATCGCTATTTATATAACGTTAGATGTTAATATATTTGTACGTATCAGTAGGGGTGGGACGTAATGGGTGAAAATTTTAGATTCATGCGAGTAGTATTTTTTTGGTGTTCATTTATACATAAATAACACTAAACAATCAAACATTTTGAAAATTTTGCAAAATTCAGAAGGGGTGGGACGTAATGGGTGAAAATTTTAGATTCATGCGAGTAGTATTTTTTTGTGTTCATTTATACATAAATAACACTAAACAATCAAACATTTTGAAAATTTTTCAAAATTCAGAAGGGGTGGGACGTAATGGGTGAAAATTTTAGATTCATGCGAGTAGTATTTTTTTGGTGTTCATTTATACATAAATAACACTAAACAATCAAACATTTTGAAAATTTTGCAAAATTCAGAAGGGGTGGGACGTAATGGGTGAAAATTTTAGATTCATGCGAGTAGTATTTTTTTGTGTTCATTTATACATAAATAACACTAAACAATCAAACATTTTGAAAATTTTTCAAAATTCAGAAGGGGTGGGACGTAATGGGTGAAAATTTTAGATTCATGCGAGTAGTATTTTTTTGGTGTTCATTTATACATAAATAACACTAAACAATCAAACATTTTGAAAATTTTGCAAAATTCAGAAGGGGTGGGACGTAATGGGTGAAAATTTTAGATTCATGCGAGTAGTATTTTTTTGTGTTCATTTATACATAAATAACACTAAACAATCAAACATTTTGAAAATTTTTCAAAATTCAGAAGGGGTGGGACGTAATGGGTGAAAATTTTAGATTCATGCGAGTAGTATTTTTTTGGTGTTCATTTATACATAAATAACACTAAACAATCAAACATTTTGAAAATTTTGCAAAATTCAGAAGGGGTGGGACGTAATGGGTGAAAATTTTAGATTCATGCGAGTAGTATTTTTTTGTGTTCATTTATACATAAATAACACTAAACAATCAAACATTTTGAAAATTTTGCCAAATACAGAAGGGGTGGGACGTAATGGGTGAAAATTTCAGATTCATGCGAGTAGTATTTTTTTGTGTTCATTTATACATAAATAACACTAAACAATCAAACATTTTGAAAATTTTGCAATATTCAGAAGGGGTGGGACGTAATGGGTGAAAATTTCAGATTCATGCGAGTAGTATTTTTTTGTGTTCATTGATACATAAATAACACTAAACAATCAAACATTTTGAAAATTTTGCAAAATTCAGAAAGGGGTGGGACGTAATGGGTGAAAATTTTAGATTCATGCGAGTAGTATTTTTTTGTGTTCATTTATACATAAATAACACTAAACAATCAAACATTTTGAAAATTTTTCAAAATTCAGAAGGGGTGGGACGTAATGGGTGAAAATTTCAGATTCATGCGAGTAGTATTTTTTTGTGTTCATTTATACATAAATAACACTAAACAATCAAACATTTTGAAAATTTTTCAAAATTCAGAAGTGGTGGGACGTAATGGGTGAAAATTTTAGATTCATGCGAGTAGTATTTTTTTGTGTTCATTTATACATAAATAACACTAAACAATCAAACATTTTGAAAATGTTGCAAAATTCAGAAGGGGTGGGACGTAATGGGTGAAAATTTCAGATTCATGCGAGTAGTATTTTTTGGTGTTCATTTATACATAAATAACACTAAACAATCAAACATTTTGAACATTTTGCAAAATTCAGAAGGGGTGAGACGTAATGGGTTAAAATTTCAGATTCATGCGAGTAGTATTTTTTTGTGTTCATTTATACATAAATAACACTAAACAATCAAACATTTTGAAAATTTTGCAAAATTCAGAAGGGGTGGGACGTAATGGGTGAAAATTTCAGATTCATGCGAGTAGTATTTTTTTGTGTTCATTTATACATAAATAACACTAAACAATCAAACATTTAAAAAAATTTTGCAATATTCAGAAGGGGTGGGACGTAATGGGTGAAAATTTCAGATTCATGCAGGTAGTATTTTTTTGTGTTCATTTATACATAAATAACACTAAACAATCAAACATTTAAAAAAATTGCAATATTCAGAAGGGGTGGGACGTAATGGGTGAAAATTTTAGATTCATGCGAGTAGTATTTTTTTGTGTTCATTTATACATAAATAACACTAAACAATCAAACATTTTAAAAATTTTTGCAATATTCAGAAGGGGTGGGACGTAATGGGTGAAAATTTCAGATTCATGCGAGTAGTATTTTTTTGTGTTCATTTATACATAAATAACACTAAACAATCAAACATTTTGAAAATTTTGCAATATTCAGAAGGGGTGGGACGTAATGGGTGAAAATTTCAGATTCATGCGAGTAGTATTTTTTTGTGTTCATTGATACATAAATAACACTAAACAATCAAACATTTTGAAAATTTTGCAAAATTCAGAAAGGGGTGGGACGTAATGGGTGAAAATTTTAGATTCATGCGAGTAGTATTTTTTTGTGTTCATTTATACATAAATAACACTAAACAATCAAACATTTTGAAAATTTTTCAAAATTCAGAAGGGGTGGGACGTAATGGGTGAAAATTTCAGATTCATGCGAGTAGTATTTTTTTGTGTTCATTTATACATAAATAACACTAAACAATCAAACATTTTGAAAATTTTTCAAAATTCAGAAGTGGTGGGACGTAATGGGTGAAAATTTTAGATTCATGCGAGTAGTATTTTTTTGTGTTCATTTATACATAAATAACACTAAACAATCAAACATTTTGAAAATGTTGCAAAATTCAGAAGGGGTGGGACGTAATGGGTGAAAATTTCAGATTCATGCGAGTAGTATTTTTTGGTGTTCATTTATACATAAATAACACTAAACAATCAAACATTTTGAACATTTTGCAAAATTCAGAAGGGGTGAGACGTAATGGGTTAAAATTTCAGATTCATGCGAGTAGTATTTTTTTGTGTTCATTTATACATAAATAACACTAAACAATCAAACATTTTGAAAATTTTGCAAAATTCAGAAGGGGTGGGACGTAATGGGTGAAAATTTCAGATTCATGCGAGTAGTATTTTTTTGTGTTCATTTATACATAAATAACACTAAACAATCAAACATTTAAAAAAATTTTGCAATATTCAGAAGGGGTGGGACGTAATGGGTGAAAATTTCAGATTCATGCAGGTAGTATTTTTTTGTGTTCATTTATACATAAATAACACTAAACAATCAAACATTTAAAAAAATTGCAATATTCAGAAGGGGTGGGACGTAATGGGTGAAAATTTTAGATTCATGCGAGTAGTATTTTTTTGTGTTCATTTATACATAAATAACACTAAACAATCAAACATTTTAAAAATTTTTGCAATATTCAGAAGGGGTGGGACGTAATGGGTGAAAATTTCAGATTCATGCGAGTAGTATTTTTTTGTGTTCATTTATACATAAATAACACTAAACAATCAAACATTTAAAAAAATTTTGCAATATTCAGAAGGGGTGGGACGTAATAGGTGAAAATTTTAGATTCATGCGAGTAGTATTTTTTTGTGTTCATTTATACATAAATAACACTAAACAATCAAACATTTTAAAAATTTTGCAGAATTCAGAAAGGGTGGGACGTAATGGGTGAAAATTTCAGATTCATGCGAGTAGTATTTTCTTGTGTTCATTTATACATAAATAACACTAAACAATCAAACATTTTGAAAATTTTGCAAAATTCAGAAGGGGTGGGACGTAATGGGTGAAAATTTCAGATTCATGCGAGTAGTATGTTTTTGTGTTCATTTATACATAAATAACACTAAACAATCAAACATTTTGAAAATGTTGCAAATTCAGAAGGGGTGGGACGTAATGGGTGAACATTTCAGATTCATGCGAGTAGTATTTTTTGGTGTTCATTTATACATAAATAACACTAAACAATCAAACATTTTGAAAATTTTGCAAAATTCAGAAGGGGTGGGACGTAATGGGTGAAAATTTCAGATTCATGCGAGTAGTATTTTTTGGTGTTCATTTATACATAATAACACTAAACAATCAAACATTTAGAAAATTTTGCAAAATTCAGAAGGGGTGGGACGTAATGGGTGAAAATTTCAGATTCATGCGAGTAGTATTTTTTTGTGTTCATTTATACATAAATAACACTAAACAATCAAACATTTTGAAAATGTTGCAAAATTCAGAAGGGGTGGGACGTAATGGGTGAAAATTTCAGATTCATGCGAGTAGTATTTTTTGTGTTCATTTATACATAAATAACACTAAACAATCAAACATTTTGAACATTTTGCAAAATTCAGAAGGGGTGGGACGTAATGGGTGAAAATTTCAGATTCATGCAGGTAGTATTTTTTTGTGTTCATTTATACATAAATAACACTAAACAATCAAACATTTAAAAAAATTGCAATATTCAGAAGGGGTGGGACGTAATGGGTGAAAATTTTAGATTCATGCGAGTAGTATTTTTTTGTGTTCATTTATACATAAATAACACTAAACAATCAAACATTTTGAAAATTTTGCAAAATTCAGAAGGGGTGGGACGTAATGGGTGAAAATTTCAGATTCATGCGAGTAGTATTTTTTGTGTTCATTTATACATAAATAACACTAAACAATCAAACATTTTAAAAATTTTTGCAATATTCAGAAGGGGTGGGACGTAATGGGTGAAAATTTCAGATTCATGCGAGTAGTATTTTTTTGTGTTCATTTATACATAAATAACACTAAACAATCAAACATTTAAAAAAATTTTGCAATATTCAGAAGGGGTGGGACGTAATAGGTGAAAATTTAAGATTCATGCGAGTAGTATTTTTTTGTGTTCATTTATACATAAATAACACTAAACAATCAAACATTTTAAAAATTTTGCAGAATTCAGAAAGGGTGGGACGTAATGGGTGAAAATTTCAGATTCATGCGAGTAGTATTTTCTTGTGTTCATTTATACATAAATAACACTAAACAATCAAACATTTTGAAAATTTTGCAAAATTCAGAAGGGGTGGGACGTAATGGGTGAAAATTTCAGATTCATGCGAGTAGTATGTTTTTGTGTTCATTTATACATAAATAACACTAAACAATCAAACATTTTGAAAATGTTGCAAATTCAGAAGGGGTGGGACGTAATGGGTGAACATTTCAGATTCATGCGAGTAGTATTTTTTGGTGTTCATTTATACATAAATAACACTAAACAATCAAACATTTTGAAAATTTTGCAAAATTCAGAAGGGGTGGGACGTAATGGGTGAAAATTTCAGATTCATGCGAGTAGTATTTTTTGGTGTTCATTTATACATAATAACACTAAACAATCAAACATTTTGAAAATTTTGCAAAATTCAGAAGGGGTGGGACGTAATGGGTGAAAATTTCAGATTCATGCGAGTAGTATTTTTTTGTGTTCATTTATACATAAATAACACTAAACAATCAAACATTTTGAAAATGTTGCAAAATTCAGAAGGGGTGGGACGTAATGGGTGAAAATTTCAGATTCATGCGAGTAGTATTTTTTGTGTTCATTTATACATAAATAACACTAAACAATCAAACATTTTGAACATTTTGCAAAATTCAGAAGGGGTGGGACGTAATGGGTGAAAATTTCAGATTCATGCGAGTAGTATTTTTTTGTGTTCATTTATACATAAATAACACTAAACAATCAAACATTTTGAAAATGTTGCAAAATTCAGAAGGGGTGGGACGTAATGGGTGAAAATTTCAGATTCATGCGAGTAGTAGTTTTTGTGTTCATTTATACATAAATAACACTAAACAATCAAACATTTTAAAAATTTTTGCAATATTCAGAAGGGGTGGGACGTAATGGGTGAAAATTTCAGATTCATGCGAGTAGTATTTTTTTGTGTTCATTTATACATAAATAACACTAAACAATCAAACATTTAAAAAAATTTTGCAATATTCAGAAGGGGTGGGACGTAATAGGTGAAAATTTAAGATTCATGCGAGTAGTATTTTTTTGTGTTCATTTATACATAAATAACACTAAACAATCAAACATTTTAAAAATTTTGCAGAATTCAGAAAGGGTGGGACGTAATGGGTGAAAATTTCAGATTCATGCGAGTAGTATTTTCTTGTGTTCATTTATACATAAATAACACTAAACAATCAAACATTTTGAAAATTTTGCAAAATTCAGAAGGGGTGGGACGTAATGGGTGAAAATTTCAGATTCATGCGAGTAGTATGTTTTTGTGTTCATTTATACATAAATAACACTAAACAATCAAACATTTTGAAAATGTTGCAAATTCAGAAGGGGTGGGACGTAATGGGTGAACATTTCAGATTCATGCGAGTAGTATTTTTTGGTGTTCATTTATACATAAATAACACTAAACAATCAAACATTTTGAAAATTTTGCAAAATTCAGAAGGGGTGGGACGTAATGGGTGAAAATTTCAGATTCATGCGAGTAGTATTTTTTGGTGTTCATTTATACATAATAACACTAAACAATCAAACATTTTGAAAATTTTGCAAAATTCAGAAGGGGTGGGACGTAATGGGTGAAAATTTCAGATTCATGCGAGTAGTATTTTTTTGTGTTCATTTATACATAAATAACACTAAACAATCAAACATTTTGAAAATGTTGCAAAATTCAGAAGGGGTGGGACGTAATGGGTGAAAATTTCAGATTCATGCGAGTAGTATTTTTTGTGTTCATTTATACATAAATAACACTAAACAATCAAACATTTTGAACATTTTGCAAAATTCAGAAGGGGTGGGACGTAATGGGTGAAAATTTCAGATTCATGCGAGTAGTATTTTTTTGTGTTCATTTATACATAAATAACACTAAACAATCAAACATTTTGAAAATGTTGCAAAATTCAGAAGGGGTGGGACGTAATGGGTGAAAATTTCAGATTCATGCGAGTAGTAGTTTTTGTGTTCATTTATACATAAATAACACTAAACAATCAAACATTTTAAAAATTTTTGCAATATTCAGAAGGGGTGGGACGTAATGGGTGAAAATTTCAGATTCATGCGAGTAGTATTTTTTTGTGTTCATTTATACATAAATAACACTAAACAATCAAACATTTAAAAAAATTTTGCAATATTCAGAAGGGGTGGGACGTAATAGGTGAAAATTTAAGATTCATGCGAGTAGTATTTTTTTGTGTTCATTTATACATAAATAACACTAAACAATCAAACATTTTAAAAATTTTGCAGAATTCAGAAAGGGTGGGACGTAATGGGTGAAAATTTCAGATTCATGCGAGTAGTATTTTCTTGTGTTCATTTATACATAAATAACACTAAACAATCTAACATTTTGAAAATTTTGCAAAATTCAGAAGGGGTGGGACGTAATGGGTGAAAATTTCAGATTCATGCGAGTAGTATGTTTTTGTGTTCATTTATACATAAATAACACTAAACAATCAAACATTTTGAAAATGTTGCAAATTCAGAAGGGGTGGGACGTAATGGGTGAACATTTCAGATTCATGCGAGTAGTATTTTTTGGTGTTCATTTATACATAAATAACACTAAACAATCAAACATTTTGAAAATTTTGCAAAATTCAGAAGGGGTGGGACGTAATGGGTGAAAATTTCAGATTCATGCGAGTAGTATTTTTTGGTGTTCATTTATACATAAATAACACTAAACAATCAAACATTTTGAAAATTTTGCAAAATTCAGAAAGGGGTGGGACGTAATGGGTGAAAATTTTAGATTCATGCGAGTAGTATTTTTTTGTGTTCATTTATACATAAATAACACTAAACAATCAAACATTTTGAAAATTTTTCAAAATTCAGAAGGGGTGGGACGTAATGGGTGAAAATTTCAGATTCATGCGAGTAGTATTTTTTTGTGTTCATTTATACATAAATAACACTAAACAATCAAACATTTAAAAAAATTTTGCAATATTCAGAAGGGGTGGGACGTAATAGGTGAAAATTTAAGATTCATGCGAGTAGTATTTTTTTGTGTTCATTTATACATAAATAACACTAAACAATCAAACATTTTAAAAATTTTGCAGAATTCAGAAAGGGTGGGACGTAATGGGTGAAAATTTCAGATTCATGCGAGTAGTATTTTCTTGTGTTCATTTATACATAAATAACACTAAACAATCAAACATTTTGAAAATTTTGCAAAATTCAGAAGGGGTGGGACGTAATGGGTGAAAATTTCAGATTCATGCGAGTAGTATGTTTTTGTGTTCATTTATACATAAATAACACTAAACAATCAAACATTTTGAAAATGTTGCAAATTCAGAAGGGGTGGGACGTAATGGGTGAACATTTCAGATTCATGCGAGTAGTATTTTTTGGTGTTCATTTATACATAAATAACACTAAACAATCAAACATTTTGAAAATTTTGCAAAATTCAGAAGGGGTGGGACGTAATGGGTGAAAATTTCAGATTCATGCGAGTAGTATTTTTTTGTGTTCATTTATACATAATAACACTAAACAATCAAACATTTTGAAAATTTTGCAAAATTCAGAAGGGGTGGGACGTAATGGGTGAAAATTTCAGATTCATGCGAGTAGTATTTTTTTGTGTTCATTTATACATAAATAACACTAAACAATCAAACATTTTGAAAATGTTGCAAAATTCAGAAGGGGTGGGACGTAATGGGTGAAAATTTCAGATTCATGCGAGTAGTATTTTTTGTGTTCATTTATACATAAATAACACTAAACAATCAAACATTTTGAACATTTTGCAAAATTCAGAAGGGGTGGGACGTAATGGGTGAAAATTTCAGATTCATGCGAGTAGTATTTTTTTGTGTTCATTTATACATAAATAACACTAAACAATCAAACATTTTGAAAATGTTGCAAAATTCAGAAGGGGTGGGACGTAATGGGTGAAAATTTCAGATTCATGCGAGTAGTAGTTTTTGTGTTCATTTATACATAAATAACACTAAACAATCAAACATTTAAAAAATTTTTGCAATATTCAGAAGGGGTGGGACGTAATGGGTGAAAATTTCAGATTCATGCGAGTAGTATTTTTTTGTGTTCATTTATACATAAATAACACTAAACAATCAAACATTTAAAAAAATTTTGCAATATTCAGAAGGGGTGGGACGTAATAGGTGAAAATTTAAGATTCATGCGAGTAGTATTTTTTTGTGTTCATTTATACATAAATAACACTAAACAATAAAACATTTTAAAAATTTTGCAGAATTCAGAAAGGGTGGGACGTAATGGGTGAAAATTTCAGATTCATGCGAGTAGTATTTTCTTGTGTTCATTTATACATAAATAACACTAAACAATCAAACATTTTGAAAATTTTGCAAAATTCAGAAGGGGTGGGACGTAATGGGTGAAAATTTCAGATTCATGCGAGTAGTATGTTTTTGTGTTCATTTATACATAAATAACACTAAACAATCAAACATTTTGAAAATGTTGCAAATTCAGAAGGGGTGGGACGTAATGGGTGAACATTTCAGATTCATGCGAGTAGTATTTTTTGGTGTTCATTTATACATAAATAACACTAAACAATCAAACATTTTGAAAATTTTGCAAAATTCAGAAGGGGTGGGACGTAATGGGTGAAAATTTCAGATTCATGCGAGTAGTATTTTTTGGTGTTCATTTATACATAAATAACACTAAACAATCAAACATTTTGAAAATTTTGCAAAATTCAGAAAGGGGTGGGACGTAATGGGTGAAAATTTTAGATTCATGCGAGTAGTATTTTTTTGTGTTCATTTATACATAAATAACACTAAACAATCAAACATTTTGAAAATTTTTCAAAATTCAGAAGGGGTGGGACGTAATGGGTGAAAATTTCAGATTCATGCGAGTAGTATTTTTTTGTGTTCATTTATACATAAATAACACTAAACAATCAAACATTTAAAAAAATTTTGCAATATTCAGAAGGGGTGGGACGTAATAGGTGAAAATTTAAGATTCATGCGAGTAGTATTTTTTTGTGTTCATTTATACATAAATAACACTAAACAATCAAACATTTTAAAAATTTTGCAGAATTCAGAAAGGGTGGGACGTAATGGGTGAAAATTTCAGATTCATGCGAGTAGTATTTTCTTGTGTTCATTTATACATAAATAACACTAAACAATCAAACATTTTGAAAATTTTGCAAAATTCAGAAGGGGTGGGACGTAATGGGTGAAAATTTCAGATTCATGCGAGTAGTATGTTTTTGTGTTCATTTATACATAAATAACACTAAACAATCAAACATTTTGAAAATGTTGCAAATTCAGAAGGGGTGGGACGTAATGGGTGAACATTTCAGATTCATGCGAGTAGTATTTTTTGGTGTTCATTTATACATAAATAACACTAAACAATCAAACATTTTGAAAATTTTGCAAAATTCAGAAGGGGTGGGACGTAATGGGTGAAAATTTCAGATTCATGCGAGTAGTATTTTTTTGTGTTCATTTATACATAAATAACACTAAACAATCAAACATTTTGAAAATTTTGCAAAATTCAGAAAGGGGTGGGACGTAATGGGTGAAAATTTTAGATTCATGCGAGTAGTATTTTTTTGTGTTCATTTATACATAAATAACACTAAACAATCAAACATTTTGAAAATTTTTCAAAATTCAGAAGGGGTGGGACGTAATGGGTGAAAATTTCAGATTCATGCGAGTAGTATTTTTTTTTGTTCATTTATACATAAATAACACTAAACAATCAAACATTTTGAAAATTTTGCAAAATTCAGTAGGGGTGGGACGTAATGGGTGAAAATTTTAGATTCATGCGAGTAGTATTTTTTTGTGTTCATTTATACATAAATAACACTAAACAATCAAACATTTTGAAAATGTTGCAAAATTCAGAAGGGGTGGGACGTAATGGGTGAAAATTTCAGATTCATGCGAGTAGTATTTTTTGTGTTCATTTATACATAAATAACACTAAACAATCAAACATTTTGAACATTTTGCAAAATTCAGAAGGGGTGAGACGTAATGGGTTAAAATTTCAGATTCATGCGAGTAGTATTTTTTTGTGTTCATTTATACATAAATAACACTAAACAATCAAACATTTTGAAAATTTTGCAAAATTCAGAAGGGGTGGGACGTAATGGGTGAAAATTTCAGATTCATGCGAGTAGTATTTTTTTGTGTTCATTTATACATAAATAACACTAAACAATCAAACATTTAAAAAAATTTTGCAATATTCAGAAGGGGTGGGACGTAATGGGTGAAAATTTCAGATTCATGCAGGTAGTATTTTTTTGTGTTCATTTATACATAAATAACACTAAACAATCAAACATTTAAAAAAATTGCAATATTCAGAAGGGGTGGGACGTAATGGGTGAAAATTTTAGATTCATGCGAGTAGTATTTTTTTGTGTTCATTTATACATAAATAACACTAAACAATCAAACATTTTGAAAATTTTGCAAAATTCAGAAGGGGTGGGACGTAATGGGTGAAAATTTCAGATTCATGCGAGTAGTATTTTTTGTGTTCATTTATACATAAATAACACTAAACAATCAAACATTTTAAAAATTTTTGCAATATTCAGAAGGGGTGGGACGTAATGGGTGAAAATTTCAGATTCATGCGAGTAGTATTTTTTTGTGTTCATTTATACATAAATAACACTAAACAATCAAACATTTAAAAAAATTTTGCAATATTCAGAAGGGGTGGGACGTAATAGGTGAAAATTTAAGATTCATGCGAGTAGTATTTTTTTGTGTTCATTTATACATAAATAACACTAAACAATCAAACATTTTAAAAATTTTGCAGAATTCAGAAAGGGTGGGACGTAATGGGTGAAAATTTCAGATTCATGCGAGTAGTATTTTCTTGTGTTCATTTATACATAAATAACACTAAACAATCAAACATTTTGAAAATTTTGCAAAATTCAGAAGGGGTGGGACGTAATGGGTGAAAATTTCAGATTCATGCGAGTAGTATGTTTTTGTGTTCATTTATACATAAATAACACTAAACAATCAAACATTTTGAAAATGTTGCAAATTCAGAAGGGGTGGGACGTAATGGGTGAACATTTCAGATTCATGCGAGTAGTATTTTTTGGTGTTCATTTATACATAAATAACACTAAACAATCAAACATTTTGAAAATTTTGCAAAATTCAGAAGGGGTGGGACGTAATGGGTGAAAATTTCAGATTCATGCGAGTAGTATTTTTTGGTGTTCATTTATACATAATAACACTAAACAATCAAACATTTTGAAAATTTTGCAAAATTCAGAAGGGGTGGGACGTAATGGGTGAAAATTTCAGATTCATGCGAGTAGTATTTTTTTGTGTTCATTTATACATAAATAACACTAAACAATCAAACATTTTGAAAATGTTGCAAAATTCAGAAGGGGTGGGACGTAATGGGTGAAAATTTCAGATTCATGCGAGTAGTATTTTTTGTGTTCATTTATACATAAATAACACTAAACAATCAAACATTTTGAACATTTTGCAAAATTCAGAAGGGGTGGGACGTAATGGGTGAAAATTTCAGATTCATGCGAGTAGTATTTTTTTGTGTTCATTTATACATAAATAACACTAAACAATCAAACATTTTGAAAATGTTGCAAAATTCAGAAGGGGTGGGACGTAATGGGTGAAAATTTCAGATTCATGCGAGTAGTAGTTTTTGTGTTCATTTATACATAAATAACACTAAACAATCAAACATTTTAAAAATTTTTGCAATATTCAGAAGGGGTGGGACGTAATGGGTGAAAATTTCAGATTCATGCGAGTAGTATTTTTTTGTGTTCATTTATACATAAATAACACTAAACAATCAAACATTTAAAAAAATTTTGCAATATTCAGAAGGGGTGGGACGTAATAGGTGAAAATTTAAGATTCATGCGAGTAGTATTTTTTTGTGTTCATTTATACATAAATAACACTAAACAATCAAACATTTTAAAAATTTTGCAGAATTCAGAAAGGGTGGGACGTAATGGGTGAAAATTTCAGATTCATGCGAGTAGTATTTTCTTGTGTTCATTTATACATAAATAACACTAAACAATCAAACATTTTGAAAATTTTGCAAAATTCAGAAGGGGTGGGACGTAATGGGTGAAAATTTCAGATTCATGCGAGTAGTATGTTTTTGTGTTCATTTATACATAAATAACACTAAACAATCAAACATTTTGAAAATGTTGCAAATTCAGAAGGGGTGGGACGTAATGGGTGAACATTTCAGATTCATGCGAGTAGTATTTTTTGGTGTTCATTTATACATAAATAACACTAAACAATCAAACATTTTGAAAATTTTGCAAAATTCAGAAGGGGTGGGACGTAATGGGTGAAAATTTCAGATTCATGCGAGTAGTATTTTTTGGTGTTCATTTATACATAAATAACACTAAACAATCAAACATTTTGAAAATTTTGCAAAATTCAGAAGGGGTGGGACGTAATGGGTGAAAATTTCAGATTCATGCGAGTAGTATTTTTTTGTGTTCATTTATACATAAATAACACTAAACAATCAAACATTTTGAAAATGTTGCAAAATTCAGAAGGGGTGGGACGTAATGGGTGAAAATTTCAGATTCATGCGAGTAGTATTTTTTGTGTTCATTTATACATAAATAACACTAAACAATCAAACATTTTGAACATTTTGCAAAATTCAGAAGGGGTGGGACGTAATGGGTGAAAATTTCAGATTCATGCGAGTAGTATTTTTTTGTGTTCATTTATACATAAATAACACTAAACAATCAAACATTTTGAAAATGTTGCAAAATTCAGAAGGGGTGGGACGTAATGGGTGAAAATTTCAGATTCATGCGAGTAGTATTTTTTTGTGTTCATTTATACATAAATAACACTAAACAATCAAACATTTAAAAAAAAATTGCAATATTCAGAAGGGGTGGGACGTAATGGGTGAAAATTTCAGATTCATGCGAGTAGTATTTTTTTGTGTTCATTTATACATAAATAACACTAAACAATCAAACATTTTAAAAATTTTGCAATATTCAGAAGTGGTGGGACGTAATGGGTGAAAATTTCAGATTCATGCGAGTAGTATGTTTTTGTGTTCATTTATACATAAATAACACTAAACAATCGAACATTTTGAAAATTTTGCAAATTCAGAAGGGGTGGGACGTAATGGGTGAACATTTCAGATTCATGCGAGTAGTATTTTTTGTGTTCATTTATACATAAATAACACTAAACAATCAAACATTTTGAAAATGTTGCAAAATTCAGAAGGGGTGGGACGTAATGGGGGAAAATTTCAGATTCATGCGAGTAGTATTTTTTTGTGTTCATTTATACATAAATAACACTAAACAATCAAACATTTTGAAAATTTTAAAAATTCAGAAGTGGTGGGACGTAATGGGTGAACATTTCAGATTCATGCGAGTAGTATTTTTTTGTGTTCATTTATACATAAATAACACTAAACAATCATTTTGAAAATGTTGCAAAATTCAGAAGGGGTGGGACGTAATGGGGGAAAATTTCAGATTCATGCGAGTAGTATTTTTTTGTGTTCATTTATACATAAATAACACTAAACAATCAAACATTTTAAAAATTTTGCAATATTCAGAAGGGGTGGGACGTAATGGGTGAAGATTTCAGATTCATGCGAGTAGTATTTTTTTGTGTTCATTTAAACATAAATAACACTAAACAATCAAACATTTTGAAAATTTTGCAAAATTCAGAAGGGGTGGGACGTAATGGGTGAAAATTTCAGATTCATGCGAGTAGTATTTTTTTGTGTTCATTTATACATAAATAACACTAAACAATCAAACATTTTGAAAATTTTGCAAAATTCAGAAGGGGTGGGACGTAATGGGTGAAAATTTCAGATTCATGCGAGTAGTATTTTTTTGTGTTCATTTATACATAAATAACACTAAACAATCAAACATTTTGAAAATGTTGCAAAATTCAGAAGGGGTGGGACGTAATGGGTGAAAATTTCAGATTCATGCGAGTAGTATTTTTTTGTGTTCATTTATACATAAATAACACTAAACAATCAAACATTTTGAAAATTTTGCAAAATTCAGAAGGGGTGGGACGTAATGGGTGAAAATTTCAGATTCATGCGAGTAGTATTTTTTGGTGTTCATTTATACATAAATAACACTAAACAATCAAACATTTTGAAAATGTTGCAAAATTCAGAAGTGGTGGGACGTAATGGGTGAACATTTCAGATTCATGCGAGTAGTATTTTTTTGTGTTCATTTATACATACATAACACTAAACAATCATTTTGAAAATGTTGCAAAATTCAGAAGGGGTGGGACGTAATGGGTGAAAATTTCAGATTCATGCGAGTAGTATTTTTTTGTGTTCATTTATACATAAATAACACTAAACAATCAAACATTTTAAAAATTTTGCAATATTCAGAAGGGGTGGGACGTAATGGGTGAAAATTTCAGATTCATGCGAGTAGTATTTTTTGTGTTCATTTATACATAAATAACACTAAATAATCAAACATTTTGAAAATTTTGCAAAATTCAGAAGGGGTGGGACGTAATGGGTGAAGATTTCAGATTCATGCGAGTAGTATTTTTTTGTGTTCATTTAAACATAAATAACACTAAACAATCAAACATTTTGAAAATTTTGCAAAATTCAGAAGGGGTGGGACGTAATGGGTGAAAATTTCAGATTCATGCGAGTAGTATTTTTTTGTGTTCATTTATACATAAATAACACTAAACAATCAAACATTTTGAAAATTTTGCAAAATTCAGAAGGGGTGGGACGTAATGGGTGAAAATTTCAGATTCATGCGAGTAGTATTTTTTTGTGTTCATTTATACATACATAACACTAAACAATCATTTTGAAAATGTTGCAAAATTCAGAAGGGGTGGGACGTAATGGGTGAAAATTTCAGATTCATGCGAGTAGTATTTTTTTGTGTTCATTTATACATAAATAACACTAAACAATCAAACATTTTGAAAATTTTGCAATATTCAGAAGGGGTGGGACGTAATGGGTGAAAATTTCAGATTCATTCGAGTAGTATTTTTTTGTGTTCATTTAAACATAAATAACACTAAACAATCAAACATTTTGAAAATTTTGCAAAATTCAGAAGGGGTGGGACGTAATGGGTGAAAATTTCAGATTCATGCGAGTAGTATTTTTTTGTGTTCATTTATACATAAATAACACTAAACAATCAAACATTTTGAAAATTTTGCAATATTCAGAAGGGGTGGGACGTAATGGGTGAAAATTTCAGATTCATGCGAGTAGTATTTTTTTGTGTTCATTTATACATAAATAACACTAAACAATCAAACATTTTGAAAATTTTGCAAAATTCAGAAGGGGTGGGACGTAATGGGTGAAAATTTCAGATTCATGCGAGTAGTATTTTTTTGTGTTCATTTATACATAAATAACACTAAACAATCAAACATTTTGAAAATTTTGCAAAATTCAGAAGGGGTGGGACGTAATGGGTGAAAATTTCAGATTCATGCGAGTAGTATTTTTTTGTGTTCATTTATACATAAATAACACTAAACAATCAAACATTTTGAAAATGTTGCAAAATTCAGAAGGGGTGGGACGTAATGGGTGAAAATTTCAGATTCATGCGAGTAGTATTTTTTTGTGTTCATTTATACATAAATAACACTAAACAATCAAACATTTTGAAAATTTTGCAAAATTCAGAAGGGGTGGGACGTAATGGGTGAAAATTTCAGATTCATGCGAGTAGTATTTTTTTGTGTTCATTTATACATAAATAACACTAAACAATCAAACATTTTGAAAATGTTGCAAAATTCAGAAGTGGTGGGACGTAATGGGTGAACATTTCAGATTCATGCGAGTAGTATTTTTTTGTGTTCATTTATACATACATAACACTAAACAATCATTTTGAAAATGTTGCAAAATTCAGAAGGGGTGGGACGTAATGGGGGAAAATTTCAGATTCATGCGAGTAGTATTTTTTTGTGTTCATTTATACATAAATAACACTAAACAATCAAACATTTTGAAAATTTTGCAAAATTCAGAAGGGGTGGGACGTAATGGGTGAAAATTTCAGATTCATGCGAGTAGTATTTTTTTGTGTTCATTTAAACATAAATAACACTAAACAATCAAACATTTTGAAAATTTTGCAAAATTCAGAAGGGGTGGGACGTAATGGGTGAAAATTTCAGATTCATGCGAGTAGTATTTTTTTGTGTTCATTTATACATAAATAACACTAAACAATCAAACATTTTGAAAATTTTGCAAAATTCAGAAGGGGTGGGACGTAATGGGTGAAAATTTCAGATTCATGCGAGTAGTATTTTTTTGTGTTCATTTATACATAAATAACACTAAACAATCAAACATTTTGAAAATTTTGCAAAATTCAGAAGGGGTGGGACGTAATGGGTGAAAATTTCAGATTCATGCGAGTAGTATTTTTTTGTGTTCATTTATACATAAATAACACTAAACAATCAAACATTTTGAAAATGTTGCAAAATTCATTTAAAATTGCAATATTCTTTGGTATTTCAAATTTCAAATAAATATTCAGACACGTGGTGCTTTAAAGATGTTATCAATTTCTTTTTATATATAATACATATTTGCTTTTGTTTATTATCTATGTACGTATACGTTTCTTTCTTTTTTTAATCGGGACTCATCAGCATAGAGACATGACTATTCACTACCGGTCCCGTGATTCGAAACCCCGGATTCCGAGTATTTTGCAACTCAAATCCCGACATCTAGAACAATTTGGCCAACGCTGAATAGCGAATAAACAATGATAATTTTAACCCTTTATCCGGCGGCTTGACGTCATAAGAGCGTTCAACTTAATGAAAGGAACGATGCATTTATAGCTAGCGACGTCATGCTGTGTTAATACTACACTTACAGTGCCCATCTAGAGGGTTTTCTAGGGATTACAAATAATAAATATTTGTTTTTGTCTATTAGCTATGTACGTATACATTTCGTCTTTTATAATCGGAACTCATCAGTATATATATATATATATATATATATATATATATATATATATATATATATATATATATATATGTTATGGTGCTGTACCTACCTACAGAGAACTAATGGACTCGTCCACCTTATAAATACGGGAAGCACGTGACACTTGTCCTCTTCTTCCCAGGCAAACCAGCAATGGCGGTTGAGAGCAACATCTCCTTGTATCTCTTTCTTTCTATTATATAATATATACCTTTGTTCATTTAAACCATGTGTTCCTGTCTCATTCATTCAGCTTTACCCAGGTCCACAACAAATGGCGACGAGGCAATTCGAACTCTTGGGTCAAAAAACTGAAAATACCACGTGAAAATGCACTCACACAGTTAATGCAGGAAACCGCACGAAAAAAAAACAAAAAAAAAAACAAAAAAAAAACAAAGGTTTTTGCCGTACGGTCGAGAGAAGAAAAGAGAACTCAACTGAAAAAAAACAAAAAAACACGTTGAATTCTTAAGTGCGAGAAAATTGTTTTCTTTTAAGAAAAAGAAAACTGAAATAGACCTGTTGTGTTCTAAGTTTTAAAACTGCTTATCGAAAAAAAAAAAACAGCTTGAAATTGGGTGCGCGTTCCTCTAGTTTGGGAAAACTAGTTAAAAAAAACAACAAAAAAACAAAACAAAAACAACTTTAAAATGCAACATTTGCATTCAAATAAAATCTATCATGCAGATGGATTGTCGAGATTAGTGCCAAAACAGAGAGAGACTCTAGAAGACACAGTGATTGCGTCTCTTCAAACAGAAGGAGATTTTAAAGAGATTTTAAAGAGATTTTGTGCAACGCAGTGAGAGAGCTCCCGGTGACACTATACGAGATAAAAAAAGAAGCTCAAGAGGATGAATTTATCACCAGAACAAAAACGAAAGGGTGGTCATCCCAGAAAAACTACGAAAGCAAATTCTGAAAGAATTTCATGTTGGCCATCCAGGGATAACCAGGATGAAGGGGTTAATGAGGAGTTTTGTGTACTGGCCAGGTATGGACAATGACATTGAAAAAGCAGTAAAGCTTTGTAAAGGCTGTGCCTTAGCGGCAAAAGCACCGCATATAAAGCATAGCCCATGGCCAAAGACCGACCGTCCGTGGGAAAGAATTCACGTGGATTTCGCGGGACCATTGGAAGGATTTTACTACTTAATCGTAGTCGACAGTTTTTCAAAGTGGCCCGAGGTACTACGTTGCAAGAGTCCCACGTCAGAGGTTACGATAAGATTCCTACATGAACTATTTGCCCGTTTTGGGGTAGTGGATTGTTTGGTGAGTGATAATGGGACGCAGTTCACGTCATCAGATTTTGAGGAGTTCTGCGCGACGTTTCAAATCAGACATATAACGACGCCCCCGTATCATCCTAGGTCAAACGGCCAGGCGGAACGCTTCGTAGACACATTAAAAAGAGCATTAAAAAAGGCCGGTGATACTCCTAAGGAGAAGGCTTTACAACAATTCTTACAGGTATATAGAATTACAAAAAACATGAACATAGCATCATCATTATCCCCCGCAGAGATGATGTTTGCGCGGAATGTGAAGTCCGTGTTTGATAAATTATTACCTAAACATAATAATTATGACCGAATCTCTACGGTACCGAAGAAAAAATACAACCCAGGAGATAGGGTATATTTTAAGATGTTCAAAAACAATGCATCGTTCTGGGAACCCGGTACAATTGAAAAGAGGATCGGATCGATGGTCTATATCATAAAAGGACCACGGTTCTCGCATAAGAGACATCTAAATCAGATCAGAAAAAGACTGTCATATGACACTGACAGCGCCCCACAAGGAGAAGACGTGATGGACGTGATATATGACACCTTCAACTTACCAGCACCCCAGGTAGTCACACGTAAACGACAACCAAAAAGAAAACGAATGGCTCCGGACTACCTAGAGATAGATCCGAAAAGGAAACGTTATTAAGACTCCTGAGGAGGTAAGGCTTGGAAGGGGGGTGTTATGGTGCTGTACCTACCTACAGAGAACTAATGGACTCGTCCACCTTATAAATACGGGAAGCACGTGACACTTGTCCTCTTCTTCCCAGGCAAACCAGCAATGGCGGTTGAGAGCAACATCTCCTTGTATCTCTTTCTTTCTATTATATAATATATACCTTTGTTCATTTAAACCATGTGTTTCTGTCTCATTCATTCAGCTTTACCAGGTCCACAACAATATATAAGCCTTGGCTTAAGGAAAGAATAATAAACACTAGTTTATTGCTGAATACACCTTGCATTGAACAATTGAAATTTGAAATAAATTTGGACAATCGTCGCATATTTATCACTCTTTTTTCTTCTCTCTCTCTCTCTCTTTCTCTCTCTCTCTCTCTCTCTCTCTCTCTATATATATATATATATATATATATATATATATATATATATATATATATATTGGGTGAATTATTATCCCGCCACCGGATTTCTGTGAATTTGTACCATTGCACCTCATAAGTATCTTGGTGACATCATCGCTATTTGAAACAGGAGTTGGGATAGGGAGTTTTCTCCAGAAACTTTCTATTTTCTTGTTTTTACTTGATTCCGATGTACAGTTTGTCTTTGAATTAATTCCAAGAACGTTTTGTTATTTGTTTTGTATTTTTTTCGGTTATTTTTTCTTTTAGTATGGTTTAAATACGGACAACAATAAATACAGTGAACCGGCTTCCTTCGAAGGAATTGATCAGTAAGTTTTGAAATCTGAATGAATGCACGTATTGCTAATCACACGAGACTTGCTGAATTCTCGCGTGATTTTGGCCGACGGAGAACAAAATTTTATCAAAATTATTCCGAATTCCATACGTTTTCACATTAATTGTATGAACTAAAAAAATAATTTCAGAGAATGATTTTAATTTTACTTTTTTGAAATTCTATTTTACATGATATTTTAGTTACTCAAATTGGGTCAATTGGCTCTTGGCCTTTTGGCTAAAATCAAAGTGTAGTATCTGTTCCGATGGATACTGCACCCCATAGACTGGTATTGTCTTGGCCTTCGGGGCTTGATTTACGCCGGTCTATGGGTCTGTCCTGTGCAGTTCTAGGAGGTCCACTCTCCCAGGCTTTGCCTCCCCTCTTTGGGGAGGAGTAAGTTTATTGCTTACTGCCTGAGGCGCCTCTACCGGGGAATGCCGACGGGCCTGCCCAGGCAATTTTTAAACCCCACTTTCCCGACCTGACCTTGGGTCACATCTTACTTGTGGGAGTAAGATAAAAAATGGCCTTGTGCCTAACTCCTGGAGAGGAGTAAATCAATACTCAAATTGGGTCAATTATAAAGATAATTTTTATTTTTATTTTAAGATATCAAAGATGTCAGATAAAACTCAACTTAATTTTAGATGATTTTAAATTATTTTTCAGGTTTCCTGTTGACAAAACTATTCTCCATCCAGAAATTACTGCATGGTAAGTAACCTTACTTATTTTGAAAGAAAATTTTTTTTTCGGTTAAATCATCATTTTTTCAACCAATAATAGTATTTCTCCCAAGTCTGGAAGTTTATTGTCAAGGCAGTTTTCAAAAACTAGATCTGTTAACCAGTTAAGTGTTTTTGGCTCAAAGAGTAATATGTTTTTGGAATAAGTTGCCAGATCGGATTAAGAACAGCAATAACGGGGATCAGTTTAAGATGAGGTTGGATGAATTCAGAGAAAGTGATAGGAGGGAGAAATTGACAGGGCACTTTTAGGAGTTATCAAATATAATATTTAATAGAATTTGATCTGGATAACGATACTATACAAAGAGTTTAATTTTTTTTAACCGTTGAATTGAGAAGATAAGTAAAGGAGGCATAACAAACAAACAAACAAATAATAATAATGATAATAATGATAATAATAATAATAATGATGATAATAATAATAATAAGAATAATAATAATGATAATGATAATAATAATAATAATAATAATAATAATAATAATGATAATGATAATGATAATAATAATAATAATAATAATAATAATAATAATAATGATAATGATAATAATAATAATAATAATAATAATAATAATGATAATAATAATAATAATAATAATAATAATAATAATAATAATAATAATAATGATAATGATAATAATAATAATAATAATAATAATAATAATAATAATAATAATAATAATAATAATAATAATAATAATGATAATAATAATGATAATAATAATAATAATAATAATAATAATAATAATAATAATAATAATAATGATAATAATAATAATAATAATAATAATAATAATGATAATGATAATAATAATAATAATAATAATAATAATAATAATAATGATAATAATAATGATAATAATAATGATAATAATAATAATAATAATAATAATAATAATAATAATAATGATAATAATAATGATAATAATAATAATAATAATAATAATAATGATAATAATAATGATAATAATAATAATAATAATAATAATAATGATAATAATAATGATAATAATAATAATAATAATAATAATAATAATAATAATAATGATAATAATAATGATAATAATAATGATAATAATAATAATAATAATGATAATAATAATAATAATAATAATAATAATAATAATAATAATAATGATAATAATAATAATAATAATAATGATAATAATAATGATAATAATAATAATAATAATAATAATAATAATAATAATAATGATAATGATAATGATAATGATAATAATAA
>OY744555.1:10286448-10306448 GCA_963556195.1 Sepiola atlantica
ATCGCCCTAACCAACCACTTATAATTCAGTAACTGTAATTAAAAAAAAAAACAATTATAATAAACAGAACGACTCATAGAAATCTATCTATATTCTTTTTTCATTTTAATATACTTTCATAGAAATGCTTCTGTTATGTAAAAAAAAACTATTTTCTTTATGCCACAAGTGTCACGCTCATACATGAATTCCATAGCTAATATAACAAACTGACCCAACGGGTCACGGGTGGTCTAGTATATATATATATATATATGTATATATATATATATATATATATATATGAGAGAGAGAGAGAGATAACAGAAGAGGCATAGAAAAATATTTTTGGTGTAAAATTTTGAGAATAGGTATTTAAAGTTAATAAATAAATGTCCCCCAAATTTCATATTTGTATGGAATTTTATTAGACACCAATTAAGCAAGATTCCTTGAATTTCAAATTCTTCTTAAGACCCCTTGAGATAAAACGTTAAATTAAAGGCATTTTCTAGAATCAAAATCATGTAATGGATTTTGATACAAAATTTGAATAAGGATTCTAGATATAAAGTTTAGTAGGATTATATCGTTATTTGAATAGTTCTAAGGGGATATAAAAGTAGTGCAAAACTGTTCTCTTAAGGGAATTAATTTTACTTGTCCTAGGACGGGTATTCTTCAGGTGTAAATATATATATATATATATATATATATATATATATATATATATATATATATATATATATATATATATATATATATATCGGACGAACATTTGTGTTGACTTTTCTTTGTGAGAAGTTGGATTTAGAATTCCCATACTATCATTGGATTGGAATGGTAACTTGTGAGCGGTATCTTGAATGATTTAGTTCTTTTGTTTTTTTGTAGGGGGGGGGGGGATTTATTCATCATTATTCATCATTGTGCCGGCCGACGTGAAAGTGTATTATCGCACATTGTTCCGGTTTTTTGGTTTTTTTTAATGTATTTGGGACCGATTATTGGCTTGGTGGAAGAAATAATGAACGAGCTACTTTTCTAAGACTTTTTTATCGTTGTTCTTCCTTGTTTTTTAATTTTGACTTTTATTTTTATTTTTTTTCCTCTTCTCTTCTTAAGTGACCTCAAATATTACAACGCCACATTGTGTATTGTCGGCAGTTGAAACCAGTATTCGAGACATTTAATTTCCCTGATGATCTGCCAAGCAAGTAACTGCTTGGTAGTGAAACACGTGTAGGAAAAAACATTTAATTTGAATAAATAATATTTGTAAGAAAAAATATCTTTAATGGTGATCATTGGTGTCCTGAAGGGAATGCTTTGGTAAGCCTTCATAAAATCACATATAAATGCTCTGTACTCTGTAATCGAGTATCATCGAGCTTGTTTTTATTGGAACAACCCCGGTCTTCACTGAATGATCTATTTTATAAGTGAAAAATCTAAATCTCTCTCTCTCTCTCTCTCTCTCTCTCTCTCTCTCTCTATATATATATATATATATATATATATATATATATATAGAGAGAGAGAGAGAGAGATAGACAGAAAGGCAGACAGACAGACAGACGGATAGATAGATAGATAGATAGATTAAAACGTATCCGATTTCAAATATGTGATGCGATGGGGACCCTAATCCCCTTCAAAGTAGGCCCCTTTTGCTTGCACACACTTAGCTCACCGATCCATCCACTGCCGGAAACACCTCTGGAAGTCTTCTTTTCAAATGGTATTCATCTCCGGATGATCTCTTTTTTCGCACCCTCTCAACAACAGCTTCACTCCGAGCAGTTTAAGGCCTGCCAGAACGCTGGTAACTCTCTCTCTAATGTGCGGCCATTTTTGAATCGGTTGAATCACTCCTTAATTTCTGTTACACCCATCGCAACTTCTCCAAACACCTGCTGAATCTAACGCGATGTAGAAATGTTATGAGGTAGGGGGCATCTGGAAATATTAGCTGGTCGGTCTATCTCAAGACCCTGGGCCCGAGACAGAAGCTTAAGTGGTCTTATCAGGTTTCTTTGCCGATCCGTAAGGTCCACCGTCGCATGGTGAGGCTCCATCTCACAAATCCGAAGGAAATGCAGACGTGTTGTCTGCAGATGTTATTTCCTGCTCTGGTTAGGGTTAGGGTTAGATATGTCCACTTTCTTGGGGCGTGGAGCGAGGGCAGACTAGAGGACTGTTGAAAAGGGAGATTTAAGGTTAGGTATGTCCAGTTTCTTGGGACGTGAAGCGAGGGCAGAATAGGAAGATGTTGAAAAATGAAGGGTAAGGGTTAAGGTTAAGGTTAGGGTTAGGGTTAGGGTTAGATATGTCCACTTTCTTGGGGCGTGGAGCGAGGGCAGACTAGAGGACTGTTGAAAAGGGAGATTTAAGGTTAGGTATGTCCAGTTTCTTGGGACGTGAAGCGAGGGCAGAATAGGGAGATGTTGAAAAATGAAGGGTAAGGGTTAAGGTTAAGGTTAGGGTTAGGGTTAGGGTTAGATATGTCCACTTTCTTGGGGCGTGGAGCGAGGACAGACTAGAGGACTGTTGAAAAGGGAGATTTAAGGTTAGGTATGTCCAGTTTCTTGGGACGTGAAGCGAGGGCAGAATAGGGAGATGTTGAAAAATGAAGGGTAAGGGTTAAGGTTAAGGTTAGGGTTAGGGTTAGGGTTAGATATGTCCACTTTCTTGGGGCGTGGAGCGAGGGCAGACTAGAGGACTGTTGAAAAGGGAGGGTTGAGGTTAGGTATTCCAGTTTCTTGGGACGTGGAGCGAGGGCAGACTAGGGAGATGTTGAAAAATGAAGGGTAAAGGTTAAGGTTAAGGTTAGGGTTTAGGGTTAGGGTTAGATATGTCCACTTTCTTGAGGCGTGGAGCGAGGACAGACTAGGGAGCTGCTGAAAAGGGAGGGTTGAGGTTAGGGTTTAGGGTTAGGGTTAGGGTTAGGGTTAGGTATGTATAGTTTCTTGGGACGTGGAGCGAGGGTAGACTACGGAGCTGTTGAAAAGGGATGGTTAGGTTTAGGGTTAGGGTTAGAATTTAGGGTTATGGCTAGGGTTGGGTTATGGTTAGATATGTTAACTTTCTTGGGACGTGGAGCGATTGCCAACACGGGGGTTGTTAAAAAGTGAGGGTTAGTGTTAGGGTTAGAGTTAGGGTTAGTTTTAAGGGTAGAGTTAGGTATGTCTACTTTCTTGGGACGTGGAGCGAGAGCAGACTAGGGAGCTGTTGAAAAAGGAGGGTTAGGGTTATGGTAAGGGTTTAGGGTTAGGGTTAGGGTTAGAGTTAGGGTTAGGGTTAGGTATGCCCACTTTCTTGGGACGTAGAGCGAGGGCAGACTAGGGGGCTGTTCAAAAGGGACGGTGTGATGGTTTGGGTTAGGGTTAAGTTTAGGTTTTGTGTTAGGGTTATAGTTTAGGGTTAGAGTTGTGGTTAGGGTTAGAGTTTAGGTAAGGGTTAGGGTTAGTGTTAGGTATGCCCACTTTCTTGGGACGTGGAGCGAGGGCAGACTAAGGGTCAGTTGGAAATGGAGAGTGTGTTCTGCCCAGTTTAAGAAGGTGGAGATTGGGGTTGTGGATACTGAGCAGAATAGATGCCTATCTCTTTGGACTTCATGGAGGGGACTGGGACCCAACCTCTTTTACCTTCTTTGCTTTTGTGTTTGTTCCGCCGGAGCAGTCACTCTGCATCTTGTTATCTTCAGTAATCAGCTCTCCGGAATCAAATGATGAAGGGACCGGATGTTTTCGTTTTCAGATCAAGACATGTTGACAGAACGGCTGGAGCTTGCAGCAGCTTCACCGCGGGTATTTTGGTACCGGAAGACATCGTGGTAGGCTGCACCCTGAATCAATCAAGGGCTGCATTAACTTTTCAAGGGACTTTGATAGGGTAGGACTTGAGCCAAAAGGATTTGTTTTGTTTGCCTTTATCGTCTTGGCGACGGTGCTCATTAAGTGGCGGATGCACAATCAGTTCCATTGTATACGAATCAAACGTCATATCCGGAGGAAAGAGCATCTATATCAGAATGACTCAAGGAACCTTTAAACAAAGTTTTTTTTCGAGAGGGAAAGATACGTATATAAGCTTTTACGTGTATTTAAGATGTATTGCACGGCATTGCTATAATATATAGTAGAATACTTTCATTGAGTTATGTTTTTGTGAGTCGCTATTTATTTGTTATGTTATTCATATATTTGTATCCGTACAGTCTGATTTCTCCTTGCTCCCGGCTTTTTCTTCTTTGTAATGTCTTCTCTTTAAATTGTTAAATTATGTTTATTATTTCATTTAAACTATGTATTTGTAACGGTTGATTTTTAGTTATTTCATCAATTGTTGTTATATATGTATAATTAAAAATTGCGTTTGTATTATTTAGGTACGGCCAAACGTATGTTGACATTTGTTTTTATTTATCTGGTTCATTTTTGTTATTTACCTTCCCAGGAGGTTAGGTACAAGGCCAGGTTTATCTTACTCCCACAAGGTAAGATGTGACCCAATGTCGGGTCAGGAAAGTGGGACTTGAAAAGCCAGCGTTCGAGAAGGTGAGCACTTTAGCCATTAAAAATTGCCTGGGCAGCCCAGTCGGCATTTCCCGGTAGGGGTGCCTCAGGTAGTAAGCAATAAACTTACTCCTCCCCAAAGAGGGGAGGCAAAGCCTGGGAAAGTGTACTTCCTAGAACTGCACAGGACAGTACCTCAGACCGGCGGAATCAAGGCCCGAAGGCAAAGACAATACCGGTCTACAGAGTGCAGCATCTATCGGAACAGGTACTACACTCTGATCTTAGCCAAAAGGCCAAGGAGGATTTTGTGTTGATACGAGGAAGTAACATGAAATTCGATGTTATATAACAATCTTTATCATTATTTTGGATATCTTGCCCGTCTGTCTGTGACAAATACTCGAAATATTTAAAGATTCAAGCCATTTCTATTTATGTATCGGTGCAATTACATATATGGAGACCTGTTAATGTATACTATAGGGTGGGCAAAAATAAGGGTCCTATTTTTAAAAATTCATAACTTTTTTATTTATTGATTTTAAAAAAACTTTTTTTTTTAGAATAAGTAAAGGACCCCTTCCGAAGCAAGCATGAGCCGTATTAGCCCTAAGGAACGTACCCTCATTTAGAAAACATTATTTTTGCTTAAAAAACTCAAAACAGTGTAAAAAACAATACTTTAGTTTTTGTAAGTTTTAAGAAGTGTTTTTCGGCTAAAATTTGTTTTGTTTATTTCAAAAAATCTCGGAAGGGTCAGTCTACACACACATAAAGTTTGGTGAGTTTAACTTTTATTTTGTGGAAGTTATTCAAATTCAAGTTATTCAAATTTAAAGATAGGACCCTTATTTTGGCCCACCCTGTATATCCTTGTAAATAATATTCTTGGTGTTAAGTAGTAACATCTATATATTATCTCTTATAGTAAGAAAACATTGAAATGTGAAAATAAACGTTTGTAATGGTGCGATACTATGCATTGTCCCTCTCCATAACCGGAAAAATGATTTACAAACATGAAAAAGTTATTGGAAGAAAAGTAAGTAAAAATACACAGGGGGGTCACCGTGGTCTTTTGAATTCTCGAGACTGTGAGACGCCTCACAGTTGATGGTACATTTCAGCCTATAAATTACACTGGGACAAATGCCAGGCGTGTTAGGGTTACGGTTAGGGTTAGAGTTAAGGTTAGGGTTAAGGTTAGGGATCAAGGATCTGCTGCTGCAACAGTGGCAGCCTGTTTTCCGATTGTGGTAGCATGGACTTTCGTAGGGTATATTATGACAAGATTTAGCAATGAGGCCCTGTTGCTGACAATGTCAGTAATCGAGCCTCCTACCCTCTACAATAATCGACATTGTCCATGTTTTGTACATCAGTATAGGTTGGAATATGATTAAAGTCGGGCCGGTCCAAGAACATTTCCAAATTGTCCAACGGTCCAAGAACATTTCCAAATTGTCCAACGGTCCAAGAACATTTCCAAATTGTCCAACGGTCCAAGAACATTTCCAAATTGTCCAACGGTCCAAGAACATTTCCAAATTGTCCAACGCTCCAAGAACATTTCCAAATTGTTCAACGGTCCAAGAACATTTCCAAATTGTCCAACGGTCCAAGAACATTTCCAAATTGTCCAACGGTCCAAGAACATTTCCAAATTGTTCAACGGTCCAAGAACATTTCCAAATTGTTCAACGGTCCAAGAACATTTCCAAATTGTTCAACGGTCCAAGAACATTTTCAAATTGTCCAACGGTCCAAGAACATTTCCAAATTGTTCAACGGTCCAAGAACATTTCCAAATTGTCCAACGGACCAAGAACATTTCCAAATTGTCCAACGGTCCAAGAACATTTCCAAATTGTTCAACGGTCCAAGAACATTTTCAAATTGTCCAACGGTCCAAGAACATTTTCAAATTGTCCAACGGTCCAAGAACATTTCCAAATTGTTCAACGGTCCAAGAACATTTCCAAATTGTCCAACGGACCAAGAACATTTCCAAATTGTCCAACGGTCCAAGAACATTTCCAAATTGTTCAACGGTCCAAGAACATTTTCAAATTGTCCAACGGTCCAAGAACATTTCCAAATTGTCCAACGGTCCAAGAACATTTCCAAATTGTTCAACGGTCCAAGAACATTTCCAAATTGTCCAACGGACCAAGAACATTTCCAAATTGTCCAACGGACCAAGAACATTTCCAAATTGTCCAACGGACCAAGAACATTTCCAAATTGTCCAACGGACCAAGAACATTTCCAAATTGTCCAACGGACCAAGAACATTTCCAAATTGTCCAACGGACCAAGAACATTTCCAAATTGTCCAACGGACCAAGAACATTTCCAAATTGTCCAACGGACCAAGAACATTTCCAAATTGTCCAACGGACCAAGAACATTTCCAAATTGTTCAACGGACCAAGAACATTTCCAAATTGTCCAACGGACCAAGAACATTTTTAAATTGTCCAACGGTCCAAGAACATTTCCAAATTGTCCAACGGACTAAGAACATTTCCAAATTGTCCAACGGACCAAGAACATTTCCAAATTGTCCAACGGACCAAGAACATTTCCAAATTGTCCAACGGACCAAGAACATTTCCAAATTGTCCAACGGACCAAGAACATTTCCAAATTGTCCAACGGACCAAGAACATTTCCAAATTGTCCAACGGACCAAGAACATTTCCAAATTGTCCAACGGACCAAGAACATTTCCAAATTGTTCAACGGACCAAGAACATTTCCAAATTGTCCAACGGACCAAGAACATTTCCAAATTGTCCAACGGACCAAGAACATTTCCAAATTGTCCAACGGTCCAAGAACATTTTCAAATTGTCCAACGGTCCAAGAACATTTTCAAATTGTCCAACGGTCCAAGAACATTTCCAAATTGTTCAACGGTCCAAGAACATTTCCAAATTGTCCAACGGACCAAGAACATTTCCAAATTGTCCAACGGTCCAAGAACATTTCCAAATTGTTCAACGGTCCAAGAACATTTTCAAATTGTCCAACGGTCCAAGAACATTTCCAAATTGTCCAACGGTCCAAGAACATTTCCAAATTGTTCAACGGTCCAAGAACATTTCCAAATTGTCCAACGGACCAAGAACATTTCCAAATTGTCCAACGGACCAAGAACATTTCCAAATTGTCCAACTGACCAAGAACATTTCCAAATTGTCCAACGGACCAAGAACATTTCCAAATTGTCCAACGGACCAAGAACATTTCCAAATTGTCCAACGGACCAAGAACATTTCCAAATTGTCCAACGGACTAAGAACATTTCCAAATTGTCCAACGGACCAAGAACATTTCCAAATTGTCCAACGGACCAAGAACATTTCCAAATTGTCCAACGGACCAAGAACATTTCCAAATTGTCCAACGGACCAAGAACATTTTCAAATTGTCCAACGGACCAAGAACATTTCCAAATTGTCCAACGGACCAAGAACATTTCCAAATTGTCCAACGGACCAAGAACATTTTCAAATTGTCCAACGGACCAAGAACATTTCCAAATTGTCCAACGGACCAAGAACATTTCCAAATTGTCCAACGGACCAAGAACATTTCCAAATTGTCCAACGGACCAAGAACATTTCCAAATTGTCCAACGGACCAAGAACATTTCCAAATTGTCCAACGGACTAAGAACATTTCCAAATTGTCCAACGGACCAAGAACATTTCCAAATTGTCCAACGGACCAAGAACATTTCCAAATTGTCCAACGGACCAAGAACATTTCCAAATTGTCCAACGGACCAAGAACATTTCCAAATTGTCCAACGGACCAAGAACATTTCCAAATTGTCCAACGGACCAAGAACATTTCCAAATTGTCCAACGGACCAAGAACATTTCCAAATTGTCCAACGGACCAAGAACATTTCCAAATTGTCCAACGGACCAAGAACATTTCCAAATTGTCCAACGGACCAAGAACATTTCCAAATTGTCCAACGGACCAAGAACATTTCCAAATTGTCCAACGGACCAAGAACATTTCCAAATTGTTCAACGGACCAAGAACATTTCCAAATTGTCCAACGGACCAAGAACATTTCCAAATTGTCCAACAGACCAAGAACATTTTCAAATTGTCCAACGGACCAAGAACATTTCCAAATTGTTCAACGGTCCAAGAACATTTCCAAATTGTTCAACGGACCAAGAACATTTCCAAATTGTCCAACGGTCCAAGAACATTTCCAAATTGTCCAACGGACCAAGAACATTTCCAAATTGTCCAACGGACCAAGAACATTTCCAAATTGTCCAACGGACCAAGAACATTTTCAAATTGTCCAACGGACCAAGAACATTTCCAAATTGTCCAACGGTCCAAGAACATTTCCAAATTGTCCAACGGACCAAGAACATTTCCAAATTGTCCAACGGACCAAGAACATTTCCAAATTGTTCAACGGACCAAGAACATTTCCAAATTGTCCAACGGACCAAGAACATTTCCAAATTGTCCAACGGTCCAAGAACATTTCCAAATTGTTCAACGGACCAAGAACATTTCCAAATTGTCCAACGGACCAAGAACATTTCCAAATTGTCCAACGGACCAAGAACATTTCCGAATTGTCCAACGGTCCAAGAACATTTCCAAATTGTTCAACGGACCAAGAACATTTCCAAATTGTCCAACGGACCAAGAACATTTCCAAATTGTCCAACGGACCAAGAACATTTCCAAATTGTCCAACGGACCAAGAACATTTCCAAATTGTCCAACGGACCAAGAACATTTCCAAATTGTTCAACGGACCAAGAACATTTCCAAATTGTCCAACAGACCAAGAACATTTCCAAATTGTCCAACGGACCAAGAACATTTCCAAATTGTCCAACGGACCAAGAACATTTCCAAATTGTCCAACGGTCCAAGAACATTTCCAAATTGTTCAACGGACCAAGAACATTTCCAAATTGTCCAACGGACCAAGAACATTTTCAAATTGTCCAACGGACCAAGAACATTTCCAAATTGTCCAACGGTCCAAGAACATTTCCAAATTGTCCAACGGACCAAGAACATTTCCAAATTGTTCAACGGTCCAAGAACATTTCCAAATTGTTCAACGGTCCAAGAACATTTTCAAATTGTCCAACGGTCCAAGAACATTTCCAAATTGTTCAACGGTCCAAGAACATTTCCAAATTGTCCAACGGACCAAGAACATTTCCAAATTGTCCAACGGTCCAAGAACATTTCCAAATTGTTCAACGGTCCAAGAACATTTTCAAATTGTCCAACGGTCCAAGAACATTTTCAAATTGTCCAACGGTCCAAGAACATTTCCAAATTGTTCAACGGTCCAAGAACATTTCCAAATTGTCCAACGGACCAAGAACATTTCCAAATTGTCCAACGGTCCAAGAACATTTCCAAATTGTTCAACGGTCCAAGAACATTTTCAAATTGTCCAACGGTCCAAGAACATTTCCAAATTGTCCAACGGTCCAAGAATATTTCCAAATTGTTCAACGGTCCAAGAACATTTCCAAATTGTTCAACGGACCAAGAACATTTCCAAATTGTCCAACGGTCCAAGAACATTTCCAAATTGTCCAACGGACCAAGAACATTTCCAAATTGTCCAACGGACCAAGAACATTTCCAAATTGTCCAACGGACCAAGAACATTTCCAAATTGTCCAACGGTCCAAGAACATTTCCAAATTGTCCAACGGACCAAGAACATTTCCAAATTGTCCAACGGACCAAGAACATTTCCAAATTGTTCAACGGACCAAGAACATTTCCAAATTGTCCAACGGACCAAGAACATTTCCAAATTGTCCAACGGACCAAGAACATTTCCAAATTGTCCAACGGTCCAAGAACATTTCCAAATTGTCCAACGGACCAAGAACATTTTCAAATTGTCCAACGGTCCAAGAACATTTCCAAATTGTTCAACGGACCAAGAACATTTCCAAATTGTTCAACGGACCAAGAACATTTCCAAATTGTCCAACGGTCCAAGAACATTTCCAAATTGTCCAACGGTCCAAGAACATTTCCAAATTGTCCAACGGACCAAGAACATTTCAAAATTGTCCAACGGACCAAGAACATTTCCAAATTGTCCAACGGACCAAGAACATTTTCAAATTGTCCAACGGACCAAGAACATTTCCAAATTGTCCAACGGTCCAAGAACATTTCCAAATTGTCCAACGGACCAAGAACATTTCCAAATTGTCCAACGGACCAAGAACATTTCCAAATTGTCCAACGGACCAAGAACATTTCCAAATTGTCCAACGGACCAAGAACATTTCCAAATTGTCCAACGGACCAAGAACATTTCCAAATTGTCCAACGGACCAAGAACATTTCCAAATTGTCCAACGGACCAAGAACATTTCCAAATTGTCCAACGGACCAAGAACATTTCCAAATTGTCCAACGGTCCAAGAACATTTCCAAATTGTCCAACGGACCAAGAACATTTCCAAATTGTCCAACGGACCAAGAACATTTCCAAATTGTCCAACGGACCAAGAACATTTCCAAATTGTCCAACGGACCAAGAACATTTCCAAATTGTCCAACGGACCAAGAACATTTCCAAATTGTCCAACGGACCAAGAACATTTCCAAATTGTCCAACGGACCAAGAACATTTCCAAATTGTCCAACGGACCAAGAACATTTCCAAATTGTCCAACGGACCAAGAACATTTCCAAATTGTCCAACGGTCCAAGAACATTTCCAAATTGTCCAACGGACCAAGAACATTTCCAAATTGTCCAACGGACCAAGAACATTTCCAAATTGTCCAACGGACCAAGAACATTTCCAAATTGTCCAACGGACCAAGAACATTTCCAAATTGTCCAACGGACCAAGAACATTTCCAAATTGTTCAACGGACCAAGAACATTTCCAAATTGTCCAACGGACCAAGAACATTTCCAAATTGTTCAACGGACCAAGAACATTTTCAAATTGTCCAACGGACCAAGAACATTTCCAAATTGTTCAACGGTCCAAGAACATTTCCAAATTGTTCAACGGACCAAGAACATTTCCAAATTGTCCAACGGACCAAGAACATTTCCAAATTGTTCAACGGACCAAGAACATTTTCAAATTGTCCAACGGACCAAGAACATTTCCAAATTGTCCAACGGTCCAAGAACATTTCCAAATTGTCCAACGGACCAAGAACATTTCCAAATTGTCCAACGGACCAAGAACATTTCCAAATTGTCCAACGGTCCAAGAACATTTCCAAATTGTTCAACGGACCAAGAACATTTCCAAATTGTCCAACGGACCAAGAACATTTCCAAATTGTTCAACGGACCAAGAACATTTCCAAATTGTCCAACGGACCAAGAACATTTCCAAATTGTTCAACGGACCAAGAACATTTTCAAATTGTCCAACGGACCAAGAATATTTCCAAATTGTTCAACGGTCCAAGAACATTTCCAAATTGTTCAACGGACCAAGAACATTTCCAAATTGTCCAACGGACCAAGAACATTTCCAAATTGTTCAACGGACCAAGAACATTTTCAAATTGTCCAACGGACCAAGAACATTTCCAAATTGTTCAACGGTCCAAGAACATTTCCAAATTGTTCAACGGACCAAGAACATTTCCAAATTGTCCAACGGACCAAGAACATTTCCAAATTGTTCAACGGACCAAGAACATTTTCAAATTGTCCAACGGACCAAGAACATTTCCAAATTGTCCAACGGTCCCAGAACATTTCCAAATTGTCCAACGGACCAAGAACATTTCCAAATTGTCCAACGGACCAAGAACATTTCCAAATTGTCCAACGGTCCAAGAACATTTCCAAATTGTTCAACGGACCAAGAACATTTCCAAATTGTCCAACGGACCAAGAACATTTCCAAATTGTTCAACGGACCAAGAACATTTCCAAATTGTCCAACGGACCAAGAACATTTCCAAATTGTTCAACGGACCAAGAACATTTTCAAATTGTCCAACGGTCCAAGAACATTTCCAAATTGTTCAACGGACCAAGAACATTTCCAAATTGTTCAACGGACCAAGAACATTTCCAAATTGTCCAACGGTCCAAGAACATTTCCAAATTGTTCAACGGACCAAGAACATTTCCAAATTGTCCAACGGACCAAGAACATTTCCAAATTGTTCAACGGACCAAGAACATTTTCAAATTGTCCAACGGACCAAGAACATTTCCAAATTGTTCAACGGACCAAGAACATTTCCAAATTGTCCAACGGTCCAAGAACATTTCCAAATTGTCCAACGGTCCAAGAACATTTCCAAATTGTCCAACGGACCAAGAACATTTCCAAATTGTCCAACGGTCCAAGAACATTTCCAAATTGTTCAACGGACCAAGAACATTTCCAAATTGTCCAACGGATTAAGAACATTTCCAAATTGTTCAACGGACCAAGAACATTTCCAAATTGTCCAACGGACCAAGAACATTTTCAAATTGTTCAACGGACCAAGAACATTTCCAAATTGTCCAACGGACCAAGAACATTTTCAAATTGTCCAACGGACCAAGAACATTTCCAAATTGTCCAACGGACCAAGAACATTTTCAAATTGTCCAACGGACCAAGAACATTTCCAAATTGTCCAACGGACCAAGAACATTTCCAAATTGTCCAACGGACCAAGAACATTTCCAAATTGTCCAACGGACCAAGAACATTTCCAAATTGTCCAACGGTCCAAGAACATTTCCAAATTGTCCAACGGACAAAGAACATTTCCAAATTGTTCAACGGACCAAGAACATTTTCAAATTGTCCAACGGACCAAGAACATTTCCAAATTGTTCAACGGTCCAAGAACATTTCCAAATTGTTCAACGGACCAAGAACATTTCCAAATTGTCCAACGGACCAAGAACATTTCCAAATTGTTCAACGGACCAAGAACATTTCCAAATTGTCCAACGGACCAAGAACATTTCCAAATTGTCCAACGGACCAAGAACATTTCCAAATTGTCCAACGGACCAAGAACATTTCCAAATTGTCCAACGGACCAAGAACATTTCCAAATTGTCCAACGGACCAAGAACATTTCCAAATTGTCCAACGGACCAAGAACATTTCCAAATTGTTCAACGGACCAAGAACATTTCCAAATTGTCCAACGGTCCAAGAACATTTCCAAATTGTCCAACGGACCAAGAACATTTCCAAATTGTCCAACGGACCAAGAACATTTCCAAATTGTCCAACGGTCCAAGAACATTTCCAAATTGTTCAACGGACCAAGAACATTTCCAAATTGTCCAACGGACCAAGAACATTTCCAAATTGTTCAACGGTCCAAGAACATTTCCAAATTGTCCAACGGACCAAGAACATTTCCAAATTGTCCAACGGACCAAGAACATTTCCAAATTGTCCAACGGACCAAGAACATTTCCAAATTGTTCAACGGACCAAGAACATTTCCAAATTGTCCAACGGACCAAGAACATTTTCAAATTGTCCAACGGACCAAGAACATTTCCAAATTGTTCAACGGTCCAAGAACATTTCCAAAGTGTTCAACGGACCAAGAACATTTCTAAATTGTCCAACGGTCCAAGAACATTTCCAAATTGTTCAACGGACCAAGAACATTTCCAAATTGTCCAACGGACCAAGAACATTTCCAAATTGTTCAACGGACCAAGAACATTTCCAAATTGTCCAACGGACCAAGAACATTTCCAAATTGTCCAACGGACCAAGAACATTTCCAAATTGTCCAACGGACCAAGAACATTTCCAAATTGTTCAACGGACCAAGAACATTTCCAAATTGTCCAACGGACCAAGAACATTTCCAAATTGTCCAACGGACCAAGAACATTTCCAAATTGTCTAACGGACCAAGAACATTTCCAAATTGTTCAACGGACCAAGAACATTTCCAAATTGTTCAACGGTCCAAGAACATTTCCAAATTGTTCAACGGACCAAGAACATTTCCAAATTGTTCAACGGACCAAGAACATTTCCAAATTGTCCAACGGTCCAAGAACATTTCCAAATTGTTCAACGGACCAAGAACATTTCCAAATTGTCCAACGGACCAAGAACATTTCCAAATTGTCCAACGGACCAAGAACATTTCCAAATTGTCCAACGGACCAAGAACATTTCCAAATTGTCCAACGGACCAAGAACATTTCCAAATTGTTCAACGGACCAAGAACATTTCCAAATTGTCCAACGGTCCAAGAACATTTCCAAATTGTTCAACGGACCAAGAACATTTCCAAATTGTCCAACGGACCAAGAACATTTCCAAATTGTTCAACGGACCAAGAACATTTCCAAATTGTCCAACGGACCAAGAACATTTCCAAATTGTCCAACGGACCAAGAACATTTCCAAATTGTCCAACGGACCAAGAACATTTCCAAATTGTCCAACGGACCAAGAACATTTCCAAATTGTCCAACGGACCAAGAACATTTCCAAATTGTTCAACGGACCAAGAACATTTCCAAATTGTCCAACGGTCCAAGAACATTTCCAAATTGTCCAACGGACCAAGAACATTTCCAAATTGTCCAACGGACCAAGAACATTTCCAAATTGTCCAACGGTCCAAGAACATTTCCAAATTGTTCAACGGACCAAGAACATTTCCAAATTGTCCAACGGACCAAGAACATTTCCAAATTGTTCAACGGTCCAAGAACATTTCCAAATTGTCCAACGGACCAAGAACATTTCCAAATTGTCCAACGGACCAAGAACATTTCCAAATTGTCCAACGGACCAAGAACATTTCCAAATTGTTCAACGGACCAAGAACATTTCCAAATTGTCCAACGGACCAAGAACATTTTCAAATTGTCCAACGGTCCAAGAACATTTCCAAATTGTTCAACGGTCCAAGAACATTTCCAAATTGTTCAACGGACCAAGAACATTTCCAAATTGTCCAACGGTCCAAGAACATTTCCAAATTGTCCAACGGTCCAAGAACATTTCCAAATTGTCCAACGGTCCAAGAACATTTCCAAATTGTCCAACGGTCCAAGAACATTTCCAAATTGTCCAACGGTCCAAGAACATTTTCAAATTGTCCAACGGACCAAGAACATTTCCAAATTGTCCAACGGTCCAAGAACATTTCCAAATTGTCCAACGGTCCAAGAACATTTTCAAATTGTCCAACGGTCCAAGAACATTTCCAAATTGTCCAACGGTCCAAGAACATTTTCAAATTGTCCAACGGACCAAGAACATTTCCAAATTGTCCAACGGTCCAAGAACATTTTCAAATTGTCCAACGGACCAAGAACATTTCCAAATGGTCCAACGGTCCAAGAACATTTCCAAATTGTCCAACGGACCAAGAACATTTCCAAATTGTCCAACGGTCCAAGAACATTTCCAAATTGTCCAACGGTCCAAGAACATTTCCAAATTGTCCAACGGTCCAAGAACATTTCCAAATTGTCCAACGGACCAAGAACATTTCTAAATTGTCCAACGGTCCAAGAACATTTTCAAATTGTCCAACGGTCCAAGAACATTTCCAAATTGTCCAACGGTCCAAGAACATTTCCAAATTGTCCAACGGTCCAAGAACATTTCCAAATTGTCCAACGGTCCAAGAACATTTCCAAATTGTCCAACGGTCCAAGAACATTTCCAAATTGTCCAACGGTCCAAGAACATTTCCAAATTGTCCAACGGTCCAAGAACATTTTCAAATTGTCCAACGGTCCAAGAACATTTCCAAATTGTCCAACGGTCCAAGAACATTTCCAAATTGTCCAACGGTCCAAGAACATTTCCAAATTGTCCAACGGTCCAAGAACATTTCCAAATTGTCCAACGGTCCAAGAACATTTCCAAATTGTCCAACGGTCCAAGAACATTTCCAAATTGTCCAACGGTCCAAGAACATTTTCAAATTGTCCAACGGTCCAAGAACATTTCCAAATTGTCCAACGGTCCAAGAACATTTCCAAATTGTCCAACGGTCCAAGAACATTTCCAAATTGTCCAACGGTCCAAGAACATTTCCAAATTGTCCAACGGTCCAAGAACATTTCCAAATTGTCCAACGGTCCAAGAACATTTTCAAATTGTCCAACGGACCAAGAACATTTCCAAATTGTCCAACGGTCCAAGAACATTTCCAAATTGTCCAACGGACCAAGAACATTTCCAAATTGTCCAACGGTCCAAGAACATTTCCAAATTGTCCAACGGTCCAAGAACATTTCCAAATTGTCCAACGGTCCGAGAACATTTTCCAAATTGTCCAACGGACCAAGAACATTTCCAAATTGTCCAACGGTCCAAGAACATTTTCAAATTGTCCAACGGTCCAAGAACATTTCCAAATTGTCCAACGGTCCAAGAACATTTCCAAATTGTCCAACGGTCCAAGAACATTTCCAAATTGTCCAACGGTCCAAGAACATTTCCAAATTGTCCAACGGTCCAAGAACATTTTCAAATTGTCCAACGGACCAAGAACATTTCCAAATTGTCCAACGGTCCAAGAACATTTTCAAATTGTCCAACGGACCAAGAACATTTCCAAATTGTCCAACGGTCCAAGAACATTTCCAAATTGTCCAACGGACCAAGAACATTTCCAAATTGTCCAACGGTCCAAGAACATTTCCAAATTGTCCAACGGTCCAAGAACATTTCCAAATTGTCCAACGGTCCAAGAACATTTTCAAATTGTCCAACGGTCCAAGAACATTTCCATATTGTCCAACGGTCCAAGAACATTTCCAAATTGTCCAACGGTCCAAGAACATTTCCAAATTGTCCAACGGTCCAAGAACATTTCCAAATTGTCCAACGGTCCAAGAACATTTCCAAATTGTCCAACGGTCCAAGAACATTTCCAAATTGTCCAACGGTCCAAGAACATTTTCAAATTGTCCAACGGTCCAAGAACATTTCCAAATTGTCCAACGGTCCAAGAACATTTTCAAATTGTCCAACGGTCCAAGAACATTTCCAAATTGTCCAACGGTCCAAGAACATTTCCAAATTGTCCAACGGTCCAAGAACATTTCCAAATTGTCCAACGGTCCAAGAACATTTCCAAATTGTCCAACGGTCCAAGAACATTTCCAAATTGTCCAACGGTCCAAGAACATTTCCAAATTGTCCAACGGTCCAAGAACATTTCCAAATTGTCCAACGGTCCAAGAACATTTCCAAATTGTCCAACGGTCCAAGAACATTTCCAAATTGTCCAACGGTCCAAGAACATTTTCAAATTGTCCAACGGTCCAAGAACATTTCCAAATTGTCCAACGGTCCAAGAACATTTTACAAATTGTCCAACGGTCCAAGAACATTTTCAAATTGTCCAACGGTCCAAGAACATTTTCAAATTGTCCAACGGTCCAAGAACATTTCCAAATTGTCCAACGGTCCAAGAACATTTCCAAATTGTCCAACGGTCCAAGAACATTTCCAAATTGTCCAACGGTCCAAGAACATTTCCAAATTGTCCAACGGTCCAAGAACATTTCCAAATTGTCCAACGGTCCAAGAACATTTCCAAATTGTCCAACGGTCCAAGAACATTTTCAAATTGTCCAACGGTCCAAGAACATTTCCAAATTGTCCAACGGACCAAGAACATTTCCAAATTGTCCAACGGTCCAAGAACATTTCCAAATTGTCCAACGGACCAAGAACATTTCCAAATTGTCCAACGGTCCAAGAACATTTCCAAATTGTCCAACGGACCAAGAACATTTCCAAATTGTCCAACGGTCCAAGAACATTTTCAAATTGTCCAACGGTCCAAGAACATTTCCAAATTGTCCAACGGTCCAAGAACATTTCCAAATTGTCCAACGGTCCAAGAACATTTCCAAATTGTCCAACGGACCAAGAACATTTCCAAATTGTCCAACGGTCCAAGAACATTTCCAAATTGTCCAACGGTCCAAGAACATTTCCAAATTGTCCAACGGACCAAGAACATTTTCAAATTGTCCAACGGTCCAAGAACATTTCCAAATTGTCCAACGGTCCAAGAACATTTCCAAATTGTCCAACGGTCCAAGAACATTTCCAAATTGTCCAACGGTCCAAGAACATTTCCAAATTGTCCAACGGTCCAAGAACATTTCCAAATTGTCTAACGGTCCAAGAACATTTTCAAATTGTCCAACGGTCCAAGAACATTTTCAAATTGTCCAACGGTCCAAGAACATTTCCAAATTGTCCAACGGTCCAAGAACATTTCCAAATTGTCCAACGGTCCAAGAACATTTCCAAATTGTCCAACGGTCCAAGAACATTTTCAAATTGTCCAACGGTCCAAGAACATTTCCAAATTGTCCAACGGTCCAAGAACATTTTCAAATTGTCTAACGGTCCAAGAACATTTCCAAATTGTCCAACGGTCCAAGAACATTTCCAAATTGTCCAACGGTCCAAGAACATTTCCAAATTGTCCAACGGTCCAAGAACATTTTCAAATTGTCCAACGGTCCAAGAACATTTCCAAATTGTCCAACGGTCCAAGAACATTTTCAAATTGTCCAACGGTCCAAGAACATTTCCAAATTGTCCAACGGTCCAAGAACATTTTCAAATTGTCCAACGGTCCAAGAACATTTCCAAATTGTCCAACGGTCCAAGAACATTTTCAAATTGTCCAACGGTCCAAGAACATTTCCAAATTGTCCAACGGTCCAAGAACATTTTCAAATTGTCCAACGGTCCAAGAACATTTCCAAATTGTCCAACGGTCCAAGAACATTTTCAAATTGTCCAACGGTCCAAGAACATTTCCAAATTGTCCAACGGTCCAAGAACATTTTCAAATTGTCCAACGGTCCAAGAACATTTCCAAATTGTCCAACGGTCCAAGAACATTTCCAAATTGTCCAACAGTCCAAGAACATTTTCAAATTGTCCAACGGTCCAAGAACATTTCCAAATTGTCCAACGGTCCAAGAACATTTCCAAATTGTCCAACGGTCCAAGAACATTTCCAAATTGTTCAACGGTCCAAGAACATTTTCAAATTGTCCAACGGTCCAAGAACATTTCCAAATTGTCCAACGGTCCAAGAACATTTTCAAATTGTCCAACGGTCCAAGAACATTTTCAAATTGTCCCAGGGTCCAAGAACATTTTCAAATTGTCCAACGGTCCAAGAACATTTCCAAATTGTCCAACGGTCCAAGAACATTTCCAAATTGTCCAACGGTCCAAGAACATTTCCAAATTGTCCAACGGTCCAAGAACATTTTCAAATTGTCCAACGGTCCAAGAACATTTCCAAATTGTCCAACGGTCCAAGAACATTTTCAAATTGTCCAACGGTCCAAGAACATTTCCAAATTGTCCAACGGTCCAAGAACATTTTCAAATTGTCCAACGGTCCAAGAACATTTCCAAATTGTCCAACGGTCCAAGAACATTTCCAAATTGTCCAACGGACCAAGAACATTTTCAAATT
>OY744555.1:10308948-10316448 GCA_963556195.1 Sepiola atlantica
AGATAGATAGATAAATAGATAGAGTAATAGATAGATTAATAGATAGATAGATAGATAAATCGATCGATAGATAGATAGATAGATAGATAGAGAGAGAGAGATAAGAATATATAGAAATAGAGAGAAAGAGAGATATTGGGAGAGTGAGAGAAAGAGAGAGATTTATATATATATATATATATATATATATATATATATATATATGTGTGTGTGTGTGTGTGTGTGTGTGTGTGTGTGTGGATTAAGAGAGAGAAACAAAAGAGAAAGAGATAGATAGATAGATAGAAATAGAGATGGAGATATATATAGAGAGAGCGATAGAGAGAGGGAAAGAAAGAAAGAAAGAGAGAGAGAGGGGGGACACAAATCGATTAATTCATAAATCATCCACCCGGAATTCCTAACGATGCGCTTGTGGCAAACGTTCACATTCTTAAATCACGACCCCTGGTTGGGAATGCAGCCATGAGGGTGTTTCATTAATCAGGGTTCTGTCGCTCGCCGGACAGAGCCTGTCTGTCAAATAGAACTTTGCATGGCAATTGGGCCGGGTTGGTGGAGTGACGATAAACCCCGGATGGTGGCGGGTTCATCACGAGTAGGACAAGTAGAAGGGGTCGGCGGTTAGCAAAGGTTTGTGGATGGGGAGTTAGGGGGGCCACGGATGGTTAAGAGTGATGCGTGGAATCACAACGCTCGTTGTTATTGCACTTTTAGTTTCTGCAGTCGAAATGATAAATCAGCTTTTATCCGCCTTAATTAGTTGGGCGGCAAAAAAAAAAGAAAAAAAAAGAAAGAAAGAAAAGAAGAAAAGTTCTCCGCGTTTTCCAGGGCAAAATGCCAAAATTTTGCAGCTTCTTTGATGTTCGTTTGCGAACAACTAGTGTCTTTTATCTCAATTCCACGTGTGGACCGTATCGCTATCATAGAATTCATTTCTCCTATCTGGAAAAATAGTTTTCCACTAAATCACGTTGCCACCCCCATTTCTTTGTTAAATCACCTAAGTTAAGCGACGTTAAACCTTTTGGCTAAGATCTTGGCCTTTTGGCTAAGATCAAAGTGTAGTATCTGTTCCGATGGATACTGCACGCCTGTCCTGTGCAGTTCTAGGAGGTCCACCCTCCCAGGCTTTGCCTCCCCTCTTTGGGGAGGAGTAGGTTTATTGCTTACTGTCTGAGGCGCCCCTACCGGGGAATGCCGACGGGGCTGCCCAGGCAATTTTTAAATGGCCAGAGTGCTCACCTCTCGAGCGCTGGCTTTTCAAACCCCACTTTCCCGACCCGATCTTGGGTCACATCTTACTTGTGGGAGTAAGATAAAACTGGCCTTGTGCCTAACTCCTGGGGAGGAGTAAATAATACCTTAGATGGGTGACCATTTGGGAATATCAGGTGATCAATGTGTAGTATCTGTTCCGATGGATACTACACCCTATAGACCGGTATCGTCTTGGCCTTCGGGTCTTGATTTACGCCGGTCTATCGGTTGGTCTGTCCTGTGCAGTTCTAGGAGGTGCACCCTCCCAGGCTTTGCCTTCTCACCCTTTGAGAAGGGGTTAGTTTATTGCTAATCGCATGAGGCGCCCCTACCGGGGAATGCCGACGGGGCTGCCCAGGCAATTTTTAATGACCAGAGCGCTCAAATTCTCGGGCGCTGGTTTTTCAAATCCCACTTTCCCGACCTTGTGTCACATCTTACCTTGTGAGAGAAAGATAAAAAAAAAAACAGGTGCTGTAAGTAAACACTCCGCCCAGATGTATAAATAGATAGCAATCTTTCTGGAAGTTCAAACCGGCGACAAACTAGTGTCCTGCTTCAGGGCCACCGTCTTACTTCGCGAGGCTAGCATCGTCGTCGTCGTCGTCGTCGATATACCACTCGGAATAATTTATTTACATACGGAAAGGGGGGGGGTCAGTTCTTCTTTACAACAATTTTCTTCTTCTTCGTCTGTTATCATCATCTTCTTTCTTTTTCTTTCTTCTTCTTTTTCTTCTTCTTCTATTTCTTTTTTTCTTCTTCTTCTTTTACTTCTTGTTCTTCTTTTTCTTCTTCTTTTCCTTCTTCTTCTATTTCTTTTTTTTCTTCTTTTTCTTTTTCTTCTTTTCCTTTCTTCTTCTTCTTCTTCTTCTTCTTCTTCTTCTTCTTCAGATTATCCTACACCTTAATTTTAACTTTTAATTTTGATCTACATTCAACAATTCATGATGATAATGATGATGACGATCATCATCATCATCATCATGATGATGATCATCATCATCATCATCATGATTATGATCATCATGATAAACAAATGAAATATAATCCATTCAATTTTACCTAATTATCATGATGATGATGATGATGATGATGATGATGATGATGATGATGATGATGATCATGACGATCATTAGCATCATCATCATAATCAGAATCACTATCACCCCAATCATCGTCTCTTCAAACACCTCTTCATCATCATTATCATCATCATCGTCAGTAGAATCCCCAGCATACATATCATCGTTCCTCCTCCTCCTCCTCCTCCTCCTCCTCCTCCTCATCATCATCATCATCATCATCATCATCATCATCATCATCATCATCATCATCATCATCATCATCATCATCACTGTCATTGTTGTCTTTCTCTTATTCCTATACTGCTTTATTTATTTATTTATTTATTTATTTCGTTTACTTATTATTCTCTGTAGACGCTGACCTTCCTCCTTCCGTCAACTCCCTTCTTCATCATCTTTTCATTTTTTTTTTTGTACCTATTTCAAATAAAATGTCTTACTGTCCTGGTTCATCTCCCCAACCCTCGTTCGCCCATCCTCTCCCCCTAAAAAAAAACAAAAAAAAACAAATAAGTAAAATAACAAAACAAAAAATCAAATAAATAACTCACCGTAAAAAAAAAAAGAAAAGTTAAAAATTAAATAAAGTGAAAATCAAAAAAAAAAAAGTAAAAATCTTTAAAACGCCATCTTTGAACGCCGCTATAGTAGAGTCGGGAGACCGTCGAGTCACGCAAGGCGACGCGTTTCACGAAAACACGAGTTGAATTCGTTGTAAATGGCTTCTCAAACAATCGACGGCTTTCTTTCTTTTCTTCTCCTTCCCTTTCTCTATCTATCTCTTCCTCTTTTTCTCTCCCCTTCTCTCTTTTATGTGTCTCCCTCTCCCCTTTTCTCTTTCTTTCCTTCTTTCTATCTGTCGCCCCTCTCCATCTCACCTCTGTATTCAGCTTACTCTTTCCCTCTCCCCCTCTTTCCCTCTCATTTTCTTTCAATTTTATCTTGTCTCTATATCACTTACATTTTCTCTTTGTCCGTGCCTCACATATTTCTCTCGACCCTTTCTCTTCCTATCTCTCTCTCTCTCTCTCTCCTTATCTCTCTCTTTGTCTCTTTGTCTCTGTGTTTGTCTTTGAATTGGTGCATTCTCAAAGAATTCTCTTTGGAGCGACGTTCCGTTAAACTTTAAAAAAAAAGTCGCAGGACGATTCATCTATGTTTTATAAAATGAGTAAAAAGATCAGAAAGAAAATCAAATAAACTATATATATATATATATATATATATATATATATATATATATATATATATATATATATATACATACATACATACATACATACATATATATATATATATATATATATATATATATATATATATATATATATATATATGCTGATGAGTCCTGATGATGCTGATAAGTCCTGATTGAAAAGGGACGAAACGTATACGTACATAGATAATAAACAATAACAAATATTTTATATTTGTCGCTCCTTGTAAAATAAGTAGAGCACTTTATATGGTAGTACAAACACAGCATGACGTCACTTGCTTTATATGCATCATTCCTTCTTTAATAGAAGTAGAATGCCTGGACATCAAGCCGCTTTTAAATCTGTTAAAATTATCATTGTTTATCGGCTATTCAAATATTGGCCGTGCGGTTAACGACGTTGGATTTGAGTTGAAAAATACTTGTAATCCAGGGGTTCGTATCGTACGACCGGTAGTGAATAGTCATATCTCTATGCTGATGAGTCCTGATTGAAAAGGGACGAAACGTATACGTACATAGATAATAAACAATAACAAATATTTTATATTTGCCGCTCCTCGTAAAATAAGTAGAGCACTCTAAATGGTAGTACAAACACAGCATGACGTCACTTGAATTTTATGGAGGGTTCTACTGTGTTGAGTTTGTCTTTGAGGTTATTGATATGTATATCTACGGGCAGGAAAATAAGAATATCATCAATGTATCTGAAGTATTCGATGTTAGGGGGTAGTCTAAATTTGACAGGGGCGGATTCTAAGAATTCTAAGAAGAGGCAGGCCAATACACCGCTTAGGGGGTTGCCCATGGGGAGTCCAAATTTTTGTTTATAGAATTCATCGTTGAATTGGAAATATGTCACGTCAATGATGAGTCTAATAACATTCACACATGAAACTGAGATAGACACTCGATACCATTCCTAGACACTCTTATAATAAAGTCCAACAACAAACTAGCATTCAAAGTACACCGCAAACACACTCACAAAAACGACTACATACACTTCTACTCTGATATATATATATATATATATATATATATATATATATATATATATATATATATATATATATATATATATATATATATATATATTATTTCATGTATCCACATAAAATGTTATAAGGAGGTATAATCTTTTATGTATAGATTTTCAGTATTTACTTCAACAGTGCTCAATACGTGAGTAGAGCTAATTAATAAGTTATGAAAATATATTTATAGCAATTAAGCTACACAGAGGCTTCCGTAGATCAAAGTGTAGTAGCTGTTCCGATAGATACTGCACCCCATGGACTGGTATTGTCTTGGCCTTCGGGGCTTGATTTACGCCGGTCTATGGGTCTGTCCTGTGCAGTTCTAGGAGGTCCACCCTCCCAGGCTTCGCCTCCCCTCTTTGGGGAGGAGTAAGTTTATTGCTTACTGTTTGAGGCGCCCCTACCAGGGAATGCCGACGGGGCTGCCCAGGCAATGATTTAAACCCCACTTTCCCGACCTTGGGTAACATCTTACTTGTGGGAGTAAGATAAAAACTGGCCTTGTGCCTAACTCCTGGAGAGGAGTAAATCAATACACAGAGGCTTCCGTTCCCGCAGGGAATCGTCAGGCTAAAATGAAACGCGGAAGCCTCTGTGTATCTTAATTGCCATAAATATATTTTCATAACTTTATATATATATATATATATATATATATATATATATATATAGAGAGAGAGAGAGATGATACTTTAAGATGATACTTTAAAGATATAAATAATATCTTTAACCAGTAGACTATCAAGATAAAAAACAAAGCTCAATATAGTGTATAGAGCAATAATATTAATTGAATGACATAATAAAATGAGAAATTAATAAGATTTTATTAAAGTTCAAAAACAAGGAGTGATACTGCGTCCTTAACTCATGAGTTTTCAAGGAAAATCTTCTCCTCAGAGGACCATTAGCGCAATGATATTACTGCAGGTAATAAAAATTAAGCTTTGAAAATATATAAAAAGATATATAAAACATCAAATATATTTGGCCAAAAACACAGTTTTTTGTTAAACTTATACAGTTTATCCAAGTCATAAAGTTTAAAACAATTTCAAGAAAAATGTCAAAGAAGTCGATTAAAAAACAATCCAGGTGGTGAATGGTAATCCATGAATGGAAAAGTTATCCAGGCGAGAAATTTGCTTGCTATCGATGCAGTAGATGACAATGAAGAATGTATTCAGGGTGTATGTAAATAAATAACAAAACCATAGAAAAAGCAAAATCATACAAAAATGTTCTTAAGAGTCACTCGGTGTTGAATATTATAATGCCCAATTAAGGGTTCTTAGGAACAGATAGTCGGAATGTGGCAAACCATAACTTCTTGGTTTGTCGTATATAGAGAGAAAATGATGGAGTAGAAATACACAGTGAGATCCGATCAAAAAACAATAGTTAATACAAATGAAAAATAGGGATTGAAAAATGAAAAATATAATATTTAATGTTACGGACGCAGTATCCCTCCTTGTTTTCGAACTTTAATAAAATCTGATTATTTTCTCATTCAATCCAGTAACAATCCAGTTTCGCCGCCGTTATTGTGTTAAAATTATCATTGTTTATAAGCTGGCCTAGCGGTTGGCGACGTTGGACTGTAGGTTGAACAAATACTTGTAGTCCAGGGTTTCGAATCGTGTGACCGGTGGTGAATAGTCGTACTTCTATGCTGATGAGTCTTGATTGAAAAGAGACGAAACGTATACGTCCATAGATAAAAATATAAACAATAACAAATATTTTATATTTGAAGCTCCTCGTTAAAAAAGTAGAGCACTGTAAAATGGTAGTAGTAACACAGCGTAGCGTCACTTGCTTTATGCATCGTTCCTTCCCTTATAGAAGTTTGAATGCCTGTACGCTTTCGCCGCCGTTATTGTGTTAAAATTATCATTGTTTATAAGCTGTTCAGAACTGGCCTAGCGGTTGGCGACGTCGGACTGTAGGTTGAAAAAATACTTGTAGTCCAGGGTTTCGAATCGTGTGACCGGTGGTGAATAGTCGTACTTCTATGCTGATGAGTCTTGATTGAAAAGAGACGAAACGTATACGTCCATAGATAAAAATATAAAATAACAAATATTTTATATTATATATATATATACAGGGTGATTCATAAGTCACTTAGCTATTTATTTTTGAAATTCTAAAGTTACAAAATACAGAAAGTTTATTCAAGAAAGTTTATTCAACAAGTTCATTTATGAGAGGTTAAAATTACAGCAAATTTTCAAAATTTCCACCTTCGTTCTGCATGCATAGCTCCATTCTTTTTTGCAAGGAATTTACGACTCTTTGTAGCATATTTGATTGATTATGAAATAAACATATGTAGAAACAAATATATAAACGAACAAATTAAAAATAACAAATAGCAGTAATTAGAGAGTAAGATAACAATTATCAAAAGTTCATAGTATGTTTGTGCTTCATATTTAGGAGATTTAGTGAATTAGAACAACAAGTCTATTATGGCGTACGGTCGTTTCCAAAACATTCTGGAAATACTTTATTTCATTCTTTAATTTTTTTAAAAATCAACAAAAGCTACTCCAAAACGCGTCTTCATCAGCGCCTTTAGCATCACATCTTACAGAAACTAAAAGAAAAAAAATAACAAGCTGGTCTTAGAGGAACATCCATTGGCAGGAGGGCGTACATAGATCAATATTGGAAAAAGAATAATTTACAGATATAAAATAGGGATATAAAGATAAAACTGATAATAATAATAATAATAATAATAATAATAATAATAATAATAATAATAATAATAATAATAATAATAATAATAATAATAATAATAATAATAATAAAACCTTATAAACATTATAAAGATTATTAAGAAAAAATGAAAAAAATAAATATAAGAATAAAAATAAAA
>OY744555.1:10321448-10323948 GCA_963556195.1 Sepiola atlantica
CCTCTTTGGGGAGGAGTAAGTTTATTGCTTACTGCCTGAGGCGCCCCTACTGGGGAATGCCGACGGGGCTGCCCAGGCAATTTTTAAACCCCACTTTCCCGACCCGACCTTGGGTCACATCTTACTTGTGGGAGTAAGATAAAAACTGGCCTTGTGCCTAACTCCTGGAGAGGAGTAAATCAATACCCAGTCTCCTTTTGTCTAAGATCAACGTGTAGTATCTGTTCCGATGGATACTGCACCCCATAGACTGGTATTGTCTTGGCCTTCGGGGCTTGATTTACGCCGGTCTATGGGTCTGTCCTGTGCAGTTCTAGGAGGTCCACCCTCCCAGGCTTCGTCTTCCCTCTTTGGGGAGGAGTAAGTTCATTGCTTACTGCCTGAGGCGCCCCTACCGGGGAATGCCGATGGGGCTGCCCAGGCAATTTTTAATGGCCAGAGTGCTCACCTCTCGGGCGCTGGCTTTTCAAACCCCACTTTCCCGACCCGACCTTGGGTCACATCTTACTTGTGGGAGTAAGATAAAAACTGGCCTTGTGCCTAACTCATGGAGAGGAGTAAATCAATACCCAGTCTTTTCAATCAGGAATTGGTCCACTGTGTAGATTCTCACATGGGTTTAGAACATGGGGTAGAGAGGGCAGTCAGTCGATCATTTTATAATATATTCAATGTCAGATACGTCATCTAGATTAAAATAATTATTTATGTTCCCTTTGCATTATATTTGGTGTCATTGGATGGATTCAAGGATATATCGCCGTTTAAAGGTGGAGATTACGGAGAGTTGAAGCGCAGAGTCAAACAGAAGGTAAATGACGAATGTACGTCTGCAGAGAGAACAATGCTAACTCTCCATACCCTGTTTGATATTAGGCTGAGAGAATCTTTTCAATGTAACTAAACATAAAAATCACATACTGAGAAAGAACTGTTTAATTTAAGACTTGAATGTCGGATATTTCACCTAGTTTAAAATAATATTTATTCTCACTTTTTTATTGTATTGGGTGTTCTCGGAGAAATCAAAGGACAAGTCAAAAAATACATAGCCTTGGGAGGTTCGAAGTTACGGAGGGTCGATGCGCGGATTCAGACCGAAGGTCAATAACGAGGGTGCGTCTGCGGGTGTAGCAAAAGGCAGTTTCATTAAAATCTGCAACCTCTGATATGGATGAAGAAAGACAGACCACGAATGGCGACATAGACGAACGTGTAACAAAAATGTTGCCCTAAGCCTAATGTAACTTACAGCCAGTAAACACTCACCACCCTGTATGGTATTACGTTGAGAGAATCCTTTCCAATCAACGCACCAATTGTCTGACAACGAACAAAGTAACATTTATATCTTGTATAATGTTATGTTAAATGTGTTCGTTCTCATTGACAACCTGACACAATGCACAACCGCCTCAGGACAGGTGTCGGCCGTTTCGCCGCAACCATGAAAGGATGGGGACTCAGGGACTCGGCTGTCTGCGACTGTGGTCACTCTGAACAGACAGTAGACCACATCATCGAGTCATGCCTTAGATATCGACCATCCAACGGCGAAGCCGGCATAGCTGTGCTAGACAACAAAACATTAGCATGGCTTTTCTCAACCGAGCTGGTGATCTAACAGTGAGATGCTGTGAAGAAAACGAAAGAACAAGAAGAAGAAGAAGAAGAAGAAGAAGAAGAAGAAGAAAATGAAGAAAAAGAAGAAGAAAATGAAGAAAAAGAAAAAGAAGAAAAGGAAGAAGAAGAAGAAGAAGAAGAAGAAGAAGAAAAAGAAAACGAAGAAGAAGAAAAAGAAAACGAAGAAGAAGAAGAAGAAAATGAAGAAGAAGAAGGAGAAGAAAATAAAGAAGAAGAAGAAGAAAATGAAGAAGAAGAAGAAAATGAAGAAGAAGAAGAAGAAAATAAAGAATAAGAAGAAGAAGAAGGAGAAAAAGAAGAAGAAGAAAATAAAGAAAAAGAAGAAGAAGAAGGAGAAAAAGAAGAAGAAGAAGAAGAAGAAGAAAAAAAAAAAGAAGAAGAAGAAGAAGAAAACAACCTGACAATTTACCCACTGTTATGCCCTATCTATAGAGGCTGCAAGTGTTTGTCTTAGTTCAGTCACTGTATTAAAGATTTTGCGAGACGTACGTTTTCGGAATTACTTCTTTTTTTTGGTATTAATCTGTCACCTCTTATCAAGGCCAGAAGACCACTCGAGGTTAAAGGTTAATGGGTTTGTCAGGGGATAACTAGACAAACACCTTGAGGATTAGAGATGATGGTTGACCCTCGGCACAATTCGTTGTAGTCAGCTGGGAAGCAGACACGCAGTATTGTGTTCCACCGCCGGGTAATTGTTGGAAAGAAACTCTGCTCATGGAAGTTTCGTTTAGCTCCAATTACACATACGAAAAAAAAAAGGAAAAAATAATTTACAGTCGTTTGAGCTAAAGGATTTTTGCTGTGAATGTTTTGCAGGAAGAGAGACCACAGATTGGAGCTCAGTCAAGCACCT
>OY744555.1:10338948-10348948 GCA_963556195.1 Sepiola atlantica
TATATATATATATATATATATATATATATATATATATATATATTGAAAAGTCACACAATTTGAAGCGTTGGGTGGGTGGCAATAATAACTATTTATTCATCTTAAAAACATTTTTTTTTTTTTTTAATTTTTTTTTTTATTAATAATAAATAATAAAAATAATAAAAAAATAAAAATATTTAAAAAAAATTTTTTTTTTATTAATAATAAATAATAAAAATAATAAAAAAATAAAAATATTTTTTTTATTAATAATAAATAATAAAAATAATAAAAAAAAATAAAATAAAATAAAAAAAAAAGTTTTTAAGATGAATAAATAATTTATTTTTAAAAACAAATAATCTGCGTTGTGCAAGGTTTTCTAAATATTTTATAAAAAAAAATATCTTCGTTATTATATATATATATATATATATATATATATATATATATATATATATATATATATATATATATATATATTTATATTAACTGGTTGCCCAGAGAAAAAGCTGTATCTTCCGCGGTCGCCATCTGACTCCGGCCGCCCCCCTCTCTCACTCGCCCCCTCACTCCGGCCGCCCCCCCCTCTCACTCGCCCCACTGTCTTCCCGCTCGCTCCCATCATTCCTCCCCCTCTCTTAAATTCCGCTCCCCCTCTCCCCGGGCAAAAGTATGTACTAACTCTGTATTCTTCCTTTTCGATGTATATTAAGCTCACCGTTCAAAAAAATTAAAAAAAAAAAAAAAATCTCCGGCGATCGGGCGATCCATCTATTTAAAAGGTATGTCAGGGTGATACACATGTAGGTAGACGCTAGCGTATTAACATATAGATATGGCTTTGTATAAACATGTATTGCTCTTGTTAGGATATTTGAGACAAATGCAACACCCAACTGTCTTAAATCTCACTTCAACGCCTAGTAAATCTAAAAGTCATCAATGCTAAGTGAATATTCTGAATAAATCTTTTTAAAAAGTCGTAAATATTAACTGATATTTTTGATTAAATCAGATAAATATTCCTTTTGTTCACTCCTATTTAGGGGAGATAACTCCTAAAAGTAAGGTGTTGTATTTATTCACATACTCTCCAGTAGGTTAGACACAAGGTCAGGTGTTGGTTTTGATGAAAATGTTTCTATGGAACAAGCTGGATACGAACCCGGCACACACAGGTCCTCAATCTGCATCGTCAACCACTTAGCCACCGTAAGCCGTGGTATTACTGCCCTCGGAATTGTTGTTATTTTTGTTTTAGAATCTAATACTTTCGATTGGATTTGTAGGTGTTTTATTTAAATCTTAAATGGTTATTCTTTCTGCTCCTTCGATAAATTAATCACTCGCAAATCTGTATATTCTTATTTATCGTTTTAATTATTAATTTTGTTCGGAAATGAAGGTTTATTGAACGTGTGTGTACGTGGAATGATGAAGTGTGTGATGTATGCATGTGTGTCGATGGAAAAACAGTTCTTGAAAAGGTATAAGAAGAAATGAATCCGGCGTAGGAAAAGTCTTTGAAAGCCGTACGCAAAGAAAACGAGTTGAGAACTCTTACCGTTGTTTGCCCACGTGTGTTGGTAGTTGTTATGCCGATTGAGAAGAAAAGCGTGAGACGAAACGCTAGTGTATTAGCGTCGTTCTGTCGACCAGAGAAGAGAGAGAGAGATGGAGCGCTGGTGCCAGCGCACTTCTGCCGATGCTGGTCGGTGAAAAAGAGAGGGAATTTCCGTTTTGCACCGGGTTTTATAGTCCGAAGGGCAGATAACTCTGGTATCGCTTTACAGTGCTACCTGTCGGTGAAAAAGCGACACCTACCGGCAAACCGGTGTAGTTATGTTTTGAAAGGAGGAGGTAACTGCTACAATTTTAACTTTAAATTTTATTTATTTTAATTAAAATAATATGTATTTTCTAATAAATAATTAATAAATCCTTTATTCGTCACTTGGACATTGTTTAGTTCAATATCGAGAAATCCTGATTCCTTATATATAATTGTATCACAGTCAACAGTTTTCTTCGAATGTCCGGCATATATATATACATGGACGGCGGCACCGGGGGGGGGGGGTAGGGGCTCAAGCCCCATCACTTTTTGACTTGGGCCCCCCACTTTACGGTCATCAATAATTAAGTTGATGTGCATGTGTTTAATTTTATCTAATTAGCTTATCTATTAATTTATTGTTGGTCTTATATTGTCATCATTACAATATAAGACCAACAATCAATTTTATCTAAAATTTGGCGAAAACCAAGCGAAATGGATGAGTTTTTGTTAAAGGTCCCTATCCTATAGGTATATTTACGGACTTTCATTTTCTTCTCCAAAAAATCGACACCCCGAAGCAAAACACGTGAAACTTGAATTAAACGGATTTTGACATTTCTTTAGTTTAGCTGTGAATCACAATTTATTTACTTTTCTTTTTTGAAGACAGCGGCAGACAATCAACCGGAATAACAGAATTAGGAGTTTTTATACTAAATCTTCTTTTCTTTTTTATATATATATAAAGTAGAGAGGATTTTTCCCCTGTACATATTTGCTTAATAGGAAAATAACCCCATCCATCACAGGCTACTAAACTCACCAATTCATTACGCTTATTCACTCGAGCGTGTTATAGTAAATTTTCATTATTTTTCACCAACAAACACTAAATATTACATTTGGCCCACCATCTACGACTCTCCACCAAACCAACTCCATTTAGGTGGTAGCAAAAACTTTTCTCCCTAACAATGGTGCATCCATTAACATATCGGTGATTTTTCGGATTGCATTGATACATTCTTTTTTCGCATTGTTGAGGATCCGCATAATATCCAAAGTTATTTATTCCATCCTCCCTCCAGTTCTTCTGTCCACAGAACAACCGATACAATATCTTTTGAGCAAAGTCCAATGAACGCAATTTGAAGTGAACAACAGAGAAACAATGGAAGTCTACCTTGTTAATACGCTTCCAACGAGCTATTCCAATTCCAATACATACATTTATACTTTTATACTCAATACATTTAAACTGTTATACTTTTTACTTTTGTACTTTTATATGCACCTTGTCAGTTAATACTTTGAACTTTATGTATTCTCTATATTTGATGAACTAATTGATTCTTGAATTTTGTCATTTTTACTAGAAGCGACTTGCTGATATATTTCAAATGAGCCATCAAGCAGTGTCAGAAAATCATTTTATGTCTAGATTAAGTCCAAAAAGGTGTATTTGGCCCAAAATGACCAAATATGGTCATTTGGGGACACACCCACCCATAATTGAAATTTCTGTTTGTTCCTTTTTCACCAGAAGCGATTTGCTAATATACTTCCAACATGACCTCAACCACTATCAGAAGATCATTTCATGTCTAAATTATGTTAAAAAAGGTATCTTTGGTCCAAAATGCCCTAATATGGTAGTTTGGGCCCAGACGCCAAAAAATTGAATTTAAAAAAATGTTTCTTCATCTATCACCAAGAGTATTCCATTCCACTACTAACGAGCCATCAACCACTACCAGACGATCATTTCAAACCAAAATATGCCCAAACAGTGATTTTTCTCCAATATGCACAAATAAGGTAATTTGAGCTCAGACGCCAAAAAATTGAAATATTTTGGATTTTTCTTTTTCTATCACCAAGAGAATTCCATTTATCGGACGATCATTTTTAGTCAAGATATTGAATTTATTCCCGTATTTGGCATTCTGGGCGCAATGTGCCCCCCCCCCCTACACACTTTTTAGGAGACCCCCCCCCCCCCATTTTTATAACTGTCCCGCTGGCCCTGATATATATATATATATATATATATATATATATATATATATATATATATATATATATATAGAGAGAGAGAGAGAGAGAGAGAGAGAGAGAGAGATAGAGAGATAGATAGATAGATAGATAGATAGATAGATAGATGAATGGATAGATAGATAGAAACAGACTGAGATAGATAGATAGATAGATAGATAGATAGACAGACATAGATAGATAGATAGATATGAAGTGAGATAGATAGATAGATAGATAGATAGATAGATAGACAGACATAGATAGATAGATAGATAGATAGACAGACAGACATAGATAGATAGATAGATAGATAGATAGATAGATAGAAAGAAACAGACTGAGATAGATAGATAGATAGATAGATAGATAGAAACAGACTGAGATAGATAGATAGATAGATAGATAGATAGATAGACAGACAGACAGACAGACAGACATAGATAGATAGATAGATAGATAGATAGATAGAAACAGACTGAGATAGATAGATAGATAGATAGAAAGAAACAGACTGAGATAGATAGATAGATAGATAGATAGATAGAAAGAAACAGACTGAGATAGATAGATAGATAGATAGATAGATAGATAGATAGAAAGAAACAGACTGAGATAGATAGATAGATAGATAGATAGATAGATAGAAAGAAACATACTGAGATAGATAGATAGATAGATAGATAGATAGATAGATAGATAGATAGATATTCATATCTGTTGCAATGCCTATCTTCTTTTGGTTTTGCGATCTCCGCACGCATTTGTAATTTCTTTTACATTTTTTTTTCCGATAGATTTTTTTTCATTATTGGTTCTATTTTAATTAAGGATGTTTGTTCTTTTCGAAAGACGTGTTTAACCATCGCCGTCTGTGTCTCATCAGATAACAACTGGTTGTATCTTTAGGCAGGCGACCGCCCCCTCCCTCCCTTTCTTCTTCTTCTTCTTCTTCTTCTTCTTCTTCTTCTTCTTCTTCTTCTTCTTCTTCTTCTCGCCTGCTTTGCGGCAATCTCCAGACGTCGCAAAAGACGATGTATTGCAAAGATAACGACACTAAAACGTAAGAGATGGACAAGAAAGTCACTTCAAAGAAATACGCCAAAAACTAATTACATTCAGCCATATAATAATACACATATCAATGTGTTCTAGACACATTCACACAAACAGGCACACACATATACACACACACACATACATACATACTCATAGAAAATAAGCGAACCAGAAACGTTCATGTTTCATTCTGGAAGGAAATCTTCAGGCTAAATGCGTGAATGTATTGTTTGCGATTGCTTATATATCCAAGTAGTGTTTAGCTAATTTACCACACGGATTCGCTGGTATTATTAACCCCTCTAGGGATATTACTTTCATAGATCACCCCCCCCCTCTCTCTCTCTCTCTCTCTCTCTCTCTCTCTCTCTCTCTATATATATATATATATATATATATATATATATATATATATGGGAAATCAAAAAGGAAAAAAAAAACCTAGAGATATTTTTTTATATATTCATCTACGTTTCGTCTTTATTGTAAGACTTCCTCAGGATGATAATTTAAAGAAAAATGTCATGCAAGTACATCGAAATTTTGGGTTGACATGATGGGGTGATAAGGAAAAGTAGTAGCCGTGGCTATTGTGAGCTGGAGGAGAGTCCAGGCTGCGAGAAGTCACACTAACACTCTCACCCTCCCCCTTTTCACTGCTGCCTCAAAACTTTCCATATTCATTTCATTCTTTGCCACCACTGACTTCTCGCAGCCTGGACTCTCCCCAGCGCTCACAATAGGCACGGCTACTACTTTTCCTTATCAACCCATCATGTCAACCCAAAATTTCAATGTACTTGCATGACATTTTTCTTCAAATTATCATCCTGAGGAAGTCTTACAATAAAGACGAAACGTTGATGAATATATAAAAAATATCTCTTAGCTTTTTTCCTATTTCAGTTCCCATTACGTCGGATTACTCTCATCCTTCCTTTCTCATATATATATATATATATATATATATATATATATATATATATATATATATATATATATATATATATATATATAGTGTTCAACGCTATATATATATATATATATATATATATATATATATATATAGTGTTCAACGCTATATATATATATATATATATATATATATATATATATACATATATATATATATAGTGTTCAACGCTATATATATATATATATATATATATATATATATATATATATATATATATATATAGCGTTGAACACTATCGCGAACATGACGCTTCCCGAGTCGTTTATTATTTACTGAGTTAACAGGAAAGATGGTGGATCGCTACTGTAGGATGGTTGTGATTATTATCCTAGCCGAAATGTCCTTTGGTATTTTCGCTGGAAGCTGTTGCTTTTGACGTAGCTGGTGTAGAACTTTGACTGGCCTGATAAACAGCTGCAGATGATGATGATGATCATCATCATGATGGTGATGGTGATGCTGATGGTGATGGTGATGATGACGACAACGACGACGATGATGATGACGACGACGGCGGGCAGTGATCTTTTGGCGTGCTGTAGTTGAAGCAGCGAATATGGCGGTGATTATTATCTTATTATAAATTTAGTCGAAACGCCCAAAATAATTTTCCAAGGACATTTTTTTTTCTTTCTTATTGCCAACCGAGATGTAATTTTTTCGCTCGAATTAGTTTCATGTTTAAAATTATGTTCGGAATATTTCAGCATTCACAACATGTCCGCCATTCTGATTTTCCTGCACGTCCGTAGAATCTTTTCCTTTCTCTCATCGTCTTTTTCTCGCGGATCGTATGTCGTCTCAACAACGCACCAGCCTTCAACTTTAATTAACAAAGAAATACTTTTTACATTCCACGTCCGGAAATATGTCCGGAACTTCTTTACTATAACCCCGCTATAAAATGTGTACTGATTTTCTCATAGTATTACGGCTTTCAAAGGGAGGTGTCTGTGGTGAATTTATACCGACGTGGACTGCCAATATGGGGGTGACTAGTTCGAATCCTATAGGTTTTATAGCACCACTTTCACTCTGGATCTTGTCAACCTTCACGTGGTTCCTCCCGTGAGTTCCTGGTTTTGGAAAGCACTCGGGAATCCAATGCCAACAACAGAACGGAGCCGGTTTTTAAAAAAAGAAGCTGATTTACGTGTAAATCTTTCTGTGCATTATTGAAACTTTTTTTTCGCGTTTTTTGTTGTTAAAATTCAATTTAATTTCCAAAATTCTTAAATTTATTGATGTACAAATAATTTTAAACCAATTTGTTTAATTTTTTCTCACTTGTTTTTATGATACTTTTCGTCATTCCCAATATGTATTTTCCAAGAATTACTTTCATGCTCTAGTTTAGTAACGATGTTAATAATGGTATGTACGTTTACTAGTAAAAATATTAGTTAAAATATATTTGTGCAAATGGATCTCGTGTTATGTTGTAAAGAGGAAATATTCTAAACAGAGGGTTACATATAGAGATGTGCAGTTGATACCGACGTAGACTGCCGATATAAGGGTGACAAGTTCGAATCCTACAGGTTTTATAGAACCACTTTCACTCTGGATGTTAACAACCTTGGCGTGGTTCCTCCTGTGAGTAGGTGATTCAAAAAGAACTGTGCCAACCAATGTCAACAACAGAATCGAACCCGTCAAAAACGTCGTACGATGCTGATCCATAAGATCTTACGTTCTCATTTTCGCTCTGCTCTCGTTGAGTATTGAGCATTTTCGACTGGGAAAATGTCTGATTCTGCTTGGAATTGCTCTCAGTTTGATATACAGATGTATATATAAAAAATATATAAAAGTCAATGTTTGCGTGTTATAGAAATCGGGTACTCTTTGCGTCGTCAACGTTCGGGAGTGTTAACGAGGCGAAAACTGCCAAACGATAAATAGAAGACTGGCAGACGATAAATTCAGACGAAGAAAATCAAAGTAAAATACATGTACGAAAACAAACAACGAACAAACCATAGCTAAACAACTGTTACTAATTAGATATTTATTTATTTTTTTGTCAAAGAAACCATTATTAATCAAATGTTTTTAAACAAAATGTTATTAAAGCAAGGAATACAGACGTTTGTGACATTTTTTTGGGGTGGAATGAAATTGAAAAAGTGTAAAAACGAGAGGAAATAATTAAATCCGTTCATAAGGATGTTCTCCCACCCCAACATATCAGTAATATTATTTATCAATTTAAATGTTGGTGCAATGCCGTATACGTGGGAAGAATAGTGCAAAGGTTTGAATCCAGAATAAAACAGCACATCCCCCCTGCAATACGCCGGGGCCGACTAAATAATTTAAATAATTTAGCCAACACATCCGGGTCAGCTATTGCTGACCATCTTATAAATAGCGCCGAATGTGCGTCGACTTACACTAGTGACTGGTTTTCTGTCATAAGTAGATCACATTCCTTATTCCACCTCAAAGTCCTGGAAGCTATATATATTAAGTCAGTCAAACCCTCCCTTTGTAAACAAAAGGAGTGGCTTCTAGGACTCAATGTGATCCACTTGTGACCCTCCCACACCCAATTTTTTTCTCCTAAACTTGTCACTGGTCTTCATTCTACTTTCTTTCAAGTTTTTAGTCGTAATGCTTGGATTATTTTCACGTAGTTACTCTGATGAGTGTGGACGAAAGCCGGCTTAGTTTATTCATGTATTTAAAAAAATTATTTTCTCTCGTTTTTACACTTTTTCAATTTCATTCCACCCCAAAAAATGTCACAAACGTCTGTATTCCTTGATTTAATAAAATTTTGTACCACTAAAAATTTATTTAAAAAAATTTTCTTCGGGGAGGGTAGATTCTTGGATCTTATCAGCTCGAATCTCATTGGATGTTTTTCTCCACTTTTCAAACTTTGAGTATTGGTAGCAAAACAATAGCACCTTCTTTTGTGCAACAGTCCATGGTTGGGCTTTTAAGCCTCTAATGTTTCTTTTTTTTTGTTGCTGCATTTGATGGAGATAGGGGGCCAGGACCTTTTGCCTCAAGGCCTGATGGCTGACCCTGATTGGCCTCTGTATTGGCTGGAGCACCATTTCCAGAGGCAGGAAGGTTTACACCATTGCTTACATCTTCCCGCCTGGTGTATGAACGGATTGATGGGCCCTTTTTATTCTGGGTGCCGCCTGCCAGTATTTATTTTTGTTTTTATTCATATTTTTTTTATTATTCATTTCCCCATTTTCAACGGCTTCTAATTGTTTATTCGAAGTTGCCCTCTATGAGTAGAGGGGGTGCCCCCGTTTGCAATTCGGGAGACGTTCTGGATAGCTTGAGGAGACGGCACACCATTTGTTTTTAATATTTGGTCAGGGTTTACTTCAAGTAAAAAGTATCCTCATATCATGTATATATATATATATATATATATATAAGAAAGATGTTTGAAGCCTAAGAATGCATTTAAAAAAAAAATAAATAGTAATTTATTTAAAAAGTAGTTCCAAATTTTCGACGTAATACGTCTTCGTCAGGGGTACAAGACATGTTTTTTTTTCATAGCGACATGTTTATCGCTAGTAGAAGGTAGAATCCGTAAGATGTTGATTCGGTAATAGTTCAAATGTCGAAGTCTTTTAGGAAAAGATGCGCGGACACGCATTAAAGATAAGAAGATATGTTGGTCTCCCATTAGAAAGCATTCAATATTGAAATGTAATATATATATATATATATATATATATATATATATATATATATATATATATATATATATATATATATATTAGTACATGTATTATATTAGTTTCTGTTAATGTTAATCCGTTGAAACCCCAGTGTTTATAAAAAGTTGCTCACTAACAAGTAAAGCTGTTTTTTTTACGAATAGGCTATATTGCCGGTCCCGGCAAAATAACGATTCCTGCGTTATTTTGCCGGTTCATGTATATTTAACTAAATTGTTAAACATACAGTGACGCCCGGCACAATAATGAGTCTTACGTTATTTTGCCAGCTCGTGTTTATTTAACTATAAATTACTTTTTTTTTTATTATTTAAATTATTTTTTTTTGTATTATTTAAAACTTTATCAAACGAAATTTTATTTATAATTTAAAACTTTGCCTGATTGTTTTTTTAAATGTTTTTTATTTAAAACTTTGCCTGATTGATTTTTTTTGTTTGTTTTTAA
>OY744555.1:10353948-10366970 GCA_963556195.1 Sepiola atlantica
AGGACAGTTGAAGAGAGAAACTGAATCTTTACTGACGGCTGCACAGAACAATGAGATTAAGATAAACTACATTAAAGCTAAAATATATTAACCCCAGGAAAACAGTAAATGTAGACTGTGTGGACAAAGAGACAAAACAGTAAATCACATAATAAGTGGATGCAACAAACTAGCTCAAAAAGAATATAAGGACATACACGACTGCGTGGGGAAAGCAGTACACTGGGAACTATGCAAACGACTTCATTTCTAACACGTGGCCAAATGGTACAAACATAAACCGGAGGCAGTAGTGGAAAATGAAAAACTCAAAATCCTCTGAGACATGGAGGTGCAAACAGATAAACTCATACAAACAAGTGGAGTGGAAGTAATAATAATCGACAAGAACGAAAAAATCCTGCCAAATCGTAGATTTTGCTGTACCAGCAAATCACAGAGTGAAGATCACGGAGACAGAAAAACGAAGCAAATACTCGGAACCTGACAGAGAATTGAAAGAGATATGGAGTATGAAGAAAGTCAATATGATACCAGTAATCGTAGGAGCACTAGGAACAGTCCCCCAAAAACCTGGAAAAAAGACTAGGAGAAATTTAAATCGAAGGGATCACTGAGACCATACAAAGGACGGTAATGATCAAAACAGCTGCAATGTTATGGAAAATCCTCGAATGCGGAAACCGAACGGTAACCAGTCACATCGAAGATACGATAGGAAGAAAACAAAACCACAGGAACAACACCACAACACGAACCAGGGAACAAAAACCGAACGAAATTTCATAAACTGCCTCCCCATCCCAAAAAAAGCAGTGATGGAACCAACCTCGGCTGATACTTCATAAAATAGTCGTGAAGAGTCAAGGATGATGCGAAGACCGAGGAAGGAGAGAGCACTAACCAGACCTCCACTGGAAGTGTGCGGAGAGCGCTGGGACCTCAAGGAGGCTTATTGCCACCCAAATCCCAGAAGAGACCAATGGTCGTTACCAACGAGAAATCAATGGTAAGCAGCTGTTGCGATAACGCAAAATCATTTTCAATAGTTATCGAAAATAGGTGGAGAGTACTGGGAATTTGGGGAGGCTTGTTGTCACTCAGACTCCAGGGAAAAACATCGGTTATTATCAGTGAGCAAACACTGACAATGACTTGTGTGAGAACTCATAATGGGTACAAATAATAAAAACAACAAAAACAACAACAATAACAACAAGAAGACTAATACCACCACCACCACCACCACCACCACCACCACCACCACCACCACCACCACCATCATCATCATCATCATCATCATCATCATCATCATCATCATCATCATCATCATCCCGGAAGCACAAGACAACAGAAACATGGAAGCACAAGACAACAGAACCGGGGAAAATACAACCGCACGAGAGAGGCGCAAGTGAGTGAATAATAATAATCATAATAATAATAATAATAATAAATTACTAATGGAGATTTGGTATCTGTCTGAATTTTAGGGATTGATTTAAAGTCCTTTAATCCAGGATTTAAACTTGAATTTAATGTGGGTTTTTTTTAACCTTTTTATCTCTTCATAAGTATAATCCTAAAACCCATTTTCTCTCCCTATTTTTCTTTTGAAGACACATTATTAAACCCCAAAACAGTAACGGCCAAATATACGATACTCATAAACATTGACTCACGGGATTTGTATAGAAATATTTTTTTATTTTTTATATCTCTTTAAATCTTCTCAGGTTTTAATCTCAACTGTTACTTTTCACCCTTCCCTTTTTTTTCAAACCTCATTAAACCTTCCTTACACTAAATTTAAACAAACATACACAACACTCTAAGCAAAAAACGCGTCCAAACGAGAGTGACACGTGACTTCACATTTCCGAAACAGATGACAACATAAGCTGGAGAGAGCCGGATGGCTAAGTCATTCTGTGCTTGAAACCGACGGTACTAATGTTGTAGTAATTTTTCTGTACCAAAACATATATATATATATATGAACGTTAAATGTCACCAGGTCGGAAATGTAGAAAGAATATGTGCGCTTAACTCAGACGTTATTATTTTAATAAAAACAAACAAAAAAAACAATAAGATCCCTTTCGATTGCTTTAGTTAAATATAAGATGTTAATTACTACTCGCTCTGTATTAGGTATTCAGATTGGCTGCGACCACCACTCTCTCTGGTTGTGTTTGAAGTGTCGAGGGTGAATTCAGTTTTCTGTCAGTCTCAAAAATGTAATTGTCAAATTGGATGCTTGAATAAAACCGCAAGGTTGAAATAAATTATTGCATCGACAATCATGTAATTTCGTGTTATTATATTTTACGTTATTCTTGCTCTGTTTACCACATTGAGCTCTCTTACCCGGATTTCTTCCTGGAATTATTCCATTATAACACTAAATATATATATATATATATATTAATGCAAAGTTCCGAATACGTTCGTCGAACACTCTCGACTAGTCTTCTATCTGTGCCCACTTCTAGGTACATATAGATGTTAATTTCCCTTAATTATGTGACTGTCTCCGTTGGCCGAGTGGATATGGCGACTGCTTGCAGATTCTAAACAAACTCTGTGAATCGGGTTCGCGCCTCCCGACCGTCTGAAATTGTTACTTTCCTGTACTGATGAGAGCAATAAGCTTGAAACGCTAGCGTCTGTAGGTATATATAATTTAATATTTATTTATGAATAATATATATATATATATATATATATATATATATATATATATATGGGTAGAGTTTTTTTTAATTAATACATGTCTGCTAAAAAGAAGCGATACCCTCTGTTTGCTCAATCTTTGATTCGTTTTGTTCTGACCAGCGAACTAGCACTCTAGTCCGATGTAAACAAGTGTGTAATACTATTCAATCCATCATTATATCATTTGTCTGAAAAGAGTCATGGGAGTCAACAGCGCTTGCAACTATGTCCAGAAAAGACGTGGAATGTCTCAGTCATAGATGACTTCAAGAAATAATACATCGAAACCTACATGCAGAATAGTGTCATGGTGAAAATAGATTGTGTCGCCATGGCCAACACATAAACCATATCTCATGTGGAATAGACACGTTGGAAAAAAAAATATAAAGCTGAAGAAAGAGATGAAAAAGAAGACTATATATATATATATATATATATATATATATATATATATATATATATATATAATGAAGAGAATATTTAACAAAATATTTTGAAGCCTGAAACAACGCAGAAATTTGTTTTTTTTAAATAAATTATTTATTTATCTCAAAAAACTTTTTTTTGTTTTTTTTTGTTTAAACTTGAGTACTTTCGGTATCAGATACCTTCATCGGAAGCATAATCATTTTCTTTTTTTTTTTCTGACTGAGACATTATCCCAGTCAAGTTGAAATTCGTCTGATGTTGATGACTACGAAATTTGAAATTATATATATATATATATATATATATATATATATATATATATATATAATTTTTGATGTATCAATTTTCAGTATTTACTTCAACAGTGCTCGATACGTAAGTAGAGCTAGGTAGTAAGCTATGAAAATATATTTGGCAATTAAGCTACGCATTTTAGCCTGAAGATTCCCCCCGGGGATGAAACGCAGGAGCCTCTGTCTAGCTTAATTGCCATGAATATATTTTCATAGCTTAGTATATATATATATATATATATATATATATATATATATACGATATTCCTACTCTTTTGTTGTTGCTGAATACTGTTCTCTTGTTATATATATATATATATATATATATATATATATATATATATATATGCAAATATATATATAATATTTATAAATAAATATTACATTATTAATACTTTCAGACGCTAGTGTTTCAAGTTTATTGCTCTCATCAGTGCAGGAAAGTTACAGTTTCAGACGCGCGAACCCGGTTCACAGAGTCAGCCTAGAATCTGAAAGCAGTCGCCATATCCACTCGGCCAACGGAAACTGTCACGTAATTAAGAGAAATTAATATCTATATGTACCTAGAAGCGGGCACATATAGAAGACTAGTCGAGAGTGTTCTACGGACGTATTCGGAACTTTGCATTAGAGATTTTGACAGTCTATTATCTTTAACATCCCCGAATATGCTCAACCTTTAATTCTTAAAGTGGCTTAATATATATATATATATATATATATATATATATATATATATATATATATATATATATATATATATATATATATATATATATATAAACAAGTAAAGAATGAGAATAACATTTTTACAAAATATAATATCTATAAAGTCATAAGTTGTTCAAGACAAAAGAGTTTTAATAGGTTATACTTTAAAAGTCTACATAATATCTTATTCTCCTGTTCCTTAAAAAGTTCCAAACATTAATTATGATTTCAAATATTTCAAAAGTTTCAAACATTAATTATGATTTCAAAAATTTTAAAAGTTCCAAACATTAATTATGATTGCAAATATTTCAAAAGTTCCAAACATTAATTATGATTTCAAATATTTCAAAAGTTCCCAACATTAATTATGATTTCAAACATTTCAAATGTTCCGAACATTAATTATGATTTCAAACATTTCCAAAAGTTCCAAATATTAATTATGATTTCATATATTTAAAAAGTTCCAAACATTAATTATGATTTCAAATATTTCAAAAGTTTCAAACATTAATTATGATTTCAAATATTTCAAAAGTTTCAAACATTAATTATGTTTTCAAATATTTCAAAAGTTCCAAACATTAATTATGATTTCAAATATTTCAAAAGTTCCAAACATTATCATTTAAAATATTTCAAAAGTTCCAAACATTAATTATGATTTCAAACATTTCAAAAGTTCCAAACATTATGATCTCAAATATTTCAAAAGTTCCAAACATTAATTATGATTTCAAACATTTCAAAAGTTCCAAACATTAATTATGATTTCAAATATTTCAAAAGTTCCAAACATTAATTATGATTTCAAATATTTCAAAAGTTCCAAACATTAATTATGATTTCAAACATTTCCAAAAGTTCCAAATATTAATTATGATTTCATATATTTAAAAAGTTCCAAACATTAATTATGATTTCAAATATTTAAAAAGTTCCAAACATTATCATTTAAAATATTCCAAAAGTTCCAATCATTAATTATGATTTCAAATATTTCAAAAGTTCCAAACATTAATTATGATTTCAAATATTTAAAAAGTTCCAAACATTAATCATGATTCCAAATATTTCAAAAGTTCCAAACATTAATTATGATTTCAAATATTTAAAAAGTTCCAAACATTAATTATGATTTCAAACATTTCCAAAAGTTCCAAATATTAATTATGATTTCAAATATTTCAAAAGTTCTAAACATTAATTATGATTTCAAATATTTCAAAAGTTCTAAACATTAATTATGATTTCAAATATTTCAAAAGTTCTAAACATTAATTATGATTTCAAATATTTCAAAAGTTCCAAACATTAATTATGATTTCATATATTTAAAAAGTTCCAAACATTAATTATGATTTCAAATATTTCAAAAGTTCTAAACATTAATTATGATTTCAAATATTTCAAAAGTTCCAAACATTAATTATGATTTCAAATATTTCAAAAGTTCCAAACATTAATTATGATTTCAAACATTTCCAAAAGTTCCAAATATTAATTATGATTTCATATATTTAAAAAGTTCCAAACATTAATTATGATTTCAAATATTTCAAAAGTTTCAAACATTAATTATGATTTCAAATATTTCAAAAGTTTCAAACATTAATTATGATTTCAAATATTTCAAAAGTTCCAAACATTAATTATGATTTCAAATATTTCAAAAGTTCCAAACATTATCATTTAAAATATTTCAAAAGTTCCAAACATTAATTATGATTTCAAACATTTCAAAAGTTCCAAACATTATGATCTCAAATATTTCAAAAGTTCCAAACATTAATTATGATTTCAAATATTTAAAAAGTTCCAAACATTAATTATGATTTCAAATATTTCAAAAGTTCCAAACATTAATTATGATTTCAAACATTTCAAAAGTTTCAAACATTAATTATAGTTACAAATATTTAAAAAGTTCAAAACATTAATTATGATTTCAAATATTTCAAAACATTAATTATGATTTCAAATATTTCAAAAGTTCCAAACATTATGATTTCAAATATATCAAAAGTTTCAAACATTAATTATGATTTCAAATATTTCAAAAGTTCCAAACATTAATTATGATTTCAAATATTTCAAAAGTTCAAAACATTAATTATGATTTCAAATATTTAAAAAGTTCCAAACATTAATTATGATTTCAAATATTTCAAAAGTTCCAAACATTAATTACGATTTCAAACATTTCAAAAGTTTCAAACATTAATTATGATTACAAATATTTCAAAAGTTCCAAACATTAATTATGATTTCAGATATGTAAAAGCATTAATTATGATTTAAAATATTTCAAAATTTTCAAACATTTTGATTTCAAATATTTCAAAAGTTCCTAACATTAATTATGATTTCAAATATTTAAAAAGTTCCAAACATTAATTATGATTTCAAATATTTCAAAAGTTCCAATCATTAATTATGATTTCAAATATTTCAAAAGTTCCAAACATTAATTATGATTTCAAATATTTCAAAAGTTCCAATCATTAATTATGATTTCAAATATTTCAAAAGTTCCAAACATTAATTATGATTTCAAATATTTCAAAAGTTCCAAACATTAATTATGATTTCAAATATTTCAAAAGTTCCAAACATTAATTATGATTTCAAATATTTCAAAAGTTCCAATCATTAATTATGATTTCAAATATTTCAAAAGTTCCAAACATTAATTATGATTTCAAATATTTCAAAAGTTCCAAACATTAATTATGATTTCAAATATTTCAAAAGTTCCAAACATTAATTATGATTTCAAATATATCAAAAGTTCCAAACATTATGATTTCAAATATTTCAAAAGTTCCAAACATTATGATTTCAAATATTTCAAAAGTTCCAAACATTAATTATGATTTCAAATATTTCAAAAGTCCCAAACATTAATTATGATTTCAAATATTTCAAAAGTTCCAAACATTAATTATGATTTTAAATATTTCAAAAGTTCCAAACATTAATTATGATTTCAAATATTTCAAAAGTTCCAAACATTAATTATGATTTCAAATATTTCAAAAGTTCCAAACATTAATTATGATTTCAAATATTTCAAAAGTCCCAAACATTAATTATGATTTCAAATATTTAAAAAGTTCCAAACATTAATTATGATTTCAAATATTTAAAAAGTTCCAAACATTAATTATAATTTCAAATATTTAAAAAGTTCCAAACATTAATTATGATTTCATATATTTCAAAAGTTTTAAACATTAATTATGATTTCAAATATTTCAAAAGTTTCAAACATTAATTATGATTTCAAATATTTCAAAAGTTTTAAACATTAATTATGATTTCATATATTTCAAAAGTTTTAAACATTAATTATGATTTCAAATATTTTAAAAGTTCCAAACATTAATTTTGATTTCAAATATTTCAAAAGTTCCAAACATTATGATTTCAAATATTTCAAAAGTTCCAAACATTAATTATGATTTCAAATATTTCAAAAGTTCCAAACATTAATTATTATTTCAAATATTTCAAAAGTCCCAAACATTAATTATTATTTCAAATATTTCAAAAGTTCCAAACATTAATTATTATTTCAAATATTTCAAAAGTCCCAAACATTAATTATTATTTCAAATATTTCAAAAGTTCCAAACATTAATTATTATTTCAAATATTTCAAAAGTCCCAAACATTATGATTTCAAATATTTCAAAAGTCCTAAACATTAATTATGATTTCAAATATTTCAAAAGTTCCAAACATTAATTATGATTTCAAATATTTCAAAAGTTCCAAACATTATGATTTCAAATATTTCAAAAGTTCCACACATTATGATTTCAAATATTTCAAAAGTTCCAAACATTAATTATGATTTCAAATATTTAAAAAGTTCCAAACATTATGATTTCAAATATTTCAAAAGTTCCAAACATTAATTATGATTTCAAATATTTCAAAAGTTTCAAACATTAATTATGATTTCAAATATTTCGAAAGTTCCAAACATATATATATATAGGTGCAGAAAAATTAGTACAACATTAGTACCGTCGGTTTCAAGCTCAGAAGGACTCAACCATCCGGCTCTCTTCAGCTTATGTTGTCACCTGGTAAAAAATGGGAACTCACGTATCACTCTCGTTTACATACGTTATTTGCGTTGGAGTGTTAAATATAGTTTATATATATATATATATATATATATAAAATATTTGTTATTGTTTATTTCTTTTATATCTATGGACGTATACGTTTCGTCTCTTTTCAATCAAGACTCATCAACATAGAAGTACGACTATTCACCACCGGTCACACGATTCGAAACCCTGGACTACAAGTATTTTTCAACCCAGTCCAACGTCGCTAACCGCTAGGCCAGTTCTGAACAGCTTATAAACAATGATAATTTTTAACACATTAACAGCGGCGAAGCGTACAGGCATTCAAACTTCTATAAGCGAAGGAACGATGCATATAAAGCAAGTGACGCTACACTGTGTATTTGTTGTACGAATCTCATGATATATATATATATATATATATATATATATATATATATATATATATATATATATATATATATATATATATATGTCATGAGATTCGTACAAAAAATTCAGCTTTTGTTGGGTAACATCTAATTTCAAAATGTTTCATTAAATATATATATCATCATTCATTCATCAATTCATTGACATCTCTGTTTCCGGAGGCCATGGGTGTTGGCGGATCGACACCTCATCGACTGGAGGTTTTCCGGCCTGAAGCCAGCGGTTGTTTACCAGTGACCAGTGGGACTTCGATTACCCATCCCGCTCTCGACGCTGACACATGGCTCCCTGAACGGGCGCCAATTAGGCTGGACTTTTCACTTGTAGAGTGCCAGCGATTATGTTTTTTTCCACTCTGACCACACATACGCGATGAGACTCTACTGGCCTTACCAGAGCGCAAGAATGACCAGGAATTATTGAGATCCCAGGTGTATCTAATTGCGAGGATCCGCTACCCTCTCAGCCTCACTGATTGGATCCGAATGAATGCAGCGGAATGGCATTTGGTACCGGTCTGTCTGCAGGAGCTGCCAATATTTGAACAGTTGTATCATCCCATTGCTAAGTTTAAAATAATTAACAGTTTTTTTGGTGTGTGTGTGTGGTGGGGGGAAGGGGTAGACCAGAAGAGTACTCGACTCAAAGTCAGCAGCAAACGGTGTTCTGTCAGATTCAGTACCTGATATTTAACACTTCCTGTTCTGGGTAGCTGACTCTTCTGGTTGGCCAAGTTTTTTTTACTAATTTTTATTTATTAATTAATTTATTTATCAACTTATTTATTATTGTTAGGTGAAAGTACAGAATGATTAAGAAAGCCCACCACCTCCCTATGTAAAGAATGGCTTTCTAAATAATCTTCTGCAGTTTACGGATCGTGCTTAAATAATAACGTTATTATTTAGAAATTATTCTTAAGGGGTCTTGTTAACTATTCTGTACTTTCACCCAACAGTTTAATAAATTAATTAATAACATTTTGAAAAAAAAAAACAACAACCTTTCGTCGGAAGTTATATTACGGATGAAGTTAAATATCAGGAACTAAATCTGACATAACACCGTAAGCTGCTGACGCTTAGTCGGTAACTCTGGTTTGCTGTTTTTTTTCTGTTGTAATATACTAGCATGGTGATCCGGCGTTGTCTAGGAGCATTGGAAACAAACTAAGAGAGCCGAAAAGTGTGTGTTATATCTTTCTTTTGTAACTTCTCTATGCCTCTTTCTTTCTCTCTTGCTTTCTCTATCCCCCTCTCTCTCTATATATATATATACTCTCCCTATATAATATAGTAATAAGACTCATCAGTGTGGCTAAACGTAGCAAGTGTTTCTACGCCGATATTTGAAACCTTTGGCCCCCTCAAAGTGCGGTTTATCTTGGAAGAACACCATCCACTCTCTAACTCCATCCCTATTTATTTTGCTCACACTTAAGTCTCACTGGTGATACCAGATCAGGCTGCCCTGTGGCTCCCTGAGACGAAATTCACCTACATTGACGTTTTTTTTTTTTTTTTTTTTTTTGTAAAACTTAATTATGTTCTACAAAACCAAAAACAAAAACAACAGCCCCTCTCCCTTTCTCCCTCCCCTTTTTTATTTTTATTTTTCCTACCCTACTCCCGGTCCTGGATATGACCTTAAACTACATCCGATGGTGAGATCCGGCTTACGGACTTTGGGGAATGTGGAGCCTCCTCTTAATTACCATTGCTCCCAGGTCCACCCTGACCCGGAGTGGTAGTACCTGTTAGGGTCCCAACTATGGGTTAAATAGAAACAGATATTAAAAGGGGAAAGAAACAAAAAAGAGAAGAAAACAAGACCAGATTCGGCATTAAATAACCCAAAAAGGGTTGATATGCCGTAAAACAAAACTACCAAACCAAACCTTAAGTCTCACTCCCACTTAGAGATTGGCCTGATTTAGTGCTATATATATATATATATATATATATATATATATACTTTTTTGTTTACATATATTATTTTATTACACTACCAGTAACCGAGAGATATCTACTTTTACAGAAGATTATTTCTCTAAGTGGACATCTTTATTTCCTCTACCAGATAGTTTAACCAATAAATGTGGGACATGTATATGTATATGGGTGACCATTTGGGACTACCAGGTGCTGTATGTGCTTATCTCGGCATTGTTTCCAGTCGTCTTGAACTGCTTGCCATTGGAATCAAGCAATGCCGACTCAGGAAGGGTGTTGTTGGAATTGCGCAACCCTTGCTTCACAATTACAGGCGCGGCCACTCATACGTCGAAATCGACGGGAAAGTCCATCACACACACACACACACATACACATATATATATATATATATATATATATATATATATATATATATATATATATATATGTGTGTGTGTGTGTGTGTGTGTGTGTGTGTATCGAGGCAGCATTTTTCCTCTAAGACACGTATTATTAAAAATAACCGACAACTCGTGTCTGGATATTTTTGTATTAATCCCTTCAATTTTCCGGATTAAAATCTTAATCTCGGATGAGAATTGGCTGATGAATCTGCCGTAATTTTCTTTTAAGTCCAGAGTACTTTCTGACCCATCTGGGTCCATCTTTAGTGGGAATAATGTCAATCAGGTAAAGACCTGACGTGGGTTTATAGTTATTTATAGCGGGAAAATTTAAACACGAAACTATATTTATTTAGTATTATAAATATTTAAGTATATATATATATATATATATATATATATATATAGTTTCTTTAAGTTTTACATCTTAAAGATGCTTAAAAATGAACTTTCCCAAATTTAGACCTGTTTGCGACCATGCGCGATTCTAAGTTCAAATTTAAAAGAGACATTTACACTGTTAGTTAGCACAAGATTTTCTACAAGACCAGAAAGGACCCTTATGAAAAAATAAGGTTAATACCTTTTATTTGTTTAAATCTCTGATGAGTCTCGTCATACAGAGCGAAATTATTAGAAAAAAAAATCAAAATGGAAAAAATATATATTATTTTGATTTAAAAAAAAATTGCATTTAACACATGGTTTCTGAAGGCACTTCGCCTCTTTATTGAAGTTTTACATCCTAAAGATGCTTCAAAAATGAACTTCCCAAATTTATATGATATATATATATATATATATATATATATATATATATATATATATATATATATATATATATCATATAATTTTGGGGAAGTTCATTTTTAAAGCATATATATATATATATATATATATATATATATATATATATATATATATAGATATATATATATATAGAGAGAGAGAGAGAGAGATTAAACAAAAATTATTTATGTATTCATCAACGTTTCGTCTTTATTTCAAGACTTCCTTAGGAGGATTTGTCTAAAATAAACACCACGCAAGTTCAACATGTTTTGGCAGCCGGCTCAGAACCTGCGGCCGCTTGAGCAAGACATGAAAATAGTAGATACAAATAGATAGTGGCAAACAAATCATCCTGAGGAAGTCTTCTAATAAAAACGAAACGTTGATAAATACATAAATAATATTTTTTGGTTTTCGTTTTTCAATTTCCATTACGTTGAAACACTTTCTTCCTTTCTTTACCATAAATATTATACTAAGCCGCTTTAAGAAATTAAAGTTGAGCACTCTCAGGGATGTTAAAAATAGACTGTCAAAAAGCTCTAATGCAAAGTTCCGAATACGTTCGTCGAACACTCTCGACTAGTCTTCTATCTGTGCCCGCTTCTAGGTACATATAGATCTTAATTTCCCTTGATTACGTGACAGTTTCCGTTGGCCGAGTGGATATGGCGACTGCTTGCAGATTCTAGGCTGACTCTGACGCGCCTCCCGACCGTCTGAAATTGTTACTTTCCTGCACTGATGAGAGCAATAAGCTTGAAACCCTAGCGTTTGTAGGTATTAATAATTTAATATTTATATATATATATATAAGTGCAGATTAGTCGTCCGAGGCTATAGCAATGCGATGTGGTTGCCGTAAGATGGAAAAGTGAAAAGAAATAAACGCAGGGAGAAAGTGAAACTCAAAACGATTTATTAATAATTTCACGAAAACTGATTAAATACCAAATAGTAAATACTGTCCGGTAAGTAACAGTTCGGCAAAGGGTAATCTTAAATTTTCGAAAGAAAAACTTTCATTACTAGAAGACAACAATAAAAGACCGAGTGGGTCGAAGAAAAACGAGAAAAACCGGTGTCAGAACATCGAAATACGGCAAAAAACAATTGGGAGTAGGAACGCAGAAAATGTCAAAATTCTATTAAGTAATTATATAACTAAAGTTAAAATATTATAAACATTTGTTT
>OY744555.1:10369670-10377170 GCA_963556195.1 Sepiola atlantica
TTAAGTTTGATGGGTTCAAAAAAGAAATTAAAATCCAGGGAATCCTGCTTAATTGGTGTCTCACGAGGATGGATCATTTTAATGCAAATCTGAAATATTTGAATGTTCAAATGAAAGGTTGTACGTATATTATGCCCTCCCTATCCAAATCCTTTAAAATCCTGAAACCGACCCAAGAGAAACTGAAATTTGTGAAATATTTATAATTGATGTCTAATACCTATTGTTAAAATTTAACAAAAATAAGAGGTATATGATTTTTTTTCCGAAGGGCTTTCACCCCTTCTTTACGTTTTATTACTAACCCTTACGCTAGCAGATATTTATCTACCTCCCACAGCGGTAAGATGTGACACAAGGTCGGGAAAGTGGGATTTGAAAAACCAGCGCCCGAGAAGTTGAGCACTTTGCCTACAAAAAATTGCGTGGGCAGCTCCGTCGGCAATCCCCGGTAGGGGCGCCTCAGGCGATTAGCAATAAACTAACCCCTTCTCAAAGGGTGAGAAGGCAAAGCCTGGGAAGGTTGGACCTCCTAGAACTGCACAGGACAGACCCATAGACCGGCGTAAATCAAGCCCCGAAGGCCAAGACAATACCAGTCTATGGGGTGCAGTATCCATCGGAACAGATACTACACTTTGATCTCGCCCAAAAGGCCGAGCTAGCAGCTGTTTTTAAAAGTTCATAATAATCAGTTGATTCGTTCATATACATAGAATATATAAACATATACACATCCCTACCTTTATATAGATAGTGGGTACGTCATTTTGTTTAAAATAAACAGTGGGAAACTGTTCAAAAATATCTTAGTAATCAGTAAACGACTAGGAAGCGAGTCGTGAAGACGTACGAATATAAGCTCTTAGACAAGAATGATTACAAGTCTCTTTTTTCTCGTTCGATTCCTGTGTTGACTTCATGTGAAATCCACAAAAAATTTAAAAAAACACAAAACAAAGACCCACAAAGTTGGTATATTCTTGATCGCCCGGAATGAATAAGATTTAGAAAATATTCTTACTTATTTGACGCTATACTGGTGCGGATTTCGTCAGGGGAGTCGGTTTTCCAACCATTTCATGTACTAACTAAAAAGAAATTACTGATTTTTATCAAGGACTTAATTCCCTTATGCCGACTTATTCCTTGAATCTATATAAGGGAAAGTTGTCTGTGTGTGTGCGCCAAGAGAGGGGAATGCGCTGGATGAAGGAGTAAGAGGGGGTTGTGAGAGAGAGGGGGGATAACGGGATAGGGGAAAAGAGAAAAATAGAGAGACGGATAGCGAATGGTAAAGAGATAGAAGTTTTTTCCCGAGCAACGCCGAGTAACCCCGCTAGTATATATATATATATATATATATATATATATATATATATATATATATTGGTTTCATTCTTATCAAATAGGATTGACGAGTCTTGGTTTCCCACTTATCGACTGTTTCATTTGCAATTTACGATCAGCGATGAGATTAAATTGTGTAGTTTAATCGAATTAATCGAATCATCAATAATGAAAAGAATATTGATGAGTTACGAGAGAGGAAGAGGGGCAACATGACGAATAGAAAGAAAGATAGGGAAATACAGTGAGAGAGAAGGGGCAGAGAGAGAGAGAGAGAAGGGGCAGAGAGAGAGAGAGAGAAGTATAGGGGGACAAAGAAAGGAAAAGTTAGAGTAAGAGAGAGAAAGAAAGAAATATAGGAAACAGAGAGAGAGAGAGAGAGAAAGAGAGAGAGAGGAAGAGTGACAACCTGACGAATAGAAAGAGAGATAGGGAAATACAGTGAGAGAAAGAGAGAGAGAGAGTGAGAGAGAGAGACGTATAGGGGGACAAAGAAAGGAAAAGTTAGAGTAGGTGTGATAAAGAAAGAAATATAGGGAAACAGAGAGAGAGAGGAGGGGGAGAGAGAGAAACGGAGAAAGGGGTAGTAGGACAGAGATAGAGAGAAGGGGAGAGAGGGGAAGAGAGGGGAATGAGGGGAGAGGGAGGGAGAGAGAGGGAAAGAGATGGGGAGAGAGATTGGAGAGAGGGAGGAGAGAGAGAGAGGGGAAGAGAGGGGAGAGAGAGGGAGAGAGAGAGGGAGAGGGGGAGAGAGAGGGAGAGGGGGAGAGAGATGAGAGAGAGGGGGAGAGAGGGGCGAGAGAGGGAGAGAGAGGGGAGCGATAGGGGAAAGAGAGGGAGAGAGAAGGGGAGAGAGGGGGAGAGAGGGGGAGAGAAGGGGAGAGAGGGGGAGAGAAGGAGGAGAGAGAGAGAGAGGGGATAGAGAGGGGAGAGAGAGAGAGAGGGGAACACGTGTGTTAATTGAAGCAATCGATGCAGTTGCTTTAAATGATTGTCAATTACTTGACATCACAATTCGTCAACCATCGGAATATGTAAATGTTATACAGATGTAATATGATTAAGACAAGAAGTTCAGAATCGTGTGAGTACACACCCTAAGGGGGAGGAGGTGGAAGGGGGTGATACAATATCGCAAGTAGTGCAAGAACCTGGATTTCGAAATGTTAAAATTACATTGTACGTGTCTAATGCGTTGCAAATATTTCGAAGAAAAACGGCTATCTTGAAGGGTTACTCTTGAAGGGTTACGAGCATCACAACCTTTCGCGACGGCCCGATTTAATTGAGCACCGAACAGCACGATACCTTCGCCGCGTAAAATATCTCAAAATTCGTCATACGCTAGGTGTCCCTGAACTTTTTTTGCATCGATATTGTTATGGGAGTCAGTGTTCGGTTCTCTTTTGTGAACCAAGACATTTTGGAGAACCAGTTTATTATTTCCGTTAACCCTAACTATAACCCTAACCCTAAACCCTAATCCTAACCCTAACCCTAACCCTGACCCACTGGTTTATTTCGTAAGTTGTTTTTATTTGCCAGATAATCCTCTGTAATATCTTTTTAGTGATGTTACTTATTTTCTGTCTAGTAGGGTCTATAAGTCTGGTAGATTGTTATTATTATTACTCACTAGGAGTTATCACACTGGTCATCGTCAGTGGTCACCCACTGCCGACAACCTGTGGTATTCCCTGGAGTCCGAGTGACAACAAGTCTCCTCAGGCCTCCAGTATGCTCCACCTCTTTTCGTTCATCACCGCTGATGACCTTGCGGTAATCGCAACAGCCACCTACCAACGATTTCCCGCTGATAAGGGCCATTGGTCCCCTCTGGGGCCCGAGTGGCAACAAGCCTTCCCAAGGTCCCAGAGCTGTCCGCGCTCTTCCAGTGGAGGTCTGGTTTTGCGCTTTCCCTCCTCGACCCTCTGTCCATAATTTTCCTCGACCCTCTGTCCATAATTTTTATTATTATTATTATTATTATTATTATTATTATTATTATTATTATTATTAATAATATTATTATTATTAATATTATTATTATTATTATTATTATTATTATTATTATTATTATTATTTGTACTCACTAGGAGTTCTCACACAGGTCATCGTCAGTGACTGCTCACCGACAACAACCGGTGGTTTCCTCTGGAGTCTGAGTGACAGCAAGCCTCCCCAGACTTCTAGTATTCTCCACCTCTTTTCGATAGCCACTGCAAATAACCTTGCGGTATCGCAACAGCCGCTTACCATTGATTTCTTGCTGGTAAGGACCATTGGTCTTCTCTGGGATCGTGGTGGCAATAAGCCTCTCCAAGGTCCCAGCAGTCTCCGCACTCTTCCAGTGGAGGTCTGGTTTGTGCTGTCCCTCCTCGGTCTTCTCATCCTCCTTGACTCTATACACATATTTTGTCTGGTGTCAGCCTAGGCCGGAAGCAGTTATTTTGGGGGGATTGACTTATCATTATTATTATTATTATTGTTATTATTATTATTATTATTGATATTATTATTATTATTATTTACTCACTAGGAGTTATCACACTGGTCATCGTCAGTGGTCTTCACTGCCGACAACCTGTGGTATTCCCTGGAGTCCGAGTGACAACAAGTCTCCTCAGGCCTCCAGTATGCTCCACCTCTTTTCGTTCATCACCGCTGATGACCTTGCGGTAATCGCAACAGCCATCTACCAACGATTTCCCGCTGATAAGGGCCATCGGTCCCCTCTGGGGCCCGAGTGGCAACAAGCCTTCCCAAGGTCCCAGAGCTGTCCACGCTCTTCCAGTGGAGGTCTGGTTTGCGCTTTCCCTCCTCGACCCTCTGTCCATAATTTTAGTGGCGTCAGCCTATGCTTGCACCTCTCTCGTTCGGTTGTATTTTCCCCGGTTCTGTTGTTTTGTGCTTCCATGTGTTTGTTCTCCATTCGTTGCTTATGTGGGTTGGTTTCCGCATTCGAGGACATTTCTCAGGATTGTAGCTGTTTTGATCATTACTGTCCTTTGTATGGTCTCAGTTATCCCTTTGATTCCTATTTCTCCTAGTCTTTTCTCCATGTTTTTGGGGACTGTTCCTAGTGCTCCTATGATTATTGGTGTTATACTGACTTTCTTCATGTTCCATATTCCTTTCAATTCTCTGGCAAGTTCAGTATATTTGCTTCTCTTTTCCATCTCTTTGATCTTCACTCTGTGGTCTGCTGGAACGGCAAAGTCCACGATTTTGCAGGATTTTTCTTTCTTGTTGATTATTATCATATCCGGTCTTCTTGCTGTTATGGGTTTGTCTGTTTGTACATTCATATCCCATATGATTTTGTGTTTTTCGTTTTCTAGTACAGTTTCTGGTTTGTGTTTGTACCGTTTTCTTGCATATTCGAAATTCAGTTGTTTGCACATTTCCCGGTGTACTTCTTTCCCCATGCTGTCATGTCTGTTCTTGTATTCCCTTTGTGCTAGCTTGCTGCATTCACTTATTATATGATTTATCGTTTCGTCTCTTTGTCCACACAATCTGCATTTGCTGTTTTCCTGGGTTTTATCTATCTTTGCTTTAATAAAGTTTGTCCTAATCGCATTGTTCTGTGCGGCCGTCAGCAGAGATTCCGTTTCTCTGTTCAGGTTTCCTTTTCTTAGCCATGCCCAGCTGTTTTCATTGGCTTCATCGCTTGTGAGTCTTATAAAGCGTCCATGTAGTTGTTTTTCTTCCCACTTTTCCTTTCTTGTCTTTTTGTTTCTGGGTTCAGTGCTTCCGGGGTTGTTTGTTGGGCTGGTGTCTCTTGCTGTGGTGATCAGTCTTTCCGTGTTCTGGGTTACATATTTCTCCAGCTCTTTTTTGGTGTCTTCCACACAGTCTTCTATACTTACCAGTCCTCTACCTCCTTCATTTCTTTTCACGTAGAGTCTGTCCGTGTCGTCTTTTGGGTGCAGTGCATTGTGCATAGTCATTAGTTTTCTAGTTCTTTGGTCAAGGTGCCTGAGTTCTTCTTTGGTCCAGCCTATGAATGGTCCAGAGTATCTTATTAGTGATACAGCCCATGTGTTTATCCCTTTTACTAGATTTCGGCTATATAGTTTAGTTTCTAAGAGTTTCCTTGTTCTTCGTAGATATTCTTTTCCAATCTTCTCTTTCATTTCTGTATATTTGATTGTGTCTGCTTCCAGAACTCCCAGGTATTTGTAACTATCTTGTTCTCCTAGCGCCCTCATCTCCTCTTGGTTGGGGAGTTCTATACCTTCTGTCTTTTCCAGTTTTCCTCTTTTGATCTCTAGCAGTGCACATTTTTCTATTCCAAACTCCATTTGGATATCCTGGCTGAATATCCTGGTTGTGTTTATCAGCTTTTCCAGTTCTGTTTTGTTTTTTGCAAACAGTTTAAGGTCATCCATGTACATCAGGTGGTTTATTCTTTGTTCTGTATCCGTAAACCTGTATCCGGCATCACACTTTCTGAGTATGTAGTTGAGTGGCATCATGGCTATTATAAACAGTAGTGGTGATAGAGAGTCTCCTTGAAAAATGCCTCTCTGTATTTTTATCTCAGACAGGTATTGTCCTCCGGCTGTCAGTTTTAGTCTCCATGTTTCCATTGCTTTCTGGATGAGATTAATAATCCTGTCTGGTATCTTGTATATTTTTAAGCATTCAATTATCCATGTTTGGGGGATTCTGTCGTAGGCTTTCTTGTAGTCAATCCATGCCATGGTTATGTTCTTTTGTCTGCTCTTCACCTCCTTCAGAGTCTTTTGATCAATGTATAGTAGATCATGTGCACCTCTTTGTCCTTTCCGGCATCCTTTTTGTTCCTCGGGGAGCAGTCCACGTTTGTCCAGGGATTGGTAGATTTGTTCTCTCAGTTGTGCTGTGAGAATTTTCCACATTATTGGTAGACATGTTATCGGTCTGTAGTTGCTGGGGGTCGTTCCCTTTTTGGGGTCTTTTTGTATTAGTGTTGTTCTTCCTTCCGTCATCCATTCTGGTATGTCTGTTTTGCGGATACATCCGCTCAGTTTCTGCGCTATTCTTTCATGCAGGGTCGTGAATTTTTTAAACCAGTATGCATGTATTCCATCGTGGCCTGGTGCTCTCCAGTTTGCCATTTTTCTTAGGGTTTTCTTGATCGTTTCTTTGTTGATTTCTGTTTCGGTTCCTTCTTCGATTTCTTGCAGTTCATCTTTCATGTTTTTCAACCATTGGGCATTCTTGTTGTGCTTTTTTGGTTCTTCCCATATCTTGCTCCAGAATTGTTTTGTTTCTGTTGGGTTCAGTTGCTCTGTCGTTGTTTTTTCTCCATTTACGTTTTTGTAAAACTGGCTTTCATTGTTTTCAAAGGTCCTGTTCTGTTTGCTCTGTTCTGATTTGTACCTGTATCGTCTCAGTCTTCCTTCTATTGCTGCTATCCTTTGTTTTATTTCTTCATGTTTCTCATTTAGTTTTTCCTTGCGTTTCTGATTTTTGCTTCTTAATCGTTTCATGTCCTCCTTCCTTCTGTTCACGGTTTTAGCTTCTTTCCGAAGTTTGGTGATCTGGGTTTCCAGTCTGATTTCCCATCCAGGTTTTGTCGGTCCTCTCTTTTGTCCATTCTCTTCGTTTCTTAGTTTCATACTTACCGATTTTGCCCCTGCATATATCAGGTTGTTTAGGTCTGTAATAGTTTCTGTTGGGATGTGTGTGAGGAGTCTGTTTACTCTTTCTGTTTCTGCTTGTAACTTCTTCGCTACTTCATTCCTGAGAGATGGGAGTTTTGTTTTGTTTTCTAACATGTATCGTCTTATGTTCTCCACTTCACTTGCTTCTTTTTCATTGAGTTCTATCTTAGCAGGTTCTGTGGTTCCGCAGTCTTCTATCTCCCCTGGTTCTGTGATTCCGTAGTCTTCAATCTCTTCAGTTTCAGTGTGTATGTTTTGCCTGTCCTCTTCCTGTGGTCTCTCCTTTGGTGGTGTTTCTTGCTCCGTTTCGCCATTAGCCTTCTGTCTGATTTCCGTCAGTTCCATCTCCGAGAACCATCCTCGCTTGAGGATCTGTCTTGCTTGATCTGCTATCCTTTGTTCCGTTGTATGTGGGTCACTAGCAATGTCCCAGAGATGTTTCATTCGTTTACGGTAGCCTCTTTCTATAGGGTAGCGGCTTTTATAGTAGCACTCC
>OY744555.1:10382170-10402170 GCA_963556195.1 Sepiola atlantica
ACTCGCTCCATCGCATAGCTAGAACAGTGCGCAGGAGTATTTATTTACTCCTCTCCAGGAGTTAGGCACAAGGCCAGTTTTATCTTACTCTCACAAGTAAGATGTGACACAAGGTCGGGTCGGGATAGTGGGGTTTGAAAAGCCAGCGCCCGACAGGTGAGCACTCTAACCATTAAACATTGCCTGGGCAGCCCCGTCGGCATTCCCTAATAGGGGCGCCTCAGACAGTAAGCAATAAACTTACTCCTCTTTTTGACGATTTCAATCTGCCGTCGGCTTTCAATCAGCAGGCGACATTTAATCACTGATGATTTTTTCTCTCTCTCTTTTTCTTCTTCAGTAGCGTTCGACAGTCAAATGTCGATTTTACTCTTTCTTTCTTTTGCTCTCGCTTCTTCTTCTTCTTCTTCTTCTTCTTCTTCTTCTTCTTCTTTTTCTTCTTCTTCAACTGACGTTCTAAAAACACGGGTTGATTGGTCTCTCTTTCTTCTTCCTCTTCTTCATCTTCTTTTTCTTTCTCTTTTTATAACATTCCTCGCGTCCCTACTCCCTTCTTGTTGTTCTCTGCACGTGACATTTTCTTCCAATCGCATTCTTTGTATAAATTTGATAACTTTTCCGTTTTGAAATAAAGTTTACCAACCGATTGAAAATGGCCGTATTTTAACGACCGAAATATTTCGGCAGAACTATACAACATGAGTTTTTGAGTTTATTTTTGTTAGTTGTTGAATTGCTTATCCTTTATTCCATTTTTATTTTTACATATATATATATATGTATATATATATATATGTATATATATATATAAAAGATATATATATATATATATATATATATATATATCTTTTATATATATATATGTATATATATATATATATATATATATATATGGGAAAATGAAAAAAGAAAACCAAAAAATGGATGTTTTTTATGTGTACATCAACGTTTCGTCTTTATTTATAAGACTTCATCAGGATGATAATATAGAGAAAAATGTCATGCAAGTACAAACACATGTAGGGTTGACATGTTGGGAAAAAGGAATAAAATAAAATAATGGCCATTACTGGGTGGACGTCCGTACTTGGTGAGGAGTGAAAAATGAATCATTCATTTTTCACTCCTCACCAAGTACGGACGTCCACCCAGCAGTGGCCATTATTTTCTTCCTTTCTCCCAATATGTTAACCCTACATGTGTTTGTACTTGCATGACATTATTCTCTATATTATCATCCTGATGAAGTCTTATAAATAAAGACGAAACGTTGATGTACACATAAAAAACATCCATTTTTTGGTTTTCCTTTTTCATTTTCCCATCACGTCGGATTAATTTCATCCTTCTCTTCCCATATATATATATATATATATATATATATATATATATATATATATATATATATATATATACTTTTTTGTAAGGTTGTACAAACTTTAAAATCATATAGAAAAAAACAAAAATCGTTTTAGTCCCAAGTCCTATATTTTTTATCCTTGGCATGCCCCAGCTATTTCCGGTTCCAGTGATGAACATCAAAAACGCAGGGGCCATCCACCAGCTCCGTGGTTGTCTAAACTGTTCCGATCTAATTATCTAGTTGTTGCCACTGCGTTTCCTCCATCAATCGAGTCCGATTGGAGTTACCAACTTGTGGATGAATTGTTTCCTCATGGCGTCGAAGACCGTTACGAAACCAGTCTCTGTGATGCCGATCGTGTTGCATCTGGCACGGATGGTGCTGTTTGGGATTTAATCGGAGACACAGAGGCATGGGATGCGCCGAAGGCAGTAAATGTCGAAAACCTCGAGTGCATGAACATCTCTTTTGCGCAAGGGCCAGGTGTCGTAGGCGTACAGCAGTATTCTGTGTGTCAACGTTTGGTATATCCCCTTTTTTATCTATCGTCGACACCACAATCTACATTGGAGGCGGCAGGAGGTTGTACAAACGCGATCGATACAGATTAAAATCTCATCTTTAGTCTGCCATGTAGCTGTAAAGGTTGAGCCCCTCGACAGTCGTGCCGTTGAGAATGATAAGGACTCTGCTGGAAAGGGGTAGTTGGCTGACAGAACCTTTGTTTTAGGGATATTGATCATCATAACAATGCGTATTCTATGCATTGCTGCATTGTCTACATAGTCCAGGTAGCTAATGGAACAATCACCCCCAACTTAGCACCTTCTCTGTCTGTCTGTCTGTCTATCTGTCTGTCTGTCTGTCTGTTCGTCCTGGGGAATTTTTGTAAACAGAAGAGAGAGTGGGGGGGGGGGCTCGAGTAATTAACATTTAATTAATCTTTTCGAGTAAGCGTTCATAATATCTGTATACCTGTAGCATTAGGAAACTATTATTAATCAATTAAACTTAGATTAGATAACATTAAATAACATTATTAGATTATAGAAGAACGAAATTTCAAGACGAGGCTGCGATTAGAAGTGAAAACGTGGCAAGAATCTTACTTAAATTCATATAGTTCCTCATGCCCCAATCAAGGATCCTGTCAAAAATGTAGTTGAGCTAAACCGGAGGGGGGGGGACACAGCTACCGATCGGCGTTGTGGACCGCTTTGACGCGGGATTCGGTTAACTTATTTGGAGCCGGCACAAATACAGTTTTACAGACACTGTATACGTCTGCCTTTTTGCATGGGGGTTACTGTTATCAAAGATCATCAGACCAATACGTCGAATTTTGAAAAATCGGAAGTTAAAACTCCGTATAAAATTTGACCGTGACCGAAATTTTCAAAGTCATGTTCAAAGGTAAAGTCATATGAGATGCTAAACTTCATTGGTAACAGCATGGGCCAGGTACAATGAAAAAAACTGAAGTTATCGCAAAAATGTGACTTTAACTATTTCCGTGACCTTAATAATAATAATAATAATAATAATAATAATAATAATAATAATAATATAGAAGTAAAGGAACTTATTATTTTTAGATATGCAAGACCAATGTTTTAAAATGTATGTCGCAGTTTATGACTGTCTAAAAATATATGTCACAGTTTATGACTGTCTAAAAATGTATCTCACAGTTTATGACTGTCTTAAAATGTATGTCACAGTTTATGACTGTCTAAAAATGTATGTCACAGTTTATGACTGTCTAAAAATGTATGTCACAGTTTATGACTGTCTTAAAATGTATTTCACAGTTTATGACTCTCTTAAAATATATGTCACAGTTTATGACTGTCTTAAAATGTATGTCGCAGTTTATGACTGTCTAAAAATGTATGTCACAGTTTATGACGGTCTAAAAATGTATGTTACAGTTTATGACTGTCTTAAAATATATGTAACAGTCTATGCTTGTCTTAAAATGTATCTCACAGTTTATGATTTTTCGAATGAAATCTAAATAGAAAAACTAGTGATAGTTTTTGTGACCCAACGATTAACGGGTACGTCTTGTATACAATGTAAACCCTAACCCTCACCCTAAACGCTAACCCTAACACTAACCCTACGGTGAAAAACGGCATATTAAGACTACTACTAACTTAAAACAGCGAACAGTCTTCTTCGATTATATGAAGGGCAAATGTTATTTAGCCCTGGCAACGCCGGGTAGCCCTGCTAGTCTATTATATAAAAGACAGTTGTGTGTGTATGTGTGTGTGTCCATGTGTATGTCCAGCTAAAAGTTATAAAAAAACTACAAAAAAATAGCCACAAAGTTAATATGTTCTTGATCGGCGTTGCCCTGGATGAATTGTTTATTCTTTGAGGGTCTACTAGGCCAGTTTTCGTAAAGAGGTTTTTCATCCATTTTCAATGTTATCTATTCAATGTTATATAAATGGGAGGTGAATGAGTTAGAGTATTATTATTTTTACTGCCGTTACCTTTCACACTGATGATTCCATTAAGATGAAACGTATACGTATGTGGATAATAATTGAAAAAATACTTATTAAATAATTACATATATTATTCGCTATATCTATCTTTATCTATATCTATATTTCTCTCTCTCTCTCTCTCTCTTTCTCTCTCTCTCTCTCTCTCTCTATATATATATATATATATATATATATATATAGAGAGAGAGAGAGAGAGAGATATATATATACAGGGTGGGCCAAAATAAGGGTCCTATCTTTAAATTTGAATAACTTGAATTTGAATAACTTCCACAAAATAAAAGTTAAACTCACCAAACTTTATGTGTGTGTAGACTGACCCTTCCGAGATTTTTTGAAATAAACAAAACAAATTTTAGCCGAAAAACACTTCTTAAAACTTACAAAAACTAAAGTATTGTTTTTTACACTGTTTTGAGTTTTTTAAGCAAAAATAATGTTTTCTAAATGAGGGTACGTTCCTTAGGGCTAATACGGCTCATGCTTGCTTCGGAAGGGGTCCTTTACTTTTCTAAAAAAAAAATTTAAAAAAATCAATAAATAAAAAAGTTATGAATTTTTAAAAATAGGACGCTTATTTTTGCCCACCCTGTATAAATGGGAGGTGAATGAGTTAGAGTATTATTATTTTTACTACCGTTACCAAAACGAGAGAGAGAGAGAGGAATGAGCTGGGTGGAGGTAGAAAAAAAGGAGGGTGGGAGGGATGTGGAATAACATGAGAGGGGGCGATAGAGAAAGATAGAGAGACGGATTGAGAGATGTAGAGAGATAGAAGTTTGCAATGTAAAGATGGTACACACACTTTTTAACCTCTTTTATTTTTTTATTTTTATGGCACCCGGGCAATGCCGGGTGACCATGCTAGTCGTTAACAAAACACAGTTTACAAATTCCGAACAGAATAATATTACTTGATTTTCAAATGCGGTGCGCGTTCGTATGGTTGCTTCAGTTTCGCCGCGAGGTGTCCTTCGGGCCGTCGGAATAAGTTGAAATGAATGTGAATTGAAAATCACCCTGCAGATATTAGAGATATGTTGACGATTTGAACATTCGGGTTTCTTTATATTTGTTATAGTTTTAAGTTTCTTGTGTTGCGTCATGTGTGCCGGGAGGAATATCAGCGCGTACTTGCGTGGTGTTGTCGTCATTTTGCCCTTCACATTTAAAAGCTTTTTTGGAGGAGTTTAGCACATTAATTTCTCCTCTTAGCGCAACCCACAAGAACAAGATCCTGCAATACGGGTTCTGCTTTTAATTTAAAAAAATAAATAAATAAATATGCGAATTTATATTGGCAACAAATCTATAATCGGACGATTTAAATTCTAATTTCATTTGGTGGGTCTATCTTTTGTGGCCTGAAGGAACTTGAGTATTGATTTACTCCTCTCCAGGAGTTAGGCACAAGGCCAGTTTTTATCTTACTCCCACAAGTAAGATGTGACCCAAGGTCGGATCGGGAAAGTACGGGTTAAAAATTGCCTGGATAGCCCCGTCGGCATTCCCCGGTAGGGGCGCCTCAGGCAGTAAGCAATAAACTTACTCCTCCCCAAAGAGGGGGGGCGAAACCTGGGAGGGTGGACCTCCTAGAACTGCACAGGACAGACCCATAGACCGGCGTAAATCAAGCCCCGAAGGCCAAGATAATACCAGTCTATGGGGTGCAGTATCCATCGGAACAGATACTACACTTTGATCTTAGCCAAAAGGCCCACGATCCACTGAAGGAAGTTGAGTAGCCAGGCCAACTCACACCACATTTTAAGAATATTTTGCCGCTCGCTTGCGGAGTCTAGGTTGATTCTGTGGCAGGGGTTCGAACCGTGCGACCGTCTGAGATTATCATCCCTACACTGATGAGAGCGAATCCTTTAAATGCTGGCGTATGTAGGTAAAAAATAATTTAATATTATTAACTTAAAATTAATATTGTTATCAGCCCCTTTAATGAGATTAAAGTTGAGCCCTGTTCGGGGAAGTTAAAAATAGACTGACACGTAGCTATGAGGCATATTCCGACAACGTTCGTAGAATCTTTAGTCAGTCTTTCTTGATATGCCGCCCTTCGCATAAATAGAACTTAAATTCCTTTTTGAATGTGATAATGTCTCGTGGCCTAATGATCATGGCGCTTGCTTGCTGAGTTGATTCTGTGGCAGGGGTTCGAACCGTGCGACAGTCTGAGATTATCATTCCTACACTGATGAGAGCGAAAGCTTGTAGGTATATATATATATATATATATATATAATATTTGTTATTGGTTATTATCTATTTACGTATATGTTTCGTCCTTTTTAATCGGGACTCATCAGCATGGAGTAATGACTATTCACTACCGGTCATGTGATTCGAAACTTCGAATCACAAGTATTTTTCAACTCAAATTCTTAACCACTCGGCCAATCTTAAATAGCGAATAAACGGTGATAATTTTAACACTTTATCGGCGGGCTTAACGTCCAGAGCGTTCTACTTCTTTCAAGGGAAGGAACGATGCATTATGAAGCTAGTGACGTCAAGCTGTGTTAATACTACACTTACAGTGCTCTACTTTTTCGAGGAGCGACAAATAATAATAAATATATATATGATAAAGAATGGAAATAGTGTTCCGACGTAATGGAAATTTAAAAAAGGAAAACCTAAAAATATTATTTATGTATTCATCAATGTTTCGTCTTCATTTTAAGACTTCCTCAGGATGACTGTCTGAAGAAAACAACACACAAGTAGAAAAGCTGAAAAAGGGTCCGCTTATGAAAAAATAAATTATGAGTTATTGTAATATCTCCCACCATCTCGATGAGCCCATAATTGATCTTATCATAAACAACCTCTCTTGGCTTACATAACACTAACTCGCCCCCTCCCTAATGATATTATAACTCCAACCGCCACCATATATATATATATATATATATAGAGAGAGAGAGAGAGAGAGACAGACAGAGAGAGAGAGAGACAGAGAAAAGAGGGTAGTGCAGTATTACTGCAGTTCCAACGAGAGAAAAGTAAGGCTACCAACATTTGTAAAATGTTTTTTTTTAACATTTATTTATTATTTTGTTATTTTATCATTTTATCATTTTATATAACGCGTTTCAAGCGGTTGTCCGCTTTCATCAGATATGTAAATCCATTTGAAGAAATATCTTTCGATTTGAAAGAGTGTTGTTTCATTTGAGGAAATTTTTTTATTGTTTGACGTTTTTGCGCATGCGTGGGTTTGCAGGTGTGTGAGTACGTGTTTTGATAATTTTTATATCTTTTATTTTTTATTTTTTTAATTTTTCCTGCTTCTCTTGGTCAAAGTCCTGTGTGTTTATTAAGTACGTGTTATTTTGACCTTTATTTTATCGGTCATCTTAATTTCTCAGGGTGCGTAGATTTTCTTTTGAAATTTATTACTTTTTATTGCCCTGTCTCGAAGAAGTCTGTCGCGCCCGCGTGTGTGTGTGCGTGTATATATATATATATATATATATATATATATATATATATATATATATATATATATATATATATAGTCTCGGAAGTTTCTCAACCATTAAAACTATATAAAAAACTAAAAAAAAAAATTAAAAAAAACTTATAGTCTCAAGTCTTCCAGTGGAAAATCACTCATGTAAGTCAATTTATTTTTTACAGTTATTATATTAGTTAGTTTCTAACACTATTTTAAGGGATCATCAGTTGTTTACCATGAAAAACTGTTTCGGGAATTTAAAAACAAGACAGTATTTAATTTCATGGCTTCCCAGCAGAGTTGATCAGACCCCACTTCCCTTAAAAGACAAAAACATAAACGTTCCTTATACTAAATCTACGTTTTGTTCCATATAAATGTTTTGCTAACTTATATTAGTTATTTAAGACATCAAAAAAAAAAAAAAAAAATTTTACCTGCGCTGTTCGTCTGTCTAATAAAATTTATCCGTTACTCACAAAAATGTTGTTGCATTTTAAAGTGTTTGGACGAATCCATGACACTATTATTTAAGTGATTAATGTATTATTTTTAGTTTTATATTATAAATATAAAAAACATCAACACATCAAAAAATAAAAGATAAATAAATAAATATGTATATATATATATATATATATATATATATATATATATATATTACATACACACATACATATATATACCTTTAGTTCCTCCTTTTCTCCCTCGTCCTACTTTGTTGTCCATCTCCCCGTTGTTGTCAACCGCAAATAAATATTAATCTTCCTTGTTCACTATAGTTTTTCTAATCTGCGTTCACAACTGTCGACTTTTTTCTTTTCTCATTGTTTCAAATCTGCGTCTGTAAGTTAACCGTTAATTTGTTCTCTTTTTCTTCTTCTTCTTTACCAACTCCCGGTGTTTAAAATCAGCGTTCATAACTGTCGGTTTTCTTCTTCTTCTACTTCTTCTTTTTTAACATTTCTTTCTTTCTACTGTATTTTTATTGTTTTTCTTATTATAATTAGCAGATGTGTTATATATACGTTTATTCATATTATATAATTTGTATTTATATATACTATGATTTGTTCTATCAGTTTATTTTGATTAATTTGATAAGATTTAAAAGCATCAGGATGGCGAGTAATTGCCTTATTTAATTGTCCAAATATTTTATTTTAAAGAATGGAAATAGTGTTCCATCGTAATGGGAATTGAAAAATAGGAAAAAACAAAAAAATACTATTTATATATATTTATCAACGTTTCGTTTTTATTTCAGCACTTCCCCATGATGAAAACAACAAACAAGTACAAAATGTTTGAAACAGACGGAGTGGCAGGCGTAAGTTTAAAACGGTCCGCTTATGAAAAAATAAAGACCAGGAAGGACTCTTACGAAAAAGAAATATGACTTATAACTTTTTTTAATTTATTTAAAGCTCTGATGAGGCTCGTTGGACCGAGCGAAATTATTGGAAAAAAGGTCAAGATGTAAAAAAAAATAATTTTGATTTTAAAAAAAATATCTGCATCTAATAAATGCTTTTTGCAGGCATTTTGCCTATTTCTTTAAGTTTGAAATTTTAAAGATGATTACAAAATAAACTTTCTCAAATTTAAATTATGAGTTATTATAATGTCTCCCACCATCTTATCATAAACAACCGCTTTGGCTTTCATAACACTAGCTCACCCCCTCTCCCTAATGGTATTATGGCTCCAACCGCCACCATTTCCGTCCAACATACTCTACTGTAAACTCAATTTCCCACTGCTACCATTTATGCGTCCCTTACAACTTGACGTGATTTTCTGACTCTACCGTGAGTCGACCCCTCGGGGATAATACCACCGAAATGAGGAAGACGAAGAAAAAACAAAACTATAGGACAGTCTCGCCTGACAAAGTTATTTTACAACGAAAGCTTGTAAAAATAAATAAATAAATGATTTATCATTTAAATGTGCACCATGTGTTGATTTTTCAAAATTTCACTAATAGATGTTCCTCTACGACGAGCTTGTTATTTTTCTTTGAATTTCCGTGAGACGTTGTGCTAAAGGCGCTGATGAAGGACGTTTTGGAGTAGCTTTGTTAACTTATAAAATAAAATAAAGTATTTCCAAAATGTTTTGGGAACGACCGTACGCCATACTAGACTAGATGTTCTAATTCTTGGAACAACTGTAATGTTCTAATTCATTTAATCCTTATATATATATATATATATATATATAGGCAAACATTATTAAATAACACAGAGCGTTTTTGCTTGATAAGACTTTTTTTTTATTTTTTCAATTTTCTGAATGGTCCATTTAGTGTTTCGGTCAAGTTGCTTTATGTAAGTTCCATGGGTTTCTGGTTGCATTTTCTTTCCTTTTTTGCGAGTACTTTCGTTTTGATTCGTCAAATCAACTTCGAGTAGTGTTAGTCTTTGTTTCTTAAAAAAAAATATGTCTGTACTGCTGAGTTTTTTTATTATTATATCTGCTAGCAATTTACAACTTAAAATGAGCGTCTATAATATTGAGATGTTACATGAGAGCGTGATTACGTTCTACGAGCGTGCAAGATTCGAACGTTTGATGGCTTAACCGCTATGAATTTTATTACGTCTGAACGCCTTCAAGATTAAAACGTATAATTGCTTAATGGCTAAGAATTTGGTAACGTTAATTACTATGCTAGAAACTTTAAAATGTTGTGACTGGTTTAGTAATTCACATCATTGATTGTTGGATGTTTACTTTTTATGTAGATGGCTTCAAGAATTTTTGATCTGTGGGTGTTAGTAGCGTGGTGTATATTTTAGTATTATTAACTAGTATGTTTCTAAATGTGTGTGTGTGTATGTAGCAATAAGTAGTAATTATATTAATAAATAGTAATCTATATTAATAAGTAATAATCTATATTAATAAGTAGTAATCTATATTAATAAGTAGTAATCTATATTAATAACAGTAATCTATATTAATAAGTAATAATCTATATTAATAAGTAAAAATCTATATTAATAAGTAGTAATCTATATTAATAAGTAGTAATCTATATTAATAAGTAATAATCTATATTAATAAGTAATAATCTATATTAATAAGTAATAATCTATATAAATAAGTAGTAATCTATATTAATAAGTAATAATCTATATTAATAAGTAATAATCTATATTAATAAGTAGTAATCTATATTAATAAGTAGTAATCTATATTAATAAGTAATAATCTATATAAATAAGTAATAATCTATATTAATAAGAAATAATCTATATTAATAAGTAGTAATCTATATTAATAAGTAGTAATCTATATTAATAAGTAGTAATCTATATTAATAAGTAATAATCTATATAAATAAGTAATAATCTATATTAATAAGAAATAATCTATATTAATAAGTAGTAATCTATATTAATAAGTAGTAATCTATATTAATAAGTAATAATCTATATAAATAAGTAATAATCTATATTAATAAGAAATAATCTATATTAATAAGTAATAATCTATATTAATAAGTAATAATTTATATTAATAAGTAGTAATCTATATTAATAAGTAATAATCTATATTAATAACAGTAATCTATATTAATAAGTAATAATCTATATTAATAAGTAATAATCTATATTAATAAGTAGTAATCTATATTAATAAGTAATAACCTATATTAATAAGTAATAATCTATATTAATAAGTAATAATCTATATTAATAAGTAGTAATCTATATTAATAAGTAATAATCTATATTAATAAGTAATAATCTATATTAATAAGTAATAATCTATATTAATAAGTAATACTCTATATTAATAAGTAGTAATCTATATTAATAAGTAGTAATCTATATTAATAAGTAGTAATCTATATTAATAAGTAATAATCTATATTAATAAGTAATAATCTATATTAATAAGTAATAATCTATATTAATAAGTAGTAATCTATATTAATAAGTAGTAATCTATATTAATAAGTAGTAATCTATATTAATAAGTAGTAATCTATATTAATAAGTAGTAATCTATATTAATAAGTAATCATGTATATTAATAAGTAGTAATCTATATTAATAAGTAGTAATTTATATTAATAAGTAGTAATCTATATTAATAAGTAATAATCTATATTAATAAGTAATAATCTATATAAATAAGTAGTAATCTATATTAATAAGTAATAATCTATATTAATAAGTAGTAATCTATATTAATAAGTAGTAATCTATATTAATAATAGTAATCTATATTAATAAGTAATAATCTATATTAATACGTAGTAATCTATATTAATAAGTAATAATCTATATTAATAAGTAGTAATCTATATTAATAAGTAGTAAGACTACACATCTAAAGCAAGAATAGCTAAAAGGCTTCTAAAATTCAAACTAGCATTGTACGCAAGTACTCGTGACGTAACGGATAAAAGTGCTAAGTGATTATCCATTTTAAGTGACACTCTTTAGGAGTTTCAATATTCAATGTGGATAGTACTAGTAATATAATTAACCCTTACCCGGTCATGGCGGAACAAAACTAAGCTTCCCACGTGGATTAAATAAAGGGTTCCGTTCGAAGACCTATACAGGATTCCCGAGTTCGACGTAAGGATTCTCGAGTCGACGTAAGTGTTAGGATCGAGGGTCGTGTTCCCCCGATTATAAACGTGCAAAGTTGAATCAAGCAATGTTGCATGCAAAGACAGAGTAACAATTAACAAACAAAAATGAAGTAGTTCAAATAACGTTTATTGAACGTGTGTGTACGTGGAATGGTGAAGTGTGTGATGTATGCATGTGTGTCGATGGAAAAACAGTTCTTGAAAAGGTATAAGAAGAAATGAATCCGGCGTAGGAAAAGTCTTTGAAAGCCGTACACAAAGAAAATGAGTTGAGAACTCTTACCGTTGTTTGAACACGTGTGTTGGTAGTTGTTATGCCGATGCTAGTTGAAAAGAAAAAGAGAAAAGCGTGATGCGAAACGCTAGTGTATTAGCGTCGTTCTACTGAGGACAATTGACCAGAAGAGAAAAGTGAAACGGAACGCTAGTGTCAGCGTACTCGAGGCTGGTGAAGAAGAGAGAGAATTTCCGTTATGCACCTGGTTTTATAGTCCGAAGGGCAGATAACTCTGGTGTCGCTTTACAGCGCCACCTGTCGGTGAAAAAGCGCCACCTAACGGCCAACCGGTGTAGTTATGTTTTGAAAGGAGGAGGTAACTGCTACATAAGGATTGCCGAGTTCAACGTAAGAATTCTCGAGTCGACGTAAGGATTGCTGAGTTCAACGTAGGGATTCTCGAGTTCAGCGTAAGGATTCTCGAGTTCAACGCAAGGATTCCCGAGTTCGACGTACGGATTCTCCAGTTCGACAAGATACATCTGAAGAATGTCGGAGGTTACATCGACCGAAACATCGCGAGAATAACATCGAAGATGGGAACAGGATAATCTAAATAACACACCTTCAAAACGTTTATCGATTTGTCAGGCCATTGTTTACTTGGTCGCCATCTTTCTTTCGTCGCTCTCTCAATAAAAGGGGATTTCGTTTTAGTGTCCGTCTGAAATAGATTCACTTCCGTTTATGTCCTTTCGTTCACCGATTTAGGCGCTGACACACACCGAAGCTTTTAAACCAAATCTCTCGACATTAAACATTAAGTAAACTTTGTTTATCTTCGGCAATAATGCCATTTCGTCACAACAGTTTTGAGTTTCGACAAACTGTCATCACCAACGATAAAAATAACCTTTATATTAAGATAATATTGCAAAGAGATGCTCTTATCTATAAATTGATATTATTAATAAATATTCGGAACCATCAGGTTTTCACATTAGAGTCATCATTACAAATGAATAAATGTGGAAACGTTCTTTATTCTTGGGGATTTTTATTTGTCTTATCTGAAGAAGGTATTTTTTAATCATCTTTATATCATAGTATCGATTATTTTCTGCACCTTTTCTCCCCCTCTCCCTCTTACTCCCTCTATCTTTCTGCATCTCTCACTCTCTCTCGCTCTCTCTCTCTCTCATTGTATATATATATATATATATATATATATATATATATATATATATATATATATATATATAAATAAATATTAAATTATTTATATCTACAGACGCTAGCGTTTCAAGCTTATTGCTCTCATCAGTGCAGGGAAGTAACAATTTCAGACGGTCAGGAGGCGCGAACCCGGTACACAGAGTCAGCCATATCCACTCGGCCCACGTAATTTAGGGAAATTTTTGACTGTCTATTTTTAACTTCCCCGAGAGTGCTAAACTTTAATTTCTTAAAGGGGCTTAGTATAATATTTATGAATAAATATTAAATTATTTATACCTACAGACGCTAGCGTTTCAAGCTTATTGCTCTCATCAGTGCAGGGAAGTAACAATTTCAGACGGTCGGGAGGCGCGAACCCAGTACACAGAGTCAGCCATATCCACTCGGCCCATGGAAACTGTCACGTAATTTAGGGAAATTAAGATCTATATGTACCTAGAAGCGGGCACAGATAGAAGACTAGTCGAGAGTGTTCGACGAACGTATTCGGACTTTGCATTAGAGCTTTTTGACAGTCTATTTTTAACTTCCCCGAGATGGCTCAACTTTAATTTCTTAAAGGGGCTTAGAATAATATTTATAAATAGATATTAAATTATTTATACCTACAGACGCTAGCGTTTCAAGCTTATTGCTTTCATCAGTGCAGGGAAGTAACAATTTCCGACGGTCGGGAGGCGCAAACCCGGTACACAGAGTCAGCCATATCCACTCGGCCCACGGAAACTGTCACGTAATGTAAGGAAATTAAGATCTATATGTACCTAGAAGCGGCCACAGATAGAAGACTAGTCAAGAGTGTTCGACGAACGTATTCGGAACTTTGCATTAGAGCTTTTTGACAGTCTATTTTTAACTTCCCCGAGATGGCTCAACTTTAATTTCTTAAAGGGGCTTAGAATAATATTTATAAATAGATATTAAATTATTTATACCTACAGACGCTAGCGTTTCAAGCTTATTGCTCTCATCAGTGCAGGGAAGTAACAATTTCAGACGGTCGGGAGGCGCGAACCCGGTACACAGAGTATATATATTATAACTCAGTAGGATCTTATCTGAAGAAGGTATTTTAGTAACATTTACATCATAGTAAGATTATTTTTTGCACTTTTTCTCCCCATCTCTCTCTTACTCCCTCTAACTTTCCCCTTCTCGCACTCCCTTTCTACCCTCTCTCTCCCTATCTCCCTCCCCTATCTATCTATCTATCTATCTATCTATCTATATATATATATATATATATATATATTATAACTCAGTAGAGTTTTATCTGAAGAATGTATTTTTAGTCATTTTTACACCATTGTATCGATTATTTTCTGCATTTTTCAAAAAAAGCGAACAATGACGGTACTTACCGTTACACGACCACCCTAGAATATATTAATTCTGTAGTTTGCAATTCGAACGTCGATATCTCGAGTTGTAGAGACAAGTTTATTTCCATAACGGTGTTCGTTTCTTACTGCGACAGCAAGCATGGGTGCCGTTGTGGTTTTCACCATCGTATACTTGCAAACACCCATAAAGTGGATCCATTGACCATCGAATGTCTTATAATGGGGGTCGCCGAAAGCCGTACACACACATGGTCCTTGTTTGAAAAGAAATATTAAAAAATGATAAAGTAAAGTTTTACTACTTTTTCATAATTTTTTGTGTATATTATATTATTTTTTGAATATTACAATCTTTATTCGAAAATAATTTTTGGAAGCACTTCTTTAGTTTAGCTGTGAATCAGAAATGAATTTTGAAGAGTTACATCTCTTACTCCCTCTATATTTCTCCCTTTCTCTCTCTTTCTCTCCCCCTCTCTCCCCTATCTCTCTCTTTCTCTCTCTTTCTCTCTCTCTCTCTCTCTCTCTCTCTCTCTCTCTCTCTCTCTATATATATATATATATATATATATATATATATATATATATATATATTATAACTCAGTAGAGTCTTATCTGAAGAATTTATTTTCAGTCATCTTTACACCATTGTATCGATTATTTTCTGCACTTTTCTCCCCCTCCCTCTCTCTCTTACTCCCTCTATCTTTCTCCCTCTCTCTTTCTCTCTCTCTCTCTCTCTCTCTCTCTCTCTCTCTCTCTATATATATATATATATATATATATATATATATATATTATATAGAATACAACATTCATGACATAATTAATATTTTGTAATCATCCTCCGAAAAATTAAACACCAATAATATTTATCCTTGCGTACATATATATATATAGGATGTGGCATTGCAGGCCGGTAATAATCAAGGCAAACACAGTGGTGTAGTTTACAAAGTGTATTAACAAAAGTATGTCACAAAACGTACGCGTCAGATTCTGGGACCAGAACTGCCACCAATTGCGGTATTTACTTCTTTTCCACGCAGACACAAACTCGAACCGCATCAAACAATTGCTATAACTGCCTTTTGCTTCAATTTGGTAATCTATATATCAATACGATAGCGTGTGTGTTCGTGTGTCACGCTTCCGGCAAAAGCTCTGCGCATGCGTGTCGCACCTAAATTTTGAAAAACATTCAACTAGCCTGCGTTTAGCCACATTTACATCCGTTTCCCTCTGGCGCAATGGTAAGCGAGGTAGTATATTTTACTTCGGCCCAACTGGTTTATAGTTCGATCCCAACCAACCTCTAAGATTTTTATTCTACAGTTCGAGGGGAAGGGGAAGAAATAATACATTTTTTTATCACCTGGTTAAAAACTACTGTTTTGTGTTGCTTAAAACTTAAAACTATTTCTTGTTTTTATGTTGGCGTTTTTAATGGCATTGTCTATTTAATTACGTTGACTGCTTAAAAAGTAGGGTATCGGCCAGTATTATTTTGGTGTTGTTTTTTTTTTTTTTGAACGGATGGCATATCAACCTTTTTTTAGTAGATATGCGCAGTGTCCATCGTACACGAGTTACTATTGTAAACAATTATTTCACTCTTATCCAGAAAAGGGGTGGCTCATAATAAAGCAAGCGTAACTTACTAACAAATAGAGGGTGCTTTGTTACATTACGACCCGTATTGAAAACATCATTTCGTGTAATTTACACGGGTTCCGCTAGTCGATATCAATCGATTAAAATTACAAATACGTTTATAACACATTAAACAAAAATGTTAAACATCTTCACATTTCTTTCAGTATATAATAAATATTAATAATTTTTTTTTTTAAATCGCAGATGTCTTGGTACTTATATTAAATATAAACCAGTTTACATGAACTTCGTGTCGGCAGCGTTCGGACATGTTACGTAAACATCCGAGAAATGCCGAGCGATTGGCCAATCAGCTACCAGACGACAATTTCTCTAACTAGTATTGAAATTGTATAAAGCCAGAAGCAATTGATTAAAGCCAGTGCATGTTTATTTCTTGTTATTCCCCCCCCCCCCCAAAAAAAAAAATGAATTAGTAAGAGCTGTTTAGTCTGCCAGGAAAGAAAGCTGTTGGCAAAAAAGAAAAACATGTCAGAAATGTTGTTACATGTGCCGGTTGATAGAAAGAAAAGGAATAATGGACAAAGTATTAATGGAGGTGTACAAACACTAAATGTAGAGATTTGAATTCCGTAAGAAGTGGCACATTTTTTTTTGTTGTTATTTGTTATCTTTTTTGAAAATAAAACTGAAAAAAAGACGCAGCAACGTATCGAAGTTATCGTCTGCCACCATTCGCCTCACCATCTCTCGGGTGTTTACGTAACACGCCGAACGCTGTCGACGAGAAGTTCACGGAAACTGGTTCATATTCGATATAAGTACCATTCACATTACTATGCAAATTTCGTCGCATTTCTTATAATATAAATTAACCCTAACCCTAACTCTAACCTCTGAGTTGGGTGGATTTTAGCGTCGCAAATTCACTTCGTAAATACAAAGACGCCTGTTTTTTTTTATTCATGTAAAAACTATACATCGACGCTTTACTTACGTTTTATGTTAGAATGTTAATGAAATGGACTGAGCCAATTCCGACCAACATAAACGACACAAAAATAGCCTGTTCCGTGCATGAAATTTGCATAGCGTCCAGGTGAATTGATAAAACGAAAGTAGATATAAAGAATAGCCTCAGGTGTGAGAAAGTGTTTGGAGCGATGGAGAGAACCGACTTTACGAGGAGAAAGAGCAATAGATCTAATGTACGAACTTCAAGAAAGATTTGATGAGAGTGAAAGATCAAGAAGTTTCAGAATCGATTTCTCCTCAAGAGCAGAGCCATCCATGAGAATACCAGCAAGAAAAGTGGCACGCCTACGATTGAAAGGATGGCATATCTAAATAATACAAGAAATAAACATGCACTGGCTTTAATCAATTGCTTCTGGCTTTATACAATTTCAATACTAGTTAGAGAAATTGTCGTCTGGTAGCTGATTGGCCAATCGCTCGGCATTTCTCGGATGTTTACGTAACATGTCCGAACGCTGCCGACACGAAGTTCACGTAAACTGGTTTATATTTAATATATGTGCGATTTAAAAAAAAAAATTATTAAGTTAAGCTGAGTCTTAAAATTATTAAACAAAACAAGTCATTTCGTACCCCAATTGCCGCTAGGAAAGGATGCACTGCTGATGATGTGGTTTATTGGTACAATATCACGCCAAAAGACGATGTCCATTGTGTAATGGCTCCGGCCAATGCATTGTACAAGTATGAAGTCCGAGTGAAAGACATCGATGAAGCCCTTCCGTTGCTACCAGAACACAAGTATGAAATTCATGAACAGGGGTACGTTGTGAGGTAGGGGCCAGGCCAAACAGGTGCTCGAGTGAATGGAGGGCAATAACTGTCACCAAGGTGATGAGTTCCCAAACATTGTGTGTGGACGGAGTGCCTCGCTATGTAAGACATATTTGCCCGTATCCTCAGATGGTGAGAAATTCCGAAGACAGTGGAAGTGCAGCGTCAAGTGATGGCGAATTGTGTGTGTCGGTAATGAATGAGGAAGCCGATAGCTCGGTCGATTATGGCCTTATTCGGTTGAGCGACAGTGACGACAGCGACAGTGACGACGACAATAGCGAAGATCAACATGTCTCGATAGAACCACCACAAGAAACGATTAAATTAGCCACAAAGGAGCAACAGACAAAGATGATACCTGTGTCATGCTGAGAACACCAGAAGTGTGTAATGAACTAAGCCTATCCCCACGACATAAGCGAGGAAAAAATAGCCTGTGCCGTGCATTAAATGTGCATAGCGTCCAGGCGAATTTATAAAGGAACAAAAATACGGCTGGAACGACAGTTGATTGTTAAAATGTATTCATATTGATATTTATTAACATAAATAGATGAAAATTAAAATTTATTCATATAAATAGAAAAAACATTAACTGTTCTGTCTAGCCTAGAATAAGTCCCTTAGATTTATCTCCCTTTGACCGCTCTCCTTCTTGTAAGGGATTTTATAGCCTCGAGACCGGGCGATCGATCTTCCGGTGTTCTGTCCCCTCTCCTAGCTGTTTAGTCTCGGATCTACATGGAGAAATTTCTATCCACTAAAATATCCCGATATTTTTAGGCATCTCCGTTTTTACCTTTTTCGACGAATAATAAAACCTTGGTTTAAACGACACTATGCCTCAGAGTCTTGTTTGTCGATAAGAGTTTGGGCTAGCTGTCCACCATATTAACATTTATTCACATAAAAAAGTTAAAAAGTAACATTTATTCACTTATTGTTCGTCCTGGTTCATTCTGTATTTTAAGTATGAAATTTAATTCACTGTTTCTTATGTGTTTTTATATGTATTTTCATTTCTATTATCATCTTTGAACTTACAGATGGAGTAATATGTGGTGGCTTAATAGGAGGTTTTGTCTCTATTATTGTGGTTTTTAAATAATACTTTAATGATTTCTGTCTGTGATTCTAAAAAGAGCGCCTACGAAGACTATTCGGAGTTATCAAAAGTATGACACAAAATAAATGTTCCAACTTCTTCTAAAACGATCGTACGACAAATAATCGTTGTGGTTGAATTATTGAAACTGATATGAATAGTGTTCTAATTTTGTTTATCTCAACTTACTTTATATATATATATATATATATATGATGGACTCTCCCGTCGATTTCGACGTATGACTGCCCGCGCGTGAATTTGTAATTGCAAGGGTTGCGCAATCCCTAACAACCGCTCTCCTGAGTCGGCATTGCTTGATTCCAATGGCAAGTAGTAATACAAGACGACTGGAAACAATGCCGAGATAAGCAGAGAGCACATACAGCATCTGGTATTCACAAATGGTCACCCATTTAGTACTGGCCAGGCTCGACGCCGCTTAACTTCGGTTATCTAACGGGAATCGGTGTGTCAACGTGATTGTGCCGAATATATATATATATATATATATATATATATATATATATATATATATATATATATATATATATATATATATATATATATATATATATATATATATATATATATATATATATATATATATATATATATATATATATATATATATATATATATATATATATATATTGTGAAGTTGTCCAACAGTAAATAATAAATAA
>OY744555.1:10407170-10427170 GCA_963556195.1 Sepiola atlantica
TTTGAATAAATGAAGAAAAAAAAGAAGGATATTAACAGAGAGAGAGAGAGAGAGAGAGAGAGTAAGAGAGAGAGAGAGAGGGAGAGGGAGAGGGAGAGAGAGAGAGAAAGTAAGTGACAAAAAGTGACAAAAAATAAACAGGGTAAAAATTGAAGAAGAAGAAGAAGAAGAAGAAAGAATAGAAGTAGAGATGGGAGGAGGATAAGGAGGATAAGGAGGAGGAAGAAAAACGAAGAAAATGAAAAAAAGGAGAAAAGAAGAAAAAACAAGGAGGAAAATAATACGTTAGAAAAGATGTAGATAAACAAAACAGAAAGAAGAAGACGTAACGAAAGAAAAGATGTGAAAAAAAGATAACATGAGAAGAAAATCCAGGGAGACAAACTGTAGAAGAACGAGAAAGAAAAAAGAAAGAAAAACGAAGAAAGAAAAACGAGAAACTAAAACGAAGAAGATAAAGAAGAACAATAAAAATAAAAGGGAAAGCGAAGAATATGAAAAGAGGAAAGGAAAGAAAAGAAAAAAAGAAGAACAAAGAAGAAGATAACGAAGAAAGAAGAAAAGAAATAAAAGAAAAAGATAAAACATAAAAAAGAAAAAGAGGAAGAAAATAAAATAATGATATGAAGAAGACAAGGAGAATAAATAAAAACAGAAGAAAAAGAAGAAATGAGTGGAAGAAGAATGTTGAAAAAGAAAAAGAAAGTAGAAGTAAGAGAACAAAAGAAAAGGGAAATGAGAAGAAGAAGAAGAAATAAAAGAAGAAGAAGAAATAAAAGAAGAAGAAATAAAAGAAGAAGAAGAAGAAATAGAAGAAATAGAAGAAAAAGAAGAAAAAGAAGAAGAAGAAGAATAAGAAGAAGAAGAAGAAGAAGAAAAAGAAGAAGACGAAGAAGAAGAAGGAAAAAGGGGAATGAAGCAGAAGAAAAATAAAGAGAAAGAAAAGAAGAAAAAGAAAATTGAAAATAATAGCGAGGGAAAGAAGAAGTATAATAATAAGAAGAAGAAAAAGAAGAAGAAGAAGAAGAAGAAAAAGGGGGTAAAAAGAAAGGGAAAAAGAAGAAGAGGATAGAAAAAAGCGGAAGGGGTAGAAGAAAGAGGGAAAGAAAAAGAAGAAAAACAGGAAAAGAAGAGGAAGGGAAAGAAGAAGAAGAAGAAGAAGAAGAAGAAGATGAAAAAGAAGAAATAAACAAAAGAAAAGAAGAAGAAGAAGAAGAAGAAGAGGAGGAGGGAAAAGAAGAGAAGGGGAAAAGAAGAAGAGGAAGAAGAAGAAGAAGAAGAAGAAGAAGAAGAACTAGAAGAAAGAGAAAAGAGAAGAGAAAAAAATAAGACGTAGAAGAGGAGGGGAAAGAAAAAGATGAAGAAGAAACAAGAAAAAGAAAAGAATGGAAATAATAATGAGAAGAAGAAGAAGAAGAAGAAGAAGAAGAAGAAAAAGAAGAAGAAAAAGAAGAAGAAAAAGAAGAAGAAGAAGAAGAAGAAGAAAAAGAAAAAGAAGAAGAAGAAGAAAAAGAAGAAGAAGAAAAAGAAGAAGAAAAAGAAGAAGAAGAAGAAAAAGAAGAAGAAGATCAGTTCGTGGAAATATTGTTTCTTCGTCTTTCAATATCGACTTCAGCGAAATGGAGGGGAATAGAGATAGCGAATAGAAAGATAGGGGACAGAGAAATGGGTGGGAGAAAAAGAGAAATAGAGAGAAAGAGAGTGGAGGTGGGAGATGGGAGTAGGGTGAGGCGGCGTGTTCGGCGCGGGTGAAGGTCTTTTTTATGATTGGTTCGAGTGCAGACATCGATCGAAGCGGAAGTGGCATCTGATCGATCCTCTGTTGTTTTCAAGGAAGGGCGGTAATGGCCGCCGAGTGGAACATTTATGTTCATTGTGGGAGGACAGAGTCTAATGGCGGAAAAAAAAGGAAAAGAACGAATTATGTTTTCTTTTAGAAGAAATTGCCGAGATTAACAACGACTTACAATTAATTAGTATTGGATTGAATGGGAGAGAGAGTTTAGACAAGAATATGGAGAGAGATATGGGGTGAGGATACGGAGAAAGAGATAGAAATAAAAGAAATGAAAAAGAGGAACAGAAAGAAAGAATAAAAGAGAAGAAGAAAGAAAGAGAAAGAGTAAAAGAGGGGGAGAGAAAAAGTTAGAAAGAAAGGGAGGAGAGAAAGAGAAATTGAGGGTGAGAGAAAGGGGAGAAGAGAAATAGAGAGAAAGGGGAGAATAGAAAAACGGAGTAAGGAGAGAAGAGAGAGAGAGAGAAAGGAGTAAAGAGAGAAATGGAGAAATGTTTGAAGAAGGATAGATGGAAGCGAAAGAGTAAAACAGTGACAAAGAAATTAATATCAATAGAGAATGGAAAAGGTTTTCCGAAAATAATCAGGGCGAGAAAGAGAGAGATGCAGACAGAGAAAGAGAAAGTCAAAGTAAAGTAAAGGAAGATGGAAACAATGAGAAAGAAAAGTTAACCGGAAATAAGAGAAAAAATAAAGCGGTAGACGAAAACGTGAATAAAAAAAGTTACGTTTGTCTGCTGAACGATATAACAACCCTTTCTTAGGGGACTTACTATAACAACCCTTTCTTGGGGGACTTACTAAAGATAGGGGAAACAATCAAGAAAGAAAGACATGAAAAACAGAGAGGGGGAGATAAGGAGGGAAAAGAAAAGAGAGAGAGGAAAATATATGACAAAAGAAAGAGAAAAAAGTAATATATAGACACAATACCAACTCTAAATGAATCTTTGTATACACATAATTGAACTCAAGTTGCTTTTTTTTTACTTATAGATGGAGAGAAAGGGGCGGTAAAAGAGAAAGATGGCCGACAGAGAGGCATAAAAACGCACGAAAGTAGATAAATAAAGCCGTCAAACCGGTACTCTTTAACTGCGAAACTTGCCTTTGGAATTCTCTTCCGTCTCCCTGTTTCCACGACTGTACCAACATGCAGAAATTTAAATGTAATGTGAAGATACATCTTTCTGATTAACACTTCACTTAGGATATAAATCTGGTTCCTAATTCCTAATTTCTCAGTGAAAATGTGGCTTTTTAACGTTTATATGAGGTTTCATTGACGGCGTTAAAGGAAACCAGACACTTGACCGCACGTGTGATTCAAAGAGATATAAAAAGGAAAGAGCAAGAACAAAGAGCAAGAAAAAAAAGGAGAGAAAATAAAGGAAGGAAAAATAATTAAAATAAAGAGAAGAAGAAAGTAAAAAGAGATACAAAGAGGAGAAGAAGAAGAAGAAGAAGAAGAAGAAGAAGAAGAAGAAGAAGAAGAAGAAGAAGAAGAAGAAGAAGAAGAAAAGAAAGAAAGAGGTAAAGGTGGGAGAGAAAAAATCTAAAGAAAGAGAGAGAAACAAAGAGAGAGAGATATAAAGGGCGATAAAAGACGGGGAAACTTCGTGTTACAGTCGATCTTTTGTTACACCCGTAAAGAATTAACAGCCGTGTATTGTTGACACGTAGTAGTAGTCAGTTCAATAAGTCCAATAAATCCATTTCTTTCTGTAGTAATAGCAGTAGAGTTGTTCTCTTTCTTCGTCTCCTGGTGTTGTCAGTAATTGAAATAGTTGTTATTTTTCTTTTCTTTTAACTGCCGTCCTCGCAACGATAACAAATGCTATTATTTTTTTGTTCAGATTTTTTTCTTCCTGGATAGCGAAGTTGTCGAGAAGTATTTTGAATTTTGAACCCAAACTGAATCTATTCCCTCTCAGTCTTAACTCGTAAACTTTTTTCGTCGCAAACCGTTGCCTGCCGTAAAACTAACTTATTGTCGTCAAAATTGTCGTAAAACCCTATCACTCCTAAATATCTTATCTCCAGTCTTTTTGTCTTAGTCACCGACAAGCCCTCTCCACTAAACAATAGAAACGGACCATTCCTTGTTGATTGTATATCCCATTTCCGATCGTCTTTGTATGAGTTAGTGAATCATTTACCTCCCCTTCACTGTTTGACCTTTCGCCCCCTTGTCTATAGTATCACATGATGGGCAAAAAATAATAAAGAAAAAGGGTAAAGGATGAGAGATTAGAAGATAGCAATAAAGGAGGAGGAACGAGGAGGAAAGAAAGAGGGAAGGAATAATATTAGGAAAAAGGGGTGGGGATAAGTTTATAAGGAGGTGGAGGAGTGAAACGAGTAGGAGAAAAAGCTAAAGAATAAGACAGTAGGAGACGAGTAACAGGAAGAGGTAGGGACAATAAAGGAGGAGCAAGAATGGAAGGGGGAGAGATTAGAAAAAGTCAAAAGACCATAATTGTTATGGATGATTGAATGACAGACATAACTAGTCGATAAAATAAATTTAAGCCTGATTTTGATCTTCATTTAAAGAAGCCATTTATTAAAAAAAGAGACATTTTTCTTTTGTATATCGGCCATATTTAATAGGATATTTGACTAATTATGTCTGTAATTTATTCATTATTTTATTTATTTTAATATTGATTAAAAATATCAGATAAGGTTTCGTTAAAGCAATGCGCATGGCAAAGTATGGTCAATTAGTTACCGACACGCATTACTTGTTCAATTATAATAGAGACATGGTGTCTGTCTGTCTGTGACTGAAACTTTGTCATCATGTTTAATAATCAGTTTATTACTATTAAACAAACAAGATTTATAAATTGCAAATGTTTGAAAAGTTAATTTTTAAAAAATAAATCAGATAATTATTTTTTAAGCAATAGAAGTATTATTTCTGACAATATTATCTCTGAGATTAGCAAAACATTTTTAATGATTCAGCAACATTATCATTCATTCGCTTTTATATTAAACCAGCTTTACCAACCCGGCGTTACCCGAGAGTTTTTTTTTAAAAACATTCCTACAATAAATTAGTTATTTTAAATATAATTATTTTGTATTTTTCGTTTTAGTATTTTACGATTATTTTTTGCGGTTGTTATTTTGAGACACTTGAATTCGTAAATAATAGCAGGACTACCAGCTGTCGCCCGGGATCCTAATTTCAATAAATTACGTCGGGTTTGGAACAAAAATAAAAGTAAAATAAAACAATCTACTTAAAACTATCATTTGAAATGTTTAAGTTATTTGAGAACATCAGAGTAAAAATAATTATTCCTCGAGTGCGGTTCGAACTCAGAACCTCTGTCTGTAAGTAAGGCGGGTTAACCGATGAAGCCACCAGACACTCTCTGTCGATCTCTTCTTTCTCCTACTGTCTCTGTCGCTCTCCTCTCTTTCTCTCGTTCTCTATTTCTCTCTTTACAGTCGAATTTCGGTCAGTCGGTGAATCCTAAAATTGTGTCTTATTAAATGTGCTCCCGGTGTTCATGTGAGTAAAAATAATCATTCCTCGAGTGCGGTTTGAACTCAGAACCTCTGTCTGTAAGTAAGGCGGGTTAACCGATGAAGCCATCAGACAATCTCTGTCGATCTCTTCTTTCTCCTACTGTCTCTGTCGCTCTCCTCTCTTTCTCTCGCTCTCTATTTCTCTCTTTACAGTCGAATTTCGGTCAACCGGTGAATCCTAAAATTGTGTCTTATTAAATGTGCTCCCGGTGTTCATGTGAGTAAAAATAATCATTCCTCAAGTGCGGTTTGAACTCAGAACCTCTGTCTGTAAGTAAGGTGGGTTAACCGATGAAGCCATCAGACAATCTCTGTCGATCTCTTCTTTCTCCTACTCTCTCTGTCGTACTCCTCTCTTTCTCTCGCTCTCTATTTCTCTCTTTACAGTCGAATTTCGGTCAACCGGTGAATCCTAAAATTGTGTCTTATTAAATGTGCTCCCGGTGTTCATGTGAGTAAAAATAATCATTCCTCAAGTGCGGTTTGAACTCAGAACCTCTGTCTGTAAGTAAGGTGGGTTAACCGATGAAGCCATCAGACAATCTCTGTCGATCTCTTCTTTCTCCTACTCTCTCTGTCGCTCTCCTCTCTTTCTCTCGCTCTCTATTTCTCTCTTTACAGTCGAATTTCGGTCAACCGGTGAATCCTAAAATTGTGTCTTATTAAATGTGCTCCCGGTGTTCATGTGAGTAAAAATAATCATTCCTCAAGTGCGGTTTGAACTCAGAACCTCTGTCTGTAAGTAAGGCGGGTTAACCGATGAAGCCATCAGACAATCTCTGTCGATCTCTTCTTTCTCCTACTGTCTCTGTCGCTCTCCTCTCTTTCTCTCGCTCTTTATTTCTCTCTTTACAGTCGAATTTCGGTCAACCGGTGAATCCTAAAATTGTGTCTTATTAAATGTACTCCCGGTGTTCATGACTAATCAAACACTAAATATCGAGCAGAAGAAACACTTTTATATTATAATCGATCGAAAATACACAGACAAATACTAATATGCGTGACGTAACAGATTTTGTTCTGTACCTTGTAATAAATAATGTGGTAATCAGAAAGTTACAGCAGAAAATACAGGCTGGATCTTATATATAAAATAAGTATTTAGTGTCGGAATGACGGTCACCGAATTTACACCATTATGTTTGGCTGTCGATTAATAACAATGTAGATTTGTTTACTTAATAACTTACCTAAGTGTACATATTCTAACAAAGTTTGATTAAAGAAAATCCCATATGTTTACTCTAACTCTAACCCTAATCCTAATCCTAACCCTAACCCTAATCTTAACCCTAACCCTACCCCATTTCGTCAATTCTTCTGGCGTGTGTCAACATGGAATCTGGTTCTCTCCATTTAGTACTGTCGATTAATAACAATGTAGATTTGTTTACTTAATAATTTACCTAAGTGTACATATTCTAACAATGTTTGATTAAAGAAAATCACATATGTTTACTCTAACCCTAACCCTAATCCTAATCCTAATCCTAACCCTAACCCTAACCCTAACCCTAACCCTAATCTTAACCCTAACCCTAATCTTAACCCTAACCCTAACCCTAACCCTAATCTTAACCCTAACCCTAATCTTAACCCTAACCCTAACCCTAATCTTAACCCTAACCCTAATCTTAACCCTAACCCTAATCTTAACCCTACTCCTTTTCGTCAATTCTTCTGGCGTGTGTCAACATGGATCATACTGTGATAATATTAGAGGAAGCTTTGCGAGATAGACTAAGAAAACCAGAAATAGCAGAAAGAAGCTTCATATTAACAGATCCATCAACGACGTTATTCGAGAAAAAAAAAGATTACGGTTGCTTGGGCATGTTTCCAGGCTTACAGACTCCAGCTATGTAAAGAAATCAAACCAAGATAAAGAGGACGACCATATCCATAAATTTAATTATTTCAAGTTTTTCGTCAAGGCATAAATAACGTGGTGAGTTTAAGGAGCTACAAGTGTAGTTTTTCAAAATATTATCTTCAAAACATTTAACCCGTTAACCCAAATCATTACCTAGAGAAATTTAAGTTTCATCGCCGTCCATATTTAATAGGTCGAGATATCCGTATTCCTTTGACACGCGACAAAATCTCACTTGCAAAATATCCGTCTCGTGTCATAACGTAAAGTTAGGTCCATAACCCCCCCCCATTCTCAACCACTTTTAAATGGCTATAGACACCCATTCCTAATTCTTTTTTTTCTCATTTCCCCTTTTTTTCTTTTTCCTTTGCCTCCCCCTTCCGCAGCTTAGCGTTTAATAAAAATATGGATTATGGTAAAATTAAACATTTTCAACGGCAAAATTTTTTTAAAAAATTAGTTACATGACTATTATTCCTCCTTCTTTTGCCTGGCTCCATTCTTTCTGGACTTACCGATCGGGTTGGATCACAAAAAAACCTTCTGCCTGACGAGACCTCAACTCTTGATAGCTGTAGACCGATAACATCGACATGCCAGTGTAGCAGACTTTGTACATGTTTAAATAAAAAATCATTCATGATACAGCTCTATATTCTTATTAAGCACTTTTTTATAAGCCCGGTTTGATTCCCTTTGGATTTCTACCCTGTGGATTTTTATATACTACCTGGATTACTATACATATACACATATATATATATATATATATATATATATATATATATATATATATATATATATATATATATATATATATATATATTAAGGCAAATATCATCAAATAACACAGTGCTTTTGCTTAATAAGACTTTTTTTTTATTTTTTCAATCTTCCGAATGGTCCATTTAGTGTTTCGGTCAAATTGCTGTATGTAAGTTCCGTGGGTTTCTTGTTCCATTTTCTTTCCTTTGTTCCGAAACATCAAATGGACAATTCGGACAATTGAAAAAAAAAGTCTTATCAAGCAAAAACACTCCGTGTTATTTAATAATATTTGCCGAAATTAAAATATGATCCTTAAATACACACACACAGTATACATTCTCGAAACAGGTTTTCATGGTAAACAACTGATGATCCCTTAAATAATGTTAGAAGCAAACTAATATAATAACTGTAAAAATTAAATTGACTTACATGAGTGATTTTCCACTGAACGACTTGGGACTTAAGGGTTATTTTTTTCCTTCTTTTTTTCTAATAGTTTTAATGGTTGAGAAACTTCCGAGACTATATATATATATATATATATATATATATATATATATATATATATATATATATATATATATATATATATATATATTGTTGAATATAAGAGACAACTCATGTCGAGATATCCTTTGGTAGATCCTTTCAATAGTCCGAATCAGGATCTTAGTTTCGGAGGGGAATTGGCTTTCAAGTACTTTCAGATCAATCCGGTTCCATCTTTAGAGGAATAAGATTAATCAGGTACATACCATGTGTTATATTATAGAAGGTTTTGGCGGGAATTAGGTAATAATTACGAAACCATAGTAAGAACTATAGACACTTTAGTATATTATTACTAATATTAAAGTTAATTCTGTTAATTAGGGTTTTTGTGGTTTTTATATATAATTCCCCTCCGAAACTAAGATCCTGATTCGGACTGCAAGAGAAGATGCTGCCTATATATATATATATATATATATATATATATATATATATATATATATATATATATATAAACTTAAAGACTTGACTTCTACAACACCGGAAAGGATTGTTACGAAAAAAAAAGGTTAACACTTTTTAATTGTCTAAAGCTCTGACGATATATATATATATCCTTTTCTCTCTCTCTCTCTCTCTCTCTCTCTCTCTCTCTCTCTCTCTCTCTCTCTCTCTCTCTCTATTTCGCTCTATCGCTATCTATCTATCTCGATCTATCTATTTATCGATCTATCTATCTATCAATTTATCTATCTAATCAATCAATAAATCAATCAATCACTCTCTTTCTCTCTCTCTCTCTCTCTCTCTCTCTCTATATATATATATATATATATATATATATATATATAATCCATCTATATATCTATCAATAAATCAATCAATCTGTTTGATTAGATAGAAATCAAACAATCAATCAATCAATCTATTTCTCTCTCTCTATATGTATATATATATATATATATATATATATATATATATAAATATATATAATTAATATATATTTATATATTTATATATTTATATATATATATAATTCATATATATTTATATATATATATATATATATATATATATAATTCATCTATCTATCTATCTATCAATAAATAAATCCATCTATCTATCTATTTATCTATCTATCTATCTATCTATCTAATCAATCAATCAATCTATCTATATACATATATATATATCTATCTCTCTATCTATCTATCTATCTATCTCTCTCTATATATATATATATATATATATATATATATATATTTATGTATATATATATATATATATATATATATATATATATATATATATAATCCATCGATCTATCTATCTATCTAATCTTAAGTATTTTTTCCCTCTGAATAGAAGACTTGTTTTTCTTTGAAAAACCATGGCTTTAATTCGTCATTCAATGATTTGATGCAGAGATATATGTAAAGGCAACCTGATAGAAATAAACGCGTTGCTAAATACACACTTCGCTAAATACATTCGTCGCTATATACACCCGTTGCTAAATAAACAATAAAATGTCTTATTCTTCATTTCCGTGTTTATCTTCTTCATTTCTCTCTTCCATTCTTTATTCATTCTTTTCCTTCTTTTTCTTTTATTTCTATTCCCCCCTATCCTTTCATGTCTTCACCCTCTTTCATTATTTGCTTATCCCTTCTTTCGTGTTTTCTATCGTTTAAATTTACACACTATTTGTTTTCTACACATGACCATACATTTTCTCATAGAAGAAAATCATGGATGTTGATTCAAGAATTGTACATGGTGGGGAATGTAAAAGATAAAAGGGTGCCAAGAAGAGAGAGAAGAGAAGAAAGAAACAGAAAGAAAGAAAGAAAGAAAGAAAGAAAGAAAGAAAAGAAATAAGAAAGCCAGGATTTTTTTTTTTTAAATAATTTAAAAAAGAATAAAAAACTGTAATAAAAAAGACAAAAAGGCGAATATGAAACAAGAATGGAAATTATAGAAACTATAATTTACAAAAAAAAAGAAAAAGGTTTTTTAAAATTATCTTAGGAAAAAAATCAGTGAAATTAAGCAAAGTTGATCCTAGTCAGAAGAAGACTTTGTATTGCTGGCAGGTTAAATGGGGAACTCTATGACTTTTTGCACCCAGCCCATAACACCATATTACCTCTTTTTCATTCTGATGTTTTTTTGGGCTAAGATCAAAGTGTAGTATCTGTTCCAATGGATACTGCACCCCATAGACTGGTATTGTCTTGGCGTTCGGGGCTTGATTTACGCCGGTTTATGGGTCTGTCCTGTGCAGTATTAAGAGGTCCACCCTCCCAGGCTTCGCCTATCCTCTTTGGGGAGGAGTAAGTTTATTGCTTACTGCCTGAGGCGCCCCTACCGGTGAATGCCGACGTGGTTTCCCAGGCAATTTTTAAAACCCACTTTCCCGACTCGACCTTGGGTCACATCTTACTTGTGGGAGTAAGATATAAAAAAACTGGCCTTGTGCCTAACTCCTGGAGAGGAGTAAATCAATACTCAATTTTTTAAGTAGGGCTTAAGGATGTGCTCTGCATTGATTGGGTGGAAAGGCATGTAAGTAAAGTGACATTAAATTAAATAGATTTAACCCCATCGAAGCACCCCAGACGTTTCCATTAATGAGAACCTCTGTGCACTCCTTCCCCATTAACTCTGTACTAACATTTCTATTTTTTTTTCTATAAATAAAATAAAATAAAATGAAATAAAATAAAGTAAAACGTTGTAATTACCATTTTATGGATGTCAAACCCAAATGCCGACCTCACAATAATGTTTGGTAAGATGAGGTTCATGTTTTATAGTGCCGGTTACCCTCGTTCAAAGCCATCATTTGTATTATTGCCACATCCTGGCTGGTATACCAACTATCACCCTCTCTCAACCCCCCTCTCTCCTCCCTCTCTCTCTTGGACAAAGTGCAAAAAAAAAAATTCTTAACCTAATAGGTCCTGCATTAATTGGAACAAATATATTGAAGACATTGCCAAGGCTGCTGCAAAGAAGGTGGGCTCCCTCTACCGTGCTAGTAAACTCCCCACACCTGACATTATCCTGTATCTCTACAAAGCCACCATCCGCCCATGCATGGAGTATTGTTGCCACATCTGGGCTGGTTCATCATCTACTAGTCTCTCCCTCCTTGACAAGATCCCAAAAAAGAGTCGCCAACCTAATAGGTCCCTCACTGTCAACCAAGCTCCAGTCCCTGTCCCATCACCGCAATGTAGCATCCTTATGTTTGTTTTACAAATACTTCAATGGATTATGCTCCGATGAATTGGCTACTCTGGTGCCCCCTCAACGTAAATTCACTAGACTAACTCGACAATCAACTAAATCCCATCCATTCACTGTGGCGGTCCCCAGATGCCGGAGAGCTTTCTACTCCAATAGCTTCTTTCCTCGTGCTGCTGGCCTCTGTAATTCCCTCCCTGTCCCCTGTTTCCCCGACATTACTGACATGCAGAAACTTAAAATTAATGTAAACAGACATCCCGCTGCGCAGATCCCAGTTTAGGCTGACCTCCCCCAACCTTTTCCCATTTTCTTTTTTCTCAGTAACCCTTACGTCTACAGTGACGGCCTGCCTTGTTTGGGGTGAACTACGTTAACAAAATAATTTAAAAAAACTAATAGGTCCTGCATAGTTTGCCAATCTCCAGCCTCCCTGTCGCATCGCCGCAATATTGAATCCCTGTCCTTGTTTTACAAGTAATGTGATCCGATGTACTTGTTCTACTTGGACCCCTTAACGAAAATACCCTCGATCTACCCGATTAGCAGAAAAACCCTTCCTTCACTGTAGAGGTCCTAAGAATATGAAACAAGAATTGAGATATAATTTTTTTTTTAAATAAGAGAAAGGTTTTCAAAATTCAGTAAGCATTAAAAAGAAAAAAAAAAGAAAAGCGCACTAAACGTAAAGAAAGAAAAAATAAAATCAAAAATTTTAAAAGGTAAATAAAATAATCTCTTTTGTTCAATTTGTATAATTTTGGATTTGAATGTTGTCGATGTTAATAAATATCGAATTTTGATGATCGATTTCATTCATCACGTGACTTCAATATAATTTTTCCGCTCTGCTTTCAAAGATACGTTTTAGCATAAATGAGTTTAAAGAAAGAAAAAAAAAACACGTCAAAATGTCAAATGACATTGTTTTAATTTTTCTCCTTTAAATAATGAACTTTAAATATTCTCGAAAAATTAATTAAAATCATTTTATTTCCGTCTCTATTCGCTACCATTGTGTGTTCGTTGCTTAATTCCATTCGTGTATTTTGATGAAATGTTTCATTAAAAAAACAAAAAACAAGTCCCACTGCGCATGCGTGCTAGCAATGGCGGACATATTTTTAATGTTTCGTTTGATACGCATTTGTTTTGAGTACATTGGCCGACGATTTTGAATGACTCCTAAAATAGTTTTGTTGCTCTTAATTTGGGGGCCATTTTTACTTCGTTTTCCTTTTCTATTGTTGTTCGTTTACTTTCTGTCGGTTTTAGTAATTGTATTGACTGCTTCATTCCAATGAATGCGTTGCTGCATATTTATTACTCTGACGCTTCAGGTTGAAGTAGTATTTTTTTTTAAACTGTGAAATTAAAATTGAAAAAAACACATTTTTGTCGTTATCGACCTTTTGGCTAAGATCAAAGTGTAGTATTTGTTCCGATGGATACTGCACCCCATAGACTGGTATTGTCTTAGCCTTCGCGGCTTGATTTACGCCGGTCTATGGGTCTGTCCTGTGCCGTTCTAGGAGGTCCACCCTCCCAGGCTTCGCCTCCCCTCTTTGGGGAGGAGTAAGTTTATTGCTTACTGCCTGAGGCGACCCTACCGGGGAATGCCGACGGAGCTGCCCAGACAATTTTTAATGGACAGAGTGCTCACCTCTCGGGCGCTGGCTTTTCAAACTCCACTTTCCCGACCCGACCTTGGGTCACATCTTACCTTGTGGGAATAAGATAAAACTGGCCTTATAAATACTCTTAAGTTTTCCGTTACAATTAAATTTGAAATAACATTTTTATTAGTCCGTTACACTTAAGTTTGAAATAACGTATTTATTGTGTCCGTTACATTGAAGTTTCAAATGACAGTTTCGTCGGTCCGTTACGATTAAATTTGAAATAGCATGCCTAAGTTCTATATGGCATTTTTGTCGGTCTGTTAAGCTTAAGTTAAGTTTGAAATAACATTTTTATTGATCCGTTACACTTAAGTTTGAAATAACGTATTTATTGTGTCCGTTACATTTAAGTTTCAAATGACAGTTTCGTCGGTCCGTTACGATTAAATTTGAAATAGCATGCCTACTTTCTAAATGGCATTTTTGTCGGTCTGTGACGCTTCAGTTAAGTTTGAAATAACATTTTTATCGGTCCGTTAAATTTAAGTTTGAAATAACATATTTATTGGGCCGTTACATTTAAGTTAAAAATAACATTTTTATCGGTCCGTTAAATTTAAGTTTGAAATATGATTTTGTCGATCCGTTATATTTACATATCGACTAACATTTTCATCGATCCGTTACATTAAAGTTTAAAATAAAATATTTGTTAGTCTGTTACATTTAAGTTTGAAAAAACATTTTTATCGGTTCGTTACACTCAAGTTTAAAATAAGATATTTGGTGGTCCGTTAATTTACGTATGATACCACATTGTTATCAGTCCGTTACATTTAAGTTTGAAATAACATTTATATCGATTCCTTACAGTTTTAAATATCATGTTTACGGGTCCGTTTTATTAAAGTTTAAAATAATATTTTTATTGGTCCGTTAAACTTAAGTTTAAAATATCATTTTCATCGATCCGTTAAATTTAAGTTTGAAGTAACATTTTTATTGATCCGTTACATTTAAGTTTGAAATAACATTTTTATCGATCCGTTCAACTTAAGTTTGAAATATAATTTTTATCGATCCGTTACATTTAGGTTTGAAATAAAATTTTCATCTGTCCGTAACATTTAAGTTAAAAAAAAACATTTTTATCTGTTTGTTACACTCTAGTTTGGAATATCATTTTTATCCGTCCGTTACCTTTAAGTTTTAAATAACATTTTTATCGGTCTGTTAAATTTAAGTTTGAAATAACATTTTCATCGATCCGTTACATTTAAGTTTGAAATAACATTTTTATCGGTCCGTTACATTTAAGTTTGAAATAACATTTTCATCGATCCGTTACATTTAAGTTTGAAATAACATTTTTATCGGTCCGTTACATTTAAGTTTGAAATAACATTTTCATCGATCCGTTACATTTAAGTTTGAAATAACATTTTCATCGATCCGTTACATTTAAGTTTGAAATAACATTTTCATCGATCCGTTACATTTAAGTTTGAAATAACATTTTCATCGATCCGTTACATTTAAGTTTTAAATAACATCTTTATCGGTCCGTTACATTTAAGTTTGAAATAACATTTTCATCGATCCGTTACATTTAAGTTTGAAATAGCATTTTCATCGATCCGTTACATTTAAGTTTGAAGTAACATTTTCATCGATCCGTTACATTTAAGTTTTAAATAACATCTTTATCGGTCTGTTACCTCTAAGTTTGAAATAACATTTTTATCGATCCGTTACATTTAAGTTTGAAATAACATTTTTATCGGTCCGTTACGCTTAAATTTGAAATAACATTTTCATCGATCCGTTAAATTTAAGTTTGAAATAACATTTTTATCGGTGTGTTACGCTTAAATTTGAAATAACATATTAGTCGTTTTTTTTACTAATGAGTCACGACTTATCAAGGCGCAAACGCCACACGAGGATAAGGGTTAAAGAGTTTGTCAAGTGGACGGTGAGACAACTACATGATGAAAAATCGCAGTAGTTGAACAAGATTGCCGTTTGACAACCAGACAATTCGCAGACATTTTCAAGATTTCAAAATCGAGCGTAGAAAATGAATTGCATGAACTTGGTTATGTTTATAAATTTGATGTTTGGGTTCCTCCTTCCTAAAAAAAGATGAAAGAACTTTTTGTCCAACCCAATACAAATTATTAATTCTCATCTCGAAAGGTCCGAAACATAAAATAAATACAAAGAAAATGACAAACAATATAAGATATCTTCCTAAACAAATCATAGGAACTTCGGTACTGATACAGGATCGGATACAATTTCCGCCAACTTTGCGTCAGCAGTTTACGGGTAGGTTACGTAAGCCGCCGAAAGATGCCGAAGTGATTAGCCAATCAGCAGTCAGAAAGCGTTAAAAAGTAAAGAAACAGAAAACGGCCAAATTTAGACAAATTGACAAGTTTTATTTCATTAAAAAAATACTTTCAATTAAAACAAAAACTTAATAGAAGATGTTTACCTAGGTTTCGTTTTATCAGTTGACTATGTTTATTTTAAAAAAAAAAAATCATTATTGGAGACTTTTGTTAAAAAAATTCATTATTTCAAACTTTATTTGAAAAAAAAAGTTTATTGTAAAAAAATCATTATTGGAGACTTTTCTTGAAAAAAAATCATTATTTGAAACATTTCTCGAAAAAATATTTATTGTAAAAAAAATCAGTATTGGAGACTTTTCTTGAAAAAAAATCATTATTTGAAACATTTCTCGAAAAAATATTTATTGTAAAAAAAATCAGTATTGGAGATTTTTCTTGAAAAAATTGATTATTTCAAACTTTACACGAAAAAAAGTTTATTGTAAAAAAAATCATTATTGGAGACTTTTGTTAAAAAAATTCATTATTTCAAACTTTATTCGAAAAAAAAAGTTTATTTTAAAAAAAATCATTATTGGAGAATTTGTTAAAAAAATTCATTATTTCAAACTTTATTCGAAAAAAAAAGTTTATTTTAAAAAAAATCATTATTGGAGACTTTTGTTAAAAAAATTCATTATTTCAAACTTTATTCGAAAAAAAAAAGTTTATTGTAAAAAAAATCATTATTGGAGACTTTTCTTGAAAAAAAATCATTATTTGAAACATTTCTCGAAAAAAATATTTATTGTAAAAAAAATCAGTATTGGAGACTTTTCTTGAAAAAAAATCATTATTTGAAACATTTCTCGAAAAAATATTTATTGTAAAAAAAATCAGTATTAGAGACTTTTCTTGAAAAAAAATCATTATTTGAAACATTTCTCGAAAAAATATTTATTGTAAAAAAAATCAGTATTGGAGACTTTTCTTGAAAAAAAATCATTATTTGAAACATTTCTCGAAAAAATATTTATTGTAAAAAAAATCAGTATTGGAGATTTTTCTTGAAAAAATTGATTATTTCAAACTTTACACGAAAAAAAGTTTATTGTAAAAAATCATTATTGGAGACTTTTGAAAAAAATCGTTATTTGAAACTTCTCTCGAAAAATAATTATTGGAGACTTTTCTTTAAAAAAAATCATTATTTAAAACTTTTCTCGAAAAAGAAACTTATTGTTAAAAAAAACGTTATTAGAAACTTTTCTTGAAAAAAAATCATTATTTGAATCTTTTCCTGAAAAAAAATATTTATTGTAAAATAAATCATTATAGAATACTTTGCTTGAAAAAAATCATTATTTAAAACTTTTCTCGAAATCAAAAAATTATTGTAAAGAAAAACGTTATTGGAGACTTTTCTTGAAAAAATCATTATTTGAGACTTTTGTTGAAAAATAAATCATTATTTGAAAGTTTTCTAAAAAAAAAACATGTAAAAAAAATTATTTGAAACTTTTCTCGAAAAAAAAAATGATTAATAACACTTGTTTAGCAATGTTTCGTTTTGTGTAAAAAAGGCTGACATTTTACCAGTTGACTATGTTTATTGTAAAAATAAAATTATTATTGGAGACTTTTCTTGAAAAAAATGATTATTAACAGTTGTTTAGCTATGTTTTTTTTCGTTTGACCAGTTGTTTGATTTTTGGTTTTCTTCGTTTAAAAATGTTAATGTATTTACTTGAAACTTTTCTTGAAAAAGACGAAAAACGACGACGACGCAGCAGCGTTTTTGGTTTATCGTCTGTCAATCTTCATGTCAGCTTTTCCCGGCGGCTTACGTAAACTGCCGGAAGATGTCGACGCAAAGTTAGCGGAAATTGGGTCTAATTCTGTATCAGTACCGGAACAGTAAACAGTAGTTGGAAGAGAATAAGTGGAACTACTACCCGACCGAAGAAAATATATCATATTTAGCAGAGTCGGAATCGGACAGATATATCTAACACAAAGCAGGAGCCGCACTTTAGCGCACCACTGCAATCAACTACTCAAATTAAAACATATTTTAATCGACTAAAAAACGTACAGTAATGGCTGCAAGAAATACTATCACGCAGTAAATATCACGCTGTAAATACTACAATGCTGTTCAAAAATTTGTCCACATCAGAATTAATTACCTAAAAAAAGCACACGATGTGCCAAATTGTAAAAAACTCTGACAAAAGAAATATTTATTGTAAAGCAAATCATTATTGGAGACTTTTCTTGAAAAAAATCATTATTTAAAACTTTTCTCGAAAAAAAAAATTATTGTAAAAAAATCATTATTAGAAACTTTTCTTGAAAAAAAAAATCATTATTTGAATCTTTTCCTGAAAAAAATTATTTATTGTAAAAAAAATCATTATTGGAAACTTTTCTTGAAAAAAATCATTATTTCAAACTTTTCTCGAAAAAAAAATTATTGTAAAAAAAATCATTATTAGAAACTTTTCTTGAAAAAAATCATTATATGAATCTTTTCCTTAAAAAAAATTTATTGTAAAAAAAATCATTATTGGAAACTTTTCTTAAAAAAATAATTATTTAAAACTTTTCTCGAAAAAAAAAATTATTGTAAAAAAATCATTATTAGAAACTTTTCTTGAAAAAAAATCATTATTTGAATCTTTTCCTGAAAAAAATATTTTTTGTAAAAAAAATCATTATTGGAAAAGTTTCTTTAAAAAAAATCATCATATGAATCTTTTCTTGAAAAAAATGATTATTTCAAACTTTTCTCGAAAAAAAAAATTATTGTAAAAAAAATCATTATTGGCAACTTTTCTTAAAAAAAAAAAATTATTTGAAACTTTTCTCGAAAAAAAAAAATTATTGTAAAAAAATAATTATTAGAAACTTTTCTTGAAAAAAAATCATTATTTGAATCTTTTCCTGAAAAAAAATATTTATTGTAAAAAAAATCATTATTGGGAAATTTTCTTTAAAAAAATCATCATATGAATCTTTTCTTAAAAAAAATCATTATTTGAATCTTTTCCTGAAAAAAATTTATTGTAAAAAAAATAATTATTGGAAACTTTTCTTTAAAAAAAATCATTATATGAATCTTTTCTTGAAAAAAAAAAATGATTGTAAAAAAATAATTATTAGAAACTTTTCTTGAAAAAAAATCATTATTTGAATCTTTTCCTGAAAAAAATATTTATTGTAAAAAAAATCATTATTGGAAAATTTTCTTTAAAAAAATCATTATATGAATCTTTTCTTAAAAAAAAAATCATTATTTGAATCTTTTCCTGAAGAAAAATTTATTGTAAAAAAAATAATTATTGGAAAATTTTCTTTAAAAAAAATCATTATATGAATCTTTTCTTGAAAAAAAAAAATGATTGCAAAAAAATAATTATTAGAAACTTTTCTTGAAAAAAAAATCATTATTTGAATCTTTTCCTGAAAAAAAATTTTTATTGTAAAAAAAATCATTATTGGGAAATTTTCTTTAAAAAAATCATCATATGAATCTTTTCTTAAAAAAAATCATTATTTGAATCTTTTCCTGAAAAAAATTTATTGTAAAAAAAATAATTATTGGAAACTTTTCTTTAAAAAAAATCATTATATGAATCTTTTCTTGAAAAAAAAAAATGATTGTAAAAAAATAATTATTAGAAACTTTTCTTGAAAAAAAATCATTATTTGAATCTTTTCCTGAAAAAAATATTTATTGTAAAAAAAATCATTATTGGAAAATTTTCTTTAAAAAAATCATTATATGAATCTTTTCTTAAAAAAAAATCATTATTTGAATCTTTTCCTGAAGAAAAATTTATTGTAAAAAAAATAATTATTGGAAAATTTTCTTTAAAAAAAATCATTATATGAATCTTTTCTTGAAAAAAAAAATGATTGTAAAAAAATAATTATTAGAAACTTTTCTTGAAAAAAAATCATTATTTGAATCTTTTCCTGAAAAAAATTATTTATTGTAAAAAAAATCATTATTGGAAAATTTTCTTTAAAAAAAATCATTATATGAATCTTTTCTTGAAAAAAAAAATGATTGTAAAAAAATCATTATTAGAAACTTTTCTTGAAAAAAAAATCATTATTTGAATCTTTTCCTGAAAAAAATTATTTATTGTCAAAAAAAAACCTCTTGACACTACCAAGATTTTCCCTCTATTAAGGAATAGTCTGATGATAGCTTTGATAGATATCATGTTAAAACATATCCCTACATATATAAAAGGATAGGGTGTTAAGATCCGCTAAATGTGAAGCCCATTCAG
>OY744555.1:10432170-10464670 GCA_963556195.1 Sepiola atlantica
CTTGTGCTTGAATTAAAAATACTTATAATTAGTGGAAGCTATCAGCCAATCATATTAAAGCAATAGTTTTCTTGGAAATTACATATAGACAATTTATTTTATAACTACATACACTAAATAATAATAATAATAATTGTATACTTGTAAATATAAAATTTGTTAAAGCATGTTTTCATATGTCGGATCGTATAGGGTTAAAAGATATGCATATATCACTAAAATAGATTTTCAAAATTGAATTTAATATGTTGTTTATTTGTTCGTTGTTCTAATTTAGAAATTGCGGAACCCCTGGACTGGACTGGCGGAACCCTAAGGTTCCGCGGAACCCTGGTTGAAAACCACTGATATAGATATAGATATAGATATAGATATATATATATATATATATAGATATAGATATAAATCAAATACATGACCTACGTGTACCGGTTTTCCAAATACTTCAGATCGTACGAAGTAGTCATTAAATGTGCTCTAAGTACCAAAAAAACGTCGTCTCGTCTGTAAGTGCCAAACACTCATCGAACTAATTCTTCGGATTAAATTGCCTGTTCCTTACAGCCAATCAGGACGATCAAGACAGAAGAAGAAAGATACGTTTCCTGAAGTAATCATTCAACAAGAATTTACATTTCCTCGGAATTATTCTCGGAAGTTAAAATGGTTATAAAGAGAATAATTGACATTTCTTTAGGATAAATACAAATTACCATTCATTTTATATATATATATATATATATATATATATATATATATATATATATATATATATATATATAATATTTATTTATAAAAATATTATTGTTTATCAGCCCCCTCCCACGGAGGCTGGGCACTTTTCGAGGAGCTTTAATAACAAGCAGTACAAATAGCTATATGTATGATCCGACGTTTCGTAGATCACTCTTATCTGCTTGGTAAGTAGTCGCCGAATTCCGCTATTTACAGTTAAAGTTCTTCTCTATTTACTAACTAGTTGACAGTGGCCTGCGGGTAAGATCTCCGACTACGAATCACTGGTGATTTGTGTTCGGGGTTCGCGCCCACCGACCGTTGGGAATTAGTTAGCATGAAACATCGATGTCTCTAGGTATTTAAATATTTAATATTTATTTATAAAAATGTTATTGTATATATATATATATATATTATTCAAAGGAAAAAACTATACACACATTAAGGTTGTATACATTATTAATTATTTCGACCCTTTAATTTCGTTTAGTTTCCTCAGGCGTATAAACAACCACGTCAAAAAATCAATTTATAATTCTGTTTTGCTCTGTTTAAAGGTACATTGAGCTTTTTTATTCGGATTCTCAACGCAATATTGAAATCTACACACTATATATATATACTGTGTATACTAGCGGCGTTGCACGGGAGAAAGTACTACCTATTGCATGACGTGGAATAAAAAAAGAAACGGCCTTTTGTTTTTCTCCACCCCTCCCCCTTTGTCTAGCGTGTTGGCGAATGTTTTAAATTTTAAAAAAAAGAAAAAAGTGGCGGAGTAGACTCGGGATCGAACGGTAAAACTCGCGATAATGAAACCTACTCTTTTACCGCCTGCGATAAGGTTTCGGCTCACAAATACATGTGTGAATAGGCCAATTAACCTAACTTTCATTATTGGCATGCGTGTTAAATTAATACCAGGCAAATAATGAGTGAAAACCGGTGTTTTGTGAAAATTAAACTGTGTTTATTACTTCCAGGTGTCGATGAGTGTAGTCACAGTACACAATTGTTAGGGGGAAAAGTGTTTGCTATCACCTATATGGAGTTGGTTTTTCGGCGAGACGTTGATGGTAGGCCAAATGTAATATTTAGTGTTAGGTAGATGAAAATAATAACACATTTACTAAAACATGCTTGAGTGAATAAGTGTAGTATAGCGGTGAGTTTGGTAGTCTGTGATGCATGTGGTTTTTTTCCTATACTCCGAGAAGGTACAGGGGAAAAATCGTCTCTACTTTATATATATACTAGCGGAACCCGTCGCCCGGCGTTGCACGGGAGAAATTAGTACCTATTTCATGACGTCGAATAAAAAAAAACGGCCTATAGTTCTTTCTCCACCCCCACCCCCTATACCGTGTTGGCGAATGATTTAAATTTAAAAAAAAAAGAAAAAAGTGACAGAGGTGAACGGGATCGAACGCTGATACCGTCGATCAGTACACCACCCTTCTCACCCAATGCGCCACGGGTTCGAGTTAAAAATGCATGTGAAAATAGGCTAATAAAGCTATGGTTGTTTATTGACATGCGTGTTATGTTAACATTTAGATTCTGCCGACCAAATGGAAAGTTCGACAATGACACGGTGTAGGTCATTTTTTGATGAAGTAAATTCATTTGGGCAATTTTTCTATAATATGCGTGTTTAAGGTGTATGATTTTGAAAATGTAAATGTATCCGGGTCTACCAGTACCTTGGTGCTTATTGAATTAAATAGGAAGTCGATTCGATCAAGAAATTTTAGCCGCCATGTTGAATCATGAATGTTGCATGAATTGTGTTCGTTAATTTCATTCGCTTAATTCCGGAATGAATATAAATGTAGAAGGTAGAATTAGATAGAACGTAATCTGATAATCGCGAATAATCATCGAAGTGTAATGGAGCGGTTGTTAAGTTTTTGCGTATTGCTTAATATTATGTAGTAAAATAATGCCAGACAAATACGAAATAACAATGGGTGTTTTGTGTAAATTATACTGTGTTTATTAGTTCCCGGTGTCGATGAGTGTAGTCACAGTACAGAATTGTTAGGGAGAAAAGTTTTTACTACCACCTATATGGAGTTGGTATTTCGGAGAGTCGTGGCGGCCGGGCCGAATGTAATATTCAGTGTAAGTTTGGAAAGAAGAATAACAGATATACTAAAACACGCTCGAGTGAATAAGTGCAATGTAATTGTGAGTTCAGTAGCCCGTGATGCATGTGGTTATTTTCCTATTCTCCGAGAAGGTACAGGGGAAAAACGTCTCTACTTTATATATTAGATATATATATATATATATATATATATATATATATATAGAATATAAGTCAGGTTCATTTTATATTCCAATAACCGTGTTTTTATTTTATTATTTTTATTTTTATTGTTTCACATTCCTAAAAAACATAACATTTCTGTGAGATATATATTTTACGGTCCGTTTCATTTGTCTTGTGCCAAACAACATTTTTTTATGCCAATATCGTCTCTGCAACACTACAAAATCAAGCCAATCAAGCCAAACAAGACAGAATAAGAAAGATACGTTTTCTGATGTAATCATTTACATTAGAATTATTCTCGGAAGTTAAAATGGTTATAAAGAGAATAATTGACATTTCTTTAGGATAAATACAAATTACAATTCAGTTTATATATATATATATATATATATATATATATATATATATATATATATATATATATATATATATATATATATGTATATATATATATATATATATATATATATATATATGTGTGTGTGTGTGTGTGTGTGTTTGTGTAAAAAATGGTAAACGGAAAACAGGTTAAAGTGCAGGAGAAAAACAAAAACACTTTCTCTGAAGACGTTCGCTAACAAGAACGAAACCGGTCAAATCTCTTGTTTTTGTTTTTCTCCTGCACTTTAACCTGTTTTCCGTTTGCCATTTTTCACACATTTTGTCCACCACAGCATTTAATTTTCATGAATTATCGTGTACCTTACCCCATATATATATATATATATATATATATATATATATATATATATATATATATATATATATACACTTAAAAGATACAAATAATGTCTTTAATCAGTAGACTATCAAGATAAAAACAAAGCTCAATATAATGTATAGAGCAATAATATTAATTGAATGATATAATAAAATGAGAAATTAAGCCGAACATTATATATTATATTTTTCATTTTTCAATCCCTATTTTATTAACTATTGTTTTTTGATCGGATCTTACATATTTCTACTCCATCACATTTTTTTTGTCTCTGTATACGACAGACCAGGAAGTTATGGTTTGCAACAATCCTACTATCACTTCCTAAGAACTCTTAATTTAACATTATAATATTCAACACCGAGTGAGTCTTCAGAACATTTTTGTGTGATTTTGCTTTTTCTATGGTTTTGTTATTTATTTACATACACCCTGAATACATTCTTCATTGTCATCTGCTGCATCGACAGCAAGCAAATTTCCCGCCTGGATGACTTTTTCGTTTTTTAGACTACCATTCACCGAAATATATAAAAAATATATAAAACATCAACTATATTGGCCAAAAACACACTTTTTTGTTAAAATTTAAAACAATTTCAAGAAAAATGTCAAAGAAGTTGCTTAAAAAACAATTACCTTGACTACGAGGCAGACGTTTTGGGCATTTGATATCTCAATGCTTTATATAAACATTGTCTGAAGTTTGCACTAATAGCTGGTGATATCAATAACGACGATAAAAAGGCCTTTATATATATATATATATATATATATATATATATATATATATATATATATATATATGTGTGTGTGTGTGTGTGTGTGTGTGTGTGTGTGTGATTTTTTGAAGTCTTACCAAAGTATTCCGTTCGGGAGACCAATCATCACCGCAAGCGACTTTTTCTTTCAAAGATTATTTATTTATCATATATATTCAAATTAAAGAGTTTTTTTCCTACACGTGTTTCACTACCAAGTAGGTACTTGCTTGGCATATCATCAGGGAAATTAAGTACCTGGAATAAGTGTTTCAACAACTGACAATACACAATGTGATGTAGCCTTAATTGGGGTCACTTAAGAAGAGAAGAAAAAAATAAAATATAAAAAGAAAAAATAGAAAATGTCTTAGAAAAGTAGTTCATAAGATTTTCGAAGTATTCTTGCTACTAAGCAAAACAACAAAGAATTAGTCCTAAATGCATTCAAAAGAAACAGGAACAATGAGCGAGAATACACCTTCTCGTCGGGCGGCACAACGATGAAAATGCCCCCCCCCCCCCCCAAAAATCAAACAGTTAAAACACGGTTGCCAAGTTACCATTCCAAGCCACTGATAGTATGGGCATTCCACATCTATTCAATCAGAAGGAAAGGCAACATAAATGTCCGTTTGGAATGCATGTGGTCGTGCGAGCCTTTTTTCTCCAGGGCTGACTTGCTCGCACGACCACATGCATTCACCCAATATCTTACTAAAAACAAATACCGACCGGGATAAAATAAAACATCAGAGAACAAGATTGAAATTATTTTTGGTTCTTACATGTGTCATACCCGATAAATAAAAAAATATTTCACTACGCCAACAATTGACAACACAGAACACCAATTACAACAATACTCCCTGCACCCTGGCGAACTGCTCCATGAACACCACAGACAAATGCCACCGCACATACACTGTATATCGTATACAGTGCACCACTCAATAAAATATACATTGGTAGTACGGTGAGGCCCCTACATATTAGAGTCAAATAACACCTACAAACACGCACCTCTTCCTTCCACAAACACATCCGCGCATGTGGCAACACCAGCAAATCATTCAAGATTGATATTCTAGCCACGGAGAGAAACGTTGGCAACCTTCGAATAAAAGAATCGATACTAATAGAAAAATTATCTCCCCAAATAAATCACCGACTCGAATTAGGATCATCATTTCTAGTCTGATACAGTTTCACATCTCACTCTTGTTGTATTGATTTGCTCTTAATTTAACCTTTAAATGAATAAAGAAATAAAGAAAGGAATAAAGGGTGATAGTGGGAGGGGAAAAAGAATAAAGAGTGAGTGGTAGTGCGAGGATAAAAAGAAAGGAAAGAAAAACGGTTGTGGTGGGAGGGAAAGAAGGAGGGAAGGAAGCAAGGAATAAAGGGTGGCAGTGGGAAGGAAATAAAGGAACGAAGAATGAGTGGTAGTGCGGCGGTAAGAAGTAAGGAACGAAAGAAATAGTGCTGGTGGGAGGGTAAGAAGAAAGGGAGGAAGAAAGGGTGGTAATGGGAGGGAAAGAATAAAGAGTAGTAGCGTGAGGGAAATAAAGGAATGAAGAATTAGTGGTAGTGGAAAAGTAAGAAGAAAGGGAGGAAGAAAGGGTGGTGGTGGGAGGGAAAAAAGAAATGAAGAATGGGTGATGGTGGGAGGTAAGAAGAAAGTAAGGAAGAAAAAGTGATGGTGGAAGGAAAAGATGGAAGAAATGAAGGAAGGAAGGGTGGTAGTTGGAGGGAAAAAAGGAATGAAGAATGAGTGGTAGTGGGAGGGTAAGAAGAAAAGAAGGAAGAAAGGAAGGGTGGTAGTGGGAGGGGAAAAAGGAATGAACAATGAGTGGTAATGGGAGGGTAAGAAGAAAGGGCGGAAGAAAGGGTGGTAGTGGGAGGGAAAAAAGAAATGAAGAATGGGTGGTAGTTGGAGGGTACAAAGAAAAGAAGGAAGAAAGGAAGGGTGGTAGTGGGAGGGGAAAAAGGAATGAAGAATGAGTTGTAGTGGGAGGATAAGAAAAAAGGAATGAAGAAAGGAAGGGTGGTAGTGGGAGGGAAAAAAGGAATAAAGAATGAGTGGTAGTGGGAGGATAAGAAGAAAGGAGTGAAGAAAGAGTGGTTGTGGGAGGTAAAGAAGAAAAAGAGGAAAGAAAGGATGTATAATTACGTTTGCACTAATAACACTGATACATTTTCACAATATGTATTGTACTTCAAGTAATAAATATTCCCCATATTTCAATTTCTCTTAAGTATTTTAAAAGATGTTTAAGACAATACGAATACAATTACCTTTTTAAAAATTTATATATTCTGATTTTCATTGAATTTAATCTATAGTAACGAGACAATATCCTCTGAATTTTCGATTGCTTTTTAAGCGCCCTTAAGTTAAAGGCTTACATTTTAGACATTTTTAGAATCAAAATCACGTAATGGATTTTGATAAAAATTTAAATAAGAATTCTAGACATGAGGTTTTGAATCATATATCCTGATTTTAATCTTCGGAAGGGTACGTAAAAGTGGTGCAAAACTGTTCTGTTTCGAGAAGTTTACCCGTCCTGGGATGTGTATTCTTTTCTAGTATAGTTGATGTTACTAATAAAGTTGGGAAGCACCAGCTTTACGGCTAAATAATAAGTTTAATGAAGTCTAATGAAGTCTAATGAAGTCTAATGAAGTCTAATGAAGTCTAATAGCATGGAAGGCGTCTTTCAAAACAGAAAGATAAAAATGAACGCCAAAAAAATCAGAATCTTGAAGGCGTACATATCGTCAATCCTACTTTACGGTTGCGAATGTTGGACATTGTCGAAAGTGGCTGAAAGTTGTTTGGAAGCAGCAGCAGAGATATGGTTTCTAAGAAGAATTCTACGAATCTCATGGACAGAAAAGAAAGAAAAACGAAGAAGTCATGTGTAACGCTGACTACTACAGATTGCTTCTCAATGCTGTCCACGCCAGACAGTTGAAGTTCTTCATTCATATAATGCGGGCGGACGACTTTTAGAAAAGATTGATGTTAGGAAACATCGACGGCAAAAAGAGTAGAGAAAGACAGCGTACCAAGTTCACAGATGTCCTCAAAAGGGTCACTGGAATCACGACTCTAGATCTCATCAGAAAGACCGAATGCAGAGAAGAATGGAGAGGCATAAACATCGATGTCTGCAAACAGACCTGATACCCAAAGAAGAAGAATTTGAGCACCGGTAAGCCCTTCAGATCCATCGATCCACTGAGATTATTTTTATATACTAATGTTTCACAACTTATCAAGGTGAAAAGCCACTCACGGATAAATGTTAGTGACATTTTCAATTGGATAATGGAACTATTTTATAAAAAGATTTAGAACTATAATTAATTCCAAGGACAACATGACAGATATTTGTTGACATTTGGACTTGAAAACGATCAGGTTGTAGTCCGTAGTGAAACTTTCTTGCGGAATGTGTTCCACATATGGGAAGATCTTGGAAAGAAAGTCTGTTCATGGAAGTGGCGTTTTATTTTACGTCCACAGAGAAAGAAAGGAGAGTTCTTTGCAGTGTTGGTCGTGATGCGAGTTCTTGCTGAGAATGTTTATCGGGGGGGGGGGGGCAGAACTTGAAAGCTCAGTTGAGCACTTACGATGAAAATATCGACAGAATAGGGAAAGACTAGCAATGCCTCTTCTGTGAGAAAGGGGCTACAAGGAAGATAACAGATAATCTTCCACTAGATTTCGAATTCGATTTTGAAGAAAAAGAACTCGGTGCGGCACCTCTCCAGATGTGGCACCAGATGTAAATTAGTTCCACACTCTCGACGGATAGGATGCGGAAGAGACTAGAGACTCATATTTCAAACGTAAAAGTAGCAAAACTGTCAACAGACAGAGCAGCTTTATAGAGAATGTAAGTCATACGTTGATTAGCTATTTTCTTGTGCGCAGGCTTACACTCCCACACGGAGTGATTGATATATTATCCATTCAGAACACTTTACACTATGTGTACACTGTTTTGTCACCTTTCACGAGTTGGATTGTAAACGTCAACTGAACGGACGTGCGATGTTCGAGTCCTAGTCGAACGTTGAAAAAATATGTTAACCAAGAATTCTCATGTTAGATTAAACGATCTCCGTTCAAAAGAAGATATCGATCAGCCATTATATGATTGATACGGATATCGATTTATAGAATTAGTTCCATCTGCGATGCGAATTTTAAGGTCAAATGATGGGTCTGCAGTAAAATGTCTCTGGCAAATTCCCAATAGCCACAGTGACAGGAGGTTGTCAGGTTTGCGTGATCATCGGATTAAGGCTGAGACCATTCCAGACTGTCTCTTTGTCTTCTGATGTTCACCAGACTCTTAAATCGCAACCGGATAATCCGAAGAATCGGGAAACAGGATTTTCCAATGGAGTTATGTTTCCGTTCGGTTTTACTTCCGGTTACGTGACCGCGTAAAACCTCACTTAGAAGCGGATCCCCAACATCTCTACGCGTTTCCACCCTCCCAGGCTTCGCCTCCCCTCTTTGGGGAGGAGTAAGTTTATTGCTTACTGCCTGAGGGGCCCCTACCGGGGAATGCCGACGGGGTTGCCCAGGCAATTTTTGATGGTCAGAGTGCTCACCTCTCGAGCGCTGGCTTTTCAACCCCCACTCTCCGACCCGACCTTGGGTCACATCTTACTTGTGGGAGTAGGATAAAACTGGCCTTGTGCCTAACTCCTGGAGAGGAGTAAATAATACATCTCTACGCGTTGCACGTCGACCACTCCGAAGTAAATGCTCTTCGACCGACAATGCGTATACACGTGAATAGAGACTCAGCTGACGGACAATTGACCGATGGATGTCACACTGGTGGGTTCGTAAACTAAACTGATGCTACACGCCATATGGGTGTTATGTCTATTTAAGCATCTCCCATTTAAAACACTTTCACAATTCGATCCTTGATTTATAGGATATTTACACTATACTTAAGAGCAATGTTTATTTATTCATAGTTCTCTATCTATCTATCTATCTATCTATCTATCTATCTATCTATCTATCTATCTATCTATCTATCTATCTATCTATCTATATTTATTTATACGTAATACTGTAAGTTAGAACAACATCTGTACCATCGGTTTCAGATCTGAGAAATTCAGACCTTCGTCAGCGGAGTCGTTCGGTTAATGAATGAAAAAAAATGCCAGAAATGTTAAAACGTTTAAAAATGTCCTTATTTTTCTCCCAATACCATAAAAAGTATATATATATATATATATATATATATATATATATATATATATATATATATATATATATATATATATACAGAGTGGGCCAAAATAAGGGTCCTATCTTTGAATTTGAATAACTTCCACAAAATTAAAAGTTAAACTCACCAAACTTTATGTGTGTGTAGACTGACCCTTCCGAGATTTTTTGAAATAAACAAAACAAATTTTAGCCGAAAAACACTTCTTAAAACTTACAAAAACTAAAGTATTGTTTTTTACACTGTTTTGAGTTTTTTAAGCAAAAATAATGTTTTCTAAATGAGGGAACGTTCCTTAGGGCTAATACAGCTCATGCTTGCTTCGGAAGGGGTCCTTTACTTATTCTTAAAAAAAAAAAAAAAATCAATAAATAAAAAAGTTATGAATTTTTAAAAATACGACCCTTATTTTTGCCCACCCTGATGAAGCAATCCAACAAAAGATATAAGCGTCAACTAATATCTTATAATTAGTGAAACATCCGGATAAAAAACTGAAGCTCAATATACTAGATAGAGCATTAATATTATAATATAAAATGAAGTAATAAAATAAGGTGTCAATCAAATTTTATTAGAATTCAAAGTTCAAGCAAAGTATTCTTAAGTCCTTAGCTCATGAGTTTTCAAAGATAATTCTTCTCTTCAGAGGACCATTACCGCAGTTATACTACTACAGGTAATAAAATTACGCTTTGAAAATATATAAAATTATATAACATACATAAAAATACATAAAAATACATAACATCAAACATATCAACCCAAAAACATACTTTTTGTTGAATCCATACAGTCCATCCAGGTCATACAAGTTGAGAAGCATAATCAGGAAAGACAATTACTCCAGGTTACAAACAGCAGTCCATATACGTGAAATTGAAGGGGCCGGCAAAGTTATATACACACACACACATATATATATATATATATATATATATATATATATATATATATATATATAGTGTGTGTTAGAGTGAAATAAATCCAAGAAGGACATCCGAGTATGAGAGCTTAATGTAATAAACAGAGCAAGAATAAAATAAAATAATACGGAATCACGTAATCACCGGTGCGATAATTTATTTCGACCTTACGACCTTATTCAAGTATCCAAGCCAGGTGATCACAGGTTTGTATATATATATATATATATATATATATATATATATATATATATGTGTGTGTGTGTGTGTGTGTGTGTGTGTGTGTGTGTGTGTAAAATGTAAAATTATATGTAATTATATATTTAAATGTACAGGGTAACTTCCCAAATAAATAAAAGTATCATTTTGAATTTTGAATTATATATTCTTGGCTAAACAGTGAGTAACATCATTATTTTAATTTTAATGTTAATATTCAAAGTGTGCATCTATATATATATATATATATATATATATATATATATATATATATATATATATATATATATATATATATATGTATATATATATATATATATATATGTATATATAAATATATATATATATATATATATATATATATATATATATATATATATATATATATATATATATATATATATATATATATCAGGGGTGGGACGTAATGGGTGAAAATTTTACATTCATGCGAGTAGTATTTTTTTGTGTTCATTTATACATAAATAACACTAAACAATCAAACATTTTGAAATTTTTGCAAAATTCAGAAGGAGTGGGACATAATGGGTGAAAATTTCAGATTCATGCGAGTAATATTTTTTTGTGTTCATTTATACATAAATAACACTAAACAATCAAACATTTTGAAAATTTTGCAAAATTCAGAAGGGGTGGGACGTAATGGGTGAAAATTTCAGATTCATGCGAGTAGTATTTTTTTGTGTTCATTTATACATAAATAACACTAAACAATCAAACATTTTGAAAATTTTGCAAAATTCAGAAGGGGTGGGACCTAATGGGTGAAAATTTCAGATTCATGCGAGTAATATTTTTTTGTGTTCATTTATACATAAATAACACTAAACAATACAACATTTTGAAAATTTTGCAAAATTCAGAAGGGTTTGGGACGTAATGGGTGAAAATTTCAGATTCATGCGAGTAGTATTTTTTTGTGTTCATTTATACATAAATAACACTAAACAATCAAACATTTTGAAAATTTTGCAAAATTCAGAAGGGGTGGAACGTAATGGGTGAAAATTTCAGATTCATGCGAGTAGTATTTTTTTGTGTTCATTTATACATAAATAACACTAAACAATCAAACATTTTGAAAATTTTGATAAAATTCAGAAGGTGCAGGCCAAAAATAGCCGTTAGGGCTCCACGGGACTCAAAATCCATCATTTTTCGGTGAAAAAGTGGTTTCATGCGACATTGCAGGTCCTAAAACATCCTCAAAAGCTATGAATGGATATAGATGGTTAAATCTGATATAGTAATTTAATTTAGGACCATTTTCAGGCTGTGAAAGGGTTTTCAAGAATGTAAAATAGCCAAAAACTAGTGGCCTGCACCTTCTGAATTTTGCAAAATTTTCAAAATGTTTGAATCTGAAATTTTCACCCATTATGTCCCACCCCTATATATATATATATATATATATATATATATATATATATATATATATATATATATATATATATATATATATATATATACGGAAAATGAAAAAAGAAAAGCCACACACTATATTATTTATGTATTCATCAATGTTTCGTCTTCAGGATGAAGAAACAATGCAGAAAAATCATACAGATATTGATTTTGATTTGCCAGAAATTGCCAAATTAATATCTGAATGTTACACCTAATCAAGAACAACAAAAAATGGGCATCAAACATTGAGTATCACCCTATCATTCCCACATTATACGGGCTCCCCAAAACCCACAAACCTGACACCCCCATGCGTCCAATTGTATCAAGCATAGGTAGCACCACACACAAAATCGCACGGGCTATAGCTAACATCCTCACTCCACTAATGGGTACCATCAGTCCTTCCCACATAAAAAATTCAGGCGACCTTCTTAGCAGAATAAAAAACATCAACGTAGAAAATAAAAATATACACAGCCTAGATGTAACTTCGCTCTACACTAACGTACCTGTTAAAAAATGCCTACACTTACTTCACACACATATAAAGAAAATAAAAACCGACCTACCTTTTCCCCCCAACACTTTTATAGAAATAATTAGACTCATCACTGACATAACATATTTCCAATTTAACGAAGTATTCTACAAACAAAAATTTGGACTCCCCATGGGCAACCCCCTTAGCGGTGTATTGGCCTGCCTCTTTTTAGAATTCTTAGAATCCGGTCCTTTCAAATATAGACTACCTCCTAACATCGAATACTTTAGATACATAGATGATATTTTAATTTTCCTCCCCACAGACATACAAATCATTCATGTTAAAGATAAACTCAACACAGTAGAACCCTCCATAAAATTCACCCATGAGACTGAAATAAACGGCTCTATTCCCTTCCTTGATACTCTTATAATTAAGTCCAACAATAAACTAGAATTTAAGGTACATCGCAAAAACACTCACAAAAATGACTACATACATTTCTACTCCCACCATCATAGCAAGATCAAAACAGGTATAATTATAGGCTTCTTCCTACGCGCCCTTAGAATATGTAGCCCCCCACACATAGATGGAGAAATAAAGTACATTTTTAATTCCCTAAAAACATTGCAATACCCCACACATTTCATATTAAATGCCAAGAAAAAAGCCTTCCAAATATTCTCCAGAAACACCACACAAAAAAATCAAACCCCTAACACCTCTCTCATAGACAGACCCCTTCTCCTACCCACGCATTCCAATAACACATCCATATGCAACACGCTCAACAAACTAGGCATTCCTACAGTACAAACCACTTCTCAATCCATAAAACAAACTTTAAACACATCTAGATATTTCCAAAAAACACCCACATCCCATGCCGGCTTATACACTGTCCCTTGCAATGATTGCCATCAATTCTACGTGGGAGAAACACAACGTGAATTAAAGAAACGATTAAATGAACATAAAAGGGACATAAAAAACAACAACCCTCTTAGTGCACTTTTCTCCCATGCTCTAGAACATGGTCATGCATTCAAATTTGAACAAGCCAAAATCACTAAACACATCCACAACAAATCTCGGCGAAGATTATTGGAAACTGCCCTCATCACCTCCTCCACCACCATCAAGCAACGAAATGGTTTCTTTAACCTATCACCCTTAATAAGCAAGATCATCCTCACAGAACAAAGTCTTTTGCCTGATCATGGTTAACTTTTATTTTCATCTCTAACCTTTATGACACTCTTCCATTCACCCACACCCTTCCTTCTTCCCCCTGAATCTTCATTTTCCCCTTACTTTTTCCCCTCACATTTTTAATACTACAGTCCAAATAAACTTTCTCATGTTCCAAATATTTCAAATATTCCTCACCCACCCTTTCAATCACCGCCCTCCTCCACCCACTCCAATCCCTCACTCATTGCTATCATTTTCCAAATATTTCAAATATTTCACACCCTATCACAACAAATCCTCCCTCTTCCCCCTCTCATCTATTTTCTCCCATACCTCTTCTTAAATTCCCTCATTTTCTCAAAACGCTCTCTAAGACCATAACTTTCGCCCATCCACCAAAATCACAGCCCCCTCCCTCTCTACCCATCCCCATTTTCCCTGCATACACCTCCCTCCCCCTCTTCCTCCAATCTCTCTCTGCCATCTATTTTACCCCTGCTCATCCCCCACCTCTTTCTCTCACCGCCAGCCACAGTAGTCCTTGCTCCCTCCATCCTTCCCCTTTTTCCCACTCATTTTCGTCACTCATTTTTATTCTCTAACAAGTACGGACGTCCACCAAGACGTTGCCATTATTTTTCATTTTATTTTATTTTTCCTCCCAACATGTCTACCCTACATGTATTTGTACTTGCATGATATCTTTTCTCTATACCATCATCCTGATGAAGTCTTATAAATAAAGACGAAACGTTGATGTACACATAAAAAACATCCAGTTTTTGGTTTTCCTTTTTCATTTTACCATATATATATATATATATATATATATATATATATATATATATATATATATATATATATATATATGTATATATATAATATATACGACGTTTATTATCATAAAAGATTCTTATAGCAAAATTATTCACAATCTTTCGTTTAATTATTGATCAAATGATTAAAGGACATTGTAATTTATAATTTCGTTTAAATGACGATAAAATCGATTTAATTAGAATCAAAAATCATTCGAATGAAGTTAACATTAGAAGGCGTTTATTTCAAACGAACAAGATGCCAATTAATTGATCGAAAAGTAATGTCAAAAATCTTGGGTTGAATAAATTGAAAAATAGAAGTAAATAATTCAAAGACATTGGATCAACTAAATAATGGTCAATGATGATTTCATTTTATTTTCCTTAATATAATGGAGATTGTGTGTGTGTAAGAAGTGCGTTATATCAAATCGGTACGGACCCGAATTAATACGAATATTAAACGACTCGATGCTTTTTCTGTTTCACAAACACATCACACATTTTGAATTCTAACGACGATTGTTTGTTGGAGAACAGAGCAAAAACATTCTTCCAACTATTTACCAATAAGAGCCATTGTTAAAATACAGATGAAGAAGGTCGGAGGTTACATCGGTGTGGCACAATGCGTAATATTCGTGAGCCTTGTGCCAGGCTTGCGCTGAGGTTTCGGGAAAGCTCGAAGGTTCAACAAGAGAGATTCTATACTCTGTGTTATCGTGACACAATTCTGACAGTTGAGATCACTGAGTTCACTTATGCCTCAGTCATATTTGGAAATATAAAGGTCAAAGCAATTCGATGACAGGTTTTGAGGGCGATGGGGTCAGGGATCATTCGACGACATGAGGCTCAAAAATATAAACATTTGACGGGTCGTACACTGATTGTGCCTGAATTCTCTCTCTCTCTCTCTCCTTCTCTCTCAACTTCTCCCCTTCTCTATCCCTCGTTAAGAGATTTTGAAAATGCAGACGGGGTTTTGAATTCGGAAGATACGCACGCATTTTGCTGCGGTCTCTGAAAAGTTTTAAAATGTCTTCAAGAAAATAAACATATTTTTATAAGAAAACGGAAAAATGTTTTTCTTTCCTTATTTCAAATAAGGTTCTTTTTACAGCATAATGGTCCCAGAAGTAAACGACAGAGACGATGATTGCTCACTGGTAAGACCGGCGAGTAATTACGTGCACATGTAACACATCGTCCCTAGGATAAAAGATCCTGCCCCATGGATGATGCGACAAGGATAAACGTTGCAAAAAGGTCCCCCCCGTCAAACGGTTCACACTGGTGCCGGTCCCAAGATTAACCTTTGGCCAAACGGTCGGTTCACATCGGTCGTAGTCCGAACAATTCAAATAATGCAGGTTATCATTTGTTTATTGCAAGCAAAACTTTGTAAATAAAATTTCTTTCAATGTGTTATATTTTGAAACAATTTTATTCAATTAATGTAATAAAAATGTAATTCAATTAAATTTTACAAAAATCTGATTTAAAAAAAATGAAAAAAGAACCGGCATGCAACAGCTGTTAAAACATATTATTTTGTACCATGTCTGGTTTGTCGTCATCATTGTCGTCATTTCCGGTGCGATGCCCATTTTACAAGCTGGCATGTGTTGGTTTGGATTTGTTGAATAGTGAATAAGCAATGAAACTAACTAGTAGAAATACAGACATAACAACATCATTACAGCTGAACGAAGATATTTTAGTCGATTTGTTCGACTATGTTCATTTGGTAAAATGAGCTTTATTAAACAGAACTCAACATTTTATACAGTGAAGCGTGGAAGATAAACAAAAGAAGGAAGCGGTTGTAAGAGATGGAGGGGAAAATAGACGTTGTATGTAGTTGATTGAGTATGTAATGAGAGGAGAGGGGATATGTAAGACAGGGAAAGAGTAGGAAGCAAGTTTTGAAGATGGAGGAGTCGGTGTAATAGGTAACTAAAGTAAAGGGGGTTGATGAGAAATGTAAATAAAAATAAAAATACGTGGTGAAATAAAAAAAAAATAAAACACGTGCTAAAAATAAAAATAAAAATAAAAATAAAAACAAAAACAAAAACAAAAACAAAAATATAAATATAAATAAAAATAAATTTAAAATAAAGATAAAAATAAAACAAAAATAAAAATAAAAACACGTGGTGAAAATGAAAATTAAAACACGTGGTGAAAATAAAAATTAAAATACGTAGTTGAAATAAAAAATAAAAATTAAAACACGTGCTGGCAATAAAAAAAAAATAACAATAAAATAAAAATAACAATAAAACAAAAATAAAAATTAAAATAAGAATAAAATAAAATAAAAATAAAAACAAAAATAAAACAAAATAAAATAAAATAAAAATAAAATAAAAATAAAAATAATACAACAAATAAAAATAAAAATAAAAACACGTAGTTGAAATAAAAATAACAAAACAATACACGTGCTGGAAATAAAAATATAAAAAAATTAAAAAAATTAAGATAAAAATAAAAATAAAAATAAAAACAAAAATAAAAATAAAAATAAAAATAATACAAAAATAAAAATAAAAATAAAATAGAAATAAAAATAAAAATAAAAATAAAATAAACATGGAATAAAAATTAAAATTAAAATAAAAATAAAAATAAAAATGAAAATAAAAATAAAACAAAAATTAAGATAAAAATGAAAATAAAATAAAAATAAAGATAAAATGAAAATGAAAATAAAAATGAAAATAACAATGAAAATAAAAATAAAACAAAAATAAAAATAAAAATAAAAACGAAACTACAATGAAAATAAAAATTACAATTAAAATTAAAAAAATAAACACGCCGTGTAAAGGAAAAGAAAAAGAAAAAGAAGAAAAGAGGATACAGTTCAAAATGAACAGATGAATAAAAATGAATGAAAAAAACTGGATGAAAAAATATGAATAGAAAAATTGATTAAATTGCATGGAAAACGTAGATAAAATAAATGAATAGAAATAAATCTATGAAAAAAGTGAATGAAAAAATAAGCGACAAAAAATGAGTGAAAAATTTGAACGAAAAAAAATGGATGAAAAACGTTAATGAAATAATAATGAATAAAATAAATGTGTAAAAATTGAATAAAAAATGATAGAAAATGAATGCAAACATGAATGAAATAAAATGAATATAAAATGAATATTTTTTATTAATTTTTTCAGTCATTTTTTCAATGAATGAAAAAATATAAATGCCAAAATTCAATGAAAAAATAGATGAAATAACATAATTGAAGAAATGAAGGAAAAAAGGAATACAACAATGAATGAAAAAATGAATGAAAATATGAATGAAAAATTGAATAAAAGCATGAAGGAAAAAAATGAAGGAAAAAATGAATACAAAAATGAATGAAAAATATGAATAAAAAATTGAATAAAAGCATGAAGGAAAAAAATGAATACAAAAATGAATGAAAAAAAAAGAATGAAAAATTGAATGGGGTATATGAATGAAAATACGTGACTTATTACCGTATTAAAAAAAAATCATTTTCAAAAAGGATTGTTTTAACTCTGGTGTAAGCGATCTTAAAAATTTTGGCCTCTGCACCGGTGTTATCTAATAATATATCCTTTCTAAAATAATATTCCACATACAGATGAAAGTGAAACATACAAAAATCAATAATTAAAGATTTAACCCTTAAATGCTTTTTGTTTTCGAATATGAAACATTCCAACAAAATGCCTATTTAATATACTGTTCAACGAAAATGTGTCAAACTGCAACTTGGTTCACATCTGTAACGAGCCTGTTGGCAAGTATGAGTAGGTATTAGTATGATGTTGCATCAACACACCCGCTAAATAGGTAATCAGTATATTCGATGTCACGAGTGAGTGTCATCAGTGTGACATCTGCATAATTCAAGAGCCTACACTTTTAAATCTGGTCATTATAATGGTAAGTAAAATTTATTATATGATTCTCTAGTGTGTTATGATTATTTAGATGCATATATTGTAGTGTTTTGTTACAAATTCTATCGAAGTACTTAACCTTTAAATGCTTTATGTGTTTAAATATAACACAATGCATATTTAATATAATATTCAACGAAAATGTGTAAAACTGCACACTGTTTTATATTTGAAACGAGCCTGTTGGCAAGTGTGAGTAGATATTAGTATGATGTTGCATCAGCACACCCGCTAAATAGGTAACCAGCATCTTCGATTTCACGGACGAGTGTCATTAGTGTGTCATCTGCCTAATTCAATAGCCTAAACTTTTAAATCTGCTCATTATAATGATAAGTACAATTTATTTTATGATTCTCTAGTGTGTTGCGATTATTTTGATGCATATGTTGTAGTGTTTTGTTATACATGTAAAATTTTATACCCTTTGTTGCATATTTGCAACGTCATTTCTTTTGTTCAATAAGTTTTTTTTAATCATTAATACTACTTTATATTACCACTTAAGAAACGTTTTTCAGTTTTTCAAACCAATATTAACAATAAAGCATTTAAGGGTTGAAAAACAACAATTCTAAAGTCTCCGGGATATATTTTAAAGCTGTATTTTGTTTTTTGTTATGGAACTCGCTCCTGACAATGCATGAAGCCACTTGATGTAAGGAGATAAAACATACAAAAACAAGCCAACGGTAAGTGTTAGATGGATAGATTCCAACCCAGAAAACAGCAATTATTTGTCAGAAACACTTTTTAATAGGATCAATAATTTAGAGGTTTGTATTCTTAAAATGATTTCGAACCAAAGAGGTTTCCCCAAATTGAAAAACTCACGCGGTCCAAACGTACAATTTTGAGATGAAATTTCAGCTCAAGGTTTCGTGAAAACACCTTTTTTTACGAATGAGTTATTACTTATCAAGGTCAAATAGGGGACAATGGTTAATTAGATGGATAGATTGTCGGTTGAATGATGAAGAACATTGCGAGATGATTGAAAATGCGGAATTGAACCAATAAAATTTGATTACCTACCGGGATCGGTTTATTAATAATATTTATGAGCATTTGATCTGATGCCGACCATGTTGTAGTCTACAGGTAAGCAGTCCCAATGTAATGTGATCTACAGACGGGATACCCTAAGAAAAAAAAAATTTTCATTGAAAACTTCGTCTTGGCAGAATGTTTTTGTTTTTTTAAACAGTAACCAATTTAATATTGGTCATCAAAAATGACGCAAAAGATTATGCTCCGCCAGTGTTCGCATTAGTATTAGTATAAACTCATAGAATTCAGTCATTAGTTTTGTTTTGCATATATAACTTATTCTTATCATTCTTGATGACCTTAAGAAAAAAGAAACACTTACCGTTGACTTGTTACTTTGGGTTTATTTCCGGATTCATTTCATATATATATATATATATATATATATATATATATATATATATATATATATATATATATATATATATATATACATACATGTATATATATGGGAAATGAAAAAGGAAAAACCCAAAAAGATTTTTTTTTATATATTTATCAACGTTTCGTCTTTTTTAAAGATTTCTTCAGGATGATAATATTAAGAAAAATGTTATGCAAGTACATGAAAGTGTTGGATTTACATGATGGGCTGATGGGAAGAAGTAGTAGCCACATACATATTGGGACGCATCTAATATATATGTATATATATATATATATGTGTGTGTGTATATATATATATATATGTATATATATATATATATATATATATATATATATATATATATATATATATATATATGTGTGTGTGTGTGTGTGTGTGTGTGTGTGTATATATGCTCTGAAGCTTGTAATGCAGTTTCATTGAGCTTGCAATTTAGAACATTTTCGGATATATAATATTAAATATATGTTAGTTTTGTAGAACCCCCCCACATATATATATATATATATATATATATATATATATATATATATATATATATATGTGTGTGTGTGTGTGTGTGTGTGTGTGTGTTTGATTTTACTTCAGGGTAAGTTCTCAGAAATCAAGGTGCCCTTTTAGTGGGGCTAACACTAGATCTCTATATGAGATACATAGATATTCGAATATTCCATTAAAGTTCTCCCTTTCCTCTCAACCGTTGACTTAAGAGCATAACATTTTCTCTCCCCAATTTTACCAGTTAACTTTACTTGCGGTCTCTTGATCTTACCGGATTCCAGGACAAGAATTTATCTAGTCTGGTGGAGTATCAAGCTTAGTGCTACATCACTTGCAGAAGATGCAACATTTCTCGTATAGGCCAGTGTGTGGTAGCCATTCCGAGTAGAACTTATTTGTGCTTGGAATACTATGCTACTTTGAATATTTAGTTCGGGTGTTCTTCTAGGGGGAAGTGTCCTCTGTACAGAGATATCTTAGGGAAGTGACGGTGGTTAAGGGGATATCGATACGGACTGAAGACCTGGGTGTTCCAAGTTCGAATCCAGTCGATTCCACAGTACCACTTTCACTAAGGTATGTTGGCAGCCTTCTCGTGGGTCTTCCCGTAAGTACCCGATGTCTTTCCAGAAAGATTTCTAACTAGAAAAACATCGGGGAAACTAATGCCAACACCAAAATCATCTGATTCACACGAAAGAAGAAGAGATCTTAGACACTCACGAACAGTGTCTAGTAGGCATTCAAGTTCCCTCCTTTAAGCATTCAACGTATATCCTGTGTGGGTGTGTGGTTCAATCATTACCGCACGTTCTAGCCTTTCCAGTAATATGTCTTGTTTTAATTACTCATAAATGCCTCGCCTCGATGGTAGATATAAAATATCGGAAAACAATAAAATCATAAAACACAATCCTTTTTCTGTATGTCATTCTCTCCCTCTCTTTCTCTTTCTCTCTTTCTCCCGCCATTTCTCTCTCTCCCTCCCTTCCTTACTCTCTCTCTTTCTCTCTTCCTCCTACCCTAATCTTCTCTCTCCCTCCATTACTCTCTCTCTCTCTTTCTCCTTCCCTTACTCTCTTTCTCTCTCTTTCTCCCTCCCTTACTCTCCTTCCCTCCCTCCCTTATTCTCTATCTCATCTACCTCCCCTATTCTCTCTCCCTCTCTCCCTCTCTCCCTATCCCTCCCCCTCTCTCCCTCTCTCCCTATCCCTCCCCCTCTCCCCCTCTCTCCCTATCCCTCCCCCTCTCTCCCTCTCTCATTATCCCTCCCCCCTCTCTCTCTCTACTTCTCTAATAACCCCTATCTCTTTTATAAATCACACACTGGAATGCGCAGTGTCTTCGATAAATGTGAGATAATGCAATATAAAGATATGGTTACATTGGGAACCACGCTAAAATTCCCTCGACGTCGGTGCTTTCTGACGGTTTACGATAAACGCGGCTTTTATATTAGTGACAACGTTACAAATATTGTTTTGTTGTTGACTCTATGAATACACAGGGTAGTGTTTTCTAAGTTACGGCTTTTGATATGTGTGACAACGTTACAAATACTGTTGTGGCGTTTCCTCTATAAATACACTAAGGTGGTGGACTTCTGAGTTACGACTTTTGATATGGGTGACAACGTTACAAATATTGTTGTGTTGTTTACTCTATAAATACTCTAAGGTGGTGGACTTCTGAGTTACGGCTTTGATATGGGTGACAACGTTACAAATATTGTTGTGTTGTTTACTCTATAAATACTCTAAGGTGGTGGACTTCTGAGTTACGGCTTTTGATATGGGTGACAACGTTACAAATATTGTTGTGTTGTTTACTCTATAAATACTCTAAGGTGGTGGACTTCTGAGTTACGGCTTTTGATATGGGTGACAACGTTACAAATATTGTTGTGTTGTTTACTCTATAAATACTCTAAGGTGGTGGACTTCTGAGTTACGGCTTTTGATATGGGTGACAACGTTACAAATATTGTTGTGTTGTTTACTCTATAAATACTCTAAGGTGGTGGACTTCTGAGTTACGGCTTTTGATATGGGTGACAACGTTACAAATATTGTTGTGGTGTTTACTCTATGAATACACAGGGTAGTGTTTTCTAAGTTACGGCTTTTGATATGGGTTACAACGTTACAAATATTGTTGTGGCGTTTACTATATAAATACACTACGGTAGTGTTTTCTAAGTTACGGCTTTTGATATGGGTGACAATGTTACAAATATTGTTGTGGTGTTTACTCTATAAATACACTAAGGTGGTGGACTTCTGAGTTACGGCTTTTGATATGGGTGACAACGTTACAAATACTGTTGTGGCGTTTCCTCCATAAATACACTAAGTGTAAGAGGTAGTAGGCTTCTGAGCCACGTGTCAAAATCAATTGTTGTTGTTGCTTTATATCTACTCTAGGTAGAAGTTGAAGTTGACTTCCGAATTATATTTTTTATATGCGTGACCACGTGGCAAATCACATTTTTGCGTTTTCGCAATGTCTACTCCAAACTCACGACCCATTCGTCATCGTTTATGAATTTGCAAGACGGTACTGTGCCAATACACTAGCAAAATCACTCCGAAACATTTATGATGATGGGGAAGCGAAAAAGACGGTTCAGATGAAGCTTTAACAATGATTCATTTAAAGCAGCGTTCTATGACTTATTTGGAATTTGATCGGCAACAAGCCCTATTTATCTACTTCTCACAGAGTAGAATGTGACACAAGGTCGGAAAGTGGGAATTGCGCACTCTAGAGGAAGAGTACTTGGGACTTTAAAAAATTGCCTGGGTAGCCCCGTCGGCAGTCCCCGGTAGGGGCACCTCAGGCGATTAGCAATAAACTAACCCCTTCTCAAAAGGTTAGAAGGAATTGCACAGGACAAACCCATAGACCGGCGTAAATCAAGCTCCGAAGGCCAAGACAATACGAGTCTATGGGGTGCAGTATCCATCGGAACAGATACTACACTTTAATCTTGGCCAAAACGCCGAGAAAGCAATAAGCCTCTCTAATGTTCCAGTATTCTTCGCACTCTTCCAGTTGATATCTAGTTGGTGCCATCCCTCCTCGTCCTTTCCGTCCTCCTTAATCTTTACGACCATTTTCGGTGATACCAATCGTAATTTTCTTTGATTATAAATGTTAGATTATGGGTTTTAGCAGTTTAACTTTAAGTTCCTTTGGATGTGCAGAATGCTCTTTCTACTTTCTTGTACTATTTCTGTTTCAACTCATCATGTGGTTAGTAGGCATTACCTTATTATGTAAGTCGGTTTCCGCGTTGGAGGATTTTTCCTCAATATTTCATATGTTCTTATCATAACCGTGCGTGTTATGGTGTCAATCTTTTCTTGGATTCTGATTTCTTCTCATCATGTTTCCAGATTTTTTTTAGAACTGTTACCAGTGCCCCAACTATTATTAGTAATACGATCTGAACAATAACGCTATTGTCCTTAAATAGAAAAAGGCTTGTACAATTGTCAACTAGTTTAAAATCGGCTCCGATAACATTAGACCTCACGTTGCACAAAAGACTAAAGATCTCTGAGAAGTATATGCCTTGAAATTAGTGTATCACTAACTATATTCGCCGGGACTCGCACCAACAGAATACAATCGTTTTAGATGTTTGGAAAACATTTGAGTGGATTAAGGATTACTTATAAAATTTCTAAATTTCGTGAATTTTCTTCTTTTTTTTCTCGTCGAAATGAAACGAAACGAAACGAAATTTATGAAGGTGACAGTAAAAAGTTTATTGACTGCTGAAATGAGGCCGTAAAGAAGAATGGCGATAGCAGAGTCATTAAATAATCTGATATTGTGACTTTTGAAATATTTATTGAGCCATAAATATGATATCTATCAAAACTGTTATCATATGTGTATGTATGTAAACACACACACACACACACACACATATATATATATATATATATATATATATATATATATATATATATATGTATATATATAAATATGTGTGCATATATATATACATACATACATATATATATATATATATATATATATATATATATATATATATATATATATATATATATATATATATATATATATATATATATATATATATATATATATAAAGAGTTTGATTTCTAAATGTGATAAATCCAAGTTGTTTCAATAGAGACATTAAACAATGACAGGACGAACATAGCAAATCTAGATTTCAATTAAAAGCTATTTTTTAATGAAAAAAATGGAAATGATGCCCATATGATATCACATTATGTAAAACATAATTGGAAGAGTGTCGAATTGCAATATTTCTTGTAGCGATAGCTTCGCAATTAAAAATATGGTGTTCATCGCGTTTTCCATTCCAACTCTCAATATAGACTTATTATTTAAAGAAAAGTTTAGTACAATGACTATAATTTTAGTGTTGTCACAAAGAGAGTATATGAACCAATTTTTGTTTTATTAAAATAAAGTAAATGTTACAGAGGCCTAAGATACAAATTAATGCTGTACGTAAAGTTAAGCTCAATGGTCAACCCTTCGTTTGATTGGAGTAAATTCTAATATAAAACATTTGTATGCTCAGTATCAAGACAACCTGGAAAAGAGGCCGCCGGCTTGACTGAACACTCGCCCACGATATCAAGGCTACGCAAGATCTACCCTTAAGCACCCCTTTCCTCAATCTAGAATAACAGATAAAAATATAGGCACAGTCTTGAACCGAAAATAAGAAACTTTATATAAATAGATATTTGGTTATCTTTTACTAGACTATTCAATTTCTAAAAGTGATAAATCCAATTAAATATTGCACTGTAGACCAACTAGTGTATATTTTAGTTACGGTTGGGTTGACGAGCGCTTTCACAATAAGAGGAAATGTGATAGGCGAAAGGTCAGAAGGTGTCAACCCGCTGGCATGAAGTGAAATTAGCTCAGATGTGGGAATATATATTCTAGCGGATATTACGTCACATGGCTCTGAGGGAGAGGGTGATAGCAAGAAAAGCAGCACGGGGTAAGCACGCAGCGCGTTCGAGCATGTCGATTAAATGACTTGACAGTATATGATTAAACAGTGGTTCTCTCTTACTCTCTCTCTCTCTCTCTCTATCTCTCTCTCTGTCTCTATCTCTCTCTGTCTCTATCTATCTATCTCTCTTTCTCTCTCTCTCTCTCTCTGTCTCTATCTCTCTCTCTGTCTCTATCTCTCTCTGTCTCTATCTATCTATCTCTCTTTCTCTCTCTCTCTCTCTGTCTCTATCTCTCTCTCTCTGTCTCTATCTCTCTCTGTCTCTATCTCTCTCTCTCTCTCTGTCATTGGTCAGTGATTTGGAACGAAGATCAAGTTGAATAAACCTCCTCTGTCTTCCATCAGTTTTGTCTCGAGTAAGTCCTTTTGAAAGTATAATTAAAAGGCTTTGATTACAGGAAGACATGCCTACGATCTAGGGAGGATCACGTGGGGTCGCGTACAAGGCTATCCGTTCTGTTCCAGTTACCGTTTGGATGGTGCTATCCCCCCTCTATAATTCCATCTGCTCTCGAGTCACTGCGTTGTTCTGGATGGGGTTTAATGAATACCGGGGCAATGTTCGAATGCCGTTAACTCCATAGCATCACTTTCATTATAGATATTGCAAACTTTTTGACCGAGGATTGAACCCTAGTCTCTCGACCCGTTAGCAAACAGTTGAACCATTATGCTCAAATTAATAACGTAAAATTTCAATTCTATGGTCCTGAATCTTTTTTCTTATTTTTTCGAATTTAGTGAAGACATCGAATTTGGTGTTGCATGTCGGTCTAATACAGTAAGTCGACAGTGTTTTGTGCTTAGGATACCCAATATATATATATGGATATAGCACTAAGTTACATTCAGTTCCAAGTGAAAGTCATCTGAAGGTTGAGGGTTCAATCCTCGGTGCGGGCGATACAGAAGAATTGCGAATTACTGGCTGACAGAACAAGTGCATGCTACCCCCGTGGATTAAATAAAGAGTTCCGTTCGAAATTCCGTTCAGATTTCCGAGTTTGACAGAAATATTCCCGAGTTCGACAGATACACCTGAAGAAGGCCAGAGGTTACAGCGGCCGAAGCGTTGTGATGATAACACTCAAGATGAGAAATGTAGTCCGAATAACCAAAATTATGCAAAAGTAAAAGCGTTCAATACTAAATGAAATATCCACGCTCTGGTTTAGGGTTAGGGTTAGGGTTAGGGTTGGGGTTGGGGTTAGGGTTAGGGTTAGGGTTAGGGTTAGTGTTAGGGTTAGAGTTAGGGTAAGGGTTGGGGTTGGGGTTAGGGTTAGGGTTAGGGTTGGGGTTAGGGTTAGGGTTAGGGTTGGGGTTAGGGTTAGGGTTGGGGTTAGGGTTAGGGTTAGGGTTAGGGTTAGGGTTGGGGTTAGGGTTAGGGTTGGGGTTGGGGTTAGGGTTAGGGTTAGGGTTAGGGTTCGGGTTAGGGTTGGGGTTGGGGTTGGGGTTAGGGTTAGGGTTAGGGTTAGGGTTAGGGTTAGGGTTGGGGTTAGGGTTGGGGTTGGGGTTAGGGTTAGGGTTGGGGTTAGGGTTGGGGTTAGGGTTAGGGTTAGGGTTAGGGTTGGGTTAGGGTTAAGGTTAGGGTTAGGGTTAGGGTTAGGGTTGGGTTGGGTTCGGGTTAGGGTTAGGGTTAGGGTTCAGGTTGGGTTAGGTTAGGGTTAGGGTTCAGGTTGGACAACAAGAAAGATAACTTTATAATCTGGAAGATCGACTGACTGACCAGTGAGGAGAATAAACCGTCCATAGATTGATATATAATTTTCTTAGTGGAGACAGCGACTGACAATAATAAGTAAATCAATTTTGGCAGAGGCGAAAATAAATCCTGAAAATGACCCTCTTTATTGTCCGCTCGGTGACCCGTGAATAACGATGACAGCAGGCTTCTCATTTGGAGCCGTTTCTACAGTAGAACAGTTCGACTGCAAAACGCGATAAATCCAATTAGTTACAAATTGCTACCTTAAACAATAAAACAGTCGAATAAATCAAATATAGCCTTTGACTAAAAGTTTATTTTGATTGAAAGCAAAGAGAAATTATGGCGTTATCATCTTCTTCTAATATATAAAGTAAAGACGTTGTTTCCCCTGTACCTTCTCAGAGTATAGGAAAATAACCACATGCATCACAGACTACTAAACTCACCACTATACTACACTTATTCACTCGAGCGTGTTTTAGTAAAGTTGTTATTATTTTTTCCAACCTAACACTAAATATTACATTTGGCCCACTATTTACGACTCTCCGCCAAACCAACTCCATATAGGTGGTAGCAAAAACTTTTCTCCCTAACAATTCTGTACTGTCATACTACTCATCAACACCGGGAAGTAATACACACAGTTTAATTTTCACAAAACACCCGTTCTTATTTATTATTTGCCTGGTATTAATTTAACACGTATGGCAATAATGAAGCTTTGGTTAATTGGCCTATGTTCACAAGTGTTTGTAGACCGAAACAGTGGCGCAATCGGTAAGAAGGTAGGTTTCATGATCGTCAGTTTTAGCGTTCGATCCCATTCTACTCTACCACTTTTTTTCTTTTTCTTTAAATTTAAAACATTCGCCAACACGGTAGACGGGGAAGGAAAAACAATAGGCCGTTGCTTTTTTTATTCGACGTCATGCAATAGGCAGTACTTTCTCCCGTGCAACACCGAGCGACGGGTTCCCGCTAGTACAGGGTGGGCCAAAATAAGGGTCCTATCTTTAAATTTGAATAACTTGAATTTGAATAACTTCCACAAAATAAAAGTTAAACTCACCAAACTTTATGTGTGTGTAGACTGACCCTTCCGAGATTTTTTGAAATAAACAAAACAAATTTTAGCCGAAAAACACTTCTTAAAACTTACAAAAACTAAAGTATTGTTTTTTACACTGTTTTGAGTTTTTTAAGCAAAAATAATGTTTTCTAAATGAGGGTGCGTTCCTTAGGGCTAATACGGCTCATGCTTGCTTCGGAAGGGGTCCTTTACTTATTCTAAAAAAAAAAAATTTTTTAAATCAATAAATAAAAAAGTTATGAATTTTTAAAAATAGAACCCTTATTTTTGCCCACCCTGTATTATGTAAAACATGACTTTGGGGTATAGTCGAGTGTTCACATGGAACACTTTTCGTAGTGATCGTTTCGTCATTTTTGTAAATGGCGTTTATCGCGTTTTGCAGTCGAACTCTTCTACTGTTTTTTTTCTTCTTTTTTCTCTATCGAAGAAGAAAAGACATAAAACAACAACAAGATATCGATCTAAAGCCTCCCCCCCCATTTTTAGTTCGATATATCATGTTCGTTTCCTTTCAATATTCTTCCTCAAAGGTCATCGATGTCATCTACATAAGTAAAAACGTGTCTGACTAATATAGATCAGAATTCTATTCTGCGACCCTTTAGTCTATTTTCATCATTCTCTGACAGAATCATTATTACTCGCGGCATAGTTGCGTTGAAACACCGGTTCTGGTTAGATCACCGAAGTTAAGCGACGTGGAACCTGGCCAGTACCAGATGGGTGACCATTTAGGAATGTTAGGCGTTGTATATCATCTTCCCAGTAGGGGTGGGACGTAATGGGTGAAAATTTCAGATTCATGCGAGTAGTATTTTTTTGTGTTCATTTATACATAAATAACACTAAACAATCAGACATTTTGAAAATTTTACAAAATTCAGAAGGGGTGGGACGTATTGGGTGAAAATTTCAGATTCATGCGAGTAGTATTTTTTTGTGTTCATTTATACATAAATAACACTAAACAATCAAACATTTTGAAAATTTTGCAAAATTCAGAATGGGTGAAAATTTCAGATTCATGCGAGTAGTATTTTTTTGTGTTCATTTATACATAAATAACACTAAACAATCAAACATTTTGAAAATTTTGCAAAATTCAGAATGGGTGGGACGTAATGGGTGAAAATTTAAGATTCATGCGAGTAGTATTTTTTTGTGTTCATTTATACATAAATAACACTAAACAATCAAACATTTTGAAAATTTTGCAAAATTCAGAAGGGGTGGGACGTAATGGGTGAAAATTTCAGGTTCATGTGAGTAGTATTTTTTTGTGTTCATTTATATATAAATAACACTAAACAATCAAACATTTTGAAAATTTTGCAAAATTCAGAAGGGGTGGGACGTAATGGGTGAAAATTTCAGATTCATGTGAGTAGTATTTTTTTGTGTTCATTTATACATAAATAACACTAAACAATCAAACATTTTGAAAATTTTGCAAAATTCAGAAGGGGTGGGACGTAATGGGTGAAAATTTCAGATTCATGCGAGTAGTATTTTTTTGTGTTCATTTATACATAAATAACACTAAACAATCAAACATTTTGAAAATTTTGCAAAATTCAGAAGGGGTGGGACGTAATGGGTGAAAATTTAAGATTCATGCGAGTAGTATTTTTTTGTGTTCATTTATACATAAATAACACTAAACAATCAAACATTTTGAAAATTTTGCAAAATTCAGAAGGGGTGGGACGTAATGGGTGAAAATTTCAGGTTCATGTGAGTAGTATTTTTTTGTGTTCATTTATATATAAATAACACTAAACAATCAAACATTTTGAAAATTTTGCAAAATTCAGAAGGGGTGGGACGTAATGGGTGAAAATTTCAGATTCATGTGAGTAGTATTTTTTTGTGTTCATTTATACATAAATAACACTAAACAATCAAACATTTTGAAAATTTTGCAAAATTCAGAAGGGGTGGGACGTAATGGGTGAAAATTTCAGATTCATGCGAGTAGTATTTTTTTGTGTTCATTTATACATAAATAACACTAAACAATCAAACATTTTGAAAATTTTGCAAAATTCAGAAGGGGTGGGACGTAATGGGTGAAAATTTCAGATTCATGCGAGTAGTATTTTTTTGTGTTCATTTATACATAAATAACACTAAACAATCAAACATTTTGAAAATTTTGCAAAATTCAGAAGGTGCAGGCCAAAAATAGCCGTTAGGGCTCCACGGGACTCAAAATCCATCATTTTTCGGTGAAAAAGTGGTTTCATGCAACATTGCAGGTCCTAAAACATCCTCAAAAGCTATGAATGGATATAGATGGTTAAATCTGATATAGTACTTTAATTTAGGACCATTTTCAGGCTGTGAAAGGGTTTTCATGAATGTAAAATAGCCAAAAACTATTGGCCTGCACCTTCTGAATTTTGCAAAATGTTCAAAATGTTTGATTGTTTAGTGTTATTTATGTATAAATGAACACAAAAAATACTACTCGCATGAATCTGAAATTTTCACCCATTACATCCCACCCCTATTCCCATGACCGAGATATACATGTGACTGCGGGACTGCTTGTGAATTTGATATTCACTGTATACTGTCCCCTTCGGAGGAAGACGCCATAGCCCACCATGAGCTAAATACCACACTAGGAAAACACTCATTGCATGTGATAAACGCATTACGCATTTTGAATTCTAAACGCTATGGTTCGTTCGAAAAAAGAAGAAAAACATGTTTTTTCACATCACAAACGCATCAAATATTTTAAATATTGTACTTGTATTTTATTTCTTCAAATCAATTGCCTCATGGAAGTCTTTAAATAAAGACGAAAAGTTGATGAATATATACATTTTTTACATTTTATTTTCCATCGCGTTGGAATATTATTTCCATAATTTCCATAATATCCATAACATAATATAATTTCCATAATTTCCATAACATATATATATATATATATATATATATATATATATATATATATATATGTGTATTTTTATGTAATTATTTTTATTGGTGATTGCAGCGTTCGCTATTTTTTGGATTACTATTATTTCGATTGTCTCACTTTCTAAGTGATTATGATTTAATGTACGAATAAAATTAATAAAAATGTGTGTATATATATGTATATATATGTATATATATATATATATATATATACATATATGTATATATATGTATATATATATATATATATATATATATATATATATATATATATATAGTCTAAAGAAGCTTTGAGTCATTAAAAAAAAAAAAAAAAAATGTAAAATGCAGTTTAAATTCCCAGACAAACTAACTAAATCCAAGATATTGCAGACTTAACATTCGTTGGAAAATTAATAAATGAGAAAATATAAGTAAAAAAAAAAAGAAAAAAAAAAAAGAAAAAAAAAAGAAAAAAAAAAGGGGGGGGGGTAATTATCTAAGAGTGAAACAAAAACAGGAGACCTTAAGCGTCTAATATTAACACGGGGATCATCAGCTGTTTACCATGTAACTGTTTCGGAGATTTGCTGAACATTGCATTATTAGTCACTTTTAACTTTATAGGACTATTTTTCGTTAATATGTACGTATAAAATAAATAAAAATATATATTAACAAAAAATACGTCCTTTAAAGTTAAGGGCGACTAATAATGCAATTTTCTGCATCTTAATCACTTAGAAAGTGAGACAATCGAAATAATAGTAAGCAAAAAAAAAAAACAACGAACGCTACAATCACCAATAAAAATGATTACATAAAAATACATTAAATATTTAGGTGATTAAAATCGTACTTATTTCTAGACAGGGCGTCTTGGTCTAATGGTAAAGACGCTGGACTTTAATCAACAATATCGTAGCTTCGATCCCGGTCTAAGTTAGCCATTCTGATGACGGAAGTGAGCCAGAAACACGTGTCCATGGATTACTTTTATG
>OY744555.1:10469670-10509670 GCA_963556195.1 Sepiola atlantica
TAAGCCAAACAGCAACAATGTCACTGTATGACTGATTGCCGACGACGTATCCTCGACTGATAAGAACACACCTACTCAGCCTTTGCCACGTAAGTATTTTTTCGTACGTATGTCTACGTATTGTTGATTCAGAAACTACTGATCGCTCGTCTAGACGACCCAATTAAAGAGTTAGAGAACACATACGAGAAAATAGATAGGTTGACACTGATGCCATAACTGAATGATTCACTCATCACCCACTAAACTATCAACCTATTCCTTTACGCCCGCTCTCACTCTATGTTGATTCAACCACTCTCTAATATTTCTGAATATCTCTTTGAGCATTTATAGAAAAGTGACTCTCTTTTTTCAGCGTTGCCATCTAATTTACATAAAGTTTGTACACACCACATACACGTATGTAAATTAGATGGCAAAATAATGAGTATATTAAGTTTATTATGTAGTATAGCACTCTTACTTAGGGCATTACTCGTTTACTATTTAGTCCCGGAAAGGGCCGTGGCAGTTCACATTTAATACTCGTCATTTTTAAAGCATCATAAATCACATAGTTCATATATTGTTTGCATACATTTAGATTTCTCTCTCGACGTGTAGAGGGTCGTGTCGTCTAGTGGATGAATTCTTTCCGCCTTCCTTCCTGCCGTGAACCACGCCGTCCGGTGTCTGCAACAAAAAGCGCCATGACGCACTCCGAAGACAAACAATCCTCTTAGCTTTCAATTCCTTTTATTACAAGCGTTGTTATTTATCGGACTGGGCCATTCACTACGTCGAGAGAGAGAGGGGAGAGAGAGAGAGAGAGCAAATCACTACTTAACAATTATGTTCTTAATCATTCATAGAGGGGGAAAAGGATATCTCTCCCTTGTATTTTCTTAAGGAAATATTTCCCTTAAATCAAATTGCTGACTACATCAAAATCATGTCTGATAGGTTCGCCTCCAAAACCCAGACTGACGAAACTCGCTTCTCACGAAGAACGAGTGACGTCACGGATCCATCTGTTTCCCACGCAAGTGCCTGTGACGTCACAGTCTCTCGCAGGTGCACACTGACCCTTGATCCGGGATCTCGTCACACGGTAACCATGTCACGTCTGTTAGCTCTGACTGTGAGAACAGGCCCCATTCGGCACTCGATTGCACCCGTGCTACTCGCGCAAGTCCCACCAACGATTTCCAACAGATACGTCCATTCCCATGGGGCCATTATCCAACAGTTACGAAAGCTGCAAAAAAGTACATAGAAGACATTGCCAAGGCTGCTGCATAGAAGGTTGGCTCCCACTACTGAGCTAGTAAACTTGTCACACCTGACATTATCCTATATCTCTACAAAGCCACTATCCGCCCATGCATGGAGTATTGTTTGCACATCTGGGCTTGTGCACCATCCACTAGTCTCTCCCTCTTAGAAAAGGTCCAAAAAAGACTCGCTAATCTAATAGGTCCCTCACTATCCAACAAGCTCCAGCCCCTGTCCCATCACCGCAATGTTGCATCCTTGTGCTTTTTTTTACAAATACTTCAATGGATTGTGCTCCGATGAACTTGCTGCTCTGGTGCCCCCTCGACGTAAATACACTCGACCAACTCGACAAGCAGCTAAATCCCATCCATTCACTGTGGAGGTCCCTAGATACTGGAGAGCTTTCTACTCCAATAGCTTCTTTCCTAGTGCTGCCGACTTTTGGAACTCTCTCCTGTTCCCTGTTTCCCCGAATGTACCGATATGCAGACATTACAAAACTGATGTCAGCAAGCATCTCGCTGCACAGCTCCCAATTTAGAATGACTCCCTAAACTTTCACCCTAATTCTCGGTAGCCCCTTGTTTGAGGTGAACTATGTTAAAAATTAAAAAAATTCGAATAAAATCAAAGTATAATAAATAGTAGCTGTTGTGACCCAACGGGTCAAATATCATATGAGATTGTCCGTATCTGGTTAGGACCCGTTATTCGTATAACTTTGTTGAGTTATAGCAAGAAGAATTGAGAGAGAGAAATAGTTTGGAAATGAAGGTTTATTGAGAGAGAAAAAGTAAGCATAGACAGACAGACACACACACAGACACAAAGACAGACAGATAGACAGACAGATAGCGAGTATGGTCGTGTGCTACCATTAGCTGTTTTTGTCGTCCTTAAGATATTTTGTCAGCGACCGTGCGCGTCAACATCCAAACTTGGTCTCTTTTAAAATCTAACCATTCTTTCTCGCTTTCGTCCCACGTGACGTCACATCCGTGGACCCCTCTCCGCATATAATTCCGAGCCTTGGCCCCTCTGTTCTTACTTGTCAAATCTCATCCTGGTGTCATATCACTTCAGAACACACCCTATGACCCTCTCCGTTTCACAGACAGCAAGGTCGTTTGCAATCGCACTTATTCACATGTGCTAAAATCTAGACTCGAAAAACAGACACACCCGTTATCCAAGCTAAGAATTGATCATATTTTTCCGCTACGTGTTATAATGGTGACAGTTATAGAAAGTTTCTATTAATTAGTGATATTATTTTAATATATATTAGCGGGGGTAACGCTGTGGTGTCCTGATTGTCTAACATGTGATTAATTAATCAAGGGAGGCGCGAGAGCGCTCTATCCCTTAATAGACTACACGAATGGCCTATGCTGGAAATCTCATTTCTTTGATCAATCATAACTCTAAAACTAATAAACCTAATTAGTTAAAACTTTGCACAAAATTTTTATTTGATAGGTTCTATAATGTGTAGAATTTCAGCATCATTAGTCAAGGCAACCCAGAGATCCAGAAAGTTCAATCATGAAATCATGTTATATGTGTGTACGTACGTACGTATGTGCCACCCTGTATCTCATCAACTATTTGTTGGATTCAGCTGATTTTTGGCAGAGATAGAGGTTCTATGGTCTAGTTGCTGGCATTTTAATTTCAGTTTACCATATACCTTAGTTTTCCAGAAAATTCCAAAAAACCTTTAAAATGACCAGTATTCATACACTTTATTCTATATCTTATCAACCATTTGATGGATTCAGCTGATTTTTGGCAAATATAGAGGTTCTAGTGTCTAGTTGATAGCATTTTAATTTTAGTTTACCATATACCTTGATTAGTCAAACTACCAACTATATCAGTTATGAGAAGGCATTGTATTGAGGCATAGCCTTTACAAAAGTATTGACATTCCATGAAAAATGTCAGTATATTGAAATCATATGCCCTTAATAGGGTTAAGATGAAAATTCATATACACTAAATGTACAAAAGAAAGGAAATTCCCAAATTTTTACACTTTTATCGTCATTAAGGGTATGCGAGTACAACAGGGCTATGTATTTTACTGGTAGGAATTTTTCTTCAGCGCACCTCACACACTTCATCCACTCATGCGTAGAGATTTATACTGTAGTGATGTGATAATGAAATGGTTTGGTTGATATGTAGTTATACCCTTAATGACAATAAAAGTGTAAAAATTTGGGAATTTCCTTGCTTTTGTACATTTAGTGTGTATGAATTTTCATCTTAATCCTATTAAGGGCATATGATTTCAGTATACTGGCATTTTTCATGGAATGTCACTACTTTTGTAAAGGCTATGCCTCAATACAATGGTCATTTTTAAGGTTTTTTGGAATTTTCTGGAAAACTGAAATTAAAATGCCATCAACTAGACCCTAGAACCCCTATCTCTGCCAAAAATCAGCTGAATCCATCTTTACCCTATTAAGGGCATATGATTTCAGTATACTGGCATTTTTCATGGAATGGACCATAGAATTTGTTTTGAATCGGATAAATCAATTCATTGTGAAACAAGTCTACGTTTCTACCGTCAAACGATCAGAATCAGTGATTTATTTGAAAGTAAATCATTCGGATATCGATCTGCAAGAATGTTTCTTTCTGTCTGTCCGGATGTTGGCACGGATGCCTCGGATCAAACGATTCATACCTACATAAGGTTTTATTTTTTTTTTATTCTTTGCTTTGCAAGATTTGTTCATTTCCTTATTTTGTGTCGTTTTATTTCTGTGTTATTATCCGCACACAAATTCTTTTCTTTTCTTATCTGTGTGGCAAAAGTGTGGCAAATTTGTTTTCAGCTTCAGTGCAAACTCTCAGAAACACTTGCTCTCATAGATATCCGAGTGTACCACCAAATGTCTCCTTTATCTCTCAAACGTGGAAATCAGGACAAGAATTCATCTAGTCTGGTGGAGTATCACACTAAGTGCTGTTATTTCAGGTGGAATTAGTAAAGAAGTGAAGCACATTAATTTTCCTCTCTCCCCAATTGACCAGTTTACTATGTGATATAGCATATCTTTCTTGTGGTCTCTTGGTCTTACTGGAGATCAGGACAAGAATTCATCTAGTCTGGTGGAGTATCACACTAAGTGCTGTTATTTCAGGTGGAATTAGTAAAGAAGTGAAGCACATTAATTTTCCTCTCTCCCCAATTGACCAGTTTACTATGTGATATAGCATATCTTTCTTGTGGTCTCTTGGTCTTTCCGGAAATGAGGACAAGAATTCATCTAGTCTGGTGGAGTATCACACTAAGTGCTGTTATTTCAGGTGGAATTAGTAAAGAAGTGAAGCACATTAATTTTCCTCTCTCCCCAATTGACCAGTTTACTATGTGATATAGCATATCTTTCTTGTGGTCTCTTGGTCTTACCAGAAATCAGGACAAGAATTCATCTAGTCTGGTGGAGTATCACACTAAGTGCTGTTATTTCAGGTGGAATTAGTAAAGAAGTGAAGCACATTAATTTTCCTCTCTCCCCAATTGACCAGTTTACTATGTGATATAGCGTATCTTTCTTGTGGTCTCTTGGTCTGACCGGAAATCAGGACAAGAATTCATCTAGTCTGGTGGAGTATCACACTAAGTGCTGTTATTTCAGGTGGAATTAGTAAAGAAGTGAAGCACATTAATTTTCCTCTCTCCCCAATTGACCAGTTTACTATGTGATATAGCATATCTTTCTTGTGGTCTCTTGGTCTTACTGGAGATCAGGACAAGAATTCATCTAGTCTGGTGGAGTATCACACTAAGTGCTGTTATTTCAGGTGGAATTAGTAAAGAAGTGAAGCACATTAATTTTCCTCTCTCCCCAATTGACCAGTTTACTATGTGATATAGCATATCTTTCTTGTGGTCTCTTGGTCTTACTGGAGATCAGGACAAGAATTCATCTAGTCTGGTGGAGTATCACACTAAGTGCTGTTATTTCAGGTGGAATTAGTAAAGAAGTGAAGCACATTAATTTTCCTCTCTCCCCAATTGACCAGTTTACTATGTGATATAGCATATCTTTCTTGTGGTCTCTTGGTCTTACTGGAGATCAGGACAAGAATTCATCTAGTCTGGTGGAGTATCACACTAAGTGCTGTTATTTCAGGTGGAATTAGTAAAGAAGTGAAGCACATTAATTTTCCTCTCTCCCCAATTGACCAGTTTACTATGTGATATAGCATATCTTTCTTGTGGTCTCTTGGTCTTTCCGGAAATGAGGACAAGAATTCATCTAGTCTGGTGGAGTATCACACTAAGTGCTGTTATTTCAGGTGGAATTAGTAAAGAAGTGAAGCACATTAATTTTCCTCTCTCCCCAATTGACCAGTTTACTATGTGATATAGCGTATCTTTCTTGTGGTCTCTTGGTCTGACCGGAAATCAGGACAAGAATTCATCTAGTCTGGTGGAGTATCACACTAAGTGCTGTTATTTCAGGTGGAATTAGTAAAGAAGTGAAGCACATTAATTTTCCTCTCTCTCCAATTGACCAGTTTACTATGTGATATAGCGTATCTTTCTTGTGGTCTCTTGGTCTTACCGGAAATGAGGACAAGAATTCATCTAGTCTGGTGGAGTATCACACTAAGTGCTGTTATTTCAGGTGGAATTAGTAAAGAAGTGAAGCACATTAATTTTCCTCTCTCCCCAATTGACCAGTTTACTATGTGATATAGCATATCTTTCTTGTGGTCTCTTCGTCTTACCGGAAATCAGGACAAGAATTCATCTAGTCTGGTGGAGTATCACACTAAGTGCTGTTATTTCAGGTGGAATTAGTAAAGAAGTGAAGCACATTAATTTTCCTCTCTCCCCAATTGACCAGTTTACTATGTGATATAGCATATCTTTCTTGTGGTCTCTTGGTCTTACCGGAAATGAGGACAAGAATTCATCTAGTCTGGTGGAGTATCACACTAAGTGCTGTTATTTCAGGTGGAATTAGTAAAGAAGTGAAGCACATTAATTTTCCTCTCTCCCCAATTGACCAGTTTACTATGTGATATAGCATATCTTTCTTGTGGTCTCTTGGTCTTACCGGAAATCAGGACAAGAATTCATCTAGTCTGGTGGAGTATCACACTAAGTGCTGTTATTTCAGGTGGAATTAGTAAAGAAGTGAAGCACATTAATTTTCCTCTCTCCCCAATTGACCAGTTTACTATGTGATATAGCATATCTTTCTTGTGGTCTCTTCGTCTTACCGGAAATCAGGACAAGAATTCATCTAGTCTGGTGGAGTATCACACTAAGTGCTGTTATTTCAGGTGGAATTAGTAAAGAAGTGAAGCACATTAATTTTCCTCTCTCCCCAATTGACTAGTTTACTATGTGATATAGCATATCTTTCTTGTGGTCTCTTGGTCTTACCGGAAATCAGGACAAGAATTCATCTAGTCTGGTGGAGTATCACACTAAGTGCTGTTATTTCAGGTGGAATTAGTAAAGAAGTGAAGCACATTAATTTTCCTCTCTCCCCAATTGACCAGTTTACTATGTGATATAGCATATCTTTCTTGTGGTCTCTTGGTCTTACCGGAAATCAGGACAAGAATTCATCTAGTCTGGTGGAGTATCACACTAAGTGCTGTTATTTCAGGTGGAATTAGTAAAGAAGTGAAGCACATTAATTTTCCTCTCTCCCCAATTGACCAGTTTACTATGTGATATAGCATATCTTTCTTGTGGTCTCTTGGTCTTACCGGAAATGAGGACAAGAATTCATCTAGTCTGGTGGAGTATCACACTAAGTGCTGTTATTTCAGGTGGAATTAGTAAAGAAGTGAAGCACATTAATTTTCCTCTCTCCCCAATTGACCAGTTTACTATGTGATATAGCATATCTTTCTTGTGGTCTCTTGGTCTTACCGGAAATCAAGACAAGAATTCATCTAGTCTGGTGGAGTATCACACTAAGTGCTGTTATTTCAGGTGGAATTAGTAAAGAAGTGAAGCACATTAATTTTCCTCTCTCCCCAATTGACCAGTTTACTATGTGATATAGCATATCTTTCTTGTGGTCTCTTGGTCTTAACGGGAATCAGGACAAGAATTCATCTAGTCTGGTGGACTATCACACTAAGTGCTGTTATTTCAGGTGGAATTAGTAAAGAAGTGAAGCACATTAATTTTCCTCTCTCCCCAATTGACCAGTTTACTATGTGATATAGCATATCTTTCTTGTGGTCTCTTGGTCTTACCGGAAATGAGGACAAGAATTCATCTAGTCTGGTGGAGTATCACACTAAGTGCTGTTATTTCAGGTGGAATTAGTAAAGAAGTGAAGCACATTAATTTTCCTCTCTCCCCAATTGACCAGTTTACTATGTGATATAGCATATCTTTCTTGTGGTCTCTTGGTCTTACCGGAAATCAAGACAAGAATTCATCTAGTCTGGTGGAGTATCACACTAAGTGCTGTTATTTCAGGTGGAATTAGTAAAGAAGTGAAGCACATTAATTTTCCTCTCTCCCCAATTGACCAGTTTACTATGTGATATAGCATATCTTTCTTGTGGTCTCTTGGTCTTAACGGGAATCAGGACAAGAATTCATCTAGTCTGGTGGACTATCACACTAAGTGCTGTTATTTCAGGTGGAATTAGTAAAGAAGTGAAGCACATTAATTTTCCTCTCTCCCCAATTGACCAGTTTACTATGTGATATAGCATATCTTTCTTGTGGTCTCTTGGTCTTACCGGAAATCAAGACAAGAATTCATCTAGTCTGGTGGAGTATCACACTAAGTGCTGTTATTTCAGGTGGAATTAGTAAAGAAGTGAAGCACATTAATTTTCCTCTCTCCCCAATTGACCAGTTTATTATGTGATATAGCATATCTTTCTTGTGGTCTCTTGGTCTTACCGGAAATGAGTACAAGAATTCATCTAGTCTGGTGGAGTATCACACTAAGTGCTGTTATTTCAGGTGGAATTAGTAAAGAAGTGAAGCACATTAATTTTCCTCTCTCCCCAATTGACCAGTTTACTATGTGATATAGCATATCTTTCTTGTGGTCTCTTGGTCTTACCGGAAATCAGGACAAGAATTCATCTAGTCTGGTGGAGTATCACACTAAGTGCTGTTATTTCAGGTGGAATTAGTAAAGAAGTGAAGCACATTAATTTTCCTCTCTCCCCAATTGACCAGTTTACTATGTGATATAGCATATCTTTCTTGTGGTCTCTTGGTCTTACCGGAAATCAGGACAAGAATTCATCTAGTCTGGTGGAGTATCACACTAAGTGCTGTTATTTCAGGTGGAATTAGTAAAGAAGTGAAGCACATTAATTTTCCTCTCTCCCCAATTGACCAGTTTACTATGTGATATAGCATATCTTTCTTGTGGTCTCTTGGTCTTACCGGAAATGAGGGACAAGAATTCATCTAGTCTGGTGGAGTATCACACTAAGTGCTGTTATTTCAGGTGGAATTAGTAAAGAAGTGAAGCACATTAATTTTCCTCTCTCCCCAATTGACCAGTTTACTATGTGATATAGCATATCTTTCTTGTGGTCTCTTGGTCTTACCGGAAAAATCAGGACAAGAATTCATCTAGTCTGGTGGAGTATCACACTAAGTGCTGTTATTTCAGGTGGAATTAGTAAAGAAGTGAAGCACATTAATTTTCCTCTCTCCCCAATTGACCAGTTTACTATGTGATATAGCATATCTTTCTTGTGGTCTCTTGGTCTTACCGGAAATCAAGACAAGAATTCATCTAGTCTGGTGGAGTATCACACTAAGTGCTGTTATTTCAGGTGGAATTAGTAAAGAAGTGAAGCACATTAATTTTCCTCTCTCCCCAATTGACCAGTTTACTATGTGATATAGCATATCTTTCTTGTGGTCTCTTGGTCTTACCGGGAAATCAGGACAAGAATTCATCTAGTCTGGTGGAGTATCACACTAAGTGCTGTTATTTCAGGTGGAATTAGTAAAGAAGTGAAGCACATTAATTTTCCTCTCTCCCCAATTGACCAGTTTACTATGTGATATAGCATATCTTTCTTGTGGTCTCTTGGTCTTACCGGAAATCAGGACAAGAATTCATCTAGTCTGGTGGAGTATCACACTAAGTGCTGTTATTTCAGGTGGAATTAGTAAAGAAGTGAAGCACATTAATTTTCCTCTCTCCCCAATTGACCAGTTTACTATGTGATATAGCATATCTTTCTTGTGGTCTCTTGGTCTTACCGGAAATCAGGACAAGAATTCATCTAGTCTGGTGGAGTATCACACTAAGTGCTGTTATTTCAGGTGGAATTAGTAAAGAAGTGAAGCACATTAATTTTCCTCTCTCCCCAATTGACCAGTTTACTATGTGATATAGCATATCTTTCTTGTGGTCTCTTGGTCTTACCGGAAATCAGGACAAGAATTCATCTAGTCTGGTGGAGTATCACACTAAGTGCTGTTATTTCAGGTGGAATTAGTAAAGAAGTGAAGCACATTAATTTTCCTCTCTCCCCAATTGACCAGTTTACTATGTGATATAGCATATCTTTCTTGTGGTCTCTTGGTCTTACCGGAAATCAGGACAAGAATTCATCTAGTCTGGTGGAGTATCACACTAAGTGCTGTTATTTCAGGTGGAATTAGTAAAGAAGTGAAGCACATTAATTTTCCTCTCTCCCCAATTGACCAGTTTACTATGTGATATAGCATATCTTTCTTGTGGTCTCTTGGTCTTACCGGAAATCAGGACAAGAATTCATCTAGTCTGGTGGAGTATCACACTAAGTGCTGTTATTTCAGGTGGAATTAGTAAAGAAGTGAAGCACATTAATTTTCCTCTCTCCCCAATTGACCAGTTTACTATGTGATATAGCATATCTTTCTTGTGGTCTCTTGGTCTTACCGGAAATCAGGACAAGAATTCATCTAGTCTGGTGGAGTATCACACTAAGTGCTGTTATTTCAGGTGGAATTAGTAAAGAAGTGAAGCACATTAATTTTCCTCTCTCCCCAATTGACCAGTTTACTATGTGATATAGCATATCTTTCTTGTGGTCTCTTGGTCTTACCGGAAATCAGGACAAGAATTCATCTAGTCTGGTGGAGTATCACACTAAGTGCTGTTATTTCAGGTGGAATTAGTAAAGAAGTGAAGCACATTAATTTTCCTCTCTCCCCAATTGACCAGTTTACTATGTGATATAGCATATCTTTCTTGTGGTCTCTTGGTCTTACCGGAAATCAGGACAAGAATTCATCTAGTCTGGTGGAGTATCACACTAAGTGCTGTTATTTCAGGTGGAATTAGTAAAGAAGTGAAGCACATTAATTTTCCTCTCTCCCCAATTGACCAGTTTACTATGTGATATAGCATATCTTTCTTGTGGTCTCTTGGTCTTACCGGAAATCAGGACAAGAATTCATCTAGTCTGGTGGAGTATCACACTAAGTGCTGTTATTTCAGGTGGAATTAGTAAAGAAGTGAAGCACATTAATTTTCCTCTCTCCCCAATTGACCAGTTTACTATGTGATATAGCATATCTTTCTTGTGGTCTCTTGGTCTTACTGGGAAATCAGGACAAGAATTCATCTAGTCTGGTGGAGTATCACACTAAGTGCTGTTATTTCAGGTGGAATTAGTAAAGAAGTGAAGCACATTAATTTTCCTCTCTCCCCAATTGACCAGTTTACTATGTGATATAGCATATCTTTCTTGTGGTCTCTTGGTCTTACCGGAAATCAGGACAAGAATTCATCTAGTCTGGTGGAGTATCACACTAAGTGCTGTTATTTCAGGTGGAATTAGTAAAGAAGTGAAGCACATTAATTTTCCTCTCTCCCCAATTGACCAGTTTACTATGTGATATAGCATATCTTTCTTGTGGTCTCTTGGTCTTACCGGAAATGAGGACAAGAATTCATCTAGTCTGGTGGAGTATCACACTAAGTGCTGTTATTTCAGGTGGAATTAGTAAAGAAGTGAAGCACATTAATTTTCCTCTCTCCCCAATTGACCAGTTTACTATGTGATATAGCATATCTTTCTTGTGGTCTCTTGGTCTTACCGGAAATCAGGACAAGAATTCATCTAGTCTGGTGGAGTATCACACTAAGTGCTGTTATTTCAGGTGGAATTAGTAAAGAAGTGAAGCACATTAATTTTCCTCTCTCCCCAATTGACCAGTTTACTATGTGATATAGCATATCTTTCTTGTGGTCTCTTGGTCTTACCGGAAATCAGGACAAGAATTCATCTAGTCTGGTGGAGTATCACACTAAGTGCTGTTATTTCAGGTGGAATTAGTAAAGAAGTGAAGCACATTAATTTTCCTCTCTCCCCAATTGACCAGTTTACTATGTGATATAGCATATCTTTCTTGTGGTCTCTTGGTCTTACCGGAAATCAGGACAAGAATTCATCTAGTCTGGTGGAGTATCACACTAAGTGCTGTTATTTCAGGTGGAATTAGTAAAGAAGTGAAGCACATTAATTTTCCTCTCTCCCCAATTGACCAGTTTACTATGTGATATAGCATATCTTTCTTGTGGTCTCTTGGTCTTACCGGAAATCAGGACAAGAATTCATCTAGTCTGGTGGAGTATCACACTAAGTGCTGTTATTTCAGGTGGAATTAGTAAAGAAGTGAAGCACATTAATTTTCCTCTCTCCCCAATTGACCAGTTTACTATGTGATATAGCATATCTTTCTTGTGGTCTCTTGGTCTTACTGGAAATCAGGACAAGAATTCATCTAGTCTGGTGGAGTATCACACTAAGTGCTGTTATTTCAGGTGGAATTAGTAAAGAAGTGAAGCACATTAATTTTCCTCTCTCCCCAATTGACCAGTTTACTATGTGATATAGCATATCTTTCTTGTGGTCTCTTGGTCTTACTGGAAATCAGGACAAGAATTCATCTAGTCTGGTGGAGTATCACACTAAGTGCTGTTATTTCAGGTGGAATTAGTAAAGAAGTGAAGCACATTAATTTTCCTCTCTCCCCAATTGACCAGTTTACTATGTGATATAGCATATCTTTCTTGTGGTCTCTTGGTCTTACCGGAAATCAGGACAAGAATTCATCTAGTCTGGTGGAGTATCACACTAAGTGCTGTTATTTCAGGTGGAATTAGTAAAGAAGTGAAGCACATTAATTTTCCTCTCTCCCCAATTGACCAGTTTACTATGTGATATAGCATATCTTTCTTGTGGTCTCTTGGTCTTACCGGAAATCAGGACAAGAATTCATCTAGTCTGGTGGAGTATCACACTAAGTGCTGTTATTTCAGGTGGAATTAGTAAAGAAGTGAAGCACATTAATTTTCCTCTCTCCCCAATTGACCAGTTTACTATGTGATATAGCATATCTTTCTTGTGGTCTCTTGGTCTTACTGGAAATCAGGACAAGAATTCATCTAGTCTGGTGGAGTATCACACTAAGTGCTGTTATTTCAGGTGGAATTAGTAAAGAAGTGAAGCACATTAATTTTCCTCTCTCCCCAATTGACCAGTTTACTATGTGATATAGCATATCTTTCTTGTGGTCTCTTGGTCTTACTGGAAATCAGGACAAGAATTCATCTAGTCTGGTGGAGTATCACACTAAGTGCTGTTATTTCAGGTGGAATTAGTAAAGAAGTGAAGCACATTAATTTTCCTCTCTCCCCAATTGACCAGTTTACTATGTGATATAGCATATCTTTCTTGTGGTCTCTTGGTCTTACTGGAAATCAGGACAAGAATTCATCTAGTCTGGTGGAGTATCACACTAAGTGCTGTTATTTCAGGTGGAATTAGTAAAGAAGTGAAGCACATTAATTTTCCTCTCTCCCCAATTGACCAGTTTACTATGTGATATAGCATATCTTTCTTGTGGTCTCTTGGTCTTACTGGAAATCAGGACAAGAATTCATCTAGTCTGGTGGAGTATCACACTAAGTGCTGTTATTTCAGGTGGAATTAGTAAAGAAGTGAAGCACATTAATTTTCCTCTCTCCCCAATTGACCAGTTTACTATGTGATATAGCATATCTTTCTTGTGGTCTCTTGGTCTTACTGGAAATCAGGACAAGAATTCATCTAGTCTGGTGGAGTATCACACTAAGTGCTGTTATTTCAGGTGGAATTAGTAAAGAAGTGAAGCACATTAATTTTCCTCTCTCCCCAATTGACCAGTTTACTATGTGATATAGCATATCTTTCTTGTGGTCTCTTGGTCTTACTGGAAATCAGGACAAGAATTCATCTAGTCTGGTGGAGTATCACACTAAGTGCTGTTATTTCAGGTGGAATTAGTAAAGAAGTGAAGCACATTAATTTTCCTCTCTCCCCAATTGACCAGTTTACTATGTGATATAGCATATCTTTCTTGTGGTCTCTTGGTCTTACCGGAAATCAGGACAAGAATTCATCTAGTCTGGTGGAGTATCACACTAAGTGCTGTTATTTCAGGTGGAATTAGTAAAGAAGTGAAGCACATTAATTTTCCTCTCTCCCCAATTGACCAGTTTACTATGTGATATAGCATATCTTTCTTGTGGTCTCTTGGTCTTACCGGAAATCAGGACAAGAATTCATCTAGTCTGGTGGAGTATCACACTAAGTGCTGTTATTTCAGGTGGAATTAGTAAAGAAGTGAAGCACATTAATTTTCCTCTCTCCCCAATTGACCAGTTTACTATGTGATATAGCATATCTTTCTTGTGGTCTCTTGGTCTTACCGGAAATCAGGACAAGAATTCATCTAGTCTGGTGGAGTATCACACTAAGTGCTGTTATTTCAGGTGGAATTAGTAAAGAAGTGAAGCACATTAATTTTCCTCTCTCCCCAATTGACCAGTTTACTATGTGATATAGCATATCTTTCTTGTGGTCTCTTGGTCTTACCGGAAATCAGGACAAGAATTCATCTAGTCTGGTGGAGTATCACACTAAGTGCTGTTATTTCAGGTGGAATTAGTAAAGAAGTGAAGCACATTAATTTTCCTCTCTCCCCAATTGACCAGTTTACTATGTGATATAGCATATCTTTCTTGTGGTCTCTTGGTCCTACCGGAAATCAGGACAAGAATTCATCTAGTCTGGTGGAGTATCACACTAAGTGCTGTTATTTCAGGTGGAATTAGTAAAGAAGTGAAGCACATTAATTTTCCTCTCTCCCCAATTGACCAGTTTACTATGTGATATAGCATATCTTTCTTGTGGTCTCTTGGTCTTACCGGAAATGAGGACAAGAATTCATCTAGTCTGGTGGAGTATCACACTAAGTGCTGTTATTTCAGGTGGAATTAGTAAAGAAGTGAAGCACATTAATTTTCCTCTCTCCCCAATTGACCAGTTTACTATGTGATATAGCATATCTTTCTTGTGGTCTCTTGGTCTTACCGGAAATCAGGACAAGAATTCATCTAGTCTGGTGGAGTATCACACTAAGTGCTGTTATTTCAGGTGGAATTAGTAAAGAAGTGAAGCACATTAATTTTCCTCTCTCCCCAATTGACCAGTTTACTATGTGATATAGCATATCTTTCTTGTGGTCTCTTGGTCTTACCGGAAATCAGGACAAGAATTCATCTAGTCTGGTGGAGTATCACACTAAGTGCTGTTATTTCAGGTGGAATTAGTAAAGAAGTGAAGCACATTAATTTTCCTCTCTCCCCAATTGACCAGTTTACTATGTGATATAGCATATCTTTCTTGTGGTCTCTTGGTCTTACCGGAAATCAGGACAAGAATTCATCTAGTCTGGTGGAGTATCACACTAAGTGCTGTTATTTCAGGTGGAATTAGTAAAGAAGTGAAGCACATTAATTTTCCTCTCTCCCCAATTGACCAGTTTACTATGTGATATAGCATATCTTTCTTGTGGTCTCTTGGTCTTACCGGAAATCAGGACAAGAATTCATCTAGTCTGGTGGAGTATCACACTAAGTGCTGTTATTTCAGGTGGAATTAGTAAAGAAGTGAAGCACATTAATTTTCCTCTCTCCCCAATTGACCAGTTTACTATGTGATATAGCATATCTTTCTTGTGGTCTCTTGGTCTTACCGGAAATCAGGACAAGAATTCATCTAGTCTGGTGGAGTATCACACTAAGTGCTGTTATTTCAGGTGGAATTAGTAAAGAAGTGAAGCACATTAATTTTCCTCTCTCCCAATTGACCAGTTTACTATGTGATATAGCATATCTTTCTTGTGGTCTCTTGGTCTTACCGGAAATCAGGACAAGAATTCATCTAGTCTGGTGGAGTATCACACTAAGTGCTGTTATTTCAGGTGGAATTAGTAAAGAAGTGAAGCACATTAATTTTCCTCTCTCCCCAATTGACCAGTTTACTATGTGATATAGCATATCTTTCTTGTGGTCTCTTGGTCTTACCGGAAATCAGGACAAGAATTCATCTAGTCTGGTGGAGTATCACACTAAGTGCTGTTATTTCAGGTGGAATTAGTAAAGAAGTGAAGCACATTAATTTTCCTCTCTCCCCAATTGACCAGTTTACTATGTGATATAGCATATCTTTCTTGTGGTCTCTTGGTCTTACCGGAAATCAGGACAAGAATTCATCTAGTCTGGTGGAGTATCACACTAAGTGCTGTTATTTCAGGTGGAATTAGTAAAGAAGTGAAGCACATTAATTTTCCTCTCTCCCAATTGACCAGTTTACTATGTGATATAGCATATCTTTCTTGTGGTCTCTTGGTCTTACCGGAAATCAGGACAAGAATTCATCTAGTCTGGTGGAGTATCACACTAAGTGCTGTTATTTCAGGTGGAATTAGTAAAGAAGTGAAGCACATTAATTTTCCTCTCTCTCCAATTGACCAGTTTACTATGTGATATAGCATATCTTTCTTGTGGTCTCTTACGATACTATCAGGACAGAATTCATCTAGTCTGGGTATTTCAGGTGGAATTAGTAAAGAAGTGAAGCACATTAATTTTCCTCTCTCCCCAATTGACCAGTTTACGTGATATAGCATATCTTTCTTGTGGTCTCTTGTCTTACCGGAAATCAGGACAAGAATTCATCTAGTCTGGTGGAGTATCACACTAAGTGCTTTATTTCAGGTGGGAATTAGTAAAGAAGTGAAGCACATTAATTTTCCTCTCTCTCCCAATTGACAGTTTACTATGTGATATAGCATATCTTTCTTTGTGGTCTCTTAGTCTTACCGGAATTCAGGACAAGAATTCATCTAGTCTGTGGAGTATCACACTAAGTGCTGTTATTTCAGTGGAATAGTAAAGAAGTGAGCACATTAATTTTTCCTCTCTCTCCAATTGACCAGTGTACTATGTGATTATAGCAAATCTTTCTTTGTCAAGGTCTCCCTCTTTATAGCATATCTTTCTTGTGGTCTCTTGGTCTTACCGGAAATCAGGACAAGAATTCATCTAGTCTGGTGGAGTATCACACTAAGTGCTGTTATTTCAGGTGGAATTAGTAAAGAAGTGAAGCACATTAATTTTCCTCTCTCCCCAATTGACCAGTTTACTATGTGATATAGCATATCTTTCTTGTGGTCTCTTGGTCTTACTGGAGATCAGGACAAGAATTCATCTAGTCTGGTGGAGTATCACACTAAGTGCTGTTATTTCAGGTGGAATTAGTAAAGAAGTGAAGCACATTAATTTTCCTCTCTCCCCAATTGACCAGTTTACTATGTGATATAGCATATCTTTCTTGTGGTCTCTTGGTCTTACTGGAGATCAGGACAAGAATTCATCTAGTCTGGTGGAGTATCACACTAAGTGCTGTTATTTCAGGTGGAATTAGTAAAGAAGTGAAGCACATTAATTTTCCTCTCTCCCCAATTGACCAGTTTACTATGTGATATAGCATATCTTTCTTGTGGTCTCTTGGTCTTACTAGAGATCAGGACAAGAATTCATCTAGTCTGGTGGAGTATCACACTAAGTGCTGTTATTTCAGGTGGAATTAGTAAAGAAGTGAAGCACATTAATTTTCCTCTCTCTCCAATTGACTAGTTTACTATGTGATATAGCATATCTTTCTTGTGGTCTCTTGGTCTTACCGGAAATCAGGACAAGAATTCATCTAGTCTGGTGGAGTATCACACTAAGTGCTGTTATTTCAGGTGGAATTAGTAAAGAAGTGAAGCACATTAATTTTCCTCTCTCCCCAATTGACCAGTTTACTATGTGATATAGCATATCTTTCTTGTGGTCTCTTGGTCTTACCGGAAATCAGGACAAGAATTCATCTAGTCTGGTGGAGTATCACACTAAGTGCTGTTATTTCAGGTGGAATTAGTAAAGAAGTGAAGCACATTAATTTTCCTCTCTCCTTAATTGACCAGTTTACTATGTGATATAGCATATCTTTCTTGTGGTCTCTTGGTCTTACCGGAAATCAGGACAAGAATTCATCTAGTCTGGTGGAGTATCACACTAAGTGCTGTTATTTCAGGTGGAATTAGTAAAGAAGTGAAGCACATTAATTTTCCTCTCTCTCCAATTGACCAGTTTACTATGTGATATAGCATATCTTTCTTGTGGTCTCTTGGTCTTAACGGGAATCAGGACAAGAATTCATCTAGTCTGGTGGAGTATCACACTAAGTGCTGTTATTTCAGGTGGAATTAGTAAAGAAGTGAAGCACATTAATTTTCCTCTCTCCCCAATTGACCAGTTTACTATGTGATATAGCATATCTTTCTTGTGGTCTCTTGGTCTTACCGGAAATGAGGACAAGAATTCATCTAGTCTGGCGGAGTATCACACTAAGTGCTGTTATTTCAGGTGGAATTAGTAAAGAAGTGAAGCACATTAATTTTCCTCTCTCCCCAATTGACCAGTTTACTATGTGATATAGCATATCTTTCTTGTGGTCTCTTGGTCTTACCGGAAATGAGGACAAGAATTCATCTAGTCTGGCGGAGTATCACACTAAGTGCTGTTATTTCAGGTGGAATTAGTAAAGAAGTGAAGCACATTAATTTTCCTCTCTCCCCAATTGACCAGTTTACTATGTGATATAGCATATCTTTCTTGTGGTCTCTTGGTCTTACCGGAAATGAGGACAAGAATTCATCTAGTCTGGCGGAGTATCACACTAAGTGCTGTTATTTCAGGTGGAATTAGTAAAGAAGTGAAGCACATTAATTTTCCTCTCTCCCCAATTGACCAGTTTACTATGTGATATAGCATATCTTTCTTGTGGTCTCTTGGTCTTACCGGAAATCAGGACAAGAATTCATCTAGTCTGGTGGAGTATCACACTAAGTGCTGTTATTTCAGGTGGAATTAGTAAAGAAGTGAAGCACATTAATTTTCCTCTCTCCCCAATTGACCAGTTTACTATGTGATATAGCATATCTTTCTTGTGGTCTCTTGGTCTTACCGGAAATGAGGACAAGAATTCATCTAGTCTGGCGGAGTATCACACTAAGTGCTGTTATTTCAGGTGGAATTAGTAAAGAAGTGAAGCACATTAATTTTCCTCTCTCCCCAATTGACCAGTTTACTATGTGATATAGCATATCTTTCTTGTGGTCTCTTGGTCTTACCGGAAATGAGGACAAGAATTCATCTAGTCTGGCGGAGTATCACACTAAGTGCTGTTATTTCAGGTGGAATTAGTAAAGAAGTGAAGCACATTAATTTTCCTCTCTCCCCAATTGACCAGTTTACTATGTGATATAGCATATCTTTCTTGTGGTCTCTTGGTCTTACCGGAAATGAGGACAAGAATTCATCTAGTCTGGCGGAGTATCACACTAAGTGCTGTTATTTCAGGTGGAATTAGTAAAGAAGTGAAGCACATTAATTTTCCTCTCTCCCCAATTGACCAGTTTACTATGTGATATAGCATATCTTTCTTGTGGTCTCTTGGTCTTACCGGAAATGAGGACAAGAATTCATCTAGTCTGGCGGAGTATCACACTAAGTGCTGTTATTTCAGGTGGAATTAGTAAAGAAGTGAAGCACATTAATTTTCCTCTCTCCCCAATTGACCAGTTTACTATGTGATATAGCATATCTTTCTTGTGGTCTCTTGGTCTTACCGGAAATGAGGACAAGAATTCATCTAGTCTGGCGGAGTATCACACTAAGTGCTGTTATTTCAGGTGGAATTAGTAAAGAAGTGAAGCACATTAATTTTCCTCTCTCCCCAATTGACCAGTTTACTATGTGATATAGCATATCTTTCTTGTGGTCTCTTGGTCTTACCGGAAATGAGGACAAGAATTCATCTAGTCTGGCGGAGTATCACACTAAGTGCTGTTATTTCAGGTGGAATTAGTAAAGAAGTGAAGCACATTAATTTTCCTCTCTCTCCAATTGACCAGTTTACTATGTGATATAGCATATCTTTCTTGTGGTCTCTTGGTCTTACCGGAAATGAGGACAAGAATTCATCTAGTCTGGCGGAGTATCACACTAAGTGCTGTTATTTCAGGTGGAATTAGTAAAGAAGTGAAGCACATTAATTTTCCTCTCTCCCCAATTGACCAGTTTACTATGTGATATAGCATATCTTTCTTGTGGTCTCTTGGTCTTACCGGAAATGAGGACAAGAATTCATCTAGTCTGGCGGAGTATCACACTAAGTGCTGTTATTTCAGGTGGAATTAGTAAAGAAGTGAAGCACATTAATTTTCCTCTCTCCCCAATTGACCAGTTTACTATGTGATATAGCATATCTTTCTTGTGGTCTCTTGGTCTTACCGGAAATGAGGACAAGAATTCATCTAGTCTGGCGGAGTATCACACTAAGTGCTGTTATTTCAGGTGGAATTAGTAAAGAAGTGAAGCACATTAATTTTCCTCTCTCCCCAATTGACCAGTTTACTATGTGATATAGCATATCTTTCTTGTGGTCTCTTGGTCTTACCGGAAATGAGGACAAGAATTCATCTAGTCTGGCGGAGTATCACACTAAGTGCTGTTATTTCAGGTGGAATTAGTAAAGAAGTGAAGCACATTAATTTTCCTCTCTCTCCAATTGACCAGTTTACTATGTGATATAGCATATCTTTCTTGTGGTCTCTTGGTCTTACCGGAAATGAGGACAAGAATTCATCTAGTCTGGCGGAGTATCACACTAAGTGCTGTTATTTCAGGTGGAATTAGTAAAGAAGTGAAGCACATTAATTTTCCTCTCTCCCCAATTGACCAGTTTACTATGTGATATAGCATATCTTTCTTGTGGTCTCTTGGTCTTACCGGAAATGAGGACAAGAATTCATCTAGTCTGGCGGAGTATCACACTAAGTGCTGTTATTTCAGGTGGAATTAGTAAAGAAGTGAAGCACATTAATTTTCCTCTCTCTCCAATTGACCAGTTTACTATGTGATATAGCATATCTTTCTTGTGGTCTCTTGGTCTTACCGGAAATGAGGACAAGAATTCATCTAGTCTGGTGGAGTATCACACTAAGTGCTGTTATTTCAGGTGGAATTAGTAAAGAAGTGAAGCACATTAATTTTCCTCTCTCCCCAATTGACCAGTTTATTATGTGATATAGCATATCTTTCTTGTGGTCTCTTGGTCTTACCGGAAATGAGGACAAGAATTCATCTAGTCTGGTGGAGTATCACACTAAGTGCTGTTATTTCAGGTGGAATTAGTAAAGAAGTGAAGCACATTAATTTTCCTCTCTCTCCAATTGACCAGTTTACTATGTGATATAGCATATCTTTCTTGTGGTCTCTTGGTCTTACCGGAAATGAGGACAAGAATTCATCTAGTCTGGTGGAGTATCACACTAAGTGCTGTTATTTCAGGTGGAATTAGTAAAGAAGTGAAGCACATTAATTTTCCTCTCTCCCCAATTGACCAGTTTACTATGTGATATAGCATATCTTTCTTGTGGTCTCTTGGTCTTACCGGAAATGAGGACAAGAATTCATCTAGTCTGGTGGAGTATCACACTAAGTGCTGTTATTTCAGGTGGAATTAGTAAAGAAGTGAAGCACATTAATTTTCCTCTCTCCCCAATTGACCAGTTTATTATGTGATATAGCATATCTTTCTTGTGGTCTCTTGGTCTTACCGGAAATGAGGACAAGAATTCATCTAGTCTGGTGGAGTATCACACTAAGTGCTGTTATTTCAGGTGGAATTAGTAAAGAAGTGAAGCACATTAATTTTCCTCTCTCCCCAATTGACCAGTTTACTATGTGATATTGCATATCTTTCTTGTGGTCTCTTGGTCTTACCGGAGATCAGGACAAGAATTCATCTAGTCTGGTGGAGTATCACACTAAGTGCTGTTATTTCAGGTGGAATTAGTAAAGAAGTGAAGCACATTAATTTTCCTCTCTCCCCAATTGACCAGTTTACTATGTGATATAGCATATCTTTCTTGTGGTCTCTTGGTTTTACCGGAAATCAGGACAAGAATTCATCTAGTCTGGTGGAGTATCACACTAAGTGCTGTTATTTCAGGTGGAATTAGTAAAGAAGTGAAGCACATTAATTTTCCTCTCTCCCCAATTGACCAGTTTACTATGTGATATAGCATATCTTTCTTGTGGTCTCTTGGTCTTACCGGAAATCAGGAAAAGAATTCATCTAGTCTGGTGGAGTATCACACTAAGTGCTGTTATTTCAGGTGGAATTAGTAAAGAAGTGAAGAACATTAATTTTCCTCTCTCCCCAATTGACCAGTTTACTATGTGATATAGCATATCTTTCTTGTGGTCTCTTGGTCTTACCGGAAATCAGGACAAGAATTCATCTAGTCTGGTGGAGTATCACACTAAGTGCTGTTATTTCAGGTGGAATTAGTAAAGAAGTGAAGCACATTAATTTTCCTCTCTCCCAAATTGACCAGTTTATTATGTGATATAGCCTATCTTTCTTGTGGTCTCTTGGTCTTACCGGAGATCAGGACAAGAATTCATCTAGTCTGGTGGAGTATCACACTAAGTGCTGTTATTTCAGGTGGAATTAGTAAAGAAGTGAAGCACATTAATTTTCCTCTCTCCCCAATTGACCAGTTTACTATGTGATATAGCATATCTTTCTTGTGGTCTCTTGGTCTTACCGGAAATGAGGACAAGAATTCATCTAGTCTGGTGGAGTATCACACTAAGTGCTGTTATTTCAGGTGGAATTAGTAAAGAAGTGAAGAACATTAATTTTCCTCTCTCCCCAATTGACCAGTTTACTATGTGATATAGCGTATCTTTCTTGTGGTCTCTTGGTCTTACCGGAAATCAGGACAAGAAATCATCTAGTCTGGTGGAGTATCACACTAAGTGCTGTTATTTCAGGTGGAATTAGTAAAGAAGTGAAGAACATTAATTTTCCTCTCTCCCCAATTGACCAGTTTACTATGTGATATAGCGTATCTTTCTTGTGGTCTCTTGGTCTTACCGGAAATCAGGACAAGAAATCATCTAGTCTGGTGGAGTATCACACTAAGTACTGTTATTTCAGGTGGAATTAATAAAGAAGTGAAGCACATTAATTTTCCTCTCTCCCAAATTGACCAGTTTATTATGTGATATAGCATATCTTTCTTGTGGTCTCTTGGTCTTACCGGAGATCAGGACAAGAATTCATCTAGTCTGGTGGAGTATCACACTAAGTGCTGTTATTTCAGGTGGAATTAGTAAAGAAGTGAAGCACATTAATTTTCCTCTCTCCCCAATTGACCAGTTTATTATGTGATATAGCATATCTTTCTTGTGGTCTCTTGGTCTTACCGGAAATCAGGACAAGAAATCATCTAGTCTGGTGGAGTATCACACTAAGTGCTGTTATTTCAGGTGGAATTAATAAAGAAGTGAAGCACATTAATTTTCCTCTCTCCCAAATTGACCAGTTTATTATGTGATATAGCATATCTTTCTTGTGGTCTCTTGGTCTTACCGGAGATCAGGACAAGAATTCATCTAGTCTGGTGGAGTATCACACTAAGTGCTGTTATTTCAGGTGGAATTAGTAAAGAAGTGAAGCACATTAATTTTCCTCTCTCCCCAATTGACCAGTTTACTATGTGATATAGCATATCTTTCTTGTGGTCTCTTGGTCTTACCGGAAATCAGGACAAGAAATCATCTAGTCTGGTGGAGTATCACACTAAGTGCTGTTATTTCAGGTGGAATTAGTAAAGAAGTGAAGCACATTAATTTTCCTCTCTCCCAAATTGACCAGTTTATTATGTGATATAGCATATCTTTCTTGTGGTCTCTTGGTCTTACCGGAGATCAGGACAAGAATTCATCTAGTCTGGTGGAGTATCACACTAAGTGCTGTTATTTCAGGTGGAATTAGTAAAGAAGTGAAGCACATTAATTTTCCTCTCTCCCCAATTGACCAGTTTACTATGTGATATAGCATATCTTTCTTGTGGTCTCTTGGTCTTACCGGAAATCAGGACAAGAAATCATCTAGTCTGGTGGAGTATCACACTAAGTGCTGTTATTTCAGGTGGAATTAGTAAAGACGTGAAGCACATTAATTTTCCTCTCTCCCCAATTGACCAGTTTATTATGTGATATAGCATATCTTTCTTGTGGTCTCTTCGTCTTACCGGTGATCAGGACAAGAATTCATCTAGTCTGGTGGAGTATCACACTAAGTGCTGTTATTTCAGGTGGAATTAATAAAGAAGTGAAGCACATTAATTTTCCTCTCTCCCAAATTGACCAGTTTATTATGTGATATAGCATATCTTTCTTGTGGTCTCTTGGTCTTACCGGAGATCAGGATAAGAATTCATCTAGTCTGGTGGAGTATCACACTAAGTGCTGTTATTTCAGGTGGAATTAGTAAAGAAGTGAAGCACATTAATTTTCCTCTCTCCCCAATTGACCAGTTTACTATGTGATATAGCATATCTTTCTTGTGGTCTCTTGGTCTTACCGGAAATGAGGACAAGAATTCATCTAGTCTGGTGGAGTATCACACTAAGTGCTGGTATTTCAGGTGGAATTAGTAAAGAAGTGAAGCACATTAATTTTCCTCTCTCCCCAATTGACCAGTTTACTATGTGATATAGCGTATCTTTCTTGTGGTCTCTTGGTCTTACCAGAGATCAGGACAAGAATTCATCTAGTCTGGTGGAGTATCACACTAAGTGCTGTTATTTCAGGTGGAATTAGTAAAGAAGTGAAGCACATTAATTTTCCTCTCTCCCCAATTGACCAGTTTACTATGTGATATAGCATATCTTTCTTGTGGTCTCTTGGTCTTACCGGAAATCAGGACAAGAATTCATCTAGTCTGGTGGAGTATCACACTAAGTGGTGTTATTTCAGGTGGAATTAGTAAAGAAGTGAAGCACATTCATTTTCCTCTCTCCCCAATTGACCAGTTTACTATGTGATATAGCATATCTTTCTTGTGGTCTCTTGGTCTTACCGGAAATGAGGACAAGAATTCATCTAGTCTGGTGGAGTATCACACTAAGTGCTGTTATTTCAGGTGGAATTAGTAAAGAAGTGAAGCACATTCATTTTCCTCTCTCCCCAATTGACCAGTTTACTATGTGATATAGCATATCTTTCTTGTGGTCTCTTGGTCTTACCGGAAATCAGGACAAGAATTCATCTAGTCTGGTGGAGTATCACACTAAGTGGTGTTATTTCAGGTGGAATTAGTAAAGAAGTGAAGCACATTCATTTTCCTCTCTCCCCAATTGACCAGTTTACTATGTGATATAGCATATCTTTCTTGTGGTCTCTTGGTCTTACCGGAAATGAGGACAAGAATTCATCTAGTCTGGTGGAGTATCACACTAAGTGCTGTTATTTCAGGTGGAATTAGTAAAGAAGTGAAGCACATTCATTTTCCTCTCTCCCCAATTGACCAGTTTACTATGTGATATAGCATATCTTTCTTGTGGTCTCTTGGTCTTACCGGAAATGAGGACAAGAATTCATCTAGTCTGGTGGAGTATCACACTAAGTGCTGTTATTTCAGGTGGAATTAGTAAAGAAGTGAAGCACATTCATTTTCCTCTCTCCCCAATTGACCAGTTTACTATGTGATATAGCATATCTTTCTTGTGGTCTCTTGGTCTTACCGGAAATCAGGACAAGAATTCATCTAGTCTGGTGGAGTATCACACTAAGTGCTGTTATTTCAGGTGGAATTAGTAAAGAAGTGAAGCACATTAATTTTCCTCTCTCCCCAATTGACCAGTTTACTATGTGATATAGCATATCTTTCTTGTGGTCTCTTGGTCTTACCGGAAATGAGGACAAGAATTCATCTAGTCTGGTGGAGTATCACACTAACTGCTGTTATTTCAGGTGGAATTAGTAAAGAAGTGAAGCACATTAATTTTCCTCTCTCCCCAATTGACCAGTTTACTATGTGATATAGCATATCTTTCTTGTGGTCTCTTGGTCTTACCGGAAATCAGGACAAGAATTCATCTAGTCTGGTGGAGTATCACACTAAGTGCTGTTATTTCAGGTGGAATTAGTAAAGAAGTGAAGCACATTAATTTTCCTCTCTCTCCAATTGACCAGTTTACTATGTGATATAGCATATCTTTCTTGTGGTCTCTTCGTCTTACCGGAAATGAGGACAAGAATTCATCTAGTCTGGTGGAGTATCACACTAAGTGCTGTTATTTCAGGTGGAATTAGTAAAGAAGTGAAGCACATTAATTTTCCTCTCTCCCCAATTGACCAGTTTATTATGTGATATAGCATATCTTTCTTGTGGTCTCTTGGTCCTACCGGAAATGAGGACAAGAATTCATCTAGTCTGGTGGAGTATCACACTAAGTGTTGTTATTTCAGGTGGAATTAGTAAAGAAGTGAAGCACATTAATTTTCCTCTCTCCCCAATTGACCAGTTTATTATGTGATATAGCATATCTTTCTTGTGGTCTCTTGGTCTTACCGGAAATCAGGACAAGAATTCATCTAGTCTGGTGGAGTATCACACTAAGTGCTGTTATTTCAGGTGGAATTAGTAAAGAAGTGAAGCACATTAATTTTCCTCTCTCTCCAATTGACCAGTTTACTATGTGATATAGCATATCTTTCTTGTGGTCTCTTGGTCTTACCGGAAATGAGGACAAGAATTCATCTAGTCTGGTGGAGTATCACACTAAGTGCTGTTATTTCAGGTGGAATTAGTAAAGAAGTGAAGCACATTAATTTTCCTCTCTCCCCAATTGACCAGTTTATTATGTGATATAGCATATCTTTCTTGTGGTCTCTTGGTCTTACCGGAAATCAGGACAAGAATTCATCTAGTCTGGTGGAGTATCACACTAAGTGCTGTTATTTCAGGTGGAATTAGTAAAGAAGTGAAGCACATTAATTTTCCTCTCTCCCCAATTGACCAGTTTACTATGTGATATAGCATATCTTTCTTGTGGTCTCTTGGTCCTACCGGAAATGAGGACAAGAATTCATCTAGTCTGGTGGAGTATCACACTAAGTGCTGTTATTTCAGGTGGAATTAGTAAAGAAGTGAAGCACATTAATTTTCCTCTCTCCCCAATTGACCAGTTTACTATGTGATATAGCATATCTTTCTTGTGGTCTCTTGGTCTTACCGGAAATGAGGACAAGAATTCATCTAGTCTGGTGGAGTATCACACTAAGTGCTGTTATTTCAGGTGGAATTAGTAAAGAAGTGAAGCACATTAATTTTCCTCTCACCCCAATTGACCAGTTTACTATGTGATATAGCATATCTTTCTTGTGGTCTCTTGGTCTTACCGGAGATCAGGACAAGAATTCATCTAGTCTGGTGGAGTATCACACTAAGTGCTGTTATTTCAGGTGGAATTAGTAAAGAAGTGAAGCACATTAATTTTCCTCTCTCCCCAATTGACCAGTTTACTATGTGATATAGCATATCTTTCTTGTGGTCTCTTGGTCTTACCGGAAATGAGGACAAGAATTCATCTAGTCTGGTGGAGTATCACACTAAGTGCTGTTATTTCAGGTGGAATTAGTAAAGAAGTGAAGCACATTAATTTTCCTCTCACCCCAATTGACCAGTTTACTATGTGATATAGCATATCTTTCTTGTGGTCTCTTGGTCTTACCGGAGATCAGGACAAGAATTCATCTAGTCTGGTGGAGTATCACACTAAGTGCTGTTATTTCAGGTGGAATTAGTAAAGAAGTGAAGCACATTAATTTTCCTCTCTCCCCAATTGACCAGTTTACTATGTGATATAGCATATCTTTCTTGTGGTCTCTTGGTCTTACCGGAAATGAGGACAAGAATTCATCTAGTCTGGTGGAGTATCACACTAAGTGCTGTTATTTCAGGTGGAATTAGTAAAGAAGTGAAGCACATTAATTTTCCTCTCTCCCCAATTGACCAGTTTATTATGTGATATAGCATATCTTTCTTGTGGTCTCTTGGTCTTACCGGAAATCAGGACAAGAATTCATCTAGTCTGGTGGAGTATCACACTAAGTGCTGTTATTTCAGGTGGAATTAGTAAAGAAGTGAAGCACATTAATTTTCCTCTCTCCCCAATTGACCAGTTTACTATGTGATATAGCGTATCTTTCTTGTGGTCTCTTGGTCTTACCAGAGATCAGGACAAGAATTCATCTAGTCTGGTGGAGTATCACACTAAGTGCTGTTATTTCAGGTGGAATTAGTAAAGAAGTGAAGCACATTAATTTTCCTCTCTCCCCAATTGACCAGTTTACTATGTGATATAGCATATCTTTCTTGTGGTCTCTTGGTCTTACCGGAAATCAGGACAAGAATTCATCTAGTCTGGTGGAGTATCACACTAAGTGGTGTTATTTCAGGTGGAATTAGTAAAGAAGTGAAGCACATTCATTTTCCTCTCTCCCCAATTGACCAGTTTACTATGTGATATAGCATATCTTTCTTGTGGTCTCTTGGTCTTACCGGAAATGAGGACAAGAATTCATCTAGTCTGGTGGAGTATCACACTAAGTGCTGTTATTTCAGGTGGAATTAGTAAAGAAGTGAAGCACATTCATTTTCCTCTCTCCCCAATTGACCAGTTTACTATGTGATATAGCATATCTTTCTTGTGGTCTCTTGGTCTTACCGGAAATCAGGACAAGAATTCATCTAGTCTGGTGGAGTATCACACTAAGTGGTGTTATTTCAGGTGGAATTAGTAAAGAAGTGAAGCACATTCATTTTCCTCTCTCCCCAATTGACCAGTTTACTATGTGATATAGCATATCTTTCTTGTGGTCTCTTGGTCTTACCGGAAATGAGGACAAGAATTCATCTAGTCTGGTGGAGTATCACACTAAGTGCTGTTATTTCAGGTGGAATTAGTAAAGAAGTGAAGCACATTCATTTTCCTCTCTCCCCAATTGACCAGTTTACTATGTGATATAGCATATCTTTCTTGTGGTCTCTTGGTCTTACCGGAAATGAGGACAAGAATTCATCTAGTCTGGTGGAGTATCACACTAAGTGCTGTTATTTCAGGTGGAATTAGTAAAGAAGTGAAGCACATTCATTTTCCTCTCTCCCCAATTGACCAGTTTACTATGTGATATAGCATATCTTTCTTGTGGTCTCTTGGTCTTACCGGAAATCAGGACAAGAATTCATCTAGTCTGGTGGAGTATCACACTAAGTGCTGTTATTTCAGGTGGAATTAGTAAAGAAGTGAAGCACATTAATTTTCCTCTCTCCCCAATTGACCAGTTTACTATGTGATATAGCATATCTTTCTTGTGGTCTCTTGGTCTTACCGGAAATGAGGACAAGAATTCATCTAGTCTGGTGGAGTATCACACTAAGTGCTGTTATTTCAGGTGGAATTAGTAAAGAAGTGAAGCACATTAATTTTCCTCTCTCCCCAATTGACCAGTTTACTATGTGATATAGCATATCTTTCTTGTGGTCTCTTGGTCTTACCGGAAATCAGGACAAGAATTCATCTAGTCTGGTGGAGTATCACACTAAGTGCTGTTATTTCAGGTGGAATTAGTAAAGAAGTGAAGCACATTAATTTTCCTCTCTCTCCAATTGACCAGTTTACTATGTGATATAGCATATCTTTCTTGTGGTCTCTTCGTCTTACCGGAAATGAGGACAAGAATTCATCTAGTCTGGTGGAGTATCACACTAAGTGCTGTTATTTCAGGTGGAATTAGTAAAGAAGTGAAGCACATTAATTTTCCTCTCTCCCCAATTGACCAGTTTATTATGTGATATAGCATATCTTTCTTGTGGTCTCTTGGTCCTACCGGAAATGAGGACAAGAATTCATCTAGTCTGGTGGAGTATCACACTAAGTGTTGTTATTTCAGGTGGAATTAGTAAAGAAGTGAAGCACATTAATTTTCCTCTCTCCCCAATTGACCAGTTTATTATGTGATATAGCATATCTTTCTTGTGGTCTCTTGGTCTTACCGGAAATCAGGACAAGAATTCATCTAGTCTGGTGGAGTATCACACTAAGTGCTGTTATTTCAGGTGGAATTAGTAAAGAAGTGAAGCACATTAATTTTCCTCTCTCCCCAATTGACCAGTTTATTATGTGATATAGCATATCTTTCTTGTGGTCTCTTGGTCTTACCGGAAATCAGGACAAGAATTCATCTAGTCTGGTGGAGTATCACACTAAGTGCTGTTATTTCAGGTGGAATTAGTAAAGAAGTGAAGCACATTAATTTTCCTCTCTCCCCAATTGACCAGTTTATTATGTGATATAGCATATCTTTCTTGTGGTCTCTTGGTCTTACCGGAAATGAGGACAAGAATTCATCTAGTCTGGTGGAGTATCACACTAAGTGCTGTTATTTCAGGTGGAATTAGTAAAGAAGTGAAGCACATTAATTTTCCTCTCTCTCCAATTGACCAGTTTACTATGTGATATAGCATATCTTTCTTGTGGTCTCTTGGTCTTACCGGAAATGAGGACAAGAATTCATCTAGTCTGGTGGAGTATCACACTAAGTGCTGTTATTTCAGGTGGAATTAGTAAAGAAGTGAAGCACATTAATTTTCCTCTCTCCCCAATTGACCAGTTTATTATGTGATATAGCATATCTTTCTTGTGGTCTCTTGGTCTTACCGGAAATCAGGACAAGAATTCATCTAGTCTGGTGGAGTATCACACTAAGTGCTGTTATTTCAGGTGGAATTAGTAAAGAAGTGAAGCACATTAATTTTCCTCTCTCCCCAATTGACCAGTTTACTATGTGATATAGCATATCTTTCTTGTGGTCTCTTGGTCCTACCGGAAATGAGGACAAGAATTCATCTAGTCTGGTGGAGTATCACACTAAGTGCTGTTATTTCAGGTGGAATTAGTAAAGAAGTGAAGCACATTAATTTTCCTCTCTCCCCAATTGACCAGTTTACTATGTGATATAGCATATCTTTCTTGTGGTCTCTTGGTCTTACCGGAAATGAGGACAAGAATTCATCTAGTCTGGTGGAGTATCACACTAAGTGCTGTTATTTCAGGTGGAATTAGTAAAGAAGTGAAGCACATTAATTTTCCTCTCACCCCAATTGACCAGTTTACTATGTGATATAGCATATCTTTCTTGTGGTCTCTTGGTCTTACCGGAGATCAGGACAAGAATTCATCTAGTCTGGTGGAGTATCACACTAAGTGCTGTTATTTCAGGTGGAATTAGTAAAGAAGTGAAGCACATTAATTTTCCTCTCTCCCCAATTGACCAGTTTACTATGTGATATAGCATATCTTTCTTGTGGTCTCTTGGTCTTACCGGAAATGAGGACAAGAATTCATCTAGTCTGGTGGAGTATCACACTAAGTGCTGTTATTTCAGGTGGAATTAGTAAAGAAGTGAAGCACATTAATTTTCCTCTCACCCCAATTGACCAGTTTACTATGTGATATAGCATATCTTTCTTGTGGTCTCTTGGTCTTACCGGAGATCAGGACAAGAATTCATCTAGTCTGGTGGAGTATCACACTAAGTGCTGTTATTTCAGGTGGAATTAGTAAAGAAGTGAAGCACATTAATTTTCCTCTCTCCCCAATTGACCAGTTTACTATGTGATATAGCATATCTTTCTTGTGGTCTCTTGGTCTTACCGGAAATGAGGACAAGAATTCATCTAGTCTGGTGGAGTATCACACTAAGTGCTGTTATTTCAGGTGGAATTAGTAAAGAAGTGAAGCACATTAATTTTCCTCTCTCCCCAATTGACCAGTTTATTATGTGATATAGCATATCTTTCTTGTGGTCTCTTGGTCCTACCGGAAATGAGGACAAGAATTCATCTAGTCTGGTGGAGTATCACACTAAGTGCTGTTATTTCAGGTGGAATTAGTAAAGAAGTGAAGCACATTAATTTTCCTCTCTCCCCAATTGACCAGTTTACTATGTGATATAGCATATCTTTCTTGTGGTCTCTTGGTCCTACCGGAAATGAGGACAAGAATTCATCTAGTCTGGTGGAGTATCACACTAAGTGCTGTTATTTCAGGTGGAATTAGTAAAGAAGTGAAGCACATTAATTTTCCTCTCACCCCAATTGACCAGTTTACTATGTGATATAGCATATCTTTCTTGTGGTCTCTTGGTCTTACCGGAAATCAGGACAAGAATTCATCTAGTCTGGTGGAGTATCACACTAAGTGCTGTTATTTCAGGTGGAATTAGTAAAGAAGTAGAGCACATTAATTTTCCTCTCTCCCCAATTGACCAGTTTACTATGTGATATAGCATATCTTTCTTGTGGTCTCTTGGTCTTACCGGAAATCAGGACAAGAATTCATCTAGTCTGGTGGAGTATCACACTAAGTGCTGTTATTTCAGGTGGAATTAGTAAAGAAGTGAAGCACATTAATTTTCCTCTCACCACAATTGACCAGTTTACTATGTGATATAGCATATCTTTCTTGTGGTCTCTTGGTCTTACCGGAAATCAGGACAAGAATTCATCTAGTCTGGTGGAGTATCACACTAAGTGCTGTTATTTCAGGTGGAATTAGTAAAGAAGTGAAGCACATTAATTTTCCTCTCTCCCCAATTGACCAGTTTACTATGTGATATAGCATATCTTTCTTGTGGTCTCTTGGTCTTACCGGAAATGAGGACAAGAATTCATCTAGTCTGGTGGAGTATCACACTAAGTGCTGTTATTTCAGGTGGAATTAGTAAAGAAGTGAAGCACATTAATTTTCCTCTCACCCCAATTGACCAGTTTACTATGTGATATAGCATATCTTTCTTGTGGTCTCTTGGTCTTACCGGAAATCAGGACAAGAATTCATCTAGTCTGGTGGAGTATCACACTAAGTGCTGTTATTTCAGGTGGAATTAGTAAAGAAGTAGAGCACATTAATTTTCCTCTCTCCCCAATTGACCAGTTTACTATGTGATATAGCATATCTTTCTTGTGGTCTCTTGGTCTTACCGGAAATCAGGACAAGAATTCATCTAGTCTGGTGGAGTATCACACTAAGTGCTGTTATTTCAGGTGGAATTAGTAAAGAAGTGAAGCACATTAATTTTCCTCTCTCCCCAATTGACCAGTTTACTATGTGATATAGCATATCTTTCTTGTGGTCTCTTGGTCCTACCGGAAATGAGGACAAGAATTCATCTAGTCTGGTGGAGTATCACACTAAGTGCTGTTATTTCAGGTTGAATTAGTAAAGAAGTGAAGCACATTAATTTTTCTCTCTCCCCAATTGACCAGTTTACTATGTGATATAGCATATCTTTCTTGTGGTCTCTTGGTCTTACCGGAAATCAGGACAAGAATTCATCTAGTCTGGTGGAGTATCACACTAAGTGCTGTTATTTCAGGTGGAATTAGTAAAGAAGTGAAGCACATTAATTTTCCTCTCTCCCCAATTGACCAGTTTACTATGTGATATAGCATATCTTTCTTGTGGTCTCTTGGTCCTACCGGAAATGAGGACAAGAATTCATCTAGTCTGGTGGAGTATCACACTAAGTGCTGTTATTTCAGGTGGAATTAGTAAAGAAGTGAAGCACATTAATTTTCCTCTCTCTCCAATTGACCAGTTTACTATGTGATATAGCATATCTTTCTTGTGGTCTCTTGGTCTTACCGGAAATCAGGACAAGAATTCATCTAGTCTGGTGGAGTATCACACTAAGTGCTGTTATTTCAGGTGGAATTAGTAAAGAAGTGAAGCACATTAATTTTCCTCTCTCCCCAAATTGACCAGTTTACTATGTGATATAGCATATCTTTCTTGTGGTCTCTTGGTCTTACCGGAAATCAGGACAAGAATTCATCTAGTCTGGTGGAGTATCACACTAAGTGCTGTTATTTCAGGTGGAATTAGTAAAGAAGTGAAGCACATTAATTTTCCTCTCTCCCCAATTGACCAGTTTACTATGTGATATAGCATATCTTTCTTGTGGTCTCTTGGTCTTACCGGAGATCAGGACAAGAATTCATCTAGTCTGGTGGAGTATCACACTAAGTGCTGTTATTTCAGGTGGAATTAGTAAAGAAGTGAAGCACATTAATTTTCCTCTCTCCCCAATTGACCAGTTTACTATGTGATATAGCATATCTTTATTGTGGTCTCTTGGTCTTTCCAGAAATCAGGACAAGAATTCATCTAGTCTGGTGGAGTATCACACTAAGTGCTGTTATTTCAGGTGGAATTAGTAAAGAAGTGAAGCACATTAATTTTCCTCTCTCCCCAATTGACCAGTTTACTATGTGATATAGCATATCTTTATTGTGGTCTCTTGGTCTTTCCAGAAATCAGGACAAGAATTCATCTAGTCTGGTGGAGTATCACACTAAGTGCTGTTATTTCAGGTGGAATTAGTAAAGAAGTGAAGCACATTAATTTTCCTCTCTCCCCAATTGACCAGTTTACTATGTGATATAGCATATCTTTCTTGTGGTCTCTTGGTCTTACCGGAGATCAGGACAAGAATTCATCTAGTCTGGTGGAGTATCACACTAAGTGCTGTTATTTCAGGTGGAATTAGTAAAGAAGTGAAGCACATTAATTTTCCTCTCTCCCCAAATTGACCAGTTTACTATGTGATATAGCATATCTTTCTTGTGGTCTCTTGGTCTTACCGGAAATCAGGACAAGAATTCATCTAGTCTGGTGGAGTATCACACTAAGTGCTGTTATTTCAGGTGGAATTAGTAAAGAAGTGAAGCACATTAATTTTCCTCTCTCCCCAATTGACCAGTTTACTATGTGATATAGCATATCTTTCTTGTGGTCTCTTGGTCTTACCGGAGATCAGGACAAGAATTCATCTAGTCTGGTGGAGTATCACACTAAGTGCTGTTATTTCAGGTGGAATTAGTAAAGAAGTGAAGCACATTAATTTTCCTCTCTCCCCAATTGACCAGTTTACTATGTGATATAGCATATCTTTATTGTGGTCTCTTGGTCTTTCCAGAAATCAGGACAAGAATTCATCTAGTCTGGTGGAGTATCACACTAAGTGCTGTTATTTCAGGTGGAATTAGTAAAGAAGTGAAGCACATTAATTTTCCTCTCTCCCCAATTGACCAGTTTACTATGTGATATAGCATATCTTTATTGTGGTCTCTTGGTCTTTCCAGAAATCAGGACAAGAATTCATCTAGTCTGGTGGAGTATCACACTAAGTGCTGTTATTTCAGGTGGAATTAGTAAAGAAGTGAAGCACATTAATTTTCCTCTCTCCCCAATTGACCAGTTTACTATGTGATATAGCATATCTTTCTTGTGGTCTCTTGGTCTTACCGGAGATCAGGACAAGAATTCATCTAGTCTGGTGGAGTATCACACTAAGTGCTGTTATTTCAGGTGGAATTAGTAAAGAAGTGAAGCACATTAATTTTCCTCTCTCCCCAAATTGACCAGTTTACTATGTGATATAGCATATCTTTCTTGTGGTCTCTTGGTCTTACCGGAAATCAGGACAAGAATTCATCTAGTCTGGTGGAGTATCACACTAAGTGCTGTTATTTCAGGTGGAATTAGTAAAGAAGTGAAGCACATTAATTTTCCTCTCTCCCCAATTGACCAGTTTACTATGTGATATAGCATATCTTTCTTGTGGTCTCTTGGTCTTACCGGAGATCAGGACAAGAATTCATCTAGTCTGGTGGAGTATCACACTAAGTGCTGTTATTTCAGGTGGAATTAGTAAAGAAGTGAAGCACATTAATTTTCCTCTCTCCCCAATTGACCAGTTTACTATGTGATATAGCATATCTTTATTGTGGTCTCTTGGTCTTTCCAGAAATCAGGACAAGAATTCATCTAGTCTGGTGGAGTATCACACTAAGTGCTGTTATTTCAGGTGGAATTAGTAAAGAAGTGAAGCACATTAATTTTCCTCTCTCACCAATTGACCAGTTTACTATGTGATATAGCATATCTTTATTGTGGTCTCTTGGTCTTTCCAGAAATCAGGACAAGAATTCATCTAGTCTGGTGGAGTATCACACTAAGTGCTGTTATTTCAGGTGGAATTAGTAAAGAAGTGAAGCACATTAATTTTCCTCTCTCCCCAATTGACCAGTTTACTATGTGATATAGCATATCTTTCTTGTGGTCTCTTGGTCTTACCGGAGATCAGGACAAGAATTCATCTAGTCTGGTGGAGTATCACACTAAGTGCTGTTATTTCAGGTGGAATTAGTAAAGAAGTGAAGCACATTAATTTTCCTCTCTCCCCAATTGACCAGTTTACTATGTGATATAGCATATCTTTCTTGTGGTCTCTTGGTCTTACCGGAGATCAGGACAAGAATTCATCTAGTCTGGTGGAGTATCACACTAAGTGCTGTTATTTCAGGTGGAATTAGTAAAGAAGTGAAGCACATTAATTTTCCTCTCTCCCCAATTGACCAGTTTACTATGTGATATAGCATATCTTTCTTGTGGTCTCTTGGTCTTACCGGAGATCAGGACAAGAATTCATCTAGTCTGGTGGAGTATCACACTAAGTGCTGTTATTTCAGGTGGAATTAGTAAAGAAGTGAAGCACATTAATTTTCCTCTCTCCCCAATTGACCAGTTTACTATGTGATATAGCATATCTTTCTTGTGGTCTCTTGGTCTTTCCAGAAATCAGGACAAGAATTCATCTAGTCTGGTGGAGTATCACACTAAGTGCTGTTATTTCAGGTGGAATTAGTAAAGAAGTGAAGCACATTAATTTTCCTCTCTCCCCAATTGACCAGTTTACTATGTGATATAGCATATCTTTCTTGTGGTCTCTTGGTCTTACCGGAGATCAGGACAAGAATTCATCTAGTCTGGTGGAGTATCACACTAAGTGCTGTTATTTCAGGTGGAATTAGTAAAGAAGTGAAGCACATTAATTTTCCTCTCTCCCCAATTGACCAGTTTACTATGTTATATAGCATATCTTTCTTGTGGTCTCTTGGTCTTTCCAGAAATCAGGACAAGAATTCATCTAGTCTGGTGGAGTATCACACTAAGTGCTGTTATTTCAGGTGGAATTAGTAAAGAAGTGAAGCACATTAATTTTCCTCTCTCCCCAATTGACCAGTTTACTATGTGATATAGCATATCTTTCTTGTGGTCTCTTGGTCTTACCAGAAATCAGGACAAGAATTCATCTAGTCTGGTGGAGTATCACACTAAGTGCTGTTATTTCAGGTGGAATTAGTAAAGAAGTGAAGCACATTTATTTTCCTCTCTCCCCAATTGACCAGTTTACTATGTGATATAGCATATCTTTCTTGTGGTCTCTTGGTCTTACCGGAGATCAGGACAAGAATTCATCTAGTCTGGTGGAGTATCACACTAAGTGCTGTTATTTCAGGTGGAATTAGTAAAGAAGTGAAGCACATTAATTTTCCTCTCTCCCCAATTGACCAGTTTACTATGTGATATAGCATATCTTTCTTGTGGTCTCTTGGTCTTACCGGAAATGAGGACAAGAATTCATCTTGTCTGGTGGAGTATCACACTAAGTGCTGTTATTTCAGGTGGAATTAGTAAAGAAGTGAAGCACATTAATTTTCCTCTCTCCCCAATTGACCAGTTTACTATGTGATATAGCATATCTTTCTTGTGGTCTCTTGGTCTTACCGGAGATCAGGACAAGAATTCATCTAGTCTGGTGGAGTATCACACTAAGTGCTGTTATTTCAGGTAACATAACTAGTAGAAAGTGCACCATTGCTCGTATGGACCAATTGTCTTATTTGTGCTTCGAATACTATGTTATTTTGAATATTTGGTCAGGGTTTACTTGTAGGAAAAGTATCCTTGTGTCAAGTTGTCTTGACAAACCCTTGTACAGACAGACCAAAGACACTCGAACATGGTGTCTAGCAGATAATTCAAACTTTCTGTCTCGGTGTATGAGGGTGGGTGTGATGTGTGCATGCGTTGGCGATGAAGTTGTTTGGTAAAAATGATTGAGTTAAAATTTGAAAAAGAAATGGGAATCCGGACTAAATATTGACTCCTTATTTTCTGCTGACAGTTGAGGTCATACACATGGCTAGATTCTGTTTGGTTTAGTTGTTGTGAAATTCAGAATATAGAATTAAAACGATCTTTCAAAAAACGAATTTGATCCGAAAGTATGAGGTTACAACTGTGCCACAATTTGAAAGGGCTTAGTATAGGAGGAATTTAATTTCTTTGTTTGCGAATGTTCTCAATTTTGGGAATATTTATCGATTGTTGAAATTATAAAAAAATAAAAATTAATCTAAATGTTAACTTCAAAATGTAACGTTCTGTCCCCCCCCCCCTTTACATAAAAGTCAATTAAAATAAATATAGCTAACATTTAGACCACTTAAGCCTAGCAGATATGTTCCAAAATTTATAATGATCCGTTAATTTGTTTAAGAGTGAATCCTGTACACACACACACACATATATATATATATATATATATATATATATATATATATATATATATATATATATATATATATATATTATATATATATATGTATATATATATATATATATATATATAGTAAGCTATGAAAATATATTTATGGCATAAATATATTTTCATAGCTTACTACCTAGCTCTACTTACGTATCGAGCACTGTTGAAGTAAAAAAAAAAAATAATAAATAATAAATAATAAATAATATTTTATTATTATTTATTATTTATTATTTTTATTTTATTTTTGATTTTGATTTTGATTTGTAGCGGTCCCAACCACGTGACTTTCCAAATTTAAATTTTAAATTTCTTTTCTTTTTTCTCCATTTCATTCTTTCAAAATATGATCTAAGGTTAAGAGCGGAGTCTAACTCTGCCCGATGAGATATCAGTTTATAATAGCTGTTGATCGATAACATCGACATGCCAGTGTCGCAGATTTTGTACATGTCTGTGTAAATAAAAATAATCATATATATATATATATATATATATATATATATATATATATATATATATATATATATATATATATATATATATATATATATATGAATAAGGAAAAAACAACAACATTTAGTTATAGATTTATTCCATTTGCTGCAGATATTAATATTTACTGCGTTATAAGCAGATAACAATATTACTATCCCGCGCGTGTTATAGAGATTTGAAACACCTACTATTTCATAAAGAGGTCTTTTTCGAAATATATTATGCAACATATATATATATATATATATATATATATATATATATATATATGTGTGTGTGTGTGTGTGTGTGTATATGAATCACTTGTTTTTGTCTTACTTCTCAACGCCGACATATTTCCATTCCTTGCATTGCGATAGGCTTCTAACACTCATCTATACACGTATTATACACAATGCTCCAAGCAAACTACCTCCTTATATTAAATATCTACATATATCTTACATTATGTGAATAGAGATAAATAAATCTTGCCGTGTTCACGATCTATCTCTCTATCTCTTTCTATATATCTATATGGGATAAGGTACACGATAAGTCATGAAAATGAAATGGCGTGGTAGACTAAATGTGTGAAAAAAGAGAAAAACGGAAAACAGGTTAAAATGCAGGAGAAAAACAAAAACAAGAGATTTGACCGGTTTCGTTTGTGTTTTCAGAAAAAAAACGATCAAATCTCTTGTTTTTGTTTTCCGTTTGTCTCTTTTTTCATCTATCTATCTATCTATCTATCTATCTATCTATCTATCTATCTATCTATCTATCTATCTATACCCCAACCCTACGCATCTATCTATCTATCTATCTATCTATCTATCTATCTATCTATCTATCTATCTATCAACCTATCTGTATGTTTGTCTGTCTATCTATCTACCCGTTTGACTGTTTATCTATCTATATATCTATCAATCTATATATCTGTATGTCTGTTCATCTATCTATCTATCTATCTATATATATATATCTATCTATCTATCTGTATGTCTGTGTATCTATCTATCTATCTATCTATCTATCAATCTATCTATCTATCTATCTGTCTATCTATCTATCTATCATTATATATATATATGAGCATACTTATCTATCTGTATTTCTATCTATCTATCTATCATTATATCTATCTATCTATCTATCTATCTATCTATCTATCTATCTATCTATCTATATATATATATATATATATATATATATATATACGAGCATACTTATCTATCTGTCTGTCTATCCATCTCTCTATCTACACCGTACCCGTGAGGGATATCTGCTAAGCGATTATATATATATATATATATATATATATATATATATATATATATATATATATATATATATATATATGAGCATACTTATCTATCTGTATTTCTATCTATCTATCTATCATTATATATATATATATATATATATATATATATATATATATATATATATATATATATATA
>OY744555.1:10522170-10549670 GCA_963556195.1 Sepiola atlantica
GGGTACGTTCCTTAGGGCTAATACGGCTCATGCTTGCTTCGGAAGGGGTCCTTTACTTATTCTAAAAAAAAATTTTTTTTAAATCAATAAATAAAAAAGTTATGAATTTTTAAAAATAGGACCCTTATTTTTGCCCACCCTGTATATGTATATATATACAGATATATACATATATATATATACATATATATATATCTACATATATATATATATATGTATATATACATATGTATATATACATACATATACATATATATATATACATATATATATACATATACATATATATACATATATATATATATATATATATATATATATATGTATATATATATATGAGGGAACATCGACTTTGCTTCATTATCTATCTCAATTTATATCTGCTGCTGCTGCTGCTGATGATGATGATGCTGATGATGATGATGATGATATCTTAATTGGTAATCAATATTCCGTTTACAGACCACCAAAGTCATTTTATAAAACCACCAATTAAAATGCTAAAATAATTGTCCGATAAGTAAGACAAACCGTTTCGTTGCTTCAAAATCAAATATTCATTTCCCAAGTGATTACAATGTCGTCGTGGATTAAAAAGAAGAAAACACAACATGGCTGACATTTCACAGAAAGACTGTGACTAACGCATCAGTTGAGTCTTTACGAAACAATAAGGTTCGATTTAGCTTAATAATGGGATTTAATATTTACTTTATTCTCGTGTTTTCTAAATTAGATCAGACTTATATATATATATATATGTATATATATATATATATATATATATATATATATATATATATATATATATATATATTTATTTATATATAAAATAGTGCTTGTATTGTAGTTGTTTCCATATATGTTAATCCAACAAAACTCCAGTATTAATAAAATAGAGTTCAATAAGTAAAGCTGTATTTTAGTATAAATTCTTTCATATGAACATTATTAGCTACATATGTGCATACATCTTACGTAAGATGGCTCATTGAAGTGTGATTTTGAAAGAGATCTCAGCTGAAACATGTATGCATATACGAAGAGAATAATATTGGTATAAAAAGAATGCATACTCATATATATATATATATATATATATATATATATATATATATATATATATATATATATATATATATGACAATAAAAGGATGAAATAAATCTAGTTTATATATGATATTTTATAAATAAATATTAATAATTTATTACCTACAGACATCGATGTTTGATGCTTACGCAATCTGATAAACAACAACAACAATAACAAACCGTTTTGGATCTCGCAATGAAGCTAGTAGTACTGCTTGTTATTAAATTCACTCAGAGTGCCCAGCCTTAGTAAAGGGGCTATATAATAATGTTTTTTAAATAAATATTAATAATTATTACCTACAGACATCGATGTCTTATGCTTTCGCAATGTTAAGTGCAGGAAGCTAATTCGCGAGGGTCGGTGGGTGCGAACTCCGATCACAAATCACCACTGATTCGCAGTCAAGAGACTTACCCGTTGGCCACCACAAATTAGCTTGAAAGTTAGGAGGAATTTAACTTTGTAAATGCCAAGTCGGCCGGTATTTACAGCAAGCAGCGAGGAGTGATCATATATATATATATATATATATATATATATATATATATATATATATATATATATATATATATATATATATATATATATATATATATATATATATGAAGCAATCCAACAAAAGATATAAGCGTCAACTAATATCTTATAATTAGTGAAACATCCGGATAAAAAAACTGAAGCTCAATATACTGGATAGAGCATTAATATTATAATATAAAATGAAGTAATAAAATAAGGTGTCAATCAAATTTTATTAGAATTCAAAGTTCATGCAAAGCATCCTTAAGTCCTTAGCTCATGAGTTTTCAAAGATAATTCTTCTCTTCAGAGGACCATTACCGCAGTTATACTACTACAGGCAATAAAATTACGCTTTGAAAATATATAAAATTATATACACAAATATATAAAAAATACATAACATCAAACATATCAATCCAAAAACATACTTTTGTTGAATCCATACAGTCCATCCAGGTCATACAAGTTGAGAAGCATAATCAGGAAGGACATTACTCCAAGATACAAACAGCAGTCCAAATATGTGAAATTGAAGGGGCCGGCAAGGTTATCCATTCGCGAAATGTGTCCATATTCAATGTTAATGATAAATAAATAAATAAATCAATCAAAATAATACAAAAAGTCCAATCAAAGTTCCGAGATCCCAACATGTGCAAATCCAATCAAATCCAAATTCGTTGTTAAATTAGAAAACCAGCTAAATCCGAATTGAGCAAAACAAGACGGACTCCCATCACATCTAGCCAGAAGAGCGAAAAATATATAAGTGATCTTCTCACCAGACATGACAAATCCCTAACGAACAGAAGGCGATATTAAATTGTCTACATCTCAGAATGACTTCAACGGGTTCAGGATTATGTCTGTCCTACTTCCTGTTTTATATTATAATATATATATATATATATATATATATATATATATATATATATATATATATGGGAAATGAAAAAGGAAAAACCAGGAAGGGAAGTTTTTATGTGTTCATCAACGTTTCGACTTTATTTGTAAGACTTCTTCAGGATGATAATATAAAGAAAAATGTCATGCAAGTACGTGGACATATAGGGTTGACATTGTGGGTTGAAGGGAAGAGATAGTAGCCACTACTGGAAAACAGTAGGGACCGACGTCCGGACCTGGTGAAGTCAGTTGCGAGGAATGAAAATAAATGTTGAAGAAACTGAGTGAAAAAAGTGGAAGGGTGGGGGTGAGCAGGGATACTGTGGATGGTTGTAAGTGAAAAAGTGGAGGGTTAGGGTTAGCGAGAGTAATGTGGAAGGCAGTGAGTGAAGGAGTGGAGGGGTGGGGGAAGAGGAGGGTTGAATGTTTGACCAGGAAAGTTAGGGGTCATGGTGAATGAAGATGTGTGTGTGAGGCGGGGGTATGCAGAGGAATGCAAGATGGGTAGACATATATATACTAGCACAATACTCGGTCAACGACTGGTAAAATTAATTTTCCGAACAGAACAGTTTTGCACCACTTTTATGACAAAGTTTAAATTCATGGCGAAGATTAAAATAAAGACATAATGCGACTGAACCGTTATGTTTACCAAAAATTAATACATTATTTTCATTCTAGATAACGTCTAAAATTGTAAGCTTAAGCTCATGGGGTTTTAAAAAGAAGTTGAAATTCAAGGAAACTGGTTTAATTAGGTTTGGTAGTTTGGTAGTTTTGTTTTACGGCATATCAACCCTTTTTGGGTTATTTAATGCCGAATCTGGTCTTGTTTTCTTCTCTTTTTTGTTTCTTTCCCCTTTTAATATCTGTTTCTATTTAACCCATAGTTGGGACCCTAACAGGTACTACCACTCCGGGGCAGGGTGGACCTGGGAGCAATGGTAATTAAGAGGAGGCTCCACATTCCCCAAAGTCCGTAAGCCGGATCTCACCATCGGATGTAGTTTAAGGTCATATCCAGGACCGGGAGTAGGGTAGGAAAAATAAAAATAAAAAAGGGGAGGGAGAAAGGGAGAGGGGCTGTTGTTTTTGGTTTTGGTTTTGTAGAACATAATTAAGTTTTACAAACAAAAAAAAAAAAAAACGTCAATGTAGGTGAATTTCGTCTCAGGGAGCCACAGGGCAGCCTGATCTGGTATCACCAGGGTTTAATTAGTGTCTAATAACTATGAGTCAATTTCAATGTAAATCTGAAATATTTGAATCTTCACATGGAAATCTGTGCTCATATTATGCTTCCCTAAAATGTCTTTCAGCTGAAATTTGGGGATTATTTATTATTTGATGTCTAATACAAAAATCGAAGGTATCTGAATTTTCACAAAAAATCTTTGATCACATTTTTACCCCCTTTTGATAAAACTAAATTTAACTAAATTATAACTTACATTTTCACCCGTTACACGTAGCAACCCTAACCCTAACCCTAACAAATGAAAATACTTAATGGTTTTATTGTATAGTCTAGATGTATCTCTGGAAACCAAAAGTGCGTAATCTCAATCGGATACATTTGAAGTTTTAAGGATTTTATGGCCCCATAGACTCATTAGGGGAAACACTTCCATTGTCTTCCCCGGTAAATTTTACATAAGAATACATCTTTAGATTTTATGTAGATTCTCTAACCTTTCTTTCTATAGGGAACACACAGAGAACATACATACACACAGTCATTGAGCTTTATATATAGAGAGAGTTATTCTATGTTAACTCTTAGTAATACGGACCGAAGTATTCTTCCGCACGAATAAGCTTTAAAGATGGCGGTGAGTGACATTTTCAAACTGTTAACGCTCTGCGCTATTATTTTCTAGCTTGCCTAAAGCAACACAATTATCCGACGTTGAGTAGGAGAGGTTTGAATGCACTGTCATATGAAGGGGGAATAACTTGGAGATTGTGAAAAGAACTTGGCCAATCAGTATTCTAGTGGATAATACATTAAGAGATCTCAATGATTTCGAAAGAGAAGAGCGCGGCGAAAGGACACTTCAAAACGAGATGAAAAGCGTATAACCAGCGTCGGTAAAACATCACAATGTGCTTTGGTTTCACAGCCGAAGAAAAAGATGAAAGTCGGCAAATCCATAACGGGGGAAAACGTGGCCTGGACAAGCAACTGGACCGTCGCCATTGTCTTCGTTCTCAGAAAATCGCTCGACTGCATCTAACCGTGGTATGATGAATTGTCATCGCATTACGTATCGGTTGAGCCAGACTCGACTGGACTGAATATTTAATGTTCAAGGAAAAATCCAATGACACACGCATGAACTTATGAAATATGAGATCGTAACGGTTAGGGTTAGGGTAAGGGTTAGGGGTAGGGTTACATCTGTATAACCTTATGAAATACTAGATCGCAACGATTAGGGTTAGGGTTAGGGTTAGGGTTAGGGTTAAGGTTAAGGTTTCGGTAACATCTGTATGACCTTATGAAATACGAGATCGCAACAATTAGGGTTAGGGTTAGGATTAAGGTTTCGGTAACAGCTGTATGACCTTATGAAATACGAGATCGCAACAATTAGGGTTAGGGTTAGTATTAAGGTTTCGGTAACATCTGTATGACTTTATGAAATACGAGATTGCAACGATTAGGGTTAGGGTTAGGGTTAGGGTGAAGGTAACATCTGTATGACCTTATGAAATACGAGATCGCAACAATTAGGGTTAGGGCAACATTTGTATGACCTTATGAAATACGAGATCGCAACAGTTAGGGTTAGGGCAACATTTGTATGACCTTATGAAATACGAGATCGCAACAGTTAGGGTTAGGGCAACATTTGTATGACCTTATGAAATACGAGATCGCAACAGTTAGGGTTAGGGCAACATTTGTATGACCTTATGAAATACGAGATCGCAACGATTAGGGTTAGGGCAACATTTGTATGACCTTATGAAATACGAGATCGCAACAGTTAGGGTTAGGGCAACATTTGTATGACCTTATGAAATACGAGATCGCAACAGTTAGGGTTAGGGCAACATTTGTATGACCTTATGAAATACGAGATCGCAACAGTTAGGGTTAGGGCAACATTTGTATGACCTTATGAAATACGAGATCGCAACAGTTAGGGTTAGGGCAACATTTGTATGACCTTATGAAATACGAGATCGCAACAGTTAGGGTTAGGGCAACATTTGTATGACCTTATGAAATACGAGATCGCAACGATTAGGGTTAGGGCAACATTTGTATGACCTTATGAAATACGAGATCGCAACAGTTAGGGTTAGGGCAACATTTGTATGACCTTATGAAATACGAGATCGCAACAGTTAGGGTTAGGGCAACATTTGTATGACCTTATGAAATACGAGATCGCAACAGTTAGGGTTAGGGCAACATTTGTATGACCTTATGAAATACGAGATCGCAACAGTTAGGGTTAGGGCAACATTTGTATGACCTTATGAAATACGAGATCGCAACAGTTAGGGTTAGGGCAACATTTGTATGACCTTATGAAATACGAGATCGCAACGGTTAAGGTTAGGGCAACATTTGTATGACCTTATGAAATACGAGATCGCAACAGTTAGGGTTAGGGCAACATTTGTATGACCTTATGAAATACGAGATCGCAACAGTTAGGGTTAGGGCAACATTTGTATGACCTTATGAAATACGAGATCGCAACAGTTAGGGTTAGGGCAACATTTGTATGACCTTATGAAATACGAGATCGCAACAGTTAGGGTTAGGGCAACATTTGTATGACCTTATGAAATACGAGATCGCAACGATTAGGGTTAGGGCAACATTTGTATGACCTTATGAAATACGAGATCGCAACAGTTAGGATTAGGGCAACATTTGTATGACCTTATGAAATACGAGATCGCAACAGTTAGGGTTAGGGCAACATTTGTATGACCTTATGAAATACGAGATCGCAACAGTTAGGGTTAGGGCAACATTTGTATGACCTTATGAAATACGAGATCGCAACAGTTAGGGTTAGGGCAACATTTGTATGACCTTATGAAATACGAGATCGCAACAGTTAGGGTTAGGGCAACATTTGTATGACCTTATGAAATACGAGATCGCAACAGTTAGGGTTAGGGCAACATTTGTATGACCTTATGAAATACGAGATCGCAACAGTTAGGGTTAGGGCAACATTTGTATGACCTTATGAAATACGAGATCTCAACAGTTAGGGTTAGGGTAACATTTGTATGACCTTATGAAATACGAGATCGCAACAGTTAGGGTTAGGGCAACATTTGTATGACCTTATGAAATACGAGATCGCAACAGTTAGGGTTAGGGCAACATTTGTATGACCTTATGAAATACGAGATCGCAACGATTAGGGTTAGGGCAACATTTGTATGACCTTATGAAATACGAGATCCCAACAGTTAGGGTTAGGGCAACATTTGTATGACCTTATGAAATACGAGATCGCAACAGTTAGGGTTAGGGCAACATTTGTATGACCTTATGAAATACGAGATCGCAACAGTTAGGGTTAGGGCAACATTTGTATGACCTTATGAAATACGAGATCGCAACGGTTAAGGTTAGGGCAACATTTGTATGACCTTATGAAATACGAGATCGCAACGGTTAAGGTTAGGGCAACATTTGTATGACCTTATGAAATACGAGATCGCAACGGTTAAGGTTAGGGCAACATTTGTATGACCTTATGAAATACGAGATCGCAACAGTTAGGGTTAGGGCAACATTTGTATGACCTTATGAAATACGAGATCGCAACGGTTAAGGTTAGGGCAACATTTGTATGACCTTATGAAATACGAGATCGCAACAGTTAGGGTTAGGGCAACATTTGTATGACCTTATGAAATACGAGATCGCAACAGTTAGGGTTAGGGCAACATTTGTATGACCTTATGAAATTCGAGATAGCAACAGTTAAGGTTAGGGCAACATTTGTATGACCTTATGAAATACGAGATCTCAACAGTTAGGGTTAGGGCAACATTTGTATGACCTTATGAAATACGAGATCGCAACGGTTCAGGTTAGGGCAACATTTGTATGACCTTATGAAATACGAGATTGCAACGGTTAAGGTAAGGGCAACATTTGTATGACCTTATAAAATACGAGATCGCAACGGTTAAGGTTAAGGCAACATTTGTATGACCTTATGAAATACGAGATCGTCACAGTTAAGGTTAGGGGAACATTTGTATGACCTTATGAAATACGAGATCGCAACGGTTAAGGTAAAGGCAACATTTGTATGACCTTATGAAATACGAGATCTCAACGGTAAAGGTTAAGGCAACATTTGTATGACCTTATGAAATACGAGATCGCAACGGTTAAGGTAAAGGCAACATTTGTATGACCTTATGAAATACGAGATCGCAACGGTTAAGGTAAAGGCAACATTTGTATGACCTTATGAAATACGAGATCGCAACGGTTAAGGTAAGGGCAACATTTGTATGACCTTATGAAATACGAGATCGCAACGGTTAAGGTAAGGGCAACATTTGTATGACCTTATGAAATACGAGATTGCAACGGTTAAGGTAAGGGCAACATTTGTATGACCTTATGAAATACGAGATCGCAACGGTTAAGGTAAGGGCAACATTTGTATGACCTTATGAAATACGAGATTGCAACGGTTAAGGTAAGGGCAACATTTGTATGACCTTATGAAATACGAGATCGCAACGGTTAAGGTAAGGGCAACATTTGTATGACCTTATGAAATACGAGATTGCAACGGTTAAGGTAAGGGCAACATTTGTATGACCTTATGAAATACGAGATCGCAACGGTTAAGGTAAGGGCAACATTTGTATGACCTTATGAAATACGAGATCGCAACGGTTAAGGTAAGGGCAACATTTGTATGACCTTATGAAATACGAGATCGCAACGGTTAAGGTAAGGGCAACATTTGTATGACCTTATGAAATACGAGATTGCAACGGTTAAGGTTAGGGCAACATTTGTATGACCTTATGAAATACGAGATTGCAACGGTTAAGGTAAGGGCAACATTTGTATGACCTTATGAAATACGAGATCGCAACGGTTAAGGTAAGGGCAACATTTGTATGACCTTATGAAATACGAGATTGCAACGGTTAAGGTTAGGGCAACATTTGTATGACCTTATGAAATACGAGATCGCAACGGTTCAGGTTAGGGCAACATTTGTATGACCTTATGAAATACGAGATTGCAACGGTTCAGGTTAGGGCAACATTTGTATGACCTTATGAAATACGAGATCGCAACGGTTCAGGTTAGGGCAACATTTGTATGACCTTATGAAATACGAGATTGCAACGGTTAAGGTAAGGGCAACATTTGTATGACCTTATAAAATACGAGATCGCAACGGTTAAGGTTAAGGCAACATTTGTATGACCTTATGAAATACGAGATCGCAACAGTTAAGGTTAGGGGAACATTTGTATGACCTTATGAAATACGAGATCGCAACGGTTAAGGTAAAGGCAACATTTGTATGACCTTATGAAATACGAGATCGCAACGGTAAAGGTTAAGGCAACATTTGTATGACCTTATGAAATACGAGATCGCAACGGTTAAGGTAAAGGCAACATTTGTATGACCTTATGAAATACGAGATCGCAACGGTTAAGGTAAAGGCAACATTTGTATGACCTTATGAAATACGAGATCGCAACGGTTAAGGTAAGGGCAACATTTGTATGACCTTATGAAATACGAGATCGCAACGGTTAAGGTAAGGGCAACATTTGTATGACCTTATGAAATACGAGATTGCAACGGTTAAGGTAAGGGCAACATTTGTATGACCTTATGAAATACGAGATCGCAACGGTTAAGGTAAGGGCAACATTTGTATGACCTTATGAAATACGAGATTGCAACGGTTAAGGTAAGGGCAACATTTGTATGACCTTATGAAATACGAGATCGCAACGGTTAAGGTAAGGGCAACATTTGTATGACCTTATGAAATACGAGATTGCAACGGTTAAGGTAAGGGCAACATTTGTATGACCTTATGAAATACGAGATCGCAACGGTTAAGGTAAGGGCAACATTTGTATGACCTTATGAAATACGAGATCGCAACGGTTAAGGTAAGGGCAACATTTGTATGACCTTATGAAATACGAGATCGCAACGGTTAAGGTAAGGGCAACATTTGTATGACCTTATGAAATACGAGATTGCAACGGTTAAGGTTAGGGCAACATTTGTATGACCTTATGAAATACGAGATTGCAACGGTTAAGGTAAGGGCAACATTTGTATGACCTTATGAAATACGAGATTGCAACGGTTAAGGTAAGGGCAACATTTGTATGACCTTATGAAATACGAGATCGCAACGGTTAAGGTAAGGGCAACATTTGTATGACCTTATGAAATACGAGATTGCAACGGTTAAGGTAAGGGCAACATTTGTATGACCTTATGAAATACGAGATCGCAACGGTTAAGGTAAGGGCAACATTTGTATGACCTTATGAAATACGAGATCGCAACGGTTAAGGTAAGGGCAACATTTGTATGACCTTATGAAATACGAGATCGCAACGGTTAAGGTAAGGGCAACATTTGTATGACCTTATGAAATACGAGATTGCAACGGTTAAGGTTAGGGCAACATTTGTATGACCTTATGAAATACGAGATTGCAACGGTTAAGGTAAGGGCAACATTTGTATGACCTTATGAAATACGAGATTGCAACGGTTAAGGTAAGGGCAACATTTGTATGACCTTATGAAATACGAGATCGCAACGGTTAAGGTAAGGGCAACATTTGTATGACCTTATGAAATACGAGATTGCAACGGTTAAGGTAAGGGCAACATTTGTATGACCTTATGAAATACGAGATCGCAACGGTTAAGGTAAGGGCAACATTTGTATGACCTTATGAAATACGAGATTGCAACGGTTAAGGTAAGGGCAACATTTGTATGACCTTATGAAATACGAGATCGCAACGGTTAAGGTAAGGGCAACATTTGTATGACCTTATGAAATACGAGATTGCAACGGTTAAGGTTAGGGCAACATTTGTATGACCTTATGAAATACGAGATCGCAACGGTTAAGGTAAGGGCAACATTTGTATGACCTTATGAAATACGAGATTGCAACGGTTAAGGTAAGGGCAACATTTATATGACCTTATGAAATACGAGATCGCAACGGTTAAGGTAAGGGCAACATTTGTATGACCTTATGAAATACGAGATTGCAACGGTTAAGGTAAGGGCAACATTTGTATGACCTTATGAAATACGAGATCGCAACGGTTAAGGTAAGGGCAACATTTGTATGACCTTATGAAATACGAGATTGCAACGGTTAAGGTTAGGGCAACATTTGTATGACCTTATGAAATACGATATCGCAACGGTTCAGGTTAGGGCAACATTTGTATGACCTTATGAAATACGAGATTGCAACGGTTAAGGTAAGGGCAACATTTGTATGACCTTATGAAATACGAGATCGCAACGGTTAAGGTAAGGGCAACATTTGTATGACCTTATGAAATACGAGATTGCAACGGTTAAGGTAAGGGCAACATTTGTATGACCTTATGAAATACGAGATTGCAACGGTTAAGGTTAGGGCAACATTTGTATGACCTTATGAAATACGAGATCGCAACGGTTCAGGTTAGGGCAACATTTGTATGACCTTATGAAATACGAGATTGCAACGGTTAAGGTAAGGGCAACATTTGTATGACCTTATGAAATACGAGATTGCAACGGTTAAGGTTAGGGCAACATTTGTATGACCTTATGAAATACGAGATCGCAACGGTTCAGGTTAGGGCAACATTTGTATGACCTTATGAAATACGAGATCGCAACGGTTAAGGTTAAGGCAACATTTGTATGACCTTATGAAATACGAGATCGCAACAGTTAAGGTTAGGGGAACATTTGTATGACCTTATGAAATACGAGATCGCAACGGTTAAGGTTAAGGCAACATTTGTATGACCTTATGAAATACGAGATCGCAACGGTTAAGGTTAAGGCAACATTTGTATGACCTTATGAAATACGAGATCGCAACGATTAAGGTTAGGGCAACATTTGTATGACCTTATGAAATACGAGATCGCAACGGTAAAGGTTAAGGCAACATTTGTATGACCTTATGAAATACGAGATCGCAACGGTTAAGGTAAGGGCAACATTTGTATGACCTTATAAAATACGAGATCGCAACGGTTAAGGTTAAGGCAACATTTGTATGACCTTATGAAATACGAGATCGCAACGGTTCAGGTTAGGGCAACATTTGTATGACCTTATGAAATACGAGATTGCAACGGTTAAGGTAAGGGCAACATTTGTATGACCTTATGAAATACGAGATTGCAACGGTTAAGGTTAGGGCAACATTTGTATGACCTTATGAAATACGAGATCGCAACGGTTAAGGTTAAGGCAACATTTGTATGACCTTATGAAATACGAGATCGCAACAGTTAAGGTTAGGGGAACATTTGTATGACCTTATGAAATACGAGATCGCAACAGTTAAGGTTAGGGCAACATTTGTATGACCTTATGAAATACGAGATCGCAACGGTTAAGGTAAAGGCAACATTTGTATGACCTTATGAAATACGAGATCGCAACGGTAAAGGTTAAGGCAACATTTGTATGACCTTATGAAATACGAGATCGCAACGGTTAAGGTAAAGGCAACATTTGTATGACCTTATGAAATACGAGATCGCAACGGTAAAGGTTAAGGCAACATTTGTATGACCTTATGAAATACGAGATCGCAACGGTTAAGGTTAGGGCAACATTTGTATGACCTTATGAAATACGAGATCGACACGGTTACGGTTAGGGCAACATTTGTATGACCTTATGAAATACGAGATCGCAACGGTTAAGGTTAAGGCAACATTTGTATGACTTTTTGCAATACGAGATCGCAACAGTTAAGGTTAGGGGAACATTTGTATGACCTTATGAAATACGAGATCGCAACGGTTAAGGTAAAGGCAACATTTGTATGACCTTATGAAATACGAGATCGCAACGGTAAAGGTTAAGGCAACATTTGTATGACCTTATGAAATACGAGATCGCAACGGTTAAGGTAAAGGCAACATTTGTATGACCTTATGAAATACGAGATCGCAACGGTAAAGGTTAAGGCAACATTTGTATGACCTTATGAAATACGAGATCGCAACGGTTAAGGTTAGGGCAACATTTGTATGACCTTATGAAATACGAGATCGCAACGGTTAAGGTAAAGGCAACATTTGTATGACTTTTTGCAATACGAGATCGCAACGGTTAAGGTTAAGGCAACATTTGTAAGACCTTATGAAATACGAGATCGAAACAGTTAAGGTTAGGGCAACATTTGTAAGACTTTATGAAATACGAGATCGCAACGGTTAAGGTTAGGGCCACATCTGTATGACCTTATGAAATACGAGATCGCAACGGTAAAGGTTAGGGCAACATTTGTATGACCTTATGAAATACGAGATCGCAACGGTAAAGGTTAAGGCAACATTTGTATGACCTTATGAAATACGAGATCGCAACGGTTAAGGTAAAGGCAACATTTGTATGACCTTATGAAATACGAGATCGCAACGGTAAAGGTTAAGGCAACATTTGTATGACCTTATGAAATACGAGATCGCAACGGTTACGGTTAGGGCAACATTTGTATGACCTTATGAAATACGAGATCGCAACGGTTAAGGTAAAGGCAACATTTGTATGACTTTTTGCAATACGAGATCGCAACGGTTAAGGTTAAGGCAACATTTGTAAGACCTTATGAAATACGAGATCGAAACAGTTAAGGTTAGGGCAACATTTGTAAGACTTTATGAAATACGAGATCGCAACGGTTAAGGTTAGGGCCACATCTGTATGACCTTATGAAATACGAGATCGCAACGGTAAAGGTTAGGGCAACATTTGTATGACCTTATGAAATACGAGATCGCAACGATTAAGGTTAGGGCAACATTTGTATGACCTTATGAAATACGATATTGCAACGGTTAAGGTTAGGGCAACATTTGTATGACCTTATGAAATACGAGATCGCAACGGTTAAGGTTAGGGCAACATTTGTATGACCTTATGAAATACGAGATCGCAACGGTTAAGGTTAGGGCAACATTTGTATGACTTTATGAAATACGAGATCGCAACAGTTAAGGTTATGGCAACATTTGTATGACCTTATGAAATACGAGATCGCAACGATTAAGGTTAGGGCAACATTTGTATGCCCTTATGAAATACGAGATCGCAACGGTTAAGGTAAGGGCAACATTTGTATGACTTTATGAAATACGAGATAGCAACGGTTAAGGTAAGGGCAACATTTGTATGACCTTATGAAATACGAGATCGCAACGGTTAAGGTTAGGGCAACATTTGTATGACCTTATGAAATACGAGATCGCAACGGTTACGGTTAGGGCAACATTTGTATGACCTTATGAAATACGAGATCGCAACAGTTAAGGTAAGGGCAACATTTGTATGACCTTATGAAATACGAGATCGCAACGGTTAAGGTTAGGGCAACATTTGTATGACCTTATGAAATACGAGATCGCAACGGTTAAGGTTAAGGGCAACATTTGTATGACCTTATGAAATACGAGATCGCAACAATTAGGGTTAGGGCAACATTTGTATGACCTTATGAAATACGAGATCGCAACAGTTAAGGTTAGGGCAACATTTGTATGACCTTATGAAATACGAGATCGCAACAATTAGGGTTAGGGCAACATTTGTATGACCTTATGAAATACGAGATCGCAACGGTTAAGGTTAGGGCAACATTTGTATGACCTTATGAAATACGAGATCGCAACAATTAGGGTTAGGGCAACATTTGTATGACCTTATGAAATACGAGATCGCAACGGTTAAGGTTAGGGCAACATTTGTATGACCTTATGAAATACGAGATCGCAACAGTTAAGGTTAAGGGCAACATTTGTATGACCTTATGAAATACGAGATCGCAACGGTTACGGTTAGGGCAACATTTGTATGACCTTATGAAATACGAGATCGCAACAGTTAAGGTAAGGGCAACATTTGTATGACCTTATGAAATACGAGATCGCAACGGTTAAGGTTAGGGCAACATTTGTATGACCTTATGAAATACGAGATCGCAACGGTTAAGGTTAGGGCAACATTTGTATGACCTTATGAAATACGAGATCGCAACAGTTAAGGTTAAGGGCAACATTTGTATGACCTTATGAAATACGAGATCGCAACAATTAGGGTTAGGGCAACATTTGTATGACCTTATGAAATACGAGATCGCAACAGTTAAGGTTAGGGCAACATTTGTATGACCTTATGAAATACGAGATCGCAACAATTAGGGTTAGGGCAACATTTGTATGACCTTATGAAATACGAGATCGCAACAGTTAAGGTTAGGGCAACATTTGTATGACCTTATGAAATACGAGATCACAACGAGGGAGCGTAAGTGAGGAAACACGCGGCCGTTTTCTGATCACAGCAGCCATGACAATTACTTGGACACTTCTATATTTTTCTTCTTATTCATTGTACGTCACTTTTCCCTTGTTCAAGGGTCATACGTTTTCTGATATTACGTAATCTTACTCTCGACTTCTTACGGTCTAGCGGGTCAGCTGTCTACAAACCAAAGTCTTTGTGGTCTTGACCAATCACTTGCTTCCATGTTTTCCTTGGCCGGTCAACCTTCCTGCGATTTAAGACATTCATGCTTCAGTAGCGGTTTATCTTTGAGGATGAACGTCCCACATGAGCATATCAACGAAATCTATTCTTGCTTAGGATAACCTCTATGCTGGGCAAGTGTAGTGCTTTCATCAAATCCTCTGACCTGATGGTTGGTCAGATTTCACATGGCAGACGGGTGAGAGGGGACTCGGCGGGGGCCAAGCAATCACTGCGACATATCATGGCGCTTCTGACACAGCTGCTGTACAATTTGTCCTGGGTGTTAGAGAGGGACAGCGCGTAATGTGATCAGAAGCAATAGCTTACGAAATTTCGCTCAAGCGGCCTTCTCTCTTTTGATCGTACTGAGTTCGCATCTGCCACCTGCACTCAGCATTGTTTCCTACCTGCAGGTAGTAAACTCAGTTACGCTAATTCACAAAATTGTGTGACACTTTCTCGTGTGTCTGCGTGTGTCTGCGTGTGTGTGTGTGAGGGGGGTGCTTTAAACCCCTACTGCCACATTATTAGTTGTTATTCGGTATTAACCGATCGTTTATTGAAATAAAAAATACAACAGCGCAAAATACTAAAACGCACGTTTCACAAACTTATTTAAAATAATTCAAATACAAAATAAAATCCACCAGAATGCATTTCTTTTCTTCGAAATCAAATCAGACAAACAAAGTATAAAGTGGTCAACTAATGAAATCAGTAGGTTTCTGGATATTTACAGAAAGTTTATATATATATATATATATATATATATATATATATATATATATATATATATATATATATATATATATATATATGTATAGTCTCGGAAGTTTCTCAACCATTAAAATTATATTTTTAAAAAAATAAAATAAAAAAAATAAAAAAAATAAAAACTTATAGTCCCAAGTCTTTCAGTGGAAAATCACTCATGTAAGTCAATTTATTTTTTACAGTTATTATATTAGTTTGTTTCTAACACTATTTTAAGGGATCATCAGTTATTTACCATGAAAAACTGTTTCGGGAATTAAATATATATATATATATATATATATATATATATATATATATATATATATATATATATATATATATGTATATATATATATACCGTATTTCTTAATTGGGAGAGTTTCCCAGTAGAGTGCTCAATTATTAATGTAAAAGAAAAAATTAACTAGATAATTAGAGCATGATATTTATTAATATTAAACAAAAAGTTACAACAACATCCGGACCAAGGTTTCAGATCCGAGAAAATCGGACCTTCATCAGCGGAGTCGTATAGCTTAATGAGTGAGAACAACGCTGATGAAATTTGAAGGTCCGATTTTCTCGGATCTGAAACCTTGGTCCGGATGTTGTTGTAACTTTTTGTTTTATCGGCGGACTATTTACCATCCGGACAAACCCAATATCTTTTTACTCGAACTTTTTTTTTTCACCCATCTTTTTCTGAATATTTTTTCATATTTTTTCAAATGTTGAACTTTGGCTTTTCTATTGCCAACTTATCTATCTGTATAATTCCTCTGATGATAAGATCTCGATCTTTGAAAAGCCTTGGCTTAAGGAAATAACAATAAACATTAGTTTATTACAGAATATACCCTGTTTTGAACATTTGAAGTTTGAAATACATTTGGACATTCGTGCATGTTTATCACTCTTCGTCCATTTAACTATATATATATATATATATATATATATATATATATATATATATATATATAGCATATGAAATAATAAAATAAGGTGCGAATCAAATTTCATTAGAATTCAAAATTCAGGCAAAGTATCTCAACGTCCTTAACTCATGAGTTTTCAAAGATAAATCTTCTCCTCATTCATGAGTTAAGGACGTTGAGATACTTTGCCTGAATTTTGAATTCTAATAAAATTTGATTCGCACCTTATTTTATTATTTCATTTTATATTATAATATTAATGCTCTATCCAGTATATTGAGCTTCAGTCTTTATCCGGATGTTTCACTAATTAAAAGATATTAGTTGCCTCTTATATCTTTTGTTGAATTAACTTCATATATATATATATGCATAGATGTTACGCCGGTCATTCTAGGCTGAATCTATGAACTGCGTTCGATCCCATATATATATATATATATATATATATATATATATATATATATATATATATATATATATATATATATATATATATATATGGGCATAGATGTTACGCCGGTCATTCTAGGCTGAATCTATGAACTGCGTTCGATGCCATGTAACCGACACTCCTGCACTGATGAGGTAAGAAAATCCGAAACGATATTGTCTGTAGGTACAAAAAAAACACTTTAATATTTAAAAATATTTACAGTTAAAGCCCCTTTAAGATTAATAGTCTTAATAGTGGAGCCCTGTTTGGAATTACAAAGTTTGTTGTCACTAGCGATTATGCAAAGTTCTGCTCGTGCGTCGAACACTTTCGACAACAATGACGCCTGCCCCCCCCCCCCCCGACTCTCGGGTAAGTGTACGTTAATTTCAATTACTGCCTGTGGCGATTTTTCCGTGGCCGCGTGAGCATAGACGCTTGTGATTCTAGCCTGAATCTACGAACTGCGTTCGATCCCATGCGACCGCCTGCAACCGGCACTCCTAAACTGATAATGGTAAAAAAAGCGAACAGAAAACTCGTTAAAATTTAAAAATATTTGCAGTATATATATATATATATATATATATATATATATATATATATATATATATATATATATATATACTGTATATATATATATATATATATATACATACAGTATATATGTATATATATATACATATACTGTAAATATATATATATATATATATATATATATATACTGTATATATATATATATATACATATATACTGTATGTATATATATATATATATATATATATATATATATTTACAGTATATGTATATATAAATATATATATACATATTTATATATATGATTATTTTTATTTACACAGACATGTATAAAATCTGCGACACTGGCATGTCGATGTTATCGATCAACAGCTGTAATAAACTGAGATCTTATCAGACAGCGTTAACATTCTTCGGTTGAAATTCTTTATATTACTATCCTGTGAATGTTTACTTCGCCTAGAGTATTATATATATATATATATATATATATATATATATATATATATATATATAACTTTAACGTAATACTACGTTCCTTTGTCGCGAGTTGAACCGTATATGACGAGGTTTCCATGTTTGTTTGCTGCCTACACAATATAGATATTAATTATTTTTCATTTCTCTAACCCTAACCCTAAACTAACACAATTTACCCTAACCCTTACCCTTACCCAACACAACTAACACTAACCCTAACAAAACGCAACTAACCCTAACCCAACACAGCTAAACCTGACCTAAAATCTAACGTAACACAACCAGCCCAAAGCCTAACCCTAACCCTAACCAACACAACTAACTCTTACCTTAACCATAACCTTACCCAACACAACTAACCCTAACCCAAAACAATTAACCATAACCCTAACTCTAACCGTTACCCAACACAACTTACCCAACCCTAACCCAACACAACTTACCCAGTCCTAACCCAACACAACTAACCCTAACTCTAACCCTAACCACACACAACTAACCCTAACCATAACCCAAAACAATTAACCATACCCCTAACTTTAACCGTTACCCAACACAACTAACCCAACCCTAACCAAATACAACTAACCCTAACTGTAACCTTAACCCAACACAACTAACCCTAACCATAACCCAAAACAATTAACCATAACCCTAACTTTAACCTTTACCCAACACAACTTCCCAACCCTAACCCAACACAACTAATACAACCCTAACCCAACACAACTAACCCTAACCATAACCCAAAACAATTAACCATAACCCTTACTTTAACCGTTACCCAACACAACTAACACAACCCTTACCAACATAACTAACCCTAACTCTAACCCTAACCCAACACAACTAACCCTAACCATAACCCAAAACAATTAAGCATAACCCTAACTCTAACCTTTACCCAACACAACTAACCCAACCCTTACCCAACACAACTAACCCTGACTCTAACTCTAACCCAACACAACTAACCATAACCATAACTCAAAACAATTAAGCATAACCATAACTCTAACCTTTACCCAACACAACTAACCCAACCCTTACCCAACACAACTAACCCTAACTCTAACCCTAACCCAACACAACTAACCCTAACCATAACTCAAAACAATTAAGCATAACCATAACTCTAACCTTTACCCAACACAACTAACCCAACCCTAACCCAACACAACTAACCCTAACTCTAACCCTAACCCAACACAACTAACCCTAACTCTAACCCTAACCCAACACAACTAACCCTAACCATAACCCAACACAACTCCTAATAATTGTGTTTATCGTATACCTTATGCCATTTGCTCTCTCTGCCATATTTTACATTTCCTCTAATATTAGCAATATGTCTCTCTTTCTCTCTCTCTCTCTCTCTCTCTCTTTAAGTAATATTACGGCACGGTTGGAATTGCAGGGTCACTAAAAATGACCACCGACTAAGCGTTCTACCATTACTTCAGGAATGTATAACGTCTCGCTCCCACAGTGAAAATCTGCAGGGATAATATAAGGCTTTAGTTTTCCCGCCAGTTGATCACACGGAATCAGAAAACCGTTAAGCGTTTTTTTCTTTTTCTTTTCACTCTCAATAACAACCAGCAATTTCGGTTCGGACCATTTTGCTATACGAACTAACCCTGTCATTTAACACAATTTCCGGTGAACATGTGTTGCGCCATTGTTATACAATCTCTTGTGTCCCCGCTGGGGGAGGAGCACGAGTCTTGTAATCGATACTAACTCGGACTACGGAATCGGCAAGTCGAGTACAAATCTATCGCATTCACTTACATTGTTATATAATTGAGAAAAGTATAGGGTGACCTCCCTCACCAAAATACCATAATGAAATCGTGAATAGAATATACTCACCTTTCTGCAATCCAACCATATTTGGTACACATAAACTTCAATCTATGCCTGACTTTTCCACCAAGTTTCAGATATGAATCTCCAACAGTTTTCGTTTCATCGTTATTCATTGATATGCGGGGGCACTTTGGTGCGCGTCTCGTCAGTAAGAGGTATGATCCGGAATAGACTTCACACTTACCGGAACTTACCCCCAAGATATTATTCGATGGGGTTATCCATCGAAACAATTTGCAGACTATTTCTGAACTTAAATCAGGGTTGTGCCGTAGGGAGGAATGTTTTAGGTGCCATTCTGTATTATATTAGGAGTTATTAATATTTGATTGAGCCAATGAGTGCATTTTAATAACAAAGAGGGATGAATAAAAGTGGAATGTCATTCAGTTAGCGTTTTACATTATTAACAAGATATATTAAGAAGATATCAAAGAAAGAAAGAGAATATGAGTCCAAACTGAGAGTCAAATAGAATGTTTGGTTCGTTGGTTTGTGGCAATCATTTTAAGCCGACATCTTGTCTACGTTTTGCATGTATTATTTGGAGCAACACGAACTTATGTTATTAACAATTGAAAAAAACAATCAGCTATTTCACTTCGTTAAAATCTTGAAAACATGCTACGTAATCTCATCAAAAGTTTTCGAAATTATATTAGAGAGGTTTTCTATTTTTGAAACACTTTATAACTCACAAGAAAAGTAAATAATTGTTGTGGAGTACAAATCACCCCTATTGAAGAACTAATGGAAGCAACCATCTATAATAAATACCATGGTTGCTTAGACTCAACAGAGGACATTCCTATTCATGTTTTACCGAATGGTAGGAATCCGGTCATCTCCTACCACATTTAGTGGCGTTACTGTATTGCTATGAATAAATACATTGTATATTTTAACCTGTCACAATTTGTGGTTGTTATCTTTGTGACCCCTAGCACGGGTCTACAACAATAATTAATATTCATTTTTTTTTTAATTACGGGACATCAACTGTGGCACTAAATTAAATTTAATTTATTAAATTTGTCCGAAAAAACAACAAGCTTTAGTTGTCATGTCGAGAAGGGTGGGGGGTTACACGGGACAGGATACAGTGGGCCAGCGCCTGTTTAATTTCGTCTTGAATTGCTGCGTTGTTGACGCACTTACAAAATCCAGAAGTCAATTCCAAGGTCAAGGACACCTTGATCGAAAAAGTGGTTCTCTTCCGGTTCAAGTGATAATACGGTGCAATAGTTTTTGGTAATGCACGTGGATACGTCTTTCTGGTGCAGGAGTGAATGGTAGGTCCCCGAGGGAGATTATAATGACTATTGAAGAGATTATAAACCGGCGCTCAAGAAGAAAAGGATTAAGTTTCTCTAGTCGACATTCGTAGGGTTAGGGTTAGGGTAAGGGTTTAGGATTAGGGTAAGGGCTAGGATTATGGTTTCGGGTTAGGGTTAGGGTTGGGGTTAGGGTTTAAGTTTAGGGTTTAGGGTTAGGGTTAGGGTTAGGGTTGAGGGTTAGGGATAGTGTTTAGGGTTTAGGGTTAGAGTTTAGGGGTTAGGGTTAAGGTTTAGGGTTTAGGGTTAGGGTTAGAGTTTAGGGTTGGGGTTAGGGCTAGGATTATGGTTTAGAGTTAGGGTTAAGGTTAAGGTTTAAGTTTAGGGTTTAGGGTTAGGTTAGGGTTGAGGTTTGAGGGTTAGGGATATGGTTTAGGGCTTAGGGTTAGGATTTAGGGTTAGGGTTAGAGATAGGGTTTAGGGTTTAGGGTTAGGATTAAGGGTTAGGATTAAAGTTAGGGTTGGGGTTTAGGGTTTAGGGTTAGGGTTAGGGTTAGGGTTAGGGTTAGGGTTAGGGGTTGGGGTAGGGGTAGGGTTTAGTGTTAAGGTTTAGGGTTAGGGTTAGGGTTAGGATTTAGGGTTAGGGTTAGGGTTAGGGCTAGGGTTTAGAGTTAGAGTTAGGGTTAGGGTTACGGGGTTAGGTTTAGGATTTAGTGTTAGGGCTAGAGTTAGGGCTACAGTTAAGGCTAGAGTTAGGGTTAGGGTTTAGAGTTAAGGTTAGGGTTTAGGGTTAAACTTTAGGGTTAAGGTTTAGGGTTAGGGTTAGTCCCTGCACCACTTGAAGAGCCAGTCGTTGAACTCTCTTCAGGTGCCGGATATTATATATTTAGATATAGAGCAGACGCCTGGACACCATACTCTAAAAGCGGTCTGATGATGGAAACATAAAGTGAGAGAAATATTTTGGGGGTCAGCTTGTAAAAGGGCGTCGAATGAGGAATTACATATGAGACACATACGGTTGTAACGTTTAGATATCTTGAAGGACGTCGACCAGAAGGCGAAGATCTGTTGTTTCGTTCACTTTCTTGAGCGGAGCTGTGTTATCACCGAAAGTAAAAGACGTATGTAGTGTGGCTCAACGTATTGTTTCTTTGGTCTGTAACGGACTTAAAGTGGTCGCAGTCTCATGCCATAGCCAGGGGCAACAATGGGCAGGCAGACGTTCAACATGTCAGCCGATGCAAGTGTAGCAGAAGAAAGAATCAGGAAGTAATTTGATTAAAACGAAGACTGACTTTAAACCTCGTTTAATAACCAAATATTGATTTCTTAACACAAGACGCAATGGCGGTAGAAAAATTTTAAATATAAAAAACAACTTTTTTTTCTCCATCATTTCTGGTCGCTTAAACATTATCACTTCCGTTCTTTGAACGCAAATATTAGCAATTCATCATTATTGTCGTTAATTTCCGGTCATTTTCGTTTGTTTTCGGGAGATTTTTTTCTTCATGGTAAAATTCGTTGAATATGCGATTGGTTGATATTGATTGATATCCGGGCGGTTGTTCAAAATTATCTAGGGCTTTGAAGCATCAGCCATCATTACGAAACTATGGACTAGGAATCTTTTTCGAATAATTTCCACAATTTTTTGTCGGAGATTTATTGAATACAAGGAAATGCAACAAGACCTCGCTTATTACTTTAGAAGTAGTAAGACGATCATTTTCCTGAGTATGTTTAATTCATAAAAATGTTAAGATACGTCCTCGGTAATCAGTCAGGCAAAGTTTGAGCCATTGTTTTTAGTAGTTGATGACCTTGCATCTGTAAAACTGATGGTTCAGTGCAGTTGTAGAAGGTTCACCCTCTCAGACTTTACCCTTCTCTTCTTTTTTAGAAGGGGTTAGTTTTATTTGCTATTCTCCTTAAGAAGGGGTAAGTTAAAATTGGCTCTCTCCAACAGTCCCGGGTTAAGGCATTGGAGACCCTAAGGCACATTTTTAACAAGTGGCCTGAAATAGTGAAAATACAGGTATTTTAGACTTATCGATAAAAAAAAAGTAAAATTTAAAATAGAATATTTATTAGGCAAAAATTAGCAAAGAACGTGGGCTCCCTTTACCGTGTTAGTAAACTCCTCACCCCTGACATTATCCTGTATCTCTACAAAGCCACCATCCGCCCATGCATGAAGTATTGTTACCACATCTGGGATGATGCATTATCTACTAGTCTCTCCCTCCTTGACAAGGTCCAAAAAAGAATCGTCAACCTAATAGGTCCCTCACTGTCAACTAAGCTGAAGCCTCTGTCCCATCGCCGCAATGTAGCATCCTTGTGCGTGTTTTACAAATACTTCAATGGATTATGCTCCGATGAACTTGCTGCTCTGGTACCCCCTCGACGTAAATTCACTAGACCAACCCGATAATCAGCTAAATCCCATCCATTCACTGTGGAGGTCCCCAGATGCCGGAGAACTTTCTACTCCAATACCTTCTTTCCTCGTGCTACCGGCCCTTGGAACTCCCTCCCTGCTCCCTGTTTTCCCGACGGTACTGACATGCAGAAATTTAAAACTAATGTAAACAGATATCTCGCTGCGCAGCTCCCAATTTAGGTTGACCCCCCAAAAAAACTTTCTCCCTTTTTTCTTAGTAGCCCCTTACGTCTACAGTGGCGTCCTGCCTTGTTTGGGGGTGAACTATGTAAAAAAAAAACATTACAACTTTGCGCGCTTTTACAACTGCAAATTTGTCAATCAGTTTTATTTATGTTAATCTTTTTGAGCAAATCACTTTTAATGCAGAGAAGTGGCAGTACCACAAGAGGCCGTTGACCCATTGTCGATCGTTTTACATATTTACTTTTTTTCAAGAGAATAATTATTTATATATTTTCCAACTCCTTCTTCTCTATATTGTGATCGAGATAAATTGGTATGTCGACGCTTGTACATGGATAATCGTGTTTGTCGACAGAAATCATATCAGACCACCTGCTCTTAACAATTCTATGTGTGTATAGACATCTCACACTATCTTAGCTTGTTCGTTTTACAGTCGTTTCACAGGTTCATCGCGGTATTACTTCATATCTACTTTGAAAGCATAGTTCATCCACAGACGCCAATGAAGGTGTGAGCACACTTTATCATGACGCATCGCGAAGATCCATGCACACAGGTGCTCGCGATTGGGTTAATAGTTTACACGTCCTCTCCAAAAACTCTAACCAAAGCCCCTACCGGGGAATGCCGACGGGGCTGCCCAGGCAATTTTTAAATGGCCAGAGTGCTCACCTCTCGAGCGCTGGCTTTTAACCCCACTTGCTCGACCCGATCTTGGGTCACATCTTACTTGTGGGAGTAAGATAAAACTGGCCTTGTGCCTAACTCCGCGAGGAGTAAATAAACACAGGTGCTCGCGATTGGGTTAATAGTTTACACGTCCTCTCCAAAAACTCTAACCAAAGCCGAGTAAACTTTTCAGATTCAATTCGTATTCCAGAGTTAGTCCTTGACTAAATAAGTACACAGAACTGAACGAAATTAAATATATAATCAACAGAGACGAACACGTAAAACTTACCAGCTTCAAAGCGTATTAGATGTTTCGCGTGTAAGGCAACTGCTTTTTAGAGAGAAAGGAGCTCGTGTGCAAAATGGCAGATATTGATAGTTAGGGAATCTTCAGGCTAAAATGCTTTTTAGCCTGAACATTCCTCCCGGAGATGAAACGCGGGAGCTTCTGTGTAGCTTAATTGCCATAAATATAATTTCATAGCTTACTACCTAGCTCTACTCACGTATTAAGCCTTTTGGCTAAGATCAAAGTGTAGTATCTGTTCCGATGGATACTGCACCCCATAGATCGGTATTGTCTTGACCTTCGGGGCTTGATTTACGCCGGTATATGGGTTTGTCCTGTGCAGTTCTAGAAGGTCCACCCTCCCAGGCTTCGCCTCCCCTATTTGGGGAGGAGTAAGTTTATTGCTTACTGCCTAAGGCGCCCCTACCGGGGAATGCCGATAGGGCTGCCCAGGCAATTTTTAAACCCCACTTTCCCGACCCGACCTTGGGTCACATCTTACTTGTGGGAGTAAGATAAAAACTGGCCTTGTGCCTAACTCCTGGAGAGGAGTAAATCAATACTCACGTATTGAGCACTGTTTGAGTAAATACTGAAAATTGATGCATACAAAAATTATATCTCTTCATAAAATACATGAAATACTAATATATATATTGTTGTTGTTTTCCCATAACGTCCGGGGACGTCCTCGGGGAGTCAGACAGATACTCTATCTGTTCTAATTTTTCTGTGGGCATGATCGAATCTGGTAGTGCCCATATCCTCTCCAGGTCACATACAGCACCTGGTGTTCCAAAATGGTCACCCATTTAGTACTGGCCAGGCTTAACGTTGCTTAACTTTGATGATCTAACGTTGACCGGTGTGTCAACGTGATTGTGCTATAATATATAGAGAAATTATGCAGTTTTTTTTTTTTTACTTTCATTCACCCCAAAACAAGGAACGTAAGGGTCTACTGTGATTAAGGGCCAGATTTTTAGGGGACATCCTAAGTGGGGAGTTGTGCAGCAAGATGTTTGTTAACATTACATTTAAATTTTTTGCAAGTTGGTGCAGTCGGAGAAACGGGTAAATACTAATATATATATATATATATATATATATATATATATATATATATATATATATATATATAGTGAATGTTTTTATTCGAACATGTACAAGGTCTGCTAAACTGGCATGTCGATGTTATCGATCTACACCTATCGAGAGCTGAGGTCTCATCAGGCAGAAAGTTTTTTTTCCCTTGATCCGACCCGGTCGGTGAAGTCCAGGAAGAACCTTCTTGTTCTTGTTGTTGTTGTTGTTGTTGTTCTTCTTCTTCTTCTTCTTCTTCTTCTTCTTCTTCTCCTCCTCCTACTACTACCACTACTACTACTACTACCACTACTACAACAACAAAAAAGTAAAAAAAATAAAATGCCTTTAAAATAACACGGAGTAAAAGCCAACCATGACTTGAAATAATTTATTGCATTTATGTTTGAAGAGGAGTTCCCTCGGGAAGTTTGGACCATAATTGTAACCTCATTTCGGCTCTCGGAAATTTACACACGTTCCTGATCGACTTGGAAGAGGTGATATCCAGTCTTTTCCTTCTCTGATAAATATAACAATCACTCGATTTAGAGTGGAAAGTTGAATACCGAGATTTGCGATGATTATGGTTTAAGTAGATCCTCATTTAGATTTCGCCAAAAATAAGGTCCCTCTTAAATTCTGATTATTCCGTCTGTTTACTTCTGTAATATTTGTGTACTAAAAGGTGCCTCAAACAACTGTAACCGTTTGTGATAAAGAAGCATTTATTATTGTAACGAGATTAGCCCGAGGTGATCGAAACTCAGGATAGTGAATAGAAATGATAGATGATAACGTGGTGTAGGGTCGGGTTGTGCGTGGGCGTTGCGTTGGGAATGCGACTGCGATTGTTTTAGTTATCGCAGGGTTGAGGATAAAATTTGAATTGTCAAAAACGTTTGTTTTGTTTTCATTTTGAAGTATGTTGGTTCAGGAATGTATCAGAAAAAAATGCCGACGCACGTCACCGATCGAGAAAAGATGTGGGGAGAGGGGGGGAAGAGAACAGACTTGACGATCGAAAAGAGTGGACGTCTTACCTTCTGCCCCTTCAGCTTGGGGTTAGGGGTGCGGATAGTAACTATAAGCAAGGTGTGATAAACGGAGTTTCTAAAATTAATTACAATTAAAATTTCATCCTCAACCTCGCGATAATCGAAACAATCGCAGTCGCATTCCAAACGCAACGCCCATGCACAG
>OY744555.1:10552170-10597170 GCA_963556195.1 Sepiola atlantica
ATTGATAACATCGACATGCCAGTGTCGCAAATTATGTACTTGTCTGTGTAAATAAAAATAATCATATATATAAAATCTTTATTTCATATTGAGTTAAACACCCGGTTGAAATTTTTTGGATTTTTATCCTGTGGATGTTTTCTTTACCTGGATTATTATTGGTCTAGCCGCACTGAAGAGCTGTGATACAGCGAAACAGTCTGTATGTGGATGACTATATGAAGCTCCCTCCCTGGGTAGAGCTTATTTGTAAGGATATCGCCAACTTCAATTAGCTTTAAGGCATAGCTCATTAGGTAAAACTAATTCGAGCTCCGGCACTTGACAATGTTTACATTGAGATATCACTTACATTCAGTCAATGTCGCATGATAGCGCAGGGGAAGGAGCGCTCGACGGTTGAGTTTCAATTCCGGTTTGGGGCACTAACTGGTCTAGCCGCACTGAAGAGCTGTGATACAGTGAATCAATCTGTATGTGGATTACTATATATATATATATATATATATATATGTGTGTGTGTGTGTGTGTGTGTGTGTGTGTGTGTGTGTGTTTCTGTTTTGTTTGCCCGTGCTCAGAAAGTACCCTCGTTGTGCCATGCAAATGTCTAAATGACCCAAACAAGATTAAAAAAAGGGGTCAACCAATAACTACGTTCAAAGACTTTTATTCTCAGCAGCGATTGCAATATTTAGTTGGATTTCATACAGCAAGACGATATTGCTAGTCTCGACTTTGTATTCGGTTATTGATTCCACTGCGTCGAGATCAGCCATTTCTTTCTTCGCCGGTTCACGATGAACAAACCGAGAAGACCTTATCAAAAGTGAAAAGTTATTTCGTTTTATTAAAAATTTATGTATCAGAAAATCTTATGCATCCGTACGATAATGAAGAGTGGCAAAAATGAATCGTGGTCGAGTCCATTGTGAGTGGGACGTCGAGAAAGAAATACAGGCGACTTGATAACTGTTAAAAAGGAGAAGGTTCCACGGTGCAAGAGAGACTTGAAAGACGGCGGTTTCAGAAAGCTTGGTGATCGGAGTATCGACGTACCGGAAGAATAGGAGTTTGCCAATGTTTATGGCACCGATGAAGCTTTATTGGCTATGGTATCCAAGCCCGTCTTGCTGTTAGGCTTTCGTGTCACCTGACTAAAAATGCGACTGATAAGCAAGTTGGTAACGTGAAGGAATCCCCTGACTTGTATTTCATCAAACAGACAATTGGAAGTGCTTGTGGAACAATTGGTTCAGTTCACGCTCGGATAGACAATGCAGAACAAATTGCTTTCCAATCTGATGTATATATGAACGAGTTTCTAGCGGAAACCAAGTCTGTGACCTTAGCAAGAAAAAGACTTTCATGAGACAAAAGTATGTCAAAATATTTTTTTTATATGTGTGTGCGTAGCCGGCGTAAACCATCCGGTGATGGGAAATAAAGAAAACCAAAGTTTTTCCATATACGTTCTTTTCTTTGTCATTCTTGTTGGATCTTACCGGGTACCCTGAAAGAACGGGTAATGCAACATATACACTCCTAAATTTAAAAAAGAACGGCAAATATTATGGATCGCCAGTGTTCGCAATACATCAATCCGACAAATAAAGGCCACCAAAATGGCGAGTCTCTGTCGGACTGATTGTCGAGAACGGATATTCGACTGGTATTTGGCGGTACAATCATCAGCCAACTTTTCGCAGACTCAATCATTTTGGAATGCGTTCTTTATTTACTTCAATGGAGTGTGCTCCGATGAACTGGCTGCTCTGGTGCCCCCTCGACGTAAATAGACTAGACCAACCCGACAATACACAAGATCCCATCCATTCACTGTGGAGGTCTCCAGATGCCGGAGTGCCTTCTACTCCAATAGCTTCTTTCCTCGTGCTGCCGGCCTCTGGAACTCCCATCCTGCTCCCTGTTTCCCCAATATGGAGAGGTTTTAAAACTAATGTAAATATACATCTCGCTGCACAGCTCCCAACTTAGGATGACCCCCCCCTAAAAAAACTTACACCATATTTCTCAGTAGCCCCTTACGTCTACAGTGGCGGCATGCCTTGTTTGGGGTGAAATATGTAAAAAAAAAAATTTAAAAGACGACTTTCGCCGTCAAAATTAATTTTTCCACACCGAGAAACGTATGTAGATCATGAATGACGGCTAAGCTCACGACGACCGTTCATATCATATCACTAAAATTAAAGTGAAATTAATTGTTGTACAAGGAATACATAGTTTAATAGTTGTATTAAACTAATGCAATTGCTTAGATGCAAGCCGACATATAAAAAAAATGCTTCTTTTTTTGAATAATTAATATCATAAGCAAAAGTGTCCGCTTAGGCAATTAGTGAAAAAGTGTCATCTAATCTGGAATAATTATTTTTCGAAAGAAAGTAAATTGAAATACAGTTTTTGTGCAAAGGACATAGTTGAAGGAAGATCAAAAAAACGCTACTCAGAATCAAATATCGATTTATTAAATGCATTGCTGTTGTAGTATAACTTAGAGAATCCGACTGACTTAATTCTATAACATATATATATATATATATATATATATATATATATATATATATATATATATATATATATATAAGCCGCGTGTGCGTGGTCCCCCTTTGTATGTGACTCGATGTGTAAAATGCAATAAATTTGGGCAATTTGGGGCATTTTTGAACCCTCTTTAACCCCCTGGAGGCGCGAACCAGAATTTTTCTGAGATAAAGGATGCTCATTTTATATCCAGAACAATTGCCTCTACATTTTGGCCAAGTTTCAGAAAAATTGAATGGATGGATCAAACGTTATGGGAGAAAAGGGTAATTTTTTGCCATTTCGGGGGCTTTTGACCCCCTGGGGGCGCGAACCAGATTTTTTCCAAGGTCAGCGATACTCATTTTCTATCAGGAACAATTGCCTCCACATTTTGGCCAAGTTTCAGAGAAATTGAATGGATGGACTAAAAGTTATAAGGCATAAAATGTCATTTTTTGCCATTTCGGGGCCTTTTCAATCCCTGGGGGCCTAACCAGATTTTTTTTTTCAAAAATCGGAGAATGTCACTTTCTAACCTGACCAAAGTTACAACTTCATGCACAATTTCAGAGGAATTCAATGGATCGTTGCGGAGAAAAATCCGGATGGACGGACGGACATGCCTCAAAACATAAGTCCCCCGATTTTACAAATCGAGGGACCAATAACTTCTTTTTTAATATAGGACGAAACATCCCAACAGAGTGCTCAATTAATTGAGAATTTAAATTAAAATTAAGAGCGTAATATTTTTTTTGTACAGAAAAATTAGTACAACATTAGTACCGTCGGTTTCAAGCTCAGAAGGACTTAGCCATCCGGCTCTCTTCAGCTTATGTTGTTATATGTTTATATATTTCATCATTTTTGGGGGAGTACAACATTTTATTATCGCAAGCATGAAGGGAAGACGAATTTTATCGTTCATGATTAAAACCATTTACTTAAAACCCCGTCGTGCGCAAGGAATTTTTGCATGGACTCCTTCACCATTCTCAGTCATGCTCACTCATTATACCATCTAAAAATCTTGAAGACGATCCACGTTCGTCTAAAACGTCTCTCCCTTTGTAAGCAAAGGGAATGTCTATTAGGACTAGATGTGATCAGTCTCTAAGATTAATCCTCCATTGTGCATATACCATAACGCTATTTTATTTTCTGTACTCTCTCTTTTCACCCCTTTTTTAAATCCCTCATTTTTTGTTGTTTTCTTAATCCCTCGATACAGCCTCTGTTAAGAGAGGGCGAAACCGGTCGACTGGCTTTTTTTTCTCTTGTTTTCTTGGTTAACTTGTAATCATTAACGATAAAATCCGTCTTCCCTTCATGCTTGCTATATATATATATATATATATATATATATATATATACCCCTTTTTTCAAACCTTATTAAACCTTCCTCACACAAAACGTAAAATAACATACACAACACAATAACGCGTGAAACGAGAGTCACACGTGACTTCACATTTTCGAAACAGATGACAACAGAAGCTGAAGAGATCCGGATGGCTATGTCCTTCCGTGCTTGAAACCGACGGTATGAATTTTGTACTAATTTTTCTGTACCAAAATAAATAAATATATATATATATATATATATATATATATATATATATATATATATATTAATTATCTTACTCTGAAAAATGATGATGCTGTAGGATATATATATATATATATATATATATATATATATATATATACATATACATATATATACATACATATATATATATACATATATATATACATATACACACCCACCCACCCACAAACACACACACACACACACACACACATATATATATATATATATATATATATATATATATATATATATATTCTCATCTTTATCACCGACGGACTGGCCTGGGGCGGTTTAGTCTTTATAAAGCTGTAGCTGAAACATGTCTCCATCTATGTAGCCGAACTTTTGTTTTAAAAATGCAAACGTATTCAAAACTATTTGTTATTTATATGAACACAGAAGTTTTATGGGATCAACTCCTATGATAAAAAATAACTTAACGGTACTATATATATATATATATCTATATATATATATATATATATATATATATATATATATATATATATATATATATATATATATATATCTATATATATATATATATATATATATAACGGTGATAAATATGGCGTCGAACTGTCCATCCATTATGTAGCTACAAACGACGAATCGTATGTAAACTTTAGGTCGAGTGATCGAATCAGCCTCACGGCATCTCACTCTTTGTTCGAGGCTTCTATGTACAACACAGGCGAATCTTTGTCGTTTACTTCTGGGAGTAGTCGCTTTGTTTATTACAGTTCAACACGTGTAAAAGAATCTACTTTTCTGTGAAGGCTGCTTTCGTAATAGCATTCGATTAGTAGTTTAATTTTCTTTTGTGGTTAATTCATTCATCTACGGGGTCTATGGTTTATGATGATCATATTTATTCACCTGCTTTTGATCAGTTATATTCTGTTACCTTTAATAAATAAAAAAGAGTCGGCATTCGCAGGATGCCGATCGGGAGGCCTAGGTTGGCTGTCAAGATATCCCCTGTCTATCCACGTGGCAAGGTGTCTATGTATCCTATATGTACAAATAACAGTGCAACACCAAGAATGTTTATCAGTATTTGTGCCAATGGCCTAGAACTGGGAAACTTTTATAACCTTGTAATTTAGGTTATAATCAATAATAACTTGTAAAGAAAATGGATGAACTATCAACAGTAAAGTTTAACAGATTTATTAAAACTGAACACAGAATGAAATAATGAGTTATTTTGCCGCTGTACGTGAGATGCAATATTAACAGTCTGAAGATCGTGGTCTGTTTTCTTTTCTCTCCAGCCAGGACTCCATTTCGAAGGGTGATAACTCTTAACTCCCGAAATGTTTCAAAGGGGCGTAACTCGTTTTCGTTAGTTGTCCTAACAGAAACCGAGCATTTTCGTACTTGTGTATATGGAGACCTTATTTGAACACGTATAGCACATAATCCCAGAGTTATGCCACCGATTTTCGAAACACTTTGTGTAATGATAATATTTATGTTGTTTATTTCTAAGATCGTAGATGCTGATTACTCGAGACAGAAGCCATCTTATTTGAGGCGATTTAAAATCATGGCGTTCAGATCTTTCGTCTGAGCCCCACTTTTTAATATTTATTTTGTTTGGTGGTTATGTTTTTGTTGGTGTACGTGGCAACATAAGCCCCACGGCTATTTTATTTATTGACGGGTCAATATACTGATTGGCCCCTCACTCCAAAAATTGCAAAATTTTGTTTTTGGTGGTTTTAGGTTAGGCTTGGTCTAGTCTACAACATACTAAATTTGGACAAGATCCGAGTATGGGAAAGTGTCAAATTTCGAACATGACTGTTTTAGATTTGCAAGTCATTTTCCATTTACATGTGAAGCACTAAATCGGTCAGGTTTCATGATAAATCAATACATTTTGGATTTTTACCCAGGTTTTCAGGGTCAATCTTTCACGTGAAAGGGTTATCAGTGATGCCAAATAAACCCTGATATCCTCCCCCTACACCCCTAATTGCACTCACAAACAGACATATGGGTGATTATTTTTATATGGGTACCAGTGGTGAATTAGTACTTTCTTCAATTAATCGGGCCCCTTATATCCGTATTTATTGATTTATCATGAAAATTCACACGTAAATGGAAAATAACTTGTAAACCGAAAAAAGTAATCTTCGAAATTGGACATTTTCGCATACTACGATTTTGTTCAACTTTTAGTATGTTGTAGACTAGACCCGGCCTAACGTAAAACCACAAAAAAATTAGCAATTTTCTTTTTAAGTAGGGGTACTCTGGCAGTATATTGCCCGGTCAATTATGATCCTATAGCGATTTCTTATACGGCATATCACACCTTTTGCGATTATTTAATTCTGATGAACAAAACCATGTAGCTCACACTTCTGGAAAACCTGGAACCTAAGAATTCGCTTGATTGGATGAGCACAAATTCGGTATGATTCTTAAATGGAAAAATAAAAAAATAAAATAAAATATAAAAAAATAAAAATAAAATAAAATATAAAAAAATAAAAAATAAATAAAAATAAATGATTCTTAAATGGAAAAATAAAAAAATAAAATATAAAAAATAAAATATAAAAAAATAAAAATAAAATAAAATATAAAAAATAAAAATATATAAAAATAACATAAAATAAAAATCCAAAATCGACGTCGCTTTATTGGATGAGCACAAATTCGGTATTATTCGTAAATAGAAAAATAAAATAAAATAAATATCCAAAATCGACTTTTATGTCTTTTCAGCTATTTCTGTCAATCCGCTTGACAACATGGCACGATTTCTTTTCTCGACGAAACCTTTTTTTTTAGTGGCCTCATTGCATTACAACTGCAAACCTCAGGGAATGCCTGTATGATCGTGTCGAATTTCACAGAGGTGTTCTATGCGTGACAAAACTATTCAGGAAGTAATTAACATCGATTTTTAGCCGGAAGCCAAATGTCTATATTTTGTCGCACACTGAAAAAAAAAAATTAAACCAAGATCGCTTTTCTGAAATGTAGGTCATTCGAATACGATATTCTTTAAATAACCTTGCAATTCCGAAGACATCCGTGCAGGTCTTTGTTGTGTTACTATAATTCTTTCTGTGGAAATCGCTCCAGACAAGACATGAAGCCACTTGATGTAAGAAGATAACAAGAACGAACTATGATTATCGCAAAGACAAAATATGCCTATTCGATTTCGTCTTGAAAAGACCAAGACTATAAGTAGGAGGAAAACAGTCAGCAGGAAGAGAGTTCCACAAGCCTGCGGTTCTTGGAAAAGAAGCTACTGGAATAGGAAGCTGTATTACAATTACAAAGCTTTGTAACAGACACAAGGCATCTGCGACTACAACAATTAAAACATTATGAACACGACAGCAATTAACATGATTACATCAGTAGTAATATCTACGGACGGGCAAGGAAAGTGAAAGTGTATATATTTAACCGAGAAATAAATGCCTCCGATTGTAAGAAAATTTACCAAAAATCACAGAATTATCCGATCTTACGAAATTTTCAATATTTTTTCATTAATGAATTAATGTTAATATTAAGTATTTATTTTATTAACAGAAAATAACTTAGTAATTGTTTAGTTAACTAAAAAAATATAAAATAGTTTGCCGCCTTTTTCGATGGGAATATTCCCATCGAAAAAGGCGGCAAACTATGATAAGTTCACAAGCCAATGAAGAAAGAACTTTCTCCATTCTTTGCCACGTCTTTTTGGACTTCCTGTCCCGACGTCATATCCTGACACGTAGCTCAAATCCTGAGTGTTAACTTCTAATGAAATTTATCATTCCTCTGCATAATTTATCCTGATGTGGAAAGTATTGTTTTTACTCTATTTTTACATACAGCAAGAGTCTATCGAAATAAGCCGGTCGGAATTAGTTTGAACCTAGCTGAGGAGGTTAAAGGTTAAATCTCGATCCGCATTTCGCAGATGTGGGCAGTGTCTCTTTGTATAGGACTATATCTGTGCACTCTCATCTTTTCGGTCCCATGGGAAAGGTGCTCTACGTAACACTCGTGCGTAGTTGCACAATCGTGAGCTCATGTCCTCCAGCTTTTAGAGCGAGCTTTTACAATTGTTTTAAAGTGGAGCAGATGTAGATCCTGTGTCTGCCAATACGTTGCGCCTCCTCATCTGATCTAAATCCATGAAACACGATATGTGTAACACGGATTACTGTGCTCCGACATGCGATCCACATGACAGACCCATTTTAGCTGGCGTTGATTAAGTATACACTCAAACATTTCACACTTAACAAATCCTTGGCTGACAGTGTATTTGTGCTTTCTCGACATTTGGCTGGAATCAAAGTATCTGTTCAGATGGATACTGCACCCTATAGAGCGGTATCATCTTGGCCTTCGGGTCTTGATTCCGCCGGTTTGTGGGTTTGTCCTGCACAGTTCTGGGAGGTCCACCCTCCCAGTCTTTACCTTCTCATATTTTAAGAATGGTCAGTTTATTGCTATCGCCTGAGGCGCCATTACCGGGGAATGCTGACAGGCGTTGGCTTTAAATGTCACAAAGACCCCCACCCCCCCACCTTCCCCCTTCCACAGTGGGCTTTCATGCCTAAGGGTGGATGCATTCTGGGAATATAATTTTAATTCCCTGAATTAATGTTTCCCGGGTTGTATTACCCTAAATGCAATCTGTTCCGAAAGTGTAGTATCTGTTCCGATGGATACTGCACCCCATAGACTGGTATCGTCTTGGCATTCGGGGCTTGATTTCCGCCGGTCTATGGGTTTGTCCTGTGCAGTTCTAGGAAGTCACCCCTCCCAGGCTTTGCCTCCCCTCTTTGGGGAGGAGTAAGTTTATTTCTTACAGCCTGAGACGCCCCTACCGGGGAATGTCGACGGTGCTGTCCAGGCAATTTTTAATGGCCAGAGTTCTCACCTTCTCGGGCGCTGGCTTTTCAAATCCCACTTTCCCGACCTTGTGTCACATCTTACCGCTGTGGGAGGTAGATCAATAAAGTGTCTTTGTTGTCGCACAGGCTGAGGTATGGTTCTGTTAAGTCCTAGAGGGTTCCCCATCCCCGACTTTGCTTTCTATCTGAGAAGGAGTTAGTTCATTCCTAGTCACATGAAGCACCTCTACTGAGAAATACCGATGGGGTTGCTCAGGCATTTATATGTAGCCCAGACTACGTTTATCCTCGTACGTTGCCTTTTAAAAAAGCACACCCGACCTCGTGTCTAACCTCCTGGCGAGAAAGTAAATAATATACACTCAAGCATTTCAGTGTTCGCCCTTCGCGATGATACCCGCAACATATACGCACAACAATCGATACAGATCGATTGTGCGTGGGTAGATAAAACGAGATGATATAAAAAACGAAATAATAATATTTAAACAAATAGAGTCGAGCATACGATGTGACTGTAATTTCCATTGATTCCGAAATGGGAACGAGGCTGGGAACAAAATCAGATGCCAAGCAAAGAAAGATAAACAAAACATTTGAGTTGGAAGTAGGAAAAAAACAAAACAAAACAAAAAAAATAAATAAATAAATAAAAACGAGGCCATTTTTTTTGCTTCATCTTTTCCATATCGTAAATAATAAGTAAATAGATATATCGAAAAATTGGAATTGGGAAAAATAAGACAAATAAAAATATGTATTGCGAGTTAGAGAGGCGTGAAGAGTAGGATAAAGAGATAGGTATATAGATAGATGTATATATATATATATATATATATATATATATATATATATATATATGTATATATATATATATATATATATATATATAGATAGATAGATAGATTTATTGATTGATAGATAGATAGATAGATAGATTGAGTTATTGATTGATAGATAGATTGATAGGTAAATAAATAGATAAATAAATGGATAGATAGATACATACATACATACATAGATAGATAGATAGATTGATAGATAGATAGATTGATAGATATATTGATTGATTGATTGATAGATGAATAGATAAATAGATAGATATATAGATGAATTGATAGATAGATAGATAGATTAATTGATTGATAGATTAATTGATTGATAGATGGATTGATAAATACATAGATAGATAGATTAATAGATAAATAAATAGATATATAGATGAATAGATAAATAAATAGATAAATTGATAGATAGATAGATAGATAGATTGATTGATTGATTGATTGATAAATTGATTGATAAATTGATAAATACATAGATAAGTATATATATATATATATATATATATATATATATATATATATATATATATATATATATATATATATATATATATATATATAATCCGAGTATGGTACAGATCCACAGGGTATAAATCCAGGGGAGTTGAACCGGGTTTATGAGAGTGCTCAATAAAAATATAAAGCAGAAATATAAATATAAATGATAATTTATTTCATTTTGACTACAAAATATATTTTGTTTCATGAGAGCAGTTTGAGGGGCTCACGATCGTCAGGTCTTGAAATAACATTATCAGATAATGTTATTTCAAGACCTGAGGATCGTGAGTCCCTCAAACTGCTTTCGTGAAAGAAAATCAATTTTGTAGTCAAAATGAAATAAATTATCATATATATATATATATATATATATATATATATATATATATATATATATATATATATATATATATATATATATATTTTTTTTTTTTTGATTTTATTCCATTAGTTGCGACAAAACAAGTTTTGTTTCATTGGTGCAAATAGCGACCAACTCATCGGGCTTAAATTTTAACTTCAGTGAAGTTAAAATTTATGCCATTTGAATTCCTTCGCCAGCCCGATGAGTTGGTCGCTATTTGCACCAATGAAACAAAACTTGTTTTGTCGCAACTAATGGAATAAAATCAAAAAAAATATATTTTGCTCTGAATTTTCATTGAGCACTCTCATAAACCCGGTTTCAGCTTCCTTCGGATTCATACCCCCTGGATATTTGTAACAAGTTAATTATATATATATATATATATATATATATATATATATATATATATATATATATATAGATAGATAGATAGATAGATAGATGAATAGATAGATAGATAGATTGATTGATTTATTGATTGATAGATAAATTGAGTTATTGATTGATAGATAGATTGATAGATAGATAAATAGATAGATAGATTGATTGATAGATTGATAAATAAGTAGATAGATAGATGAGTAGATAGATAGAAAGGGAACTAGATAGATAGATAGATAGATAGATAGATAGATAGATAGATAGACTTATAGATAGATAGATAGATAGACTTATAGATAGATAGATAGATAGATAGATAGATAGACTTATAGATAGATAGATAGATAGATAGATAGATAGATAGATAAATAGATAGATAGATAAATTGATAGATAGATAAATAGATAGATAGATAGATGTATTTATTGATAGATAGATAGATAGATAGATAGATTGAGTTATTGATTGATAGATAGATAAATAGATAGATAAATAGATAGATAGATTGATTGATTGATAGATAGATCTATATAGATAGATACGAATAGATAGATAGATACGAATGGATAGATAGATAGATAGATAGATAGATAGATAGATAGATAGATAGATAGATAGATAGGCACACACACAGATAGATAGATAGATAGTAGTGGTGTATCTATCTTTGTCACGCTTCAATCAAACATGTTCCAGCATACGTACCACAACTTTACGTTCATTCTCAAGTAACACGCACGCTCTTTCTTTCAACCATCAAGGACGCACCCTATCTCACTTCATTTACAAATATTTATATATTTTAATTGATTTCAGCAAATTAAATATTTCATACCGTGAAGAAGTTTCGTAATATAAACGATATATCGAATCAATATATGCATGTTTTTTGTGTTATTTTCTCCCTATTCGAACTAGTATCCTTCTTGGCTTATTACGTTATTTATATACACACCAACATATTCACTTATATATCTTTTATTTTTTTTAACATAGTTCACCCCAAACAAGGCAGGCCGCCACTGTAGACGTAAGGGGCTACTGAGAAAAAGGGAGAAGGTTTGGGGGGGGGGTACCATAAATTGGGAGCTGCGCAGCGATATGTCTGTTTACATTAGTTTTAAATTTTTGCATGTCAGTATCGTCGGGGAAACAGGGAGCAGGGAGCGAGTTCCAGAGTCCAGCAGCACGGGGAAAGAAGCTATTGGAGTAGAAATCTCTCCGGCATCTGGGGACCTCCACAGTGAATGGATGGGATTTAGCTGATTGTCGAGTTGGTCTAGTGAATTTACGTCTGGGGAGGCACGAAAGCAGCCAGTTCATCGGAGCACTATCCATTGAAGTATTTATAAAACAAGCACAAGGATGCTACATTGCGGCGATGGGACAGGGGCTGGAGCTTGGTTGACAGTGAGGGACCTATTAGGTTGGCGACTCTTTTTTGGACCTTGTTAAGGAGGGAGAGACTAGTAGATGATGCACCAGCCCAGATGTGGCAACAATACTTCATGCATGGGCGGATGGTTGCTTTGTAGAGATATAGGATAATGTCAGGTGTGAGGAGTTTACTAGCACGGTAGGGGGAGCCCACCTTCTTTGCTGCATATAAGGGGCATTTTCTGTATGTCTGTCTGTCTGTCCGTCAGTCACGACTTTTGTGAACGTAAGAAATACATTGCGAATTTTTCTTATTTCGATATCGAAATATCTTAACTTCTTTTAGAGGTGGATCATATTATATTAATTGATACTAAATAATAAATTCTCAAAAAATAATACGGATGCCATGACTGTAAATCGAAACTGAAACCTTGAGATCTCCAATCTGATGTTCTACGAACTGAGCTATTCGCTTTTCTTATAAACATTTCATTTTTTATGAAGTCGCTCTAGACAAAGCATGAAGCCACTTGATGTAAGGAGCTTTAACAAAATTCTACTTAAAGGTAAAAAAACTAGCCAACAATAAGTGTTTGATGGATAGATTCCGACCAAAAAAACCCAGCAATTCTTCCTCCTTTGTCAGAAACATCGCTCATGGAATGTGAGGACTAAAGGACAAAATAAGGGAAGCGAGAGTTACCAGGTTGCCGAAAGTAAACCAAAGATCTACTTTCTACTCTCTTTTGTTAGATTGATAGGAAAACAGAAAACAGCAATTCTTCCCCCTTTGTCAGAACCATCGCTCATGGAATGTGAGGACTAAAAGACAAAATAAGGGAAGCGAGAGTTACGAGGTTGCCGAAAGTAAACCAAAGATCTACTTTCTACTCTCTTTTGTTAGATAGATAGGAAAACAGAAAACAGCAATTCTTTCCCCTTTGTCAGAAACATCGCTCATGGAATGTGAGGACTAAAGGACAAAATAAGGGAAGCGAGAGTTACGAGGCTGCCGAAAGTAAACCAAAGATCTACTTTCTACTCTCTTTTGTTTGATAGATAGGAAAACAGAAAACAGCAATACTTTCCCCTTTGTCAGAACCATCGCTCATGGAATGTGAGGACTAAAGGACAAAATAAGGGAAGCGAGAGTTACGAGGTTGCCGAAAGTAAACCAAAGATCTACTTTCTACTCTCTTTTGTTAGATAGATAGGAAAACAGAAAACAGCAATTCTTTCCCCTTTGTCAGAAACATCGCTCATTGAAATGTGAGGACTAAAGGACAAAATAAGGGAAGCGAGAGTTACGAGGCTGCCGAAAGTAAACCAAAGATCTACTTTCTACTCTCTTTTGTTAGATAGATAGGAAAACAGAAAACAGCAATTCTTTCCCCTTTGTCAGAAACATCGCTCATGGAATGTGAGGACTAAAGGACAAAATAAGGGAAGCGAGAGTTACGAGGCTGCCGAAAGTAAACCAAAGATCTACTTTCTACTCTCTTTTGTTAGATAGATAGGAAAACAGAAAACAGCAATTCTTTCCCCTTTGTCAGAAACATCGCTCATGGAATGTGAGGACTAAAGGACAAAATAAGGGAAGCGAGAGTTACGAGGTTGCCGAAAGTAAACCGAAGATCTACTTTCTACTCTCTTTTGTTAGATAGATAGGAAAACAGAAAACAGCAATTCTTTCCCCTTTGTCAGAAACATCGCTCATTGAAATGTGAGGACTAAAGGACAAAATAAGGGAAGCGAGAGTTACGAGGCTGCCGAAAGTAAACCAAAGATCTACTTTCTACTCTCTTTTGTTAGATAGATAGGAAAACAGAAAACAGCAATTCTTTCCCCTTTGTCAGAAACATCGCTCATGGAATGTGAGGACTAAAGGACAAAATAAGGGAAGCGAGAGTTACGAGGCTGCCGAAAGAAAACCAAAGATCTACTTTCAACTCTCTTTTGTTAGATAGATAGGAAAACAGAAAACAGCAATTCTTTCCCCTTTGTCAGAAACATCGATCATTGAAATGTGAGGACTAAAGGACAAAATAAGGGAAGCGAGAGTTACGAGGCTGCCGAAAGTAAACCAAAGATCTACTTTCAACTCTCTTTTGTTAGATAGATAGGAAAACAGAAAACAGCAATTCTTTCCCCTTTGTCAGAAACATCGCTCATGGAATGTGAGGACTAAAGGACAAAATAAGGGAAGCGAGAGTTACGAGGCTGCCGAAAGTAAACCAAAGATCTACTTTCTACTCTCTTTTGTTAGATAGATAGGAAAACAGAAAACAGCAATTCTTTCCCCTTTGTCAGAAACATCGCTCATGGAATGTGAGGACTAAAGGACAAAATAAGGGAAGCGAGAGTTACGAGGCTGTCGAAAGTAAACCAAAGATCTACTTTCTACTCTCTTTTGTTAGATAGATAGGTAAACAGAAAACAGCAATTCTTTCCCCTTTGTCAGAAACATCGCTCATGGAATGTGAGGACTAAAGGACAAAATAAGGGAAGCGAGAGTTACGAGGCTGTCGAAAGTAAACCAAAGATCTACTTTCTACTCTCTTTTGTTAGATAGATAGGAAAACAGAAAACAGCAATTCTTTCCCCTTTGTCAGAAACATCGCTCATGGAATGTGAGGACTAAAGGACAAAATAAGGGAAGCGAGAGTTACGAGGCTGTCGAAAGTAAACCAAAGATCTACTTTCTACTCTCTTTTGTTAGATAGATCAGAAAACAGAAAACAGCAATTCTTTCCCCTTTGTCAGAAACATCGCTCATGGAATGTGAGGACTAAAGGACAAAATAAGGGAAGCGAGAGTTACGAGGTTGCCGAAAGTAAACCAAATATCTACTTTCTACTCTCTTTTTGTTAGATAGATAGGAAAACAGAAGACAGCAATTCTTTCCCCTTTGTCAGAAACATCGCTCATGGAATGTGAGGACTAAAGGACAAAATAAGGGAAGCGAGGGTTACGAGGTTGCCGAAAGTAAACCAAAGATCTACTTTCTACTCTCTTTTGTTAGATAGATAGGAAAACAGAAAACAGCAATTCTTTCCCCTTTGTCAGAAACATCGCTCATGGAATGTGAGGACTAAAGGACAAAATAAGGGAAGCGAGGGTTAGGAGGTTGCCGAAAGTAAACCAAAGATCTACTTTCTACTCTCTTTTGTTAGATAGATAGGAAAACAGAAGACAGCAATTCTTTCCCCTTTGTCAGAAACATCGCTCATGGAATGTGAGGACTAAAGGACAAAATAAGGGAAGCGAGGGTTACGAGGTTGCCGAAAGTAAACCAAAGATCTACTTTCTACTCTCTTTTGTTAGATAGATAGGAAAACAGAAAACAGCAATTCTTTCCCCTTTGTCAGAAACATCGCTCATGGAATGTGAGGACTAAAGGACAAAATAAGGGAAGCGAGAGTTACGAGGTTGCCGAAAGTAAACCAAAGATCTACTTTCTACTCTCTTTTGTTAGATAGATAGGAAAACAGAACACAGCAATTCTTTCCCCTTTGTCAGAAACATCGCTCATGGAATGTGAGGACTAAAGGACAAAATAAGGGAAGCGAGAGTTACGAGGTTGCCGAAAGTAAACCAAAGATCTACTTTCTACTCTCTTTTGTTAGATAGATAGGAAAACAGAAAACAGCAATTCTTTCCCCTTTGTTAGAAACATCGCTCATGGAATGTGAGGACTAAAGGACAAAATAAGGGAAGCGAGAGTTACGAGGCTGCCGAAAGTAAACCAAAGATCTACTTTCTACTCTCTTTTGTTAGATAGATCAGAAAACAGAAAACAGCAATTCTTTCCCCTTTGTCAGAAACATCGCTCATGGAATGTGAGGACTAAAGGACAAAATAAGGGAAGCGAGAGTTACGAGGTTGCCGAAAGTAAACCAAATATCTACTTTCTACTCTCTTTTTGTTAGATAGATAGGAAAACAGAAAACAGCAATTCTTTCCCCTTTGTCAGAAACATCGCTCATGGAATGTGAGGACTAAAGGACAAAATAAGGGAAGCGAGGGTTACGAGGTTGCCGAAAGTAAACCAAAGATCTACTTTCTACTCTCTTTTGTTAGATAGATAGGAAAACAGAAAACAGCAATTCTTTCCCCTTTGTCAGAAACATCGCTCATGGAATGTGAGGACTAAAGGACAAAATAAGGGAAGCGAGAGTTACGAGGTTGCCGAAAGTAAACCAAATATCTACTTTCTACTCTCTTTTTGTTAGATAGATAGGAAAACAGAAAACAGCAATTCTTTCCCCTTTGTCAGAAACATCGCTCATGGAATGTGAGGACTAAAGGACAAAATAAGGGAAGCGAGGGTTACGAGGTTGCCGAAAGTAAACCAAAGATCTACTTTCTACTCTCTTTTGTTAGATAGATAGGAAAACAGAAAACAGCAATTCTTTCCCCTTTGTCAGAAACATCGCTCATGGAATGTGAGGACTAAAGGACAAAATAAGGGAAGCGAGGGTTACGAGGTTGCCGAAAGTAAACCAAAGATCTACTTTCTACTCTCTTTTGTTAGATAGATAGGAAAACAGAAAACAGCAATTCTTTCCCCTTTGTCAGAAAAATCGCTCATGGAATGTGAGGACTAAAGGACAAAATAAGGGAAGCGAGGGTTACGAGGTTGCCGAAAGTAAACCAAAGATCTACTTTCTACTCTCTTTTGTTAGATAGATAGGAAAACAGAAAACAGCAATTCTTTCCCCTTTGTCAGAAACATCGCTCATGGAATGTGAGGACTAAAGGACAAAATAAGGGAAGCGAGGGTTACGAGGTTGCCGAAAGTAAACCAAAGATCTACTTTCTACTCTCTTTTGTTAGATAGATAGGAAAACAGAAAACAGCAATTCTTTCCCCTTTGTCAGAAACATCGCTCATGGAATGTGAGGACTAAAGGACAAAATAAGGGAAGCGAGGGTTACGAGGTTGCCGAAAGTAAACCAAAGATCTACTTTCTACTCTCTTTTGTTAGATAGATAGGAAAACAGAAAACAGCAATTCTTTCCCCTTTGTCAGAAACATCGCTCATGGAATGTGAGGACTAAAGGACAAAATAAGGGAAGCGAGAGTTACGAGGTTGCCGAAAGTAAACCAAAGATCTACTTTCTACTCTCTTTTGTTAGATAGATAGGAAAACAGAACACAGCAATTCTTTCCCCTTTGTCAGAAACATCGCTCATGGAATGTGAGGACTAAAGGACAAAATAAGGGAAGCGAGAGTTACGAGGTTGCCGAAAGTAAACCAAAGATCTACTTTCTACTCTCTTTTGTTAGATAGATAGGAAAACAGAAAACAGCAATTCTTTCCCCTTTGTTAGAAACATCGCTCATGGAATGTGAGGACTAAAGGACAAAATAAGGGAAGCGAGAGTTACGAGGTTGCCGAAAGTAAACCAAAGATCTACTTTCTACTCTCTTTTGTTAGATAGATAGGAAAACAGAAAACAGCAATTCTTTCCCCTTTGTCAGAAACATCGCTCATGGAATGTGAGGACTAAAGGACAAAATAAGGGAAGCGAGGGTTACGAGGTTGCCGAAAGTAAACCAAAGATCTACTTTCTATTCTCTTTTTGTTAGATAGATAGGAAAACAGAAAACAGCAATTCTTTCCCCTTTGTTAGAAACATCGCTCATGGAATGTGAGGACTAAAGGACAAAATAAGGGAAGCGAGGGTTACGAGGTTGCCGAAAGTAAACCAAAGATCTACTTTCTACTCTCTTTTGTTAGATAGATAGGAAAACAGAAAACAGCAATTCTTTCCCCTTTGTCAGAAACATCGCTCATGGAATGTGAGGACTAAAGGACAAAATAAGGGAAGCGAGGGTTACGAGGTTGCCGAAAGTAAACCAAAGATCTACTTTCTACTCTCTTTTGTTAGATAGATAGGAAAACAGAAAACAGCAATTCTTTCCCCTTTGTCAGAAACATCGCTCATGGAATGTGAGGACTAAAGGACAAAATAAGGGAAGCGAGGGTTACGAGGTTGCCGAAAGTAAACCAAAGATCTACTTTCTACTCTCTTTTGTTAGATAGATAGGAAAACAGAAAACAGCAATTCTTTCCCCTTTGTCAGAAACATCGCTCATGGAATGTGAGGACTAAAGGACAAAATAAGGGAAGCGAGGGTTACGAGGTTGCCGAAAGTAAACCAAAGATCTACTTTCTACTCTCTTTTGTTAGATAGATAGGAAAACAGAAAACAGCAATTCTTTCCCCTTTGTCAGAAACATCGCTCATGGAATGTGAGGACTAAAGGACAAAATAAGGGAAGCGAGGGTTACGAGGTTGCCGAAAGTAAACCAAAGATCTACTTTCTACTCTCTTTTGTTAGATAGATAGGAAAACAGAAAACAGCAATTCTTTCCCCTTTGTCAGAAACATCGCTCATGGAATGTGAGGACTAAAGGACAAAATAAGGGAAGCGAGGGTTACGAGGTTGCCGAAAGTAAACCAAAGATCTACTTTCTACTCTCTTTTGTTAGATAGATAGGAAAACAGAAAACAGCAATTCTTTCCCGTTTGTCAGAAACATCGCTCATGGAATGTGAGGACTAAAGGACAAAATAAGGGAAGCGAGAGTTACGAGGTTGCCGAAAGTAAACCAAATATCTACTTTCTACTCTCTTTTTGTTAGATAGATAGGAAAACAGAAAACAGCAATTCTTTCCCCTTTGTCAGAAACATCGCTCATGGAATGTAAGGACTAAAGGACAAAATAAGGGAAGCGAGGGTTACGAGGTTGCCGAAAGTAAACCAAAGATCTACTTTCTACTCTCTTTTTGTTAGATAGATAGGAAAACAGAAAACAGCAATTCTTTCCCCTTTGTTAGAAACATCGCTCATGGAATGTGAGGACTAAAGGACAAAATAAGGGAAGCGAGAGTTACGAGGTTGCCGAAAGTAAACCAAATATCTACTTTCTACTCTCTTTTTGTTAGATAGATAGGAAAACAGAAAACAGCAATTCTTTCCCCTTTGTCAGAAACATCGCTCATGGAATGTGAGGACTAAAGGACAAAATAAGGGAAGCGAGAGTTACGAGGTTGCCGAAAGTAAACCAAATATCTACTTTCTACTCTCTTTTTGTTAGATAGATAGGAAAACAGAAAACAGCAATTCTTTCCCCTTTGTCAGAAACATCGCTCATGGAATGTGAGGACTAAAGGACAAAATAAGGGAAGCGAGGGTTACGAGGTTGCCGAAAGTAAACCAAAGATCTACTTTCTATTCTCTTTTTGTTAGATAGATAGGAAAACAGAAAACAGCAATTCTTTCCCCTTTGTTAGAAACATCGCTCATGGAATGTGAGGACTAAAGGACAAAATAAGGGAAGCGAGGGTTACGAGGTTGCCGAAAGTAAACCAAAGATCTACTTTCTACTCTCTTTTGTTAGATAGATAGGAAAACAGAAAACAGCAATTCTTTCCCCTTTGTCAGAAACATCGCTCATGGAATGTGAGGACTAAAGGACAAAATAAGGGAAGCGAGGGTTACGAGGTTGCCGAAAGTAAACCAAAGATCTACTTTCTACTCTCTTTTGTTAGATAGATAGGAAAACAGAAAACAGCAATTCTTTCCCCTTTGTCAGAAACATCGCTCATGGAATGTGAGGACTAAAGGACAAAATAAGGGAAGCGAGGGTTACGAGGTTGCCGAAAGTAAACCAAAGATCTACTTTCTACTCTCTTTTGTTAGATAGATAGGAAAACAGAAAACAGCAATTCTTTCCCCTTTGTCAGAAACATCGCTCATGGAATGTGAGGACTAAAGGACAAAATAAGGGAAGCGAGGGTTACGAGGTTGCCGAAAGTAAACCAAAGATCTACTTTCTACTCTCTTTTGTTAGATAGATAGGAAAACAGAAAACAGCAATTCTTTCCCCTTTGTCAGAAACATCGCTCATGGAATGTGAGGACTAAAGGACAAAATAAGGGAAGCGAGGGTTACGAGGTTGCCGAAAGTAAACCAAAGATCTACTTTCTACTCTCTTTTGTTAGATAGATAGGAAAACAGAAAACAGCAATTCTTTCCCCTTTGTCAGAAACATCGCTCATGGAATGTGAGGACTAAAGGACAAAATAAGGGAAGCGAGGGTTACGAGGTTGCCGAAAGTAAACCAAAGATCTACTTTCTACTCTCTTTTGTTAGATAGATAGGAAAACAGAAAACAGCAATTCTTTCCCTTTTGTCAGAAACATCGCTCATGGAATGTGAGGACTAAAGGACAAAATAAGGGAAGCGAGGGTTACGAGGTTGCCGAAAGTAAACCAAAGATCTACTTTCTACTCTCTTTTGTTAGATAGATAGGAAAACAGAAAACAGCAATTCTTTCCCCTTTGTCAGAAACATCGCTCATGGAATGTGAGGACTAAAGGACAAAATAAGGGAAGCGAGGGTTACGAGGTTGCCGAAAGTAAACCAAAGATCTACTTTCTACTCTCTTTTGTTAGATAGATAGGAAAACAGAAAACAGCAATTCTTTCCCCTTTGTCAGAAACATCGCTCATGGAATGTGAGGACTAAAGGACAAAATAAGGGAAGCGAGAGTTACGAGGTTGCCGAAAGTAAACCAAATATCTACTTTCTACTCTCTTTTTGTTAGATAGATAGGAAAACAGAAAACAGCAATTCTTTCCCCTTTGTCAGAAACATCGCTCATGGAATGTAAGGACTAAAGGACAAAATAAGGGAAGCGAGGGTTACGAGGTTGCCGAAAGTAAACCAAAGATCTACTTTCTACTCTCTTTTTGTTAGATAGATAGGAAAACAGAAAACAGCAATTCTTTCCCCTTTGTTAGAAACATCGCTCATGGAATGTGAGGACTAAAGGACAAAATAAGGGAAGCGAGAGTTACGAGGTTGCCGAAAGTAAACCAAATATCTACTTTCTACTCTCTTTTTGTTAGATAGATAGGAAAACAGAAAACAGCAATTCTTTCCCCTTTGTCAGAAACATCGCTCATGGAATGTGAGGACTAAAGGACAAAATAAGGGAAGCGAGAGTTACGAGGTTGCCGAAAGTAAACCAAATATCTACTTTCTACTCTCTTTTTGTTAGATAGATAGGAAAACAGAAAACAGCAATTCTTTCCCCTTTGTCAGAAACATCGCTCATGGAATGTGAGGACTAAAGGACAAAATAAGGGAAGCGAGGGTTACGAGGTTGCCGAAAGTAAACCAAAGATCTACTTTCTACTCTCTTTTTGTTAGATAGATAGGAAAACAGAAAACAGCAATTCTTTCCCCTTTGTCAGAAACATCGCTCATGGAATGTGAGGACTAAAGGACAAAATAAGGGAAGCGAGGGTTACGAGGTTGCCGAAAGTAAACCAAAGATCTACTTTCTACTCTCTTTTGTTAGATAGATAGGAAAACAGAAAACAGCAATTCTTTCCCCTTTGTCAGAAACATCGCTCATGGAATGTGAGGACTAAAGGACAAAATAAGGGAAGCGAGGGTTACGAGGTTGCCGAAAGTAAACCAAAGATCTACTTTCTACTCTCTTTTGTTAGATAGATAGGAAAACAGAAAACAGCAATTCTTTCCCCTTTGTCAGAAACATCGCTCATGGAATGTGAGGACTAAAGGACAAAATAAGGGAAGCGAGGGTTACGAGGTTGCCGAAAGTAAACCAAAGATCTACTTTCTACTCTCTTTTGTTAGATAGATAGGAAAACAGAAAACAGCAATTCTTTCCCCTTTGTCAGAAACATCGCTCATGGAATGTGAGGACTAAAGGACAAAATAAGGGAAGCGAGAGTTACGAGGTTGCCGAAAGTAAACCAAAGATCTACTTTCTACTCTCTTTTGTTAGATAGATAGGAAAACAGAACACAGCAATTCTTTCCCCTTTGTCAGAAACATCGCTCATGGAATGTGAGGACTAAAGGACAAAATAAGGGAAGCGAGAGTTACGAGGTTGCCGAAAGTAAACCAAAGATCTACTTTCTACTCTCTTTTGTTAGATAGATAGGAAAACAGAAAACAGCAATTCTTTCCCCTTTGTTAGAAACATCGCTCATGGAATGTGAGGACTAAAGGACAAAATAAGGGAAGCGAGAGTTACGAGGCTGCCGAAAGTAAACCAAAGATCTACTTTCTACTCTCTTTTGTTAGATAGATAGGAAAACAGAAAACAGCAATTCTTTCCCCTTTGTTAGAAACATCGCTCATGGAATGTGAGGACTAAAGGACAAAATAAGGGAAGCGAGAGTTACGAGGCTGCCGAAAGTAAACCAAAGATCTACTTTCTACTCTCTTTTGTTAGATAGATAGGAAAACAGAACACAGCAATTCTTTCCCCTTTGTCAGAAACATTGCTCATGGAATGTGAGGACTAAAGGACAAAATAAGGGAAGCGAGAGTTACGAGGCTGCCGAAAGTAAACCAAAGATCTACTTTCTACTCTCTTTTGTTAGATAGATAGGTAAACAGAAGACAGCAATTCTTTCCCCTTTGTCAGAAACATCGCTCATTGAAATGTGAGGACTAAAGGACAAAATAAGGGAAGCGAGAGTTGCGAGGCTGCCGAAAGTAAACCAAAGATCTACTTTCTACTCTCTTTTGTTAGATAGATAGGAAAACAGAAAACAGCAATTCTTTCCCCTTTGTCAGAAACATCGCTCATGGAATGTGAGGACTAAAGGACAAAATAAGGGAAGCGAGAGTTACGAGGCTATCGAAAGTAAACCAAAGATCTACTTTCTACTCTCTTTTGTTAGATAGATAGGAAAACAGAAAACAGCAATTCTTTCCCCTTTGTCGGAAAAATCGCTCATGAAATGAGGACAAAAGGACAAAATAAGGGAAGCGAGAGTAACGAGGTTGCCGAAAGTAAACCAAAGATCTACTTTCTACTCTCTTTTGTTAGATAGATAGGAAAACAGAAAACAGCAATTCTTTCCCCTTTGTCAGAAACATCGCTCATGGAATGTGAGGACTAAAGGACAAAATAAGGGAAGCGAGGGTTACGAGGTTGCCGAAAGTAAACCAAAGATCTACTTTCTACTCTCTTTTGTTAGATAGATAGGAAAACAGAAAACAGCAATTCTTTCCCCTTTGTCAGAAACAGCGCTCATGGAATGTGAGGACTAAAGGACAAAATAAGGGAAGCGAGAGTTACGAGGTTGCCGAAAGTAAACCAAAGATCTACTTTCTACTCTCTTTTGTTAGATAGATAGGAAAACAGAAAACAGCGATTCTTTCCCCTTTGTCAGAAACATCGCTCATGGAATGTGAGGACTAAAGGACAAAATAAGGGAAGCGAGAGTTACGAGGCTGCCGAAAGTAAACCCAAGTTAGTCACTTTCTACTCTCCGTTTTAGTTTTGCTTTTGTTTTGTGGATTTTTTGGATTTTTTTGTTGTAACTTTTGGTGTTCTCTCGTCCTATCTCTCTCTCTCTCTTTCTAACTCACTCTCTCTCTCTCTCTCTTCTTTCCATCTCTCTCTCTCTCTCTCTACCTCTCTCTCTCTCTCTTCTTTCCACCTCTCTCTCTACCTCTCTCTCTACCTCTCTCCCTACTTTCCACCTCTCTCTCTCTCCACCTCTCTCTCTCTCTCTCTCTTCTCACTATCTCTCTCTTCTTTCCACCTCTCTCTCTCTCTCTTCTTTCCACCTCTCTCTCTCTCTCTCTCTCTACCTCTCTACCTCTCTCTCTCTTCTTTCCACCCCTCTCTCTCCACCTCTCTCTCTCTCTCTTCTTTCCACCTCTCTCTCTCTTCTCTCTCTCTCTCTCTCTTCTTTCCACCCCTCTCTCTCCACCTCTCTCGCTCTTCTCTCTACCTCTCTCTTACTCTCTTCTCTCTATCTCTCTCTCTTCTTTCCACCTCTCTTTCTACCTCTCCCTCTCTCTTCTTTCCACCTCTCTCTCTACCTCTACGAGGTAACTGCCGAAAGTAAAGCCAAGTTAGTCACTTTCTACTCTCTTAATATATCTTAAAACATTAAAGAACTTCTTGCTCTTTTGGCTGGGATCACAGTGTAGTATCTGTTTCGATGGATACTACACTCCATAGAACGGTATTGTCTTGGCCTTCGCGTCTTGATTTCGCCGGTTTTTGTGGGTCTGTCTTGTGCAGTTCTAGAGGATCCATCCTCCCAGGCTTTGCCTCCCCTCTTTTAGGAGGAGTAAGTGTATTGCTTACTGCCTGAGGCGCCCCTACCGAGGAATGCCGACGGGGCTGCCCAGGCATTTTTTTTGTAGGCCAGAGTGCTGATCCTCTCGGACGCTGGCTTTTCAAATCCCACTTTCTCCGACCTTGTGTCACATCTTATCTTGTGGGAGGAAGATAAATAAAATAGATCTTAAAAGATTACCGTAACAAAATAATTATAGCTTTGACGTGACGTCTTAGATTTATGATTTACGTCATGTTTCAAAACATGAATTCAAACATAAGCGATAATAAAAATAGAGCTTAAAAATTTACCTTAACAAAATAATTATAGCTTTAACGTGACGTCTTAGATATATGATTTACGTCATGTTTCAAAAAATATGTCTCTAAGTATATACAGGGTGGGCAAATATAAGGGTCCTATTTTTAAAAATTCATAACTTTTTTATTTATTGATTTTTTTTTTTTTTAGAATAAGTAAAGGACCCCTTCCGAAGCAAGCATGAGCCGTATTAGCCCTAAGGAACGTACCCTCATTTAGAAAACATTATTTTTGCTTAAAAAACTCAAAACAGTGTAAAAAACAATACTTTAGTTTTGTAAGTTTTAAGAAGTGTTTTTCGGCTAAAATTTGTTTTGTTTATTTCAAAAAATCTCGGAAGGGTCAGTCTACACACACATAAAGTTTGGTGAGTTTAACTTTTATTTTGTGGAAGTTATTCAAATTCAAGTTATTCAAATTTAAAGATAGGACCCTTATTTTGGCCCACCCTGTAGTACTAGGGATATCCACCTCTCCCCAATCTTGCTAGTTAGTGTTGGACATTCGCTCTTGAAGAAATCGATGGCTTTACACTTAAAATCTATATAATAATAGGCTAAGACACTTCCTGTTTGTACGTACGTTATCACCTTTCACACTCTATTAAAATCTATATAATAATAGGCTAAGCCACTTCCTGTTTGTACGTACGTTATCACCTTTCACACTCTATTAAAATCTATATAATAATAGGCTAAGCCACTTCCTGTTTGTACGTACGTTATCACCTTTCACACTCTATTAAAATCTATATAATTATAGGCTAAGCCACTTCCTGTTTGTACGTACGTTATCACCTTTCACACTCTATTAAAATCTATATAATAATAGGCTAATCCACTTCCTGTTTGTACGTACGTTATCACCTTTCACGCTCTATTAAAATCTATATAATAATACGCTAAGACATTTCATGTTCGTACGTACGTCATCACCTTTCACACCCATTAAAAAAAAATGAGATCGTCTGACTACGAATGACGGTAAGTTATCTAATGTCGTTAAGGTGAAAAATTTCCGAGTTTACTCATTTTAAAATGAATGTTTCCAATAGCATATGTTATCCCGTCGACTGAAAATCTGCAATTTGTTTTACTGATTTTAAATATACGAGGCCTGTCTTAAAAGTATCCACCGTTATTTTTCCCCCGTGCGAAATAGAGACGATAGGGCGGCGCCACTCTACACAGAGAAGGAAAAGACCTCTATGCGCGTGTATGAATTTTATCACCACCTTCTTTTGTGTTAGTCGCTGCCTGTCGGTCGCTACACAACGTGTTCGGCGGATTATCGATTCTCTCAAGATGACTGAACGTGTTTAGCAAAGGTACTGCATCAAATGTTGTCAGAAGCTGTGTGATTCTCAAAGCGAAACAATTCGTAAGATTCAGCAGGTGTTTGGAGAAGATGCGATGTTTATTTACTCCTCGCGGAGTTAGGCACAAGGCCAGTTTTATCTTACTCCCACAAGTAAGATGTGACCCAAGATCGGGTCGAGCAAGTGGGGTTAAAAGCCAGCGCTCGAGAGGTGAGCACTCTGGCCATTTAAAAATTGCCTGGGCAGCCCCGTCGGCATTCCCCGGTAGGGGCGCCTCAGACAGTAAGCAATAAACTTACTCCTCCCCAAAGAGGGGAGGCGAAGCCTGGGAGGGTGGACCTCCTAGAACTGCACAGGACAGGCGTGCAGTATCCATCGGAACAGATACTACACTTTGATCTTAGCCAAAAGGCCGAGAGCTGCGATGGGTGTAATACAAATTAAGGAGTGGTTCAACCGATTCAAAAATGGCCGCACATCAGCGGAGAGTGACCAGCGTTCTGGTAGGCACTCAACTGCTCGGAGTGCAGCTGTTGTTGAGAGGGTGTGAAATTTGGTTATGGAAGATCGTCGTTCAACCGTGCGGGGAATCGCCCAAGAATTCGAAATAGGTAAAGATTCCGCACATGCAATTTTGCGTGATGATTTGAACATGCACAGAGTGGCTGCGAAATTTGCGCCCAAGTTGTTGTCGCAGAAACAGAAGGACCTCCGTTTTCACGTTGCACAGGACCTTCTGGAAACCACCAATACTAATCCTGGAGTTCTGAACACCGCGATAACTGGAGATGAGTCATGTGTGTACGGGTACGATCCAGGAACAAAAAAGACAGTCGTCGCAATGGAAGCATCCCGAGTCTCCAAGGCCAAAATAAAAAGCACGACAGGTGCGAAGTAAAATCAAGGTGATGCTGACTGTCTTCTTTGATATCCATGGAATTGTGCATCACGAATACGCACCGGAAGGACAGACAGTTACAAAGGAGTACTATCAAGATGTGACGCAGTTTGGCGCAAAAGACCCGACATATGGACCGCGAAAAACTGGTAACTGCATCACGACAACGCTCCCGCACATTCATCTCAATTGATCTGACCTGGTGATACCAGATCAGGCTGCCCTGTAGCTCCCTGAGACGAAATTCACCTACATTGACGTTTTTTTTTTTTTTTTTTTTGTAAAACTTAATTATGTTCTACAAAACCCAAAACAAAAACAACAGCCCCTCTCCCTTTCTCCCTCCCCTTTTTTATTTTATTTTTAGAACTTGAAGCATAAATCTTTTACTATAATGACCAGAGTCGGCATTAAATAACCCAAAAAGGGTTGATATGCCGTAAAACAAAACTACCAAACCAAAAACGATGATTAAACATTTGAAGATATAAAGAACTTGAAGCATAAAAACTTTTACTATAATGACCAGATTCGGCATTAAATAACCCAAAAAGGGTTGATATGCCGTAAAACAAAACTACCAAACCAAAAACGATGATTAAACATTTGAAGATATAAAGAACTTGAAGCATAAAAACTTTTACTATAATGACCAGATTCGGCATTAAATAACCCAAAAAGGGTTGATATGCCGTAAAACAAAACTACCAAACCAAAAACGATGATTAAACATTTGAAGATATAAAGAACTTGAAGCATAAAAACTTTTACTATAATGACCAGATTCGGCATTAAATAACCCAAAAAGGGTTGATATGCCGTAAAACAAAACTACCAAACCAAAAACGATGATTAAACATTTGAAGATATAAAGAACTTGAAGCATAAAAACTTTTACTATAATGACCAGATTCGGCATTAAATAACCCAAAAAGGGTTGATATGCCGCAAAACAAAACTACCAAACCAAACTACCAAATCAATTGATCTGACATTTCTTGGTCAAACATGGAATTCCAGTCGTTCGCCAACCTCTCTACTCTTCAGACATGGCTCCTTGTGACTTCTGGTTCTTTCGAAAATTAAAGACGCCACTGAAAGGTTTCCATTATTAGAACGCGACGGCGGAGATGAACACCATTCTAAAAGAAGACTTCCAGAGGTGTTTCCGGTACAAGGGGCCTACTTTGAAGGGGATTATGGTCCCAACCCCGTCAGGTATTTGACATATTTTTGTTGGTCTTAGGTCGGATACGTTTTAGACACACCTCGTATTTAGCTGACAATTATTTTTACGGTAAGATAATGAAGAATATTTATCGTTTTAAAATTGGTACAATTGTAAATTTAAAAAAAAAAGAAGTAAACTATTCGTCTAATTTATTTAAAGAATACTTAGCTGTGAAAGATAAAATTACGGAAGAAGAAGGGGTTAATTTTTTATTAATCGCATTGGTGTTAAAAGGCATTTATTATTTCAAAAGTAATATAATTATTAACCCTGGCTATCATTAGTGGCAACGCTATGTCAGTTATGGCGGCGTCACTTCCGTTCTAATCGTCATCTGTTGACTCTCTCTTCCTTTTATTCTCTCCCCCTCTCTATCTACTTATGTCTGTCTCGGTCTCTTCGCTTCTCTTTCTTTCTCTCCCCCTCTCTATCTACCTATGTCTGTATCTGTCTCTTTGCTTCTCTCTCTTTCTCTCCCCCTCTGTATCTACCTATGTCTGTATCTGTCTCTTTGCTTCTCTTTCTTTCTCTCCCCCTCTCTATCTACCTATGTCTGTATCTGTCTCTTTGCTTCTCTCTCTTTCTCTCCCCCTCTCTATCTACCTATGTCTGTATCTGTCTCTTTGCTTCTCTCTTTTCCTCTCCTCATCTCTATCTACCTATGTCTGTATCTGTCTCTTTGCTTCTCTTTCTTTCTCTCACCCTCTCTATCTACCTATGTCTGTATCGGTCTCTTTGCTTCTCTTTCCTTCTCTCCCCCTCTCTATCTACCTATGTCTGTATCTGTCTCTTTGCTTCTCTCTCTTTCTCTCCCCCTCTCTATCTACCTATGTCTGTATCTGTCTCTTTGCTTCTCTTTCTTTCTCTCCCCCTCTCTATCTACCTATGTCTGTATCTGTCTCTTTGCTTCTCTTTCTTTCTCTCCCCCTCTCTATCTACCTATGTCTGTATCTGTCTCTTTGCTTCTCTTTCCTTCTCTCCCCTCTCTATCTACCTATGTCTGTATCTGTCTCTTTGCTTCTCTCTCTTTCTCCCCCCCTCTCTATCTACCTATGTCTGTGTCTGTCTCTTTGCTTCTCTCTCTTTCTCTCCCCCTCTCTATCTACCTATGTCTGTATCAGTCTCTTTGCTTCTCTTTCTTTCTCTCCCCTCTCTATCTACCTATGTCTGTATCTGTCTATTTGCTTCTCTCTCTTTCTCTTCCCCTCTCTATCTACCCATGTCTGTATCTGTCTCTTTGCTTCTCTTTCTTTCTCTCCCCCTCTCTATCTACCTATGTCTGTATCTGTCTCTTTTCTTCTCTCTCTTTCTCTCCCCCTCTCTATCTACATACGTCTGTATCTGTCTCTTTGCTTCTCTTTCTTTCTCTCCACCTCTCTATCTACCTATGTCTGTATCTGTCTTTTTGCTTCTCTCTCTTTCTCTCCCCCTCTCTATCTACATATGTCTGTATCTGTCTCTTTGCTTCTCTTTCTCTCACATTATTGTTTTATAAATAATTTGACTTGTTTTGGTTTGTCTTCACAATGGCAGCCATGATTGTTTTATATACACCTATAACTGCTATTATCAAATTTACATACGTATTTACAATATTTTCCGATAAGGTGATATTGATAAAAAAAATTATTCACTGTTAAATTATTAACAGTAAAGTACACGGGTTGATGTAGAAATCACCGTGGAATCTCCACAGGGCCCCGGGTACTAATGAGACTTTATCTGAATCCCGTTCTGATGAAAGACACGTTGCAAGCTAATTTTTGCTATCGCTTTCTTTGGCGGCTCCGAATGCTAGCCGTCGGCGAAGGGAGAGAGGGGAGGAGAGAGAGAAACAAAGAGAGATATAGCAAGGGAAATAAAATTAATTATAAAAAACCTAAAAATAACAAAATGTCAAGAAAAAAAAATAGTGCATTGAAAAGAAACAGTTAATTTGATATGAAAAAGTGTAAAACAGAATTAAAAACAGCAAAAAAGAGATAAATTTGTTTTAACCCCGCGGGAAATTGTACAGTGAACATTCGGAAGAATCACCCAGAAAAAAAAGGCCGATTTGCATTTTATTGCGTGCGAATTTTATTATCGCATGCGCAATATGGCACGGTTAACGACGCGGACTGAGAACCTGGATGTGCCGGGTTCGAATCTAGTTCGTTCCACAGAAACACTTTCATACAAAACCCACACGTGACCTTGTGTCTAACATCCTAGAGAGGAGGTAAATAGAATAAAGGATACAGAAATATAGAATAACAATTCATACAATGATTAGTACGAATATCATTCGTTAATATTGATTTCTATGAAAACTGCAAGATATATATATATCTATAGTTGACTAGTTTGATCATTATCATAATAATAGAAATTCCACGGTGAATTACAAAAAATAGATTTATTTTGTTTAGCCATTTTTTAGATGAGGATTGATAATTTGTATTATTTGTATTATTCAGTACTGATGATTAAATCTTCAATCTCCAAAATGACTGTCACTCAGAACTGATTATGACTTAGCGCTTATATCCGTTGCGCTACAGGTCCTAAAAATAGAATCGGGAAACCAATGACAACAACAAAATCAAGCCGGTCAAAAAAAGGTCATACGAATTAAATATTATACAGGTGGATGAAGAAAGAAATTGTGGAATAGCCACGGGTCCCACTAGTCTCTATAATTATAGACTTGTGACTTTGTTTTTACGTAGATTATAACCTACCATACCCATCTTAACAAATGAGATCGTCCGGTCGCCAAAAATGAAACGCAATCAAGAAATTGATGATTATCTGGTGTCGCTGTGTCAAATATTTGATGTTACCCATTTACAATTGTAGTATTTGTATTATTTGGACTAGTATTCTTATCTCGTTTTTTTACTGATAAGTCACAACTTATGAAGGCTACAAGGCACTCGAGGATACGGGTTAATGAGATCGTTAGATTGTCAGTTGAATAATGAAGAATATTATGGGAGGATTGAAAACGATGAATAAAATGAAGACAATTTTATTACTTATGTTCTCATCAGTAATTAAATTTTCTTCATTTTATTATTCAATTTCTGGAAATTAATTCTTGACATTAAATTCTAAGACGACTATCTTGTAACATTAAGGGAAGCAGTCTTGTGTAACGTATTTAACCGATTCGAAGTCATTGGGAATAAAAATTTGTTCATAATAATTCCGTTTTTATGTTAAGCACACGGAGGAAGAAGGGAAATTTCTTTGCAGTTGTGGTAAAAAGACGTGTTCTTGCTGTGAATGTTGTACAATGATGAATTCGACGATTGGAGCTCAGTCGAGCAACTTCTCGCCATAAATGTTATTCTCAAAACGTTCTCAGAGCTTCTAAAGGTGAGTCTTGTCAACCTCGGGAATCTTTATCTGAAACTCGGGAATCTCAACGAAATTTCGAACGAAACCCTTTTATTCAATCGACAGAGGTAGTTTGTCCTCGTTCCGTCAGCCATGACCGCGTAAATGTCTTAAGCAATTGATAATTGTATTCTTACCAGTTCATTTCTTATGAATCTAAGGATTCCATCGTTGGCATTGGTTTCCCCGATATCTTTCTAGTTAAAATTATTTCTAGAAAGACATCGGGTAATTACGGGAGGAACCACGTGAAGGTTGTAAACATCCGAAGTGAAAGTGTTTCTGTGGAACGAAACTGGATTCGAACTTGAAACACCCAGGTTTTCAGACCGTGTCGTTAACAACCTAGCAACCGCATTCTTACTATAGCCCGTACTGATGATGAAATCTTCAATCTCCAAATGACTGTCACTCAGGACTGATTATTACTTAGCACTTATATCCGTTGTGCTACAGGTCCTAAAATAGAATCAGGAAACTAACGATAACAACCAAATCAAGGTCGTACCCTGTTGATTCATACGAATTAAATTTTATACAAGCGGATGAAAATAGAAATTGTGGAATAGCTTAGGTCCCACTAGTTTCTATAATTATACGCTTGTGACTTCGTTTGTACGTACATTATAACCTACCACACCCATCTTAACAAATGAGATCGTCCAGTCGCCAAAAATGAAACGCAATCAAGAAATTGATGATTATCTGGTGTCGCTGTATCAAATATTTCGATTTTACCCATTTACAATTGATTTTACCCATTTATTATTATTTGGACTCTTATCTCGTTTTTTTTTTACCAATAACTCACAACTTATGAAGGCTACAAGGCACTCGAGGATACAGGTTAATGAGATCGTTAGATTGTCAGTTGAATAATGAAGAATATTATGGGAGGATTGAAAACGATAAATAAAATGAAGAAAATTTAATTACTTATGTTCTCATCAGTAATCAAATTTTCTTCATTTTATTATTCAATTTCTGGAAATTAATTCTTGACATTAAATTCTAAGACGACTATCTTGTAACTTTAAGGGAAGCAGTCTTGTGTAACGTATTGAACCGATTCGAAGTCATTGGGAATAAAAAAAATTTGTTCATGACAGTTCCGTTTTTATGTTAAGCACAACCAGGAAGAAGGGAAATTTCTTTGCAGTTGTGGTAAAAAGACGTGTTTATGCTGTGAATGTTTTACAAGGATGAATTCCACGATTGGAGCTCAGTCGGGCAACTTCCATAGAAATAAATTATTTGGTTCGACTAAAAAAAGAAGCTACTATATAAGTAAAAGAAGGAAAAACAAATGAAAAGATTATTAAAAGCTTCGAAAAAAAGAGAGAAAATGAAGAACAAAATTATTTTTGATAAAGAAGATAAAACCCGAAAAGGAACAAGTGATCAAGTGGCGAAGAAAAAAATAAATATGAAAGACAAACAACGAGAAAATTGATTGAAACTACAAAATGGAAAGAGCAAAAAAATTGACCAAAATGAAAAAAGGGTTATAAGTTAACAAAGAAACAAAGAAATTAAACAAAACAACATACAAGCCAAATATAAAAATCAATCGAAAATATTTTAAATCATTTTATTCTTAAAACATTTTTAGCGTAAAATTTAAAGTCGACACAAAATAAATAAAAATTTACATAAAAAGAAAAGAAAGTCGCCGAATAAAAATAATAAAAATACCCCCAAAAATTAATAAAAAGCGTTTAAAAAGAAGATATATATTTTAAGTCTTTCGATGAAATAATTAAAGATGGCGATATATTTCTGAAGAAATATGATCCATCGTCATCACTAAGGGTTTTGCTCTTCTGTTCAGCGGTTTGATTAAAACTAGTTTGGCTTTTGTATTTAATATAATTCAAAAACCGATAATATAAACATGCCAGGTCCGTTCTTTTATCTTTAAGAATACATTTGTTTTTGTTTTTATGGAAGTGAATAACAAACAATGAAAAATATTAATTGCAAACACAACGCTATGAAAATGATAATCTGTGAGGTATAAGCGAAAATAAAACAATACAAATAGGAGTGGGACGTAATGGGTGAAAATTTCAGATTCATGCGAATAGTATTTTTTTGTGTTCATTTATACATAAATAACACTAAACAATCAAACATTTTGAAAATTTTGCAAAATTCAGAAGGGGTGGGACGTAATGGGTGAAAATTTCAGATTCATGCGAATAGTATTTTTTTGTGTTCATTTATACATAAATAACACTAAACAATCAAACATTTTGAAAATTTTGCAACATTCAGAAGGGGTGGGACGTAATGGGTGAAAATTTCAGATTCATGCGAGTAGTATTTTTTTGTGTTCATTTATACATAAATAACACTAAACAATCAAACATTTTGAAAATTTTGCAAAATTCAGAAGGGGTGGGACGTAATGGGTGAAAATTTCAGATTCATGCGAATAGTATTTTTTTGTGTTCATTTATACATAAATAACACTAAACAATCAAACATTTTGAAAATTTTGCAAAATTCAGAAGGGGTGGGACGTAATGGGTGAAAATTTCAGATTCATGCGAATAGTATTTTTTTGTGTTCATTTATACATAAATAACACTAAACAATCAAACATTTTGAAAATTTTGCAACATTCAGAAGGGGTGGGACGTAATGGGTGAAAATTTCAGATTCATGCGAGTAGTATTTTTTTGTGTTCATTTATACATAAATAACACTAAACAATCAAACATTTTGAAAATTTTGCAAAATTCAGAAGGGGTGGGACGTAATGGGTGAAAATTTCAGATTCATGCGAATAGTATTTTTTTGTGTTCATTTATACATAAATAACACTAAACAATCAAACATTTTGAAAATTTTGCAAAATTCAGAAGGGGTGGGACGTAATGGGTGAAAATTTCAGATTCATGCGAATAGTATTTTTTTGTGTTCATTTATACATAAATAACACTAAACAATCAAACATTTTGAAAATTTTGCAAAATTCAGAAGGGGTGGGACGTAATGGGTGAAAATTTCAGATTCATGCGAGTAGTATTTTTTGTGTTCATTTATACATAAATAACACTAAACAATCAAACATTTTGAAAATTTTGCAAAATTCAGAAGGGGTGGGACGTAATGGGTGAACATTTCAGATTCATGCGAATAGTATTTTTTTGTGTTCATTTATACATAAATAACACTAAACAATCAAACATTTTGAAAATTTTGCAAAATTCAGAAGGGGTGGGACGTAATGGGTGAACATTTCAGATTCATGCGAATAGTATTTTTTTGTGTTCATTTATACATAAATAACACTAAACAATCAAACATTTTGAAAATTTTGCAAAATTCAGAAGGGGTGGGACGTAATGGGTGAAAATTTCAGATTCATGCGAGTAGTATTTTTTGTGTTCATTTATACATAAATAACACTAAACAATCAAACATTTTGAACATTTTGCAAAATTCAGAAGGGGTGGGACGTAATGGGTGAAAATTTCAGATTCATGCGAGTAGTATTTTTTTGTGTTCATTTATACATAAATAACACTAAACAATCAAACATTTTGAAAATTTTGCAAAATTCAGAAGGGGTGGGACGTAATGGGTTAAAATTTCAGATTCATGCGAGTAGTATTTTTTGTGTTCATTTATACATAAATAACACTAAACAATCAAACATTTTGAACATTTTGCAAAATTCAGAAGGGGTGGGACGTAATGGGTGAAAATTTCAGATTCATGCGAGTAGTATTTTTTGTGTTCATTTATACATAAATAACACTAAACAATCAAACATTTTGAACATTTTGCAAAATTCAGAAGGGGTGGGACGTAATGGGTGAAAATTTCAGATTCATGCGAGTAGTATTTTTTGTGTTCATTTATACATAAATAACACTAAACAATCAAACATTTTGAAAATTTTGCAAAATTCAGAAGGGGTAGGACGTAATGGGTGAACATTTCAGATTCATGCGAGTAGTATTTTTTTGTGTTCATTCATACATAAATAACACTAAACAATCAAACATTTTGAACATTTTGCAAAATTCAGAAGATGTGGGACGTAATGGGTGTAAATTTCAGATTCATGCGAGTAGTATTTTTTGTGTTCATTTATACATAAATAACACTAAACAATCAAACATTTTGAAAATTTTGCAAAATTCAGAAGGGGTGGAGCGTAATGGGTGAAAATTTCAGATTCATGCGAGTAGTATTTTTTTGTGTTCATGTATACATAAATAACACTAAACAATCAAACATTTCGAAAATTTTGCAAAATTCAGAAAGGGTGGGACGTAATGGGTGAAAATTTCAGATTCATGCGAGTAGTATATTTTTGTGTTCATTTATACATAAATAACACTAAACAATCAAACATTTTGAAAATTTTGCAAAATTCAGAAGGAGTGGGACGTAATGGGTGAAAATTTCAGATTCATGCGAGTAGTATTTTTTTGTGTTCATCTATACATAAATAACACTAAACAATCAAACATTTTGAAAATTTTGCAAAATTCAGAAGGGGTGGGACGTAATGGGTGAAAATTTCAGATTCATGCGAGTAGTATTTTTTGTGTTCATTTATACATAAATAACACTAAACAATCAAACATTTCGAAAATTTTGCAAAATTCAGAAGGGGTGGGACGTAATGGGTGAAAATTTCAGATTCATGCGAGTAGTATATTTTTGTGTTCATTTATACATAAATAACACTAAACAATCAAACATTTTGAAAATTTTGCCAAATTCAGAAGGGGTGGGACGTAATGGGTGAACATTTCAGATTCATGCGAGTAGTATTTTTTTGTGTTCATTTATACATAAATAACACTAAACAATCAAACATTTTGAAAATTTTGCAAAATTCAGAAGGGGTGGGACGTAATGGGTGAAAATTTCAGATTCATGCGAGTAGTATTTTTTGTGTTCATTTATACATAAATAATACTAAACAATCAAACATTTTGAACATTTTGCAAAATTCCGAAGGGTTGGGACGTAATGGGGGAAAATTTCAGATTCATGCGAGTAGTATTTTTTGTGTTCATTTATACATAAATAACACTAAACAATCAAACATTTTGAAAATTTTGCAAAATTCAGAAGGGGTGGGACGTAATGGGTGAAAATTTCAGATTCATGCGCGTAGTATTTTTTGTGTTCATTTATACATAAATAATACTAAACAATCAAACATTTTGAACATTTTGCAAAATTCAGATAGGGTGGGACGTAATGGGTGAAAATTTCAGATTCGTGCGAGTAGTATTTTTTTGTGTGTTCATTTATACATAAATAACACTAAACAATCACACATTTTGAACATTTTGCAAAATTCAGAAGGTGCATGCCAAAAATAGCCGTTAGGGCTCCACGGGACTCAAAATCCATAATTTTTCGGTGAAAAAGTGGTTTCATGCGACATTGCAGGTCCTAAAACATCCGCAAATGCTATTAATGGATATAGATGGTTAAATCTGATATAGTACTTCAAGTTAGGACAATTTTCAGGCTGTGAAAGGGTTTTCATGAATGTAAAATAGCCAAAAACTAGTGGCCTGCACCTTTTGAATTTTGCAAAATTATCAAAATGTTTGATTGTTTAGTGTTATTTATGTATAAATGAACACAAAAAATACTACTCGCATGAATCTGAAAATTTCACCCATTACGTCCCACCCCTTTTGAATTTTGCAAAATTTTCAAAATGTTTGATTGTTTAGTGTTATTTATGTATAAATGAACACAAAAAAGTACTACTCGCATGAATCTGAAATTTTCACCCATTACGTCCCACCCCTTCTGAATTTTGCAAAATGTTCAAAATGTTTGATTGTTTAGTATTATTTATGTATAAATTAACACAAAAAATACTACTCGCATGAATCTGAAAATTTCAAAATGTTTGATTGTTTAGTGTTATTTATGTATAAATGAACACAAAAAATACTACTCGCATGAATCTGAAATTTTCAAAATGTTTGATTGTTTAGTGTTATTTATGTATAAATGAACACAAACAATACTACTCGCATGAATCTGAAATTTTCGAAATGTTTGATTGTTTAGTGTTATTTATGTATAAATGAACACAAAAAATACTACTCGCATGAATCTGAAATTTTTACCCATTACGTCCCACCCCTTCTGAATTTTGCAAAATGTTTAAAATGTTTGATTGTTTAGTGTTATTTATGTATAAATGAACACAAAAAAATACTACTCGCATGAATCTGAAATTTTCACCCATTACGTCCCACCCCTTCTGAATTTTGCAAAATTTTCAAAATGTTTGATTGTTTAGTGTTATTTATGTATAAATGAACACAAAAAAATACTACTCGCATGAATCTGAAATTTTCACCCATTACGTCCCACCCCTTCTGAATTTTGCAAAATTTTCAAAATGTTTGATTGTTCAGTGTTATTTATGTATAAATGAACACAAAAAAAAAACTACTCGCATGAATCTGAAATTTTCACCCATTACGTCCCACCCCTTCTGAATTTTGCAAAATTTTCAAAATGTTTGATTGTTTAGTGTTATTTATGTATAAATGAACACAAAAAAAAATACTACTCGCATGAATCTGAAATTTTCACCCATTACGTCCCACCCCTTCTGAATTTTGCAAAATTTCCAAAATGTTTGATTGTTTAGTGTTATTTATGTATAAATGAATACAAAAAAATACTACTCGCATGAATCTGAAATTTTCACCCATTACGTCCCACCCCTTCTGAATTTTGCAAAATTTTCAAAATGTTTTATTGTTCAGTGTTATTTATGTATAAATGAACACATAAAAGTACTACTCGCATGAATCTGAAAATGTCACCCATTACGTCCCACCCCTTCTGAATTTTGCAAAATTTTCAAAATGTTTGATTGTTTAGTGTTATTTATGTATAAATGAACACAAAAAATACTACTCGCATGAATCTGAAATTTTCACCCATTACGTCCCACCCCTTCTGAATTTTGCAAAATTTTCAAAATGTTTGATTGTTTAGTGTTATTTATGTATAAATGAACACAAAAAAATACTACTCGCATGAATCTGAAATTTTCACCCATTACGTCCCACCCCTTCTGAATTTTGCAAAATTTTCAAAATGTTTGATTGTTTAGTGTTATTTATGTATAAATGAACACAAAAAAGTACTACTCGCATGAATCTGAAAATTTCACCCATTACGTCCCACCCCTTCTGAATTTTGCAAAATTTTCAAAATGTTTGATTGTTTAGTATTATTTATGTATAAATTAACACAAAAAATACTACTCGCATGAATCTGAAAATTTCAAAATGTTTGATTGTTTAGTGTTATTTATGTATAAATGAACACAAAAAATACTACTCGCATGAATCTGAAATTTTCAAAATGTTTGATTGTTTAGTGTTATTTATGTATAAATGAACACAAAAAATGCTACTCGCATGAATCTGAAATTTTCAAAATGTTTGATTGTTTAGTGTTATTTATGTATAAATGAACACAAAAAAATACTACTCGCATGAATCTGAAATTTTCACCCATTACGTCCCACCCCTTCTGAATTTTGCAAAATTTTCAAAATGTTTGATTGTTTAGTGTTATTTATGTATAAATTAACACAAAAAATACTACTCGCATGAATCTGAAAATTTCACCCATTACGTCCCACCTCTTCTGAATTTTGCAAAATTTTCAAAATGTTTGATTGTTTAGTGTTATTTATGTATAAATGAACACAAAATAATACTACTCGCATGAATCTGAAATTTTCACCCATTACGTCCCACCCCTTCTGAATTTTGCAAAATTTTCAAAATGTTTGATTGTTTAGTGTTATTTATGTATAAATGAACAAAAAAAATACTACTCGCATGAATCTGAAATTTTCACCCATTACGTCCCACCCCTTCTGAATTTTGCAAAATTTTCAAAATGTTTGATTGTTTAGTGTTATTTATGTATAAATGAACACAAAAAAATACTACTCGCATGAATCTGAAATGTTCACCCATTACGTCCCACCCCTTCTGAATTTTGCAAAATTTTCAAAATGTTTGATTGTTTAGTGTTATTTATGTATAAATGAACACACAAAAAAATACTACTCGCACGAATCTGAAATTTTCACCCATTACGTCCCACCCTATCTGAATTTTGCAAAATGTTCAAAATGTTTGATTGTTTAGTATTATTTATGTATAAATGAACACAAAAAATACTACGCGCATGAATCTGAAATTTTCACCCATTACGTCCCACCCCTTCTGAATTTTGCAAAATTTTCAAAATGTTTGATTGTTTAGTGTTATTTATGTATAAATGAACACAAAAAAAAATACTACTCGCATGAATCTGAAATTTTCACCCATTACGTCCCACCCCTTCTGAATTTTGCAAAATTTCCAAAATGTTTGATTGTTTAGTGTTATTTATGTATAAATGAATACAAAAAAATACTACTCGCATGAATCTGAAATTTTCACCCATTACGTCCCACCCCTTCTGAATTTTGCAAAATTTTCAAAATGTTTTATTGTTCAGTGTTATTTATGTATAAATGAACACATAAAAGTACTACTCGCATGAATCTGAAAATGTCACCCATTACGTCCCACCCCTTCTGAATTTTGCAAAATTTTCAAAATGTTTGATTGTTTAGTGTTATTTATGTATAAATGAACACAAAAAATACTACTCGCATGAATCTGAAATGTTCACCCATTACGTCCCACCCCTTCTGAATTTTGCAAAATTTTCAAAATGTTTGATTGTTTAGTGTTATTATGTATAAATGAACACAAAAAAATACTACTCGCATGAATCTGAAATGTTCACCCATTACGTCCCACCCCTTCTGAATTTTGCAAAATTTTCAAAATGTTTGATTGTTTAGTGTTATTTATGTATAAATGAACACAAAAAAGTACTACTCGCATGAATCTGAAAATTTCACCCATTACGTCCCACCCCTTCTGAATTTTGCAAAATTTTCAAAATGTTTGATTGTTTAGTATTATTTATGTATAAATTAACACAAAAAATACTACTCGCATGAATCTGAAAATTTCAAAATGTTTGATTGTTTAGTGTTATTTATGTATAAATGAACACAAAAAATACTACTCGCATGAATCTGAAATTTTCAAAATGTTTGATTGTTTAGTGTTATTTATGTATAAATGAACACAAAAAATGCTACTCGCATGAATCTGAAATTTTCAAAATGTTTGATTGTTTAGTGTTATTTATGTATAAATGAACACAAAAAAATACTACTCGCATGAATCTGAAATTTTCACCCATTACGTCCCACCCCTTCTGAATTTTGCAAAATTTTCAAAATGTTTGATTGTTTAGTGTTATTTATGTATAAATTAACACAAAAAATACTACTCGCATGAATCTGAAAATTTCACCCATTACGTCCCACCTCTTCTGAATTTTGCAAAATTTTCAAAATGTTTGATTGTTTAGTGTTATTTATGTATAAATGAACACAAAATAATACTACTCGCATGAATCTGAAATTTTCACCCATTACGTCCCACCCCTTCTGAATTTTGCAAAATTTTCAAAATGTTTGATTGTTTAGTGTTATTTATGTATAAATGAACAAAAAAAATACTACTCGCATGAATCTGAAATTTTCACCCATTACGTCCCACCCCTTCTGAATTTTGCAAAATTTTCAAAATGTTTGATTGTTTAGTGTTATTTATGTATAAATGAACACAAAAAAATACTACTCGCATGAATCTGAAATGTTCACCCATTACGTCCCACCCCTTCTGAATTTTGCAAAATTTTCAAAATGTTTGATTGTTTAGTGTTATTATGTATAAATGAACACAAAAAAATACTACTCGCATGAATCTGAAATGTTCACCCATTACGTCCCACCCCTTCTGAATTTTGCAAAATTTTCAAAATGTTTGATTGTTTAGTGTTATTTATGTATAAATGAACACAAAAAAATACTACTCGCATGAATCTGAAATGTTCACCCATTACGTCCCACCCCTTCTGAATTTTGCAAAATTTTCAAAATGTTTGATTGTTTAGTGTTATTTATGTATAAATGAACACAAAAAAATACTACTCGCATGAATCTGAAATTTTCACCCATTACGTCCCACCCCTTCTGAATTTTGCAAAATTTTCAAAATGTTTGATTGTTTAGTGTTATTTATGTATAAATGAACACAAAAAAATACTACTCGCATGAATCTGAAATGTTCACCCATTACGTCCCACCCCTTCTGAATTTTGCAAAATTTTCAAAATGTTTGATTGTTTAGTGTTATTATGTATAAATGAACACAAAAAAATACTACTCGCATGAATCTGAAATGTTCACCCATTACGTCCCACCCCTTCTGAATTTTGCAAAATTTTCAAAATGTTTGATTGTTTAGTGTTATTTATGTATAAATGAACACAAAAAAATACTACTCGCATGAATCTGAAATGTTCACCCATTACGTCCCACCCCTTCTGAATTTTGCAAAATTTTCAAAATGTTTGATTGTTTAGTGTTATTTATGTATAAATGAACACAAAAAAATACTACTCGCATGAATCTGAAATGTTCACCCATTACGTCCCACCCCTTCTGAATTTTGCAAAATTTTCAAAATGTTTGATTGTTTAGTGTTATTATGTATAAATGAACACAAAAAAATACTACTCGCATGAATCTGAAATGTTCACCCATTACGTCCCACCCCTTCTGAATTTTGCAAAATTTTCAAAATGTTTGATTGTTTAGTGTTATTTATGTATAAATGAACACAAAAAAATACTACTCGCATGAATCTGAAATGTTCACCCATTACGTCCCACCCCTTCTGAATTTTGCAAAATTTTCAAAATGTTTGATTGTTTAGTGTTATTTATGTATAAATGAACACAAAAAAATACTACTCGCATGAATCTGAAATGTTCACCCATTACGTCCCACCCCTTCTGAATTTTGCAAAATTTTCAAAATGTTTGATTGTTTAGTGTTATTATGTATAAATGAACACAAAAAAATACTACTCGCATGAATCTGAAATGTTCACCCATTACGTCCCACCCCTTCTGAATTTTGCAAAATTTTCAAAATGTTTGATTGTTTAGTGTTATTTATGTATAAATGAACACAAAAAAATACTACTCGCATGAATCTGAAATGTTCACCCATTACGTCCCACCCCTTCTGAATTTTGCAAAATTTTCAAAATGTTTGATTGTTTAGTGTTATTTATGTATAAATGAACACAAAAAAATACTACTCGCATGAATCTGAAATGTTCACCCATTACGTCCCACCCCTTCTGAATTTTGCAAAATTTTCAAAATGTTTGATTGTTTAGTGTTATTATGTATAAATGAACACAAAAAAATACTACTCGCATGAATCTGAAATGTTCACCCATTACGTCCCACCCTTCTGAATTTTGCAAAATTTTCAAAATGTTTGATTGTTTAGTGTTATTTATGTATAAATGAACACAAAAAAATACTACTCGCATGAATCTGAAATGTTCACCCATTACGTCCCACCCCTTCTGAATTTTGCAAAATTTTCAAAATGTTTGATTGTTTAGTGTTATTTATGTATAAATGAACACAAAAAAATACTACTCGCATGAATCTGAAATGTTCCCCTATTACGTCCCACCCCTTCTGAATTTTGCAAAATTTTCAAAATGTTTGATTGTTTAGTGTTATTTATGTATAAATGAACACAAAAAAATACTACTCGCATGAATCTGAAATGTTCACCCATTACGTCCCACCCCTTCTGAATTTTGCAAAATTTTCAAAATGTTTGATTGTTTAGTGTTATTTATGTATAAATGAACACAAAAAAATACTACTCGCATGAATCTGAAATGTTCACCCATTACGTCCCACCCCTTCTGAATTTTGCAAAATTTTCAAAATGTTTGATTGTTTAGTGTTATTTATGTATAAATGAACACAAAAAAATACTACTCGCATGAATCTGAAATGTTCACCCATTACGTCCCACCCCTTCTGAATTTTGCAAAATTTTCAAAATGTTTGATTGTTTAGTGTTATTATGTATAAATGAACACAAAAAAATACTACTCGCATGAATCTGAAATGTTCACCCATTACGTCCCACCCCTTCTGAATTTTGCAAAATTTTCAAAATGTTTGATTGTTTAGTGTTATTTATGTATAAATGAACACAAAAAAATACTACTCGCATGAATCTGAAATTTTCACCCATTACGTCCCACCCCTTCTGAATTTTGCAAAATTTTCAAAATGTTTGATTGTTTAGTGTTATTTATGTATAAATGAACACAAAAAAAAATACTACTCGCATGAATCTGAAATTTTCACCCATTACGTCCCACCCCTAATACTAATAAGAAGAATGATAAAAAATATTAATAATTATTATAATAATAATCAAGGAATATAAAAAAGAGCAGTTATTATTTAAAGGGAATGTGTATTGACATTACCCACAATTGAATAGATTTTAGTAGCTATTTACAATTTCATGTGTTGATAATAAAAACACCTAATTACAGTGTATTTTGTAAGCGGCTGGTTCTGTTTAGATTACAGGGTGATTCATAAGTCACTTCACTTAGCTATTTAAAATGATTACTATATGAAGCACAAACATACTATGAACATTTGATAATTGTTATCTTACTCTCTAATTACGGCTATTTGTTATTTTAAATTTGTTCGTTTATATATTTGTTTCTATATATATTTATTTCATAATCAATCAAATATGCTACAGAGAGTCGTAAATTCCTTGCAAAAAAGAATGCAGCTATGCATGCAGAACGAAGGTGGAAATTTTGAAAATTTGCTGTAATTTTAAACTCCCATAAATGAATTTGTTGAATAAACTTTCTGTTTTGTATTACCGTATTTTGTAACTTTAGAATTTCAAAAATAAATAGCTAAGTGACTTATGAATCACCCTGTATAACCGAAAAATAGCCTCGTCTAAAAAATTTCATAGCCGGCGTACTTGAGCGAACTAGATTATAATTGGAATAATAACATAGTGAAAGATGCCGTTTAAAGTGTTTTATTGTAACATAGCGTGAGGGATTATTTCGACCCCCACAGATTGTCTGTTGCCCTTTACGCTGAGAGAAACAACTGCTGGTCTATTTCAAGCAGTTTGTTTACGTCTAGTTGTTAAGATAGTCAGTTTTTAAGGTA
>OY744555.1:10602170-10607170 GCA_963556195.1 Sepiola atlantica
ATCGCGTTTGTTTAAAAGATTATTATTATTTTAAACAAACGCGATGAGCTTATGGCAAAATGCAGACATAAATGTAAATATATATATATATATATATATATATATATAGTCATCCACATACCGACTGTTTCGCTGTATCACAGCTCTTCAGTGCGGCTATGTCAGCTACTGCCTCAAGCCATCGAGCTGACAGTCGACGCCTCTACCCCTACGCTATTATATGATACTGATTGAAAGTAAGTGATATCTCTATGTAGACATTGTCAAGTGTCGGGAGCTCGAATTAATTTTACCCAATGAGCTGTGCCTATATATATATATATATATATATATATATATATATATATATATATATATATATATATATATATATATATATAGTCTAAAGAAGCTTTGAGTTATTTTAAACAAAAAGACAACAAAAAAAAAAAAAAAGAAGGAAAATGCAGTTTAAATTCCCAGAGAAACTAACTAAATCCGAAATAGTGTAGACTTAACATTTGTTGGAAAATTCATAAATAAATAATATATAATAGTAAGTAAATAAAATAAAAAGGGGGATTTAGTATCTAACAGTGAAACAAAAGCAGGAGACCTTAACGTAAGCATCTAATATTAACACGGGGATCTTCAGCTGTTTACCATGAAACTGTTTCGGAGATTTAAAAACAGGACAGTTATATGCATGGCTCTCCAATGGTACAGATAAAACTACCATTTCCCCAATAATTCAGCCTAAAATGTTACTTATATATATACATAAATAAATAATAAAATAATAATAATAATAATAATATACTACCTTAAAACTACCGTGTGATATGGTAATTTGCATATCAAATAAAATTCTTTATAACAATAGTAATACTAGTAATAATAATACTAGTAATAATAATAATAATAATAATAATAATAATAATAATAAAATACTATCTAAACACTACACCTACGAACCATTCTGCGATATGGTAGCTAGAAATAAAATTATATAGGAATTAAGGTTGCATTAAAAAAAAAAAAAAAAAAAAAAAAAAAAAAAAAAAAAAAAAAAAAAAAAAAAAAAAAAAAAAAAAAAAATATAAAATAAAAAAAAATAAAAAATAAAAAATAAAAAAAAAAAAAAAAAAAATAAAAAAAAAATAAAAAAATAAAAAAATAAAAAAATAAAAAAAGCTTTAGCACCTTTGGTACCAGAAAGGCAAATAGATAAGAGGAAGGAAACCTAGCCATACAGATCCAAATACCCAATATATAGTCTAAAGAAGCTTTGAGTTATTTTAAACAAAAAGACAACAAAAAAAAAAAAAAAGAAGGAAAATGCAGTTTAAATTCCCAGAGAAACTAACTAAATCCGAAATAGTGTAGACTTAACATTTGTTGGAAAATTCATAAATAAATAATATATAATAGTAAGTAAATAAAATAAAAAGGGGGATTTAGTATCTAACAGTGAAACAAAAGCAGGAGACCTTAACGTAAGCATCTAATATTAACACGGGGATCTTCAGCTGTTTACCATGAAACTGTTTCGGAGATTTATATATATATACGATTTTATGCAGGCTTACCAAAGCATTCCTTTCAGGACACCAATGATCACCATTAAAGATTTTTTCTTACAAATATTATTTATTCAAATTAAATGTTTTTTCCTACACGTGTTTCACTACCAGGCCAGTACCTGCTTGGAAGTGAAACACGTGTAGTAAAAAACATTTAATTTGAATAAATAATATTTGTAAGAAAAAATCTTTAATGGTGATCTTTGGTGTCCTGAAAGGAATGCTTTGGTAAGCCTTCATAAAATCGCATATAAATGCTCTGTACTCTGTAATCGAGTATCATCGAGCTTGTTTTTATTGGAACAACACCGGTCTTCACTGAATGATCTATTTTATAAGTGAAAAATCTAAATATATATGTATATATATATTTATATATATTTGATGGCCTCCGATTAGTCTCGAATGACAATGGATACCTTCTGTAAGGGTGAGGTCAGGTTTGCGCAATCCCCAACCATTTCTCTTTCAAGTCGGTACTGCCTAGTTCTAATGGCAAGGAGAATTTCAAGGCGATTTGAAACAATGCCGAGATAAGCGGAGAGCACATGCAGCACCTGCTATTACCAAATAGTCACCTACATATATATATATATATATATATATATATATATATATATATATATATATAGAGAGAGAGAGAGAGAGAGAGAGAGAGAGAAAGTGGGAGAGAGAGAATAATTGATAGATTGATAAATATATAGATAATTAGATGGATAGAAACAATGCGTAAAAAGATAAAATTGTAATCGATAGAAAGATATCTGATAGCGATATATATATATATATATATATATATATATATATATATATATATAGAGAGAGAGAGAGAGAGAGATAGATACATAGATAGATAGATAGATAGATAGATAGATAGATAGATAGATAGATAGATAGATAGATAGATAGATAGACAGACAGACAGAAACAGTGGGGAAGAATGTCAAAATAAAAAAAAAAAAAAAATATATATATATATATATAGATAGATAGATAGGTAGATAGATAGATAGATAGATAGATAGAGGGGGGAGAGAGATAAATAGATAGATAGATATATATATATATAAATAGATAGATTGAGACAGAGAGAAAGGGAGGGGGAGAGATAAATAGATACATAGAGAGAGAGAAAAAGAGAGAGTGAGAGAGATAAATAGATAGATATATATATATAGAGAGAGAGATAGAGAGAGAGAGGGGGGATAGATAGATAGATAGATAGATAGATAGATAGATAGATAGATAGATAGATAGAGAGAGAGAGAGAGGGGGGATAGGTGAAGAGAAGCAGTGGTTTAAATTCCAATTTATTCGCCATGAATTCTCGAAATGAATGACCGGCAAAAGAGCATCTGACAAGGATGACGCAAATTGCAAATTAAATTGACGAAGATGAAGACGCGTCTCCCATGAGAGGCGATCGTCGCCGTCATCGTAATATGGGATGTTCGTTTGCCAAGCACAGAATTTCAAACCCGAGCAACTGGCATTTAATTCGTGCCTTCCATCGACAAACAAACCGCAACGAATAATTACCATTCTTTTTGTTTTCTGTTTTAGTAAAACCATAATTGGTAATAAAATCGATAGAAAATCAATACCATCGCAGAACGTAATTACGTATTATTGGTAGTCAAATAACATTAGCATCGTTCGAGATTGTGTTGGTGGTGTGTAATGTTTGGCATGACGAATAATAAGTGAGAGGGGGGGGGAAGATTTGAAGTGTGGGGGGGGGGTAAAGAATGCCGGTCCGCGTTACAAATAATCTTAAACTTTCACATTACAAAAAAAAAAAAATCTAAAAATTTCACAAAAAAAACGGCAGCTCATTTTTCTCACATTTCTCTCCATTTAAATTTAAAAAAAAAAAAAAAAAGAAGCTACGTCAGAGAGAGGGAGGAGTAAGTTTATTGCTCACTGCCTGAGGCGCCCCTACCGGTGAATGCCGACGGGGCTGCCTAGGCAATTTTTAATGGCCAGAGTGCTCACTTTCTCGGGCGCTGGCTTTTCAAACCCCACTTTCCCGACCCAACCTTGGGTCATATCTTACTTGTGGGAGTAAGATAAAACTGGCCTTGTGCCTAACCTCCTGGAGAGGAGGTAAATAAATACTCTCTTATATAGATAAAAATCAGTAATCGTTTGATTTTATTTCGATTTTGAATTGGTAAAAAAAAGACTAAAATACATGAATTGATTGATTTTTCTTTCCGTTTGTTATAAAATCATTTACAAAATTAAAATGAGTCGATGAATTCATTTCTAATTATTGTAAAGAATGCCGATCCGCGTTACAAATAATCTTAAACTTTACCATTACAAAAAAATCGAATAATAAGTGAGAGCGGGGGGGGGGTAAAGAATGCCGATCCGCGTTACAAATAATCTTAAACTTTCACATTACAAAAAAATCGAATAATAAGTGAGAGCGGGGGGGGGGGGGGTAAAGAATGCCGATCCGCGTTACAAATAATCTTAAACTTTCACATTACAAAAAAAAAAAAATCTAGAAATTTCACCAAAAAAAATGGCAGCTCATTTTTCTCACATTTCTCTCCATTTAAATTAAAAAAAAAAAAAAAAAGAAGCTACGTCATCTCATCGACAATGTTCCAAATTTTATCGAAGACTTAAAAAAAATTTTTTTTTTTTTCATATATATAATAAAAGTACGTGTGTCCGGTTCGCTACAAGAATCACGTATGCAAATTGTTGTGACCCTTTATTAGGGGCCGAAATAAAGACACGGAAACACGGGGTTACAGGAACAAAGATATACATATTATTGAAGAAAAAGAATATATATATACAAGAAGTGGTATTCTGGACTGCCAGTATAGAACTGGGTTGGAAGATGTCTGAGAGTTGGAATATTTCTCGCATTTTATCATGGATGGACGAGTCCATTTGTTCTTCGGCACCATAACAGTATATATAGTCAAACTGTCGGCAAGAAATAACACTTTTAACATGTCTTTATAAAAGACACTAGAATAATACCCGTCCCAGGGCGGGTAAAATTCCTCAAACAGAACAGTTTTGCACCACTTTTATGACCCCTTAGAAAGATCAAAATATAATTTTACTAAACCTTATGTCAAGAATCCTTATTCCAATTTTGATCAAAATCCGTTACATCCATTTTGATTCGAGAAAATGTAAAAAATTCAAGGTTTAAGCTTAAGAGGTCTTAAGAAGAAATTGAAATTCACGGAATTTTGCTTAATTGGTGTCTAATGACTATGCATCAAATTCAATGCAATTCTGAAATATTCAAACGGGGCGTTATGCTCATAGTGTACCCCTTAAAAAGCTTTTCAAATACTTTTAAGAAACTGAAATTTGATTAATAACTATTAACATTTCACAAAAATTGGAGCTTTCTGAATTTTCATGAAGGGCTTCCATCCCCTTTTTACCCCTTTTTTCATA
>OY744555.1:10614670-10632170 GCA_963556195.1 Sepiola atlantica
AGCGCTCGGGCGCTTCCGCGACCTGGCCGATCGTTGTCGACGCGAAGTCACGGAATTCAGGCGCGTCATCTATAACAGTATCCAGAATTACTTTTTGTGACTTGTCTATTTACGTCTGCCATGTCTGTATAGCATCAACCCGTTTGATTCACCGATTCCAGTTAGTATAAATTTGTGGATACAGCAATCGTATAATTATCTTTAGCAGAAAACATTTTTTATATTTGTTGAATTGTAACTTACGTATGACTTACCACCTAGTTAAGAGTTGTTGAATACCGTCCCGGAACGGGCCGTGGCAGTTCTCGTTTTGTATACCCGTCCCGGAACGGGCCGTGGCAGTTCTCGTTTTGTATACCCGTCCCGGAACGGGCCGTGGCAGTTCTCGTTTTGTATACCCGTCCCGGAACGGGCCGTGGCAGTTCTCGTTTTGTATACCCGTCCCGGAATGGGCCGTGGCAGTTCTCGTTTTATATACCCGTCCCGGAACGGGCCGTGGCAGTTTTCGTTTTGTATACCCGTCCCGGAACGGGCCGTGGCAGTTCTCGTTTTGTATACCCGTCCCGGAACGGGCCGTGGCAGTTCTCGTTTTGTATACCCGTCCCGGAACGGGCCGTGGCAGTTCCCGCTTGAACAACTGGTCATTTTTAACACCAAAAAGGAATATGTGGCATATGTTTAAATTCTCGTACCTTCACTTCTTTCGTCGCGTGGAGGGGTGTCGTCTAGTGGTTGAGTTCTCTCTTCGTTTCTGTACTGCCGTGAACATCGCCGTTCGCTGTGTCTGCAACAAAACCTTCATGACCGATTCCCGAGACAAACAATCTTTTAAACTTTTAATTCTGTTTTACTCAGGCGTTAGTCTACCGTCGATCCCGGGGATGTTTCACTAACGCCGAGGGAGAGACCAAATTACTACTCTATCGTAGTTTATTCCTAAATTAAGTTCTTAGCCATTCGAGGAGGGGGAGGAAAAATAAATCTCATGCCTGATTCTCTTAGGGAATTTAAATCCCCTAATAATGTTGAAGACTACATAGAGAAATCGTCCGTTCGGCTCGCTTCCAAAACCCAGACTGGCAAAACACAGCTTCCCACACAAAAGCCCGTGACGTCACAGAGCCATCATTGCAGGTGCACATTGACCCTTGATCTGAGGTCTCGTCAACGTAGTGATCCTGTCAGCGTCTGTGAGCTCCGACTGTGAGAACAGCCCCATTCTGCACTCGACTGTACGGGTCCACCCGCACTAAATCGCGCAAGTCAAATCAAACGATTTCCAACACATACGCCCACCTCAAGATGCGTCCGGTCTTGCAGGGCCACTATCCAATAGAGTTAATTCTTAACTTAGCATCATAAAATAGACCCAGGAACCAGTTTCCATGGTTCTCTAATGAAATAATTAAAAAGAAACGTATTTGTTATGATAAAGAAATGTGTGACAACTCAGCATGATACTAAAATGAGGAAATAAGGCAGTTCATCGTGTTTCTGTAACTAGCATCTGGTTGTAGCAGGTTTTGATTGGCCCATTCCTGTTCCGAGGCGGATGGGCGTCCTCCAGTTAATCATTCGTGCTTCCGCGCCATGGTTGAACCACACCAATAACACAAGCCGACAGATAAAAGGCCACCGAAATGGCCGAGTTTCTGTCGGACTGATTGTCAAAAGTTGTTAAGCAACTGAAGTTAGAGAGAGAGATGGGGGGGGGGGAGAAAGAGAGTGCGAGAGAGTGAAAGAAAGTGAGAGAGATCGAGAGAGATCGAGAGAGATATATAGAGAGAGAAAGAGAGAGAGAGAAAGAGAGAGATAGAAAGAGAGAGATAGAGAGAGAGAGAGAGAAAGAGGGAGAGAGAGATAGAGAGATAGAATAAGAGAGAGAGATTAAGAGGGAGAAAGAGAGATCGAGAGAGAGAGAGTGAGAGAGGGTGAGAGAGATAGATAGAGAGAGAAAGAAAGTGAGAGAGATAGAGAGAGATCGAGAGAGAGATCGAGAGAGAGATAGAGATAGAGAGAGAGATCAAGAGAGATATAGAGATAGAGAGAGAGAAAGAGAGAGAGAGAGTCAGAGAGAGATAGAGAAAGAGATAGAGAGAGATAGAGATAGAGAGAGATTTAGAGAGAGAGAGAGAGAGAGAGGGGGGAGTATTTTCTACCTCTTCACCGCAGGAAAGTGTGGCACAGATAGGGGAACTCCTGCCTATGAAAACCAATTGCCTGGGTAACTCCGTCGGGGCTCTTCAGACAGTTGGCATTGAACAAGGGTTCACCTCCAAACACTACCCATAGCCAATACCATAGCCAATACCATAGCCAATACCATAACCCGGCACATAAAAGACCACTGGTTACCAAGAACAGATCCTCGACTGGTATCTTCTAGTCAAAAGTCTTTACGCAACAGAAATCTATAGAAGAGTCTATATAGTCACAAATCAGGGTACATCAGCGCCACATAATAACAATATATATATATATATATATATATATATATATATATATATATATATATATTTGTTTTTATTCTTATCTATGTACGTATACGTTTCGTCCTTTATAATCGGGACTCATCAGCATAGAGATATGACTATTCACTACTGGTCATGCGATTCGAAACCCCGGATTCCGAGTATTTTACAACTCAAATCCCGACATCTAGAACCACTCGGTCAACGCTGAATAGCGAATAATCAGCGATAATTTTAACCCTTTATTCGACAGCTTGACATCATAGAGCGTTCAACTTAATGAAAAGTACGATGTATTTAGAGCTAGCAACGTCATGCTGTCTTAATACTACACTTACAGTGCCCATCTAGACGGGTTTTCTAGGAGCTACAAATAATGAATATTTGTTTTGTTTATTATCTTTCTCACTCTCTCTCTCTCTCTCTCTCTCTCTATATATATATATATATATATATATATATACATATATATATATATATATATATATATATATATATATATATATATATATATATATATATATATATATATAAATAGGGAATAAACAGCGATAATTGTACACTTTATCCGGCGGCTTGACGTCATAAGAGCGTTCGACTTAATGAAAGGAACAATTCATAGCCAGAGACGTCATGCTATATATATATCCCGAAACAGTTTTTCATGGTAAACAACTGATGATCTCTTAAAATAGTGTTAGAAACTAACTAATATAATAACTGTAAAAAATAAATTGACTTACATGAGTGATTTTCCACTGGAAGACTTGAGACTATAAGTTTTTTTTTGTTTTGTTTTTTTATATAGTTTTAATGGTTGAGAAACTTCTGAGACTATATATATATATATATATATGCTGGGAAGCCATGAAATTAAATACTGTTTTTTTTTTAAATTCCCGAAACAGTTTTTCATGGTAAACAACTGATGATCCCTTAAATAATGTTAGAAGCAAACTGATATAATAACTGTAAAAAATAAATTAACTTACATGAGTGATTTTCCACTGAACGACTTGGGACTAAAAGTTTTTTTGTTTTTTTTAAAAGATAGTTTTAACGGTTGAGAAACTTCCGAGACTATATATATATATATATATATATATATATATATATATATATATATATATATATATATATATATATATATATATATATATATATATATATATATATATATATATATATACATATATATATATATATACATATATATATATATACATATATATATATATATACATATATATATATATATACATATATATATATATATATATATATATATATATATATATATATATATATATACATATATTCAAATAGCGCCAATATGCGCTAAACATCGACCGGACTCTACTTATCTTAACTTCTATTACAACTTGACATGCTTTTTTTTTCTACCGTGATTCGAACCTTCGGGGTTAATACCATTAAAATGAGGAAGAAGAAGAAATAAAAACTATAAAAATGAAAAATACCTTTTCATTTAAATTACACAATGTGTTGATTCTCAAAAATATTTCACTTAAATGCATTTTCATGGGTTTTTCAAAGATGTCAATTTCCTTATATATATATATATATATATATATATATATATATATATATATATATATATATATATATATATATATATATTAGTACTTCATGTATCCACATAAAATATTATAACGAGAAATAATTTTTTATGTGTCAGTTTTCCGTATTTACTTCAACAGTGCTCGATACGTAAGTAGAGTTAGGTAGTAAGCAATGAAAATATTTATGGCAATCAAGCTACACAGAGGCTCCCGTGTTTCATCCCCGGGGGAATCGTCAGGCTATATATTTTCATTTCTTACTATATATATATATATATATATATATATATATATATATATATATATATATATATATATATATATATAAAGCCTGAAGATTCCCCCATGGATGAAACGCGGAAGCCTCTGTGTAGCTTAATTGTCCTAAATATATTTTTATAAGTTACTATCTAGCTGTACTTATGTATCGAGCACTGTTACAGAGAGGGCGAAGCATTACTCTCAGAAAACACCACTCACAGAAAACATTACTCTTTCAAAACATTAATGTTTGAAAACATTACTCTTCAGCATTGATAATCGTCTTTGTTCTCAAAATGATTGCCCCTCAGACATCGCCTTCTAGTATCTATTTGGCGAGACAATAAAAGAGAAGAATGAGGTTTTGTTTTTTTTGAAGTGTCAGATTAAACAAGCCGCGCATGCGTGGTCCCCCTCTGTATGTAACTCGATGTGGCGAGTGTAAAATGCAATAAATTTGGACAATTTGGGGCATTTTTGACCCCCTGGGGGCGCGAACCAAAATTTTTCTGAGGTCATTTTATATCCAGAACAATTACCTCTACATTTTGGCCAAGTTTCAGAAATATTGAATGGATGGATCAAACGTTATGGGAAAAAAGGGTCATTTTTGTCATTTTGGGGTCTTTTGAGCCCCTGGAGGCGCGAACCAGTTTTTTTCCAAGATTAGCGATACTTATTTTCTATTAGGAACAATTGCCTCCATATTTTGGCCAAGTTTCAGAGAAATTGAATGGATTGATGACAAGTTATGGGGCAAAAAATGTCATTTTTTGCCATTTTGGGGCCGTTTGACCCCCCGGGGGGGCTAACCAGATTTTTTTTCAAAAATCGGAGAATGTCACTTTCTGACCTGACAAAAGTTACAACTTCATGCAAAATTTCAGAGAAATTCAATGGATGGTTGCGGAGAAAAATCCTGACGGACAGACGGACAGACGGACGGACAGACGGACGGACGGAAATGCCTCAAAACATAGGTATCCCGATTTTATAAGTCGGGGGACCAATAATAGGATTGGGGATAAACTTATAGATACTAGGACATGCCGTGACCAGGAATTGATCGGATCGGGCCTTTCCAACCTCCCGTCTAGATGAAGTAAAGGACGAAGTGTAATGATGGCTCAGCAACGAGGATTCCGTCCTTAGACATCACGGGTCGCCACCCACGGCCTACAGGTGGCCCCGTTTTCGGTGATGGTGTACACCTCTGCATGGGGTTGCAGTCAACGAAATCGTGGCCCTGCCGACGAGGCAAACATTTCTATAATGACTAACAATACGTAATACGCGCGTGTACTTGTATGTATATCCGTTGCCGTTATCTAATTAACTGCGAAGGAGACGGCAGCAACAACATGGTCTCTACAAAATATCTGTCCTCATCTCCATTCAGTCTCGGTGAGCCGAAATTTCGCCATTGCAGACATTTCGCTTTCTGTCTATTTAAAATAAAAACAAAATTGCGTGCCGTCTTTTTTTAGTAAAACACAAGAACCTCTTCGTTTGGAATGCAATACGACCCCACACCTCTCTTGCCCTTAAGCACACCTGTAGTGCCCCAGCGATTAAAACGGTATACCACTTTCTTTCATCGACACCGCTACCACTACACATACACACACACACACACACACACATATATATATATATATATATATATATATATATATATATATATATATATATTTATTTATTCTGGTACAGAAAGATTAGTACAACATTCGTACCGTCGGTTTCAAGCACGGAAGGTCTTACCCATCCGGCTCTCTTCAGCTTCTCTCAGAGAAGCTGAAGAGAGCCGGATGGGTAAGACCTTCCGTGCTTGAAACCGACGGTACGAATATTGTACTAATTTTTCTGTACCAGAATAAATAAATATTATGCTCTTAATTTTTAACTTTAATTCTTAATTAATCGAGCACTCTGCTGGGATTTTCCCTACCATTCTACAAAGAAGTTATATATATATATATATATATATATATATATATATATATATATATATATATATATATATATATATATATATATAATTAACTTGCTACAAAGGTTCGGATTCCATCGTTAGCCTGATGAGTTGGACGCTATTTGCGCCAATGAAACAGAACTTGTTGTGTCGCAACTAATGGAATAAAATCAAAAAAAAATATATATATATATATATATATATATATATATGTATATACGTATATTTGGAGAGTTTACCAAGATATTTTTCTTTTTTCAACGATTATATTGTATTATTTATTTATTTATTTATCTTGTAAAGCTATTGTTCCCTACAAGTGTTTCTCTACCTAAGCAAGGCGCTTGTTTGGCGGTTCATCAAGGGAGATACAAACCTAAGATATTGACCTCAACAACTGGCAATACCCAACAGGGGATTGACCTAGTTGAAATCACTTAAGAAGGGGGAAAAAAGCAAAACAAGTTCAAAATACAGTTCAAACAAACTCTCCGTATTTTGTGCGAACGTTTACGACCGACATCGGTCGTCGTCAGGCGGTTGCAAAATGAAATAAATTGTCGGTCGTAAACGATCGCACAAAATACGGAGATTTTGGATTATAACATCAAATCCGTCGTACGAAGACTAGAAAAAACGGATCAAAAGCTGAATAAGCAGAAGTTGGCACTCCTGTTTAATCAAACATGTATAAGGGAGAGAATGCTGCCCAATTATACAAATATATATATATATATATATATATATATATATATTTGAAGCTCCTCGAATCGTGTGACCGGTGGTGAATAGTCGTACTTCTATGCTGATGAGTCTTGATTGAAAAGAGACGAAACATATACGTCCATAGATAAAAATATAAACAATAACAAATATTTTATATTTGAAGCTCCTCGTTAAAAAGTAGAGCACCGTAAAATGGTAGTAGTAACACAGCTTAGCGTCACTTGCTTTATGCATCGTTCCTTCCCTTATAGAAGTTTGAATGCCTGTACGCTTTCGCCGCCGTTATTGTGTTAAAATTATCATTGTTTATAAGCTGTTCAGAACTGGCCTAGCGGTTAGCGACGTTGGACTGTAGGTTGAAAAAATACTTGTAGTCCAGGGTTTCGAATCGTGTGACCGGTGGTGAATAGTCGTACTTCTATGCTGATGAGTCTTGATTGAAAAAAGACGAAACGTATACGTCCATAGATAAAAACATAAACAATAACAAATATTTTATATATATATATATATATATATATATATATATATATATATATATATATATATATATATATATATATATTGCGTTAGCATGAAACATCGATGTCTGTAGGTATTTAAATAATTAATATTTATTCATAAAAATATTATTGTTTATCAGCCCCCTCCCACAAAGGCTGGGCACTCTCGAGTAGCTTTAATAACAAGCAGTACAAATAGCTATATGCACGATCCGAACGCCGTTTCGTAGATCACTCTATACTGCCTGGTACATAGCCGCCGATTTTCGCTATTTACATTTAAAGTTCCTCTATATTTACTAACTAATTGGCTATGGCTGATGGGTAAGATCCCCGACTACGAATCAGTGGCGATTTGTGATCGGGGTTCGCGCCAACCGACCGTTGAGAATTAGTTCATACATTGAACGATGCTGTAGGTATTTAAATAATTAATATTTATTTATAAAAATATTATATATATATAATGTATTTACTTTTATTGGTGATTGCAGCGTTTGTTGTTATTTTGCTTACTATTATTACGATTGTCTTACTTTCCTAAGTGATTAAGATGCAGAAAATTGCATTATTAGTCGCCCTTAACTTCATATATATTTTTATTTATTTTATACGTACACAAATGTAATCCATGGACACGTGTTTCTGGCTCACAGCCGTCATCAGCATGGCTAACTTACACAGAGATCGAACCTTCGATATTGATGTCTATAGTCCAGCGTTCTACCACTGGACCAAGACGCTCCGTCTAGAAATATGTACGATTTTTATCACCTAAATATTTAATGTATTTTTATGTAATTATTTTTATTGGTGATTGTAGCGTTCGTTGTTATTTTGCTTACTATTATATATATATATATATATATATATATATATAGATAGATAGATAGATAGATAGATAGATAGATAGATAGAGTGCTGTTAGTACAGGAAATAAATGGATTTATTTATATGCAAAAGTGATGCTGAACATCTGTTTTGTTAACTACCCAAGTTTCTGTTCATCCCATCTATTAGATGATGTGACAACAACATAACTCATGGAAAAATAACATATGCAGGTGCTTCCTTCTCATCATCATCTCAAGTTTGGCCTGTATGAATTTCAAAGTATTAGAAATGATGGTACTGTTTTAGATATTGACCCTAATTTCCGTGACTGCCCGGCAGCAGCAAGCCGACAGCTAACGGAAGCGTCCGAGACCTGCCGAAATCGAAAACGAGGCTGGCGTCCGACGCTTGGCACCTGTTGACAATGAATTTTGAAGTGTTGTGTAGTTCAATTGCCTCTCCGGAGCAGTGCATTAACTTTTGCCAGCAGAAAGCTCTGCTGGCAAAAGATATGCGATGTGGCGGCGGCCGACTTTGCCGGCTAGTACCGCGAAAGACAGTTACTGAAAAATATGCCTGGAGATGCCCCACCCAGGAATGCCGGGCTTGGATTTCGTTGCGATCGGGGACGTTTTTTTCGCGGTCCTCCTCTTCTGCCCGTATTTCGCTAAGCCCCCCTCCAAAAACGAAAAACCAGCCCTTACCCCTCCAGCTAAAATAATGGGAAAAAACAAAAAAACAATGCGTAATTGAAAAAAAAAAAAAAATGGTTTAAAAAAGTTATTTTCGCGTTCTACATTTTATAAAAACAGTTCATTTCAGTTACAAAAAAAATGGTATAAAATGTTAGCGTTTATAAAAAAATTTCTTACATAAAATGGTTAAATATTAATTTTAAAAAAGTTTATTCGTTTCAGCTATGGGTTTGTTCATTTATTTCATTTTTTGTATAAACATATATGCATTTCTTTTTCTTTACGTATATTCATCGTCTTACATTGTTGTCGTCTGCCGACTCGGCAGGTCTCGGACGCTTCCGTTAGCTGTCGGCTTGCTGCTGCCGGGCAGTCACGGAAATTAGGGTCAATATCTAAAACAGTACCGAAATGATTATATTATTAAAACAAACACGGTTACTTTATGTATCTAATTTTTAACCTTGGTTAATTTTACCCAATTAGATATGCATAAATTTCACATTATTTTAAATTATTTGAAATTAGTTGATTACAATCCGACTAATATTTTATTTCAACAGGGAAAAAACATTTAGTTTAATTACATGAAAAATGAGAATATGAGATTTGTGGAAATTGCGGAAATTTTATAATTAGATTTTTATATTTATCTTTCCTCCGTACAGTAAATGTCAGGGATAAATTATGAAATATAAGTTATTAAAAAAATTATAAAATATAACTTATTAAAAATGTATAAAATATAAATCATTAAAATAATGTAAAATATAAATTATTAAAAAATATAAAATATAAATCATAAAAAAGGTATGAAATATAAATTATTAAATAAATATAAAAAAAATGATTTATAAAAATTATCAAATATAAATTATTACAGAAGTATAAAATATCAGTTATAAAAAATATAAAATACAAATTTAAAAAAAGTATAAGATATAAATTATTAAAAAGTATTAAATATAAATTATTTAAAAATATGATTACATTATTAAACAAGCACGTTTATTTTATGTATCTAATTTTTAACTTGCATAAATTTCACAGTATTTCAAATTAGTTGAAATTTGTTTATTTAAATCTGCTTGATAGTTTATTTTAAAAGAGAAAAATTAATTACATGAAAAATAATAATATGATATTTTTCGAAATAGCTTAAATTTCATAATTGAATGTTCATATAAATCTTTCCTCCGTACAGTAAATGACAGAGAGAAATTATTGAAAATATATGAAATATAAATTATTTTTAAAAAATTTAAAATATAAATTACTACAAAAGTGTAAAATATCAGTTATAAAAAATATGAAATATAAATTATTAAAAAGTATTAAAATTATAAAAGACAAATTATTAAAAAGTATAACATTTTAATTATTAAAAAAGTATACAATATAAATTATGAAAAAAGTATGAATTATGAAAACAGTATAAATATAAATAATTAAATAAGTATTAAATATACATTTCTAAAATATATAAAATATAAATTAATTATAAACTTATGAAATATAAATTATTATAAAAGTATTAAAATTATAAAATACAAATTATTGAAAAAGTATAACATGCAAATTATTAAAAAAAGTAAAAAATATAAATTATGGATAAGTATAAAATACAAATTTTAAAAAAAGTATAAAATATAAATTATAAAAAATGTATTTAATATAAATTATGATAAAAATATAAAAATATAAACTGTTTATAAAAATTATGAAATATAAATTATTACAAAAGTATTACATATCAGTTATAAAAATATAAAATACAATTTTTTAGAAAATCATTAAAAAATTTAAAATAAAAATCATTAAAATAGAATGAAATATACATTATTAAAAATATAAAATATCAGTTATAAAAATGTTGAATATAAATTATTAAAAAGGTATAAAATACAAATTATTAAAAAAAGTATGAAATATAAATTATAGAAAAGTATAAAATACAAATAATTAAAAATTATTAAATATATATAACATAAATTATTAAAAAAGTATAAAATATGAATCATTAAAAAAGTGTAAAATATAAATTATTAAAAATTATTAAATATATATCATTAAAAATTATAAAATATAAATTATTACCAAAAATATAAACTATCAGTTATAAAACATATGAAACACATTTTTTTAACTATCAAACATAAATTATTAAACAATAGGAAATAAAAATCATTAAAAGGTATAACATATAAATAATAAAAAAGTATAAAATATCAGTTATAAAAAATATTAAATATAAATTATGAAAATGTATAAAATATACAGAATTAAAAAAGTATGAAATATAAATGGTAAAAAAGTATAAAATATAAATTATTAAAAAAGTTAAAAATGTATGAAATATTAATTATGATAAAAGTATAAAATATGCATAATTAAAAAAGTATAAAACATAACTAGTTAAAATAGTATAAAATATAAATTATTAAAAAAGTTAAAAATGTATGAAATATAAATTATTCAAAAAGAATAAAATATACATAATTAAAAAAGTATAAAACATAAATCGTTAAAAAAAGTATAAAATATAAATTATTAAAAAAGTTAAAAATGTATGAAATATAAATTATGAAAAAAGTATAAAATATAAATTATTAAAAAAGTTAAAAATGTATGAAATATAAATTATGAAAAAAGTATAAAATATAAATTATTAAAAAAGTTAAAGATGTATGAAATATAACTTATGAAAAAAGTATAAAATATACATAATTAAAAAAGTATAAAACATAAATGGTGAAAAAAGTATGAAATATAAATTATTAAACAAGTTTAAATGTATGAAATATGAATTATGAAATAAGTATAAAATATACATAATTAAAAAAGTATAAAACATAACTGGTTAAAAATGTATAAAATACAAATTATTAAAATAGTTAAAAATGTATGAAATATAAATTATTAAAAAAATATAAATAGTACATAATTAAAAAAGTATAAAACATAAATGGTTAAAAAAGTATAAAATATAAATTATTAAAAAACTTAAAAATGTATGAAATATAAATTATGAAAAAAGTATAAAATATAAATCAATAAAAAGGTATAAATTATTAACTCTTAAAAATTTATACACAAAATAACACAAACACAATATATATATATATATATATTTTTTTTTCTTTTTCCATTTTATGTAGTTATTTATTTATATTTTTTATTTTGTGTTTAAATTTTGCCGGTAATAATTACACTCCCGGTTTGTTATCCTGTGATTGCTCTATTCAATATATTGAGCTTTATATTATCACAATAGATGATTATTAAACTTATAATTGAATTATCTTTAATTTAATTCAACATTTTAATATATATATATAGATAATTAAATAATAAATGTATGTAATCATATATATATATATATATATATATATATATATACATATATATATATAAGTACTGTGTGGTATGGCAGGAAAAACATTAATATATATATATATATATATATTATTAAATAATAAATGTATGTAATCATTATATATGTATATATATATATATATATATATATATATATATATATATATATATATATATATATATATATATATATATATATATATATATATATATATATGTAAGTACTGTGTGGTAGGGCAGGAAAACCCCAGCAGAGTGCTCGATTAATTAAGAAATCCGGGATTTCGAAGGATTAAGAGCGTAAATATTAATTTATAAATTACAGAATTCAATGCGACATCAGTACCGTCGGTTTCAAAGCGGGAGGTTGATCTCGATTATCGTCAGCTGATGAACATTTTCAGAAATGGTGGAAAAAGTTTTTATACTATAAATTTTTAAATATAAATTATGAAAAAAAATTATTAAAAATTCTTGGATTAAGAAAATGCAACTCATTGCGTTGAACTTCTGATGTTTTAATAAATACGGTATCTTTAAAATTTTGTGTTATCGTCTTTCATCTCTACAATTGATTGCTCTATTCAATATATCCAGCTTTATATTAGTATTAAACGATAATTCAATTATCTTTAATTTAATTCAACATTTTAATATATAGATATATAAACATTTGTTATTGTTTATTTATCTATGGACGTATACGTTTCGTCTCTTTTCAATCAAGACTCATCAGCATAGAAGTATGACTATTCACAACCGGTCACACGATTCGAAACCCTGTATTACAAGTATTTTTTCAACCCCAATCCAACGTCGCTAACCGATAGGCCAATTCTGAACAGCTTATAAACAATGATAATTTTAACACATTTAAGGCGGCCAGACATACAGGCATTCAACTTGAAGTGAAGAAATGATGCATATAAAGCAAGTGACGTCACGCTGTGTTAGTACTACCATTTACAGTGCTCTACTTTTTAACGAGGAGCTTCAAATATAAATATTTGTTATTGTTTATTTATCTATGGACGTATACGTTTCGTCTTTTTTCAATCAAGACTCATCAGCATAGAAGTATTTTTCAACCCCAATCCAACGTCGCTGACCGATAGGCCAATTCTGAACAGCTTATAAACAATGATAATTTTAACACCATTTACAGTGCTCTACTTTTTAACGAGGAGCTTCAAATATAAATAGTTGTTATTGTTTATTTATCTATGGACGTATACGTTTCGTCTCTTTTCAATCAAGACTGTGTGGTAGGGCAGGAAAAACCCAGCAGAGTGCTCGATTAATTAAGAAATCCGGGATTTCGAAGGATTAAGAGCGTAAATATTTATTTATAAATTACAGAAATTCAATGCGACATCAGTACCGCCGGTTTCAAAGCAGGAGGTTGATCGCGATTATCGTCAGCTGATAAACATTTTCAGAAATGGTGGAATTTATCTGGTCACGTCTGAGATCACGTAGAATGTGATTTGTGTGAAATGGGGGTGGGGTGTTTATATATATATATATATATATATATATATAGAGAGAGAGAGAGAGAGAGAGAGAGAGATTTAGATTTTTCACTTATAAAATAGATCATTCAGTGAAGACCGGGGTTGTTCCAATAAAAACAAGCTCGATGATACTCGATTACAGAGTACAGAGCATTTATATGTGATTTTATGAAGGCTTACCAAAGCATTCCTTATATATATATATATATATATATATATATATATATATATATATATATATATATATATATATATATATATATATATATATAACTTCTTTGTAGAATGGTAGGAAAAATCCCAGCAGAGTGCTCGATTAATTAAGAATTAAAGTTAAAAATTAAGAGCATAATATTTATTTATTCTGTACTAATTTTTCTGTACCAGAATAAATAAATATATATATATATATATATATATATATATATATATATATATATATATATATATATATATATATATATTATCGCAAGCATGAAGAAAGGACGAATTTTATCGTCCGTGATTAAAAGTTAATCAAGAAAAAAAAAGCAGCCGACCGGTTTCGCCCTCTCTGCAAACTTCGGGTTTATGGTCTTTACGTGTAAAAAAAAAATTTAATGTTGGGGTTGATTTTGTAAACGCACTCCATTAATGAATTTATTTACTTGGTTCTCTACTACTTTTTTGCTCTTTGGTTTTTGCTTTTCGTATTTATTTACCTGTATTTGTTCTGTATTATTTTGTTACCCGAAACAAGAATTACCAATATTCACAGAGTGCAGACCGAGCCCCACCCATGTTAGCGATCAAAGGAGCACCTGCTCATCATGGAACTCACATCTCTCTTCTGAGCACTATCGGTTATATATATATATTGCGTGTCAAGTTTTTCACGATTTTGCACGTGAGAACTGGGCCTTCTTTTTACCTGTGCTCCGAGTTTATCTATTCCGATATGTAGAAATGACAGTGTACGATCAAAAACTTGTACATCGATATGGACAATAAGAAATGTTGATCAGTATCGACTTCAGTGACTTACGAATCGGAAACAAAGCGTTTTCGGACCTTATGCACTTAGATAGAGTATAGTAGAAAGTTATGTAATCGATTTTTAAAATACACACACTAGATGGCGTACCTCCTGCCGGTAACTGTTGGCATCGCTTCTCTGCGAATATCAATATACTTAGAGAGCAAATATTACTGACATTGATAATCCTGCCGGACTAGGAGAGGTTATATATATATATATATATATATATATATATGAGAAGAATGTTGTAGTTCGCTTGGAGCATTGTGTATAGTGTAAGAATACTATTTTGGAGGCGATAACAATGCGTTGTTAAAGTGACACATACGACACGTGGAATCGTAAAAACAAAACAAAGTGACAATATTGAAAGTCAATAATTTTCAAATTTTTTATTTTTTTATTTACCAGTGTATCGTTGACCGTGGTGTTAGGTTGGAGTGTGTCCTTTTCATTATTATTATTTTTTTTTAATTTTCGAGGGTATCCCTCATCCTCAGAATAAAATAAATACTACCACTCGTTGGAGTGTGTCTTTTTGCCAAAAGCCGGCCCCGGTCAACGATACACTGGTAAATAAAATAAAAAAATTTTTGAAAATTATTGACTTTTAATATTGTCACTTTGTTTTGTTTTTACGATTCCACGTGTCGTATGTGTCACTTTAACAACGCATTGTTATCGCCTCCAAAATATTATTCTTATATATATATATATATATATATATATATATATATATATATATATATATATATATATATATAAAAATATATATATATATATATATATATATATATATATATATATATATATATATATATATATATATATATATATATAATTTATTTAGATACTGTATATTACATATTTCAGCAATGTACCGCGGTTTCACCCAAAAGGGTAGATTTAGACATCTTTAGTAAATCTATGATCCACTGAGCACGGAGATTTACTAAAGATGTCTAAATCTGCCCTTTTGGATGAAACCGCTGTACATTGCTGAAATATGTAATATACAGTATCTAAATAAATTATATTAGCTCTCTTATATGATCGAGCACTTTATTTGATTTCTTTTCATATACAACCTGACACACACACTATATATATATATATATATATATATATATATATATATATATATATGTATATATATGTATATATATATGTATATATATATATATATATATATATATATATATTATTTGTCACTCCTCGAGAAAGTAGAGCCCTGTAAGTGTAGCATTAAGATAGCATGACGTCACTAGCTTTAAATGCATCGTTTCTTCCATTTACGAAGTAGAACGCTCTAGACGTTAAGCCGCAAATAAAGTGTTAAAATTATCACCGTTTATTCGCTATTTAAGATGTGCCGTGTGGTTAAGTCGTCGGATTTGAGTTGCAAAATAATTGTAATCTGGGGTTTCGGATCGCATGACCGGTAGTGAATATTCATATCTCTATGCTGATGAGTTCCGATTATTAAAAAAGGACGAAACGTATACGTACATTGATAAAAAAAACAATAACAAATATTTATATATATATATATATATATATATATATATATATATAGTCTCGGAAGTTTCTCAACCATTAAAACTATATTAAAAAACAAAAACAACTTATAGTCCCAAGTCTTTCAGTGGAAAATCACTCATGTAAGTCAATTTATTTTTTACAGTTATTATATTAGTTTGTTTCTAACACTATTTTAAGGGGTCATCAGTTGTTTACCATGAAAAAACTGTTTCGGGAATTTAATATATATATATATATATATATATATATATATATATATATATATTTTCAGTTCAAATATGAACAAAATCAACATTTTTCAAAAGTGCTCAATATATATAAGAGCTATTTATATTAAAATAAACATAGTTTGAGCGCCCCACAATTGTTTCAAAGCTTTGCCGGCTTCTTATCAAGGGCAATACTGAATTATTTCGCCAGTTGAAAAAGCGAAAAACCTTGAAATCAAAAACGGAAAAGAAAGGGGGAAAGGGAAGGATATGAGAAAGAAAAGGCAAATCTTACATATTAGACCTGCCACAGACAACTCGGCCAAACGCAACAGACTGTAGACGTGTCAAACAACCATGTCATCCCCACAGCGGCTAAAAACACAAAAGCTTTTAATTTTATATCCGTGATCCCAGACACACATATTACACAACACACACACACACACACACACTATTATACACATTTATGCATATATATATATATATATATATATATATATATATATATATATATATATATATATACAGGGTGATTCATAAGTCACTTCACTTAGCTATTTAAAATGATTACCATATGAAGCACAAACATACTATGAACTTTTGATAATTGTTATCTTACTCTCTAATTACTGCTATTTGTTAGGCAATGGAAACGTGATGTGAACAGAAAGCCTCCTTCGCACAACACCATAATCAATCAAATATGCTACAAAGAGTCGTAAATTCCTTGTAAAAAAGAATGGAGCTATGCATGCAGAACGAAGGTGGACATTTTGAAAATTTGTTGTAATTTT
>OY744555.1:10642170-10649670 GCA_963556195.1 Sepiola atlantica
TTTGGAGGCGATAACAATGCGTTGTTAAAGTGACACATACGACACGTGGAATCGTAAAAACAAAACAAAGTGACAATATTGAAAAGTCAATAATTTTCAAATTTTTATTTTATTTTTTTTTTTTTATTTATTTATTTATTTTTTTTACACACTCCAACGAGTGGTAGTATTTATTTTATTCTGAGGATGAGGGATACCCTCGAAAAATAAAAAATAAAAAATATAATGAAAAGGACACACTCCAACCCAACACCACGGTCAACGATACACGGGTAAAAAAAAAAAAGAAAAAAAAAAAATTTGAAAATTATTGACTTTTCAATATTGTCACTTTGTTTTGTTTTTACGATTCCACGTGTCGTATGTGTCACTTTAACAACGCATTGTTATCGCCTCCAAAAAAATATTATTCTTATATATATATATATATCTTTATTAGTATATCAGTACAAAAAAGTCTTATCAACCAAAAACACTCCGTGTTATTTAATAATGTTTGCCTAAATGAAAATATGCTGCCTAGATAAACACACACACTATATATATATATATATATATATATATATATATATATATATATATATATATATATATATAGTAAGCTATGAAAATATATTTATGGCAATTAACTACACAGAGGCTCCCGCGTTTCATCCCCTGGATACATGAAATACTATATATATATATATATATATATATATATATATATATATATATATATATATATATATTGTCGATGACCGATAGATCACTCTATTTCTCACACTCAATCTATATATCTATCTAACTAGAAAGCTAGTTATCTCTATGTCTCTCTCTCCAAATATATATATATATATATATATATATATATATATATATATATATATATATATGTGTGTGTGTGTGTGTGTGTTTTTTCTCGTCTCTCTCTATATATATATATCTCACACTAATATTTATCCATTAACAGTTCAAAGCAAAAAATTACTATGACGAATGAGTTACAAGTTCACCCTGTGTAGCATTTGTATTGCAGATCAGACAAATACGCGTTCAAAGGAGAAAGAGAAGAGATTGACAACTAATCTCACCCTTTCCACCAAAACGAAGAAGTTGTCTTTAGCGACAATTGTTGTATATCGGTGGTTTTGAACAGCATCCATAGAGCGTGAATGTCTTTCGGGTGTTAACATGCCAAGTCTTACAAGCAAGTGAACGAAGAAAGCGGAAGTAAGAAAACACACGAGTCAAATCAGGTTTTTAATCACAAATCGATTGTAAGCGAGTCGGGTAGAACGAATAAAATGAGGCATTAAAATCATAAGCTAAAAAAAGAACTGAATAAAAGCACGTGTTGTTATTATCATTCGTTTATGTCAAGTAATTACTATTAACAAAAGCTGAGCGAACTGCCTTTCACCAGAGATGTAATCATTTCTTTTTTGGCTCCAGCAACAAGATATCTCTGCACCTCCGTCGGTTTGAAGGCTTCAGTTTTAAATAGAATGTTCTTTTATCTGCCATGCGTAAGTTTTAAATAAAATGTTAATTGCTCTACCACACTTCTATTTGAAATAACAGTTCCGTCAGTCTGTCATGCGTCAGTTTGAGAAAAACATCTTAGTGTGTCTGTCAGACTTAAGTTTGAAATAGCATTTTCGTTAGTCTGTCATGCGTCAGTTTGAGAAAAACATCTTAGTGTGTCTGTCAGACTTAAGTTTGAAATAGCATTTTCGTCGGTCTGTCATGCGTCAGTTTTAGAAAAACATCTTAGTTTGTCTGTCAGACTTAAGTTTGAAATAGCATTTTCGTCAGTCTGTCATGCGTCAGTTTGAGAAAAACATCTTAGTGTGTCTGTCAGACTTAAATTTGAAATAGCATTTTCGTCAGTCTGTCATGCGTCAGTTTGAGAAAAACATCTTAGTGGGTCTGTCAGACTTAAGTTTGCAATAGCATTTTCGTACGTCTGTCATGCGTCAGTTTGAGAAAAAACATCTTAGTGTGTCTGTCAGACTTAAGTTTGAAATAGCATTTTCGTCAGTCTGTCATGCGTCAGTTTGAGAAAAACATCTTAGTGTGTCTGTCAGACTTAAGTTTGAAATAGCATTTCCGTCAGTCTGTCATGCGTCAGTTTTAGAAAAACATCTTAGTTTGACTGTCAGAGTTAAGTTTGAAATAGCATTTTCGTCAGTCTGTCATGTGTCAGTTTGAGAAAAACATCTTAGTGTGTCTGTCAGACTTAAGTTTGAAATAGCATTTTCGTCAGTCTGTCATGCGTCAGTTTGAGAAAAACATCTTAGTGTGTCTGTCAGACTTAAGTTTGAAATAGCATTTTCGTCAGTCTGTCATGCGTCAGTTTGAGAAAAACATCTTAGTGTGTCTGTCAGACTTAAGTTTGAAATAGCATTTCCGTCAGTCTGTCATGCGTCAGTTTGAGAAAAACATCTTAGTGTGTCTGTCAGACTTAAGTTTGAAATAGCATTTTCGTCAGTCTGTCATGCGTCAGTTTGAGAAAAACATCTTAGTGTGTCTGTCAGACTTAAGTTTGAAATAGCATTTCCGTCAGTCTGTCATGCGTCAGTTTTAGAAAAACATCTTAGTTTGACTGTCAGAGTTAAGTTTGAAATAGCATTTTCGTCAGTCTGTCATGTGTCAGTTTGAGAAAAACATCTTAGTGTGTCTGTCAGACTTAAGTTTGAAATAGCATTTTCGTCAGTCTGTCATGCGTCAGTTTGAGAAAAACATCTTAGTGTGTCTGTCAGACTTAAGTTTGAAATAGCATTTTCGTCAGTCTGTCATGCGTCAGTTTGAGAAAAACATCTTAGTTTGTCTGTCAGAGTTAAGTTTGAAATAGCATTTCCGTCAGTCTGTCATGCGTCAGTTTGAGAAAAACATCTTAGTGTGTCTGTCAGACTTAAGTTTGAAATAGCATTTTCGTCAGTCTGTCATGCGTCAGTTTGAGAAAAACATCTTAGTGTGTCTGTCAGACTTAAGTTTGAAATAGCATTTCCGTCAGTCTGTCATGCGTCAGTTTGAGAAAAACATCTTAGTGTGTCTGTCAGACTTAAGTTTGAAATAGCATTTTCGTCAGTCTGTCATGCGTCAGTTTGAGAAAAACATCTTAGTGTGTCTGTCAGACTTAAGTTTGAAATAGCATTTCCGTCAGTCTGTCATGCGTCAGTTTTAGAAAAACATCTTAGTTTGACTGTCAGAGTTAAGTTTGAAATAGCATTTTCGTCAGTCTGTCATGTGTCAGTTTGAGAAAAACATCTTAGTGTGTCTGTCAGACTTAAGTTTGAAATAGCATTTTCGTCAGTCTGTCATGCGTCAGTTTGAGAAAAACATCTTAGTGTGTCTGTCAGACTTAAGTTTGAAATAGCATTTTCGTCAGTCTGTCATGCGTCAGTTTGAGAAAAACATCTTAGTGTGTCTGTCAGACTTAAGTTTGAAATAGCATTTCCGTCAGTCTGTCATGCGTCAGTTTTAGAAAAACATCTTAGTTTGACTGTCAGAGTTAAGTTTGAAATAGCATTTTCGTCAGTCTGTCATGTGTCAGTTTGAGAAAAACATCTTAGTGTGTCTGTCAGACTTAAGTTTGAAATAGCATTTTCGTCAGTCTGTCATGCGTCAGTTTGAGAAAAACATCTTAGTGTGTCTGTCAGACTTAAGTTTGAAATAGCATTTTCGTCAGTCTGTCATGCGTCAGTTTGAGAAAAACATCTTAGTTTGTCTGTCAGAGTTAAGTTTGAAATAGCATTTCCGTCAGTCTGTCATGCGTCAGTTTTAGAAAAACATCTTAGTGTGTCTGTCAGACTTAAGTTTGAAATAGCATTTTCGTCAGTCTGTCATGCGTCAGTTTGAGAAAAACATCTTAGTGGGTCTGTCAGACTTAAGTTTGAAATAGCATTTTCGTCAGTCTGTCATGCGTCAGTTTGAGAAAAACATCTTAGTGTGTCTGTCAGACTTAAGTTTGAAATAGCATTTTCGTCAATCTGTCATGCGTCAGTTTGAGAAAAACATCTTAGTGTGTCTGTCAGACTTAAGTTTGAAATAGCATTTTCGTCAGTCTGTCATGCGTCAGTTTGAGAAAAACATCTTAGTTTGTCTGTCAGACTTAAGTTTGAAATAGCATTTTCGTCAGTCTGTCATGCGTCAGTTTGAGAAAAACATCTTAGTGTGTCTGTCAGACTTAAGTTTGAAATAGCATTTTCGTCAGTCTGTCATGCGTCAGTTTGAGAAAAACATCTCAGTGTGTCTGTCAGACTTAAGTTTGAAATAGCATTTTCGTCAGTCTGTCATGCGTCAGTTTAAGAAAAACATCTTAGTCTGTTTGTCAGACTTAAGTTTAGAATAGCATTTTCGTCGGACTATCACAGTACTGTTTCAAATTGCCTTTTCGTCAGTCTGTCAGGCTTAAATTCGGAATTGCATTTTAGTCGGACTATAAAACTTCTGCTAAGAATATCAATTTTATCGGTTGTCATGCGTAAGTTCGAAATAAAATGTTCGCTGGTCTTTCAGGCTTATATTTGAAATAGCCTTTTCGTCGCTCTGTCAGACATTGGTTTGAATTTGAAATAACAGTTTCTTTGATCTGTCAAGCGTAAGTTTCAAATAGAATGTCCGTTGGTCTGTCAAACTTAAGTTTCAAATAACATTTTAATCGGTCTGTCCCACTTCGGTTTAAAACAGCATTTTCTTTTGATCTGCCATGGGTAAGTTTGAATAAAGAATGTTCTTTGGTTTGCCAAGCTTAAGTCTGAAATAATATTTTTTCGGTCTGTCACACTTTTTTTTTTAACTAGCGTTTTCTTTGGTTTGTCATGCATAGGTTTATACTCGCAGATTGAGTCGACGCATATAAAGGCTATCGCTTCATGTTGGCTAATTAACCTGATTCCTGCTTCAAACGAACACGCTTTGATAGCCAGAATTTCTTGGAAGATTTTCAAAGTTTGCATCGACAAATGCAACATTTTGTCTGTCACGAGAACCAAGCCCAGCTGACACGATTCGTGAAATATTTTTTTTATTCATGAGAAACAGACTTTTATACTTACGGATGGACGAAATAATCTGTCATTTGATCCATCTCTCCTGAACACAAAACCCGTTTAACAATACATGTACTAACATCTATTTATGAAAGTTAGCCTTTCGTAGTTACGGATGACCTTAATTACAATATGATCTTTTTTGATGCGTTGCACAACTTTCTCTTATAATTAAAAAAAAAACTAAAATTCGCTCAATATAAAAACAGAACAAAACAAAATAGTGCGTATCGCAAAGAGAACAACAACAACAATATATATATATATATATATATATATATATATATATATATATATATATATATATATAGATAGATAGATAGATAGATAGATAGATAGATAGATGGTATTTCATGTATCCAGGGGATGAAACGCGGGAGCCTCTGTGTAGCTTTATTGCCATAAATATATTTTCATAGCTTACTATATATATATATATATATATATATATATATATATATATATATATATATATATATATATATATATATAATAGAGTATGGTAGTTTTCTTGAAGCATTGCTGCGAATAGTAGTAGTATGTTAAGAAGGCTGAGTGTTAATTTTTTCCATATTATTTTTAGTGGTGAAATAAATTCTTGTGAGAGTGCTCAACTGTTTGAGGAGCTAGATATTAGTACTTCATGTATCCACATAAAATATTATAAGGAGATATAATTTTTTTATGTGTCAGTCTTCAGTATTTACTTCAACAGTGCTCGATACGTAAGTAGAGCTAGGTAATAAGCAATGAAAATATATATGGCAATCAAGCTACACAGTGGCTCCCGTGTTTCATCCCCGGGGGGAATCGTCAGGCTAAATGCATGGAGTTATTTTTGTCAGGTGTTTTTATATACATGGCTTGCTAGTTAACCAATCAGATTCTTTGTTGTTCCCTCAGCCAATCGTTGGGCTTCCCTCGAACAAAGGCATTGTTGGTGACGCTCCTATTTTTGTTAACAATGGATTTTCCTATATCCTGTTTCCTTTGTTTTGTCAATACAGTGGGCGAATTGATTTTAACACGTGGTTTCTTGTATTTCTATTTTAGGTTTTAAATTTTAACTAATTCAGTTTTTTATTTATTTATTATTTTTTTTTTTTGATTATATATCATCCTAAGGTAAATTTATTTCTGTGTAAACAGCTGTTTGCTATTTCAATTCCAGAGTTTAATAGGTTTCGGGGATCTTTAAAATTTAGGATTTCGTATTTTTCATTCAGGCATAATCTACACGAGTCGTCTAAGTTTCTACATGTACAGGCCTGTCTTACTATTTTCCATTCAATTATTGGTGAGTGTCCATTTTCTTTGAGCTCCCAATAATGGTTAGCTAGTGCTGTTTTAGTTCGACGTTCTTTGTTTTTAAATGTGCTTTTATGGTCATAGTATCTGGTCTTAAAGTCTAGGGATGTCATACCCACGTAGTATTTCTTGTTATTTGGTCTTTCGTTGGCAAATATCGTTGCTTGGTATACAACACTTTTAGTTAGGCATTTATTTTGTAGTGGACAAAGTTTACGATTTATGCAGTTACATCTTTTCTCTTCATTGCTAACTTTTTCGTTTCTATTCGGGTGGTTATTATTAGTGTTTTGTTTATTTCTATTAGTATTGTTTATATTTTTGTTCTTCGTAGTGTTATTTTTTTATATTTTCCACTTTGTTTATCTTTTTCATCTCTATTGTTGTCTTTTAGTATTTTGTTGTTGTGTGCCTTAATTATCATTTCTAGGTTTTCACAGCAGCTGTAGGATTGTTTTAGATTATTTTTATTGAATATTTTATGTAGAGGGTTGGTTACGGGGAAGTGTTTTTCAATCAGATTTAGGAATGTTTTGCCTAGTTTAGTTTTTAGCATCTAGTTATAGGGAGGGGTATAGTAGATTATATTTCTTTTTCTTTTGTTTTTATTTTTAATTTTGTTGTAATTATTGGTGTCCTGTTTTTTATATTTAATTTCGGTATTGTGGTAACCACTATTTTTTAGAGCTGTATTGTAAATGTTGATTGATTTTTTAAAAACGCTTTCGTTGCTAGAATTGTTGATAAGCCTACTTTCGATCGAATTCGGGATATGTTTTATGATTGATGGGGGTGATTAGACTTTGGGTGTACGTATATTGGGTTGGCGTTATCTTTTAGGTATGGTTCGTAGGTGTTTTTACTTAAGTTTAATGTGACGTCTAGAAAATTCGTGATTTTAATGTTAGCCATTACTTCTACCTTTAGGCCTAGTTTTTTCATTTCCATATGTATAATTTTCTTGAAGTTTTCTCCCTTGACTTTGTTAGAGTCTCTTATTATCGCTAATCCATCATCTCTATAAAGGCCGATATCCGTATTATCGAATATATTTGTGAGTGTATATAAAATGAATAACCCCACAAGATCAGATGCCTCCGCAGAGTCAAGGGCACCCATGGTCAAATCAAAGGAGTTTGTCATATTCGTTTTAATC
>OY744555.1:10654670-10677170 GCA_963556195.1 Sepiola atlantica
ATCAATGTTCTCATCTGTTTAGGACTGATCTTAAGACCCTGTTACCTCAGAATTCTATGTTCTCATCTATGTAATGTTAGCCTTAAGAGGCTGTTAGCTCAGACATATATGTCCTTATCTGTGTAGTGTTCGTGATAAGACTCTGTTAGTAGCATTAACAGTCAATAACACCCTTTAGTTGGAAACTCGGAAACGATTTTATGTAAACTATTTTGTTCTTTATTAGATTGTCGCTCCGGCCACAATAATATTAATATAAAAATGTTGTTTGGCACAAGACAAACGAAACGGACCGTAAAAAAATATGTCTGACAGAAATGTTATGCTTTTTGGAAATGTGCAAAAAATAAAAATAAAACTAATAAAATAAAAACATGGTTATTGGAATATAATATGAACCTGACTTATATATATATATATATATATATATATATATATATATATATATATATATATATATATATATATATATATATATGTGTGTAAAATAAAAAAATAAAAATCCAGATGAATGAGGAGACATCTTACTGCTGATAACGCTATAAGCAAAATCATGTTTTTCATTCTCTGCTTATTCAAGTCAACAACCATGCCGAAGTCTAGACACTTTCTGACAAATCAACATTTGTAAAAAAGAATTTTTCAAAAATTGTTTTTTATTTAATTATTTTATCACTTCATAATTTTGTGACTTTTTAATGCTCCCTTCAGATATGTTTTCCATTTGAAAACTTTTTTATTTTTAACAGTTTGATGTTTCTGTGCATGTGTGCGCGTATGTGTGTGTGTGTGCGTGTGCGTGTGTGTGTATGTGTTTTCATAGTTTTTGCTTCTCTGGCCACAGTTATGTGTTTTTTTTTAAGTATATGTGATTTTGACGTTTATCTTTCCGGTCATTTCCGTATGCGGCGGTTGAGTACACTTTGTTCAGAATGCTTCAAGTTGGTCTTTAAATTTTATGACTTAGTCGGTACTCTGTCTGCCTGCGTTTGTGTGTATGTGGCTAGCCATGGTCGGCGTACGTAAACGAGCCCGCGCGTACACATGCACACCTGCCTTCGTCCATACATACATATGCTCACACACACACACACACACATATATATATATATATATATATATATATATATATATATATATATATATGTATATATGTATATATGTATAGCATTATATGAAGTGAAATAATCAAATAAGGTGCGAATAAAATTTTATTAGAATTCAATGTTCAGGCAAAGTACCTTAAATTCCTTAACTCATGAGTTTTCAAAGAAAATTCTTCTCCTCAGAGAACCATTACCGCAATGACATTACTGCAGGTAATAAATTAAAATTTGAAAATATATAAAAATATATATAAAAATACATAAAATTATATAAAACATCAAGCATATCAGCCCAAAACATACTTTTTTGTTAAAGCTATACAGTTCATCCAAGTCATACAATTTAAAACATATTCAGGAAAGATATCCAAGAGATTGATTGAAAAGTGACCCAGGTGATGAGTGGCAGTCCAAAAACGAAAAAGTTATCCAGGCGGGAAATCTGTTTGCAATCGATGCAGTTAATGACAGTGAAAAATGTATCCAAGGTGTATGCAAATTAATAAAACGATAAAGAAACCAAATCCTATGAAAAGTTCAGAGAACTCACTTGGTGTTGAATATTATAATGTTCAAAATTCAGGGTTCTTATGAGCTGATCGGAGTAATGCAAACCATAACTCCCTGGTTAGATGAAAGCTTTGCTAAATCCAATTCGAATAAAAATAAACTGACATTATGTATTTGGCCATTTTTTCTTCCGGGTCCGATAAAAATTATTCCCATGAATAAAATTAAATTCGAAGGTAATCACTCTCCCGCAAGCCAAGTAAACAGAACCTCTTCTCGATAAGAAAGCCACACTAAAGTCGTTGAATATCTACTTATTCAAACGACGTTTTCAGAACGGATGTTGAATGACTACGTTAACAAGGAAAATGTCATCATATATTGACAGATATGTGAAATCAACTATATGTATACCGGATGTTACTTGTCTGGGTCAAATCAGTTATGTGTATAACTGAAATTATAAGTCTAGGTCACAGAGACAGGATGTGTAAATTTAGGTCAATGCCTCTAAACACCCACCCATCCAGAATTGCTATTTGATCGTCCACCTTAAGCATATAAACCAATTTCACACATCTAGCCATATCAAATAATTTAGAAGATTTATAAAATTAATAATTACTAAGTTGTTAAAATATTTAGTATTTAAAAATGTAATAGTTTAATTTAAAATTCATTTTTTTCAAATTCAAGTTGTTAACATGCTCTATCCAGTATATTGAGCTTCAGTTTTATACGGATGTTCACTAATTAAAGATGTTAGTTGCCTCTTATATCTTTTGTTTGATTAACTAAAATCCATGGAGTTATTTTTGCCGGGTGTTTTTATATACACGGCTAGCTAGTTAACCAATCAGATTCTTCTTCTGTGTAGCTTAATTTGCATAAATATATTTTCATAGCTTACTACCTTGCTCTAAGTAAGATAATTAATATATATATATTAAACTACATTAAACTACACAGAGATGGTCAGCGTTTCATCCCCGCGGAGAATCGTAAAGCAAGTAGGCTAACGATTACCTGTGGGGAGGAAACGTATAGCTTAATTACAAATATATATATATTCACACTTTATATATATATATATATATATATATATATATATATATATATATATATATATATATATATATATATATATATACAGAGATAGAAGAAAAAAGTGTGATAAATATGCGACAATTGTCCAAATTTATTTCAAATTTCAATTGTTCAATGCAAGGTGTATTCAGTAATAAACTAGTATTTATTATTCTTTCCTTAAGCCAAGGCTTTTCTAAAGATCGAAATCTTATAGGCTTCATTTGAGGGGATGGGAATGTTTTTAGCTGAGGGTGGAAGAAATTCCTTGCTGAACATTTCACAAAATAGGAGAAAGAAGCTCAACTTAGTAGGAGCTTAAAGTAGGATCAAATATAAACCAAAGTAAAAACTTTTTGTAGATGGAACCTATTGTGAAGAGGATTAGCTCAATATACGAGATAGAGCAATACATATATATATATACATATATATACATATATACATATACATATATATATATACACATATATGTATATATATATGTATATATGTATATATGCATATATATACATATATGTATGTATATATATGTATATATATGTATATAATTATATATATATGTATATATCTATATGTAAGTATATATATGTATATATATGTATATATATATATATGTATATATATAAGTTTTATATATATATATGAGATATATATATATATATATATATATATATATATATATAGATATCATTTATTATTTTATGTATACACATATAGTATTATCAAGTGATATAATATATTGCGCATGAATTTTCAGTATTTACGTCAACAGTGCTCAATATGTAGGTAGAGCTTAGCAGTACAGTGTGAAAACATATGCATGGCAATTAAACTTCACAGAGACGGTCAGCATTTGATCCCCGGGGGGAATCTTCAGGCTAAAAGGGCATTTTAGCTTGAAGATTCCCCCGGGGATGAAACCCTTAAACCTCTGTGTAGCTTAATTGCCATAAATATATTTTAATAGCTTACTACCTAGCTCTACTTACGTATCGAGCACTGTTGAAGTAAATACTGAAAATTGATACATAAAAAATGATATCTCCTTATAATATTTTATGTGGTTTCATGAAATGCTTTTTATGTTGTGTTTTTATCTTTTGATATCTACTACTTTAAAGTCCTTTTAAAGTACTTTGCTTGAACTCTGAATTCTAATAAAATTTGATTCGCACCTTATTTTATTCTTTCACTTTATCTATTGCTATTAATGCTCTATCCAGTATATTGAGCTTTATCTTTATCCGGATGTTCACTAATTAAAGATATTAGTTGACTCTTATATCTTTTGTTGTATTTTGTTGTATTAACCTTATATATATATATATCTCCCTCCTCCCGCCCCGGCCGAGATTGAGATCGTCGCAGCACTGACACGTGCAAAGCCTCCCACGTATTAATTTGAAACACGACTTGTTGGGGTCCTCCCCCCTCCCCTCTCATGTCCCATGTCGCCGTTATAGACAAAGCCCCAACTCTGTCCCCCTCCCCCTCCAATGTATTTTCAATTTTCAATCTCCCGTTAAAGTGAACTTAAAATTTTATGCCATTTGAATTCCTTTCGCCGGCCTGATGAATTGGTAGCTATCCGCACCAATGAAACAAAACCTGTTTTGTCGCAACTAATGGAATAAAATCAACAAAAAAACAAAAAATATATATATATATATATATATATATATATATATATATATATATATATATATATATACATACATATATATATATATATATATATATATATATATATATATATGATAGAGGGAGAAAGAGAGAGAAATGTGTGCAAGGCTATCATCGAAAATGTATAAGAACTTTCAAACAATGGGATGAAACATTTATTCATAATAAACATATGTTCTTGTTTTGTTACATGTAATATAAATGTCATTCAGTTAATATGAGCCCACTTTCTACTACTTGATGTAAATGAATAAAAAATGTAAAAAGAGAGAAAGTCTCTGGAACTTTCACCAACATGTTTGCTAATAGATCTTATAACATAGTATACTTTCTCGTATTTAATGTAACACCTTATCTGGGTTATAACTCGCATGATGGAATTTTCCCCAACAACGCCGTCTTTAATACATATCTGTATCTCTCTTAAACCTTCAAGCACTATAACGCCTTCCGTGGACTTCTATTGATCCCGTCTTTTATTAAGCCTCTGCATCAGCATAGATGAGGAGGAAAATCATCAACATTTGGTGAATAGTAGACCCAATAAATTATATGATATATATATTGTTATGAAGTTGTTCCACAGTAAATAATAAATAAAGGAAGTCAAGTCGAGGGTTGGTTTAACAAGTGTATTAGCAAAGTAAGAAAGTGACTAGCACTTGGCTAGACAGTTACAAGACTGTGCTTTGTCTTCTCTGTGTCTCTGGTGACTCGCACTATTTATAGTGACAACCGGTGTAGTTTCTCCTGTGTAAGAACGGCCGGTGTAACATATATATATATATATATATATATATATATATATATATATATATATATATATATATATATATATATATATATATATATATATAATATATATATCATATAATGTATTTGGACTACTATTCACCAAATATTGATGATTTTCCTCCTCATTTATGCTGATGCAGAGGCTTAATAAAAGACGGGATCAAATGATGAGTCTTGATTGAAACAAGACGAAACGTATACGTCCATAGATTAATCGAGCACTCTGTTGGGTTTTTCCTGCCCTACCACACAGTCTTGATTGAAAAGAGACGAAACGTATACGTCCATAGATAAATAAACAATAACAAATATTTATATTTGAAGCTCCTCGTAAAAAAGTAGAGCACTGTAAATGGTAGTACTAACACAGCGTGACGTCACTTGCTTTATATGCATCATTCCTTCCCTTATAGAAGTTGAATGCCTGTATGTCTCGCCGCTTTAAATGTGTTAAAATTATCACTGTTTATAAGATATTCAGAATTGGCCGATCGGTTAACGACGTTGGATTTGGGTTGAAAAAGTCTTGTAATCCAGGGTTTCGAATCGTATGACCGGTAGTGAATAGTCATACTTCTATGCTGATGAGTCTCGATTGAAAAGAGACAAAACGTATCCGAACATAGATAAATAAACAATAACATATATATATATATATAATAAATATTTGTTATTGTTTATTATCTATGTACGTATACGTTTCGTCCTTTTTCAATCGGGACTCATCAGCATAGAGATATGACTATTCACTACCGGTCATGCGATTCGAAACCCCGGACCTCAAGTATTTTTTAACTCCAGTCCGACGTCGCTAATCGCTGGGCCAATTGTAAACAGCGAATAAACTATGATAATTTTAACACTTTAACGGCGGCTTTGACGTCGAGGCATTCTACTTCTATTAAGGGAAGGAATGATCCATTATAAGCAAGTGACGTCATGCTGTGTTAATACTACCAATTACAGTGCTCTACTTTCAAGGAGCGACAAATAATAAATATTTGTTATTGTTTATTATCTATGTACGTATCCAGGTAAAACATCTACAGGGTAGTAATCCAAAGAATTTAAACCGGGTTTGTAAAAAGTGTTCAATATCAAATAGAGCTTTTATATATGATTATTTTTATTTACACAGACATGTACAAAATCTGCGACACTGGCATGTCGATATTATCAATCAACAGTTATTATAAACTGAGATCTGATCAGGCAGAGTTAGAATCCGATCTTAACATTAGATCATATTTGGAAACATTAGGTTGCTTGAAGCATTGCTGGGAATAGTAGTAGTATGTTAAGAAGGCTGAGGGTCATGCAGAGTGCTAGTAAGTTGTAAGCTGGAAGGAACAAAAATAATAGATCGAAGTCCACTTTGATTTATTATTTTGTTTCTTCCAGCTTACACCCTACCTGGCACTCTGCATTGCCTTCAGCCTTCTTAACATTCTACTAATATTATATATATATATATTTATATATATAAATATATATATATACATATATATAACATACTACTACTATTCCCAGCAATGCTTCAAGCAACCTACCATACTCTATTACAAATATATATATATATATATATATATATATATATATATATATATATATATATATATATATATATATATATATATATTGGGTGTAGTGTTTGGATAGTATTATTATTATTATTATTATTTGATATGCAAATTACCATATCACACTGCGGTCTTAAGAGTAATATATTATTATTATTATTATTATTATTATTATTATTATTATTATTATTATTTATGTATATATTAGTGAAATTAAAGCTGAATTTTTTCTACATTTAATTATAGGGGAAGTGATCGTTTAATCAGTACACTGGAGGGCCATGAATATAACTGCCCTGTTTTGAAATCTCCTAAACAGTTGCATGTCTTAAAAAAAACGTTTTGTTAAGGGTAATTATTTTAGGAAAAACAAGAAACGTTATTTTTTGTATATATTTATAAAATGAGTAAAATCATTATTTTAAAAATATATGTCTGGGGCTTTCGCTGTCAAACAGCCTTTTCAAAGAGTATTTCTTTTTTTTCCTCATCCTGCTGATGTTAAAATCGCAAGAGACTCCTCGTGGTGGAAATATTAGATTGTTCGTTAGGTTTTATTGACCTCCTTCGAGAAAATGGAATTAGATGTGCGTAAGCGTGGTTGGTGCGTATTTGTATAGAAGAGACGTTGCACATCTTTAAGAAAACGTTTTATAAAGGTTATTTATAGAATGTACAAAAACCACAAAACGTTATTCTTTTTTATTTATATTTATTAAATAAGTAAACACATTTTTTTAGTAAATATATGTCTGATACTTTCGCTGTTGAACAGCCTTTTCAAAGAGCATTTCTTTTTTTCGTTTTCCTCATCCTGTTGGTGTTATAAATCGCAAGAGACTGTCTCCTTAATATCAGTAGTTTCTTTTTGATTCTGATGTTTACTTCTTTCCGGTAATTAAAAATAAAATCACATCCGAAAGCTTCCAATACTGTTCATGTAAATCATTATAATGCAATAATTACGAAATCACTCAATATCATGTTCATGCAAAAAATGTCCTGGAAGATTGATAACAGGTTTTGTGGTATGACTATGTTCAATACGCTTTCCATTAGTGATATATATATATATATATATATATATATATATATATATATATATATATATATATATATATATATATATATATATCGTCCTGATATTTCATCTCATGACATTTGTCAGAATGAACGGCGTTTAAAATCCGAGGTTCGCGGGTAACGTGACAAGTCATTGATTATCCATTGTGGGGATTTCGGGTGGGTAGCGATACGAGTTTTCTTTTTTGAGTATTATTGTTTCGTTTTTCGTCCACTGTCAGCCATGGTGGGCGCTGCGCAGAACGCGCGAAATAACGCCCATAATTCATGTTTGTCTACGAAACGTTGTCGAACGAAAAAGGAGCCTCGCGGATTGGCGCCATTTTGTTCTTGCTTTCGGATATGACAATGTTTTGTTTCTAGTATCCTTTTGTTTTTCGTTTTTTTTTTTTTGTGTCTTCGGTTCGAGCTGATGATTTCTCGACTTTCAGCAATCTTTGGCATTTATTCGTTCATTCGCTTAGTGTTTTTGTTTTTTTTACTTTTTTGGGTTTTGTTTTTGTTACTTCATTTTTTGTTTGTTATTGCTAATTTGTTATCGCTAGGATTCTATAACAGATTAATTCGTCTTCGTTCACGCGCAAAAAAAAGTAGGAAACGCTTGCTTCCTTTTTTTTTTGTTTTGTTCTGGCCCAACATTGGAGTAGCGTTAAATTTGATAATCGGCAGCGGATTATACAAAAGAAACCAAAAAGCATTAAAACAGAATGCTTGATGCTTTTCTAGCGATGGCTAGTGGGTTATGGAACCGGGAAAGGAATCGAAAGTTAAGAGCCGCGCCTCTTGCAGAGCTATCCTTATTATAATTTGATGACGAAACTACGACGCAGGTTTTATGATAATTCCCTATTTCTTCTGTAATTTTTGCAAGAACAAACCTCCTTTAACCTTAACCTTAACTATAACCCAAACCTCCTTTAACCCTAACCCTTACCATAACCTTCTTTAACCCAAACTCTTACCCTAACCCTTAATCCTAACCCTAACCATAGCCTCCTTTAACCCTAACCCTAACCCTTACCCTACCCCTAACCCGAACCTCCTTTAACGCTAACTCTAACCCTAACCCTTAACCCTTAACCCTTAACCCTAACCATAACCTCCTTAAACCCTAACTCTAACCCTAACCCTTAACCCTAACCATAACCATAACCTCCTTTTACCCTTACTCTAACCCTAACCCTTAATCCTAACCACAACCTCCTTTAACCCTAACTCTAACCCTAACCCTTAACCCTAACCCTAACCACAACCTCCTTTAACCCTAACTCTAACCCTAACCCTTAACCCTAACCCTAACCACAACCTCCTTTAACCCTAACTCTAACCCTAACCCTTAACCCTAACCCTAACCACAACCTCCTTTAACCCTAACTCTAACCCTAACCCTTAACCCTAACCCTAACCACAACCTCCTTTAACCCTAACTCTAACCCTAACCCTTAACCCTAACCCTAACCACAACCTCCTTTAACCCTAACTCTAACCCTAACCCTTAACCCTAACCCTAACCACAACCTCCTTTAACCCTAACTCTAACCCTAACCCTTACCCTACCCCTAATCCTAACCTTAACCTTAACATCCTTTAATCTAACCCAAACCTCCTTTAACCCTAACTCTAAACCTAACCCTTACCCTAACCTTAACCATAACCTCCTTTAACTCTAACTCTAACCCTAACACTTAACCCTAACCCTAACTTAAACCTTAACCTCGTTTAACTTTAACCCTAACCTAGTTAAACCCTAACCATAACCTAAACCCTAACCTCCTTTAAACCTAACTCTAACCCTAACCCTTACCCTAACCCTAAACTTAACTCTAACCCTAACCTCCTTTAAACCTAACTCTAACCCTAACCTCCTTTAAACCTAACTCTAACCCTAACCCTTACCCTAACCCTAAACTTAACTCTAACCCTAACCCTTACCCTAACCCTAACCTTGACCCTAACCTTAACCTCCTTTAACCTTAACCCTAACCTCGTCTAACCCTTACCATAACCTCAACCCTAACCTCCTTTAACCCTAACTCTAACCCTAACCCTAACCCTAACCTCTTTTAACTCTAACCTTAACCTTTACTCTAACCCTAACCCTAATCCTAACCCTAACTCTTACCTCTTTTAACCCTAACCCTAGCAGATTGATTAAGCGTTGCACGGGAATCAGACACGTTGAATATATCTGATAAATCTTTCGGAATATTTTTTAGATGCGGATTTATTATTTGTATTATTTGGTTGATTCGGACTACTGTTCTCATCTTGGCTGTTATTCTCACAACGTCTCGGCCGATGTAACCTCCGACCTTCTGCATGTGTGTCTTGACGACCTCTAAACCCCTTATGTCGAACTCGGGAAGTATTATTAATTTGTATATTTTAAAGGTGATTTTGTGAATGTTAAATATCAAATGGAAACGTTTTTAATGGATACTTAAAGGGGGTACGTTTTTAATGGATACTTAAAGGGGGTATTTTTTTAATGGATACTTAAAGGGGGTACGTTTTTAATGGATACTTAAAGGGAGTACGTTTTTAATGGATACTTAAAGGGGGTACGTTTTTAATGGATACTTAAAGAGGGTACGTTTTTAATGGATACTTAAAGGAAGTACGTTTTTAATGGATACTTAAAGGGAGTACGTTTTTAATTGATACTTAAATGGGGGTATGTTTTTAATGGATACTTAAAGGGAGTACGTTTTTAATGGATACTTAAAGGGAGTACGTTTTTAATTGATACTTAAAGGGGGTACGTTTTTAATTGATACTTAAAGAGGGTACGTTTTTAATTGATACTTAAAGGGAGTACGTTTTTAATGGATACTTAAAGGGAGTACGTTTTTAATGGATACTTAAAGGGAGTACGTTTTTAATGGATACTTAAAGGGAGTACGTTTTTAATGGATACTTAAAGGGAGTACGTTTTAAATGGATACTTAAAGGGCGTACGTTTTTAATGGATACTTAAAGGGAGTACGTTTTTAATGGATACTTAAAGGGGGTACGTTTTTAATGGATACTTAAAGGGGGTACGTTTTTAATGGATACTTAAAGGGAGTACGTTTTTAATGGATACTTAAAGGGAGTACGTTTTTAATGGATACTTAAAGGGCGTACGTTTTTAATGGATACTTAAAGGGAGTACGTTTTTAATGGATACTTAAAGGGAGTACGTTTTTAATGGATACTTAAAAGGAGTACGTTTTTAATGGATACTTAAAGGGAGTACGTTTTTAATTGATACTTAAAGGGGGTATGTTTTTAATGGATACTTAAAACAAAGTACGTTTTTAATGGATACTTAAAGGGAGTACGTTTTTAATGGATACTTAAAGGGGGTACGTTTTTAATGGATACTTAAAGGGAGTACGTTTTTAATGGATACTTAAAGGGAGTACGTTTTTAATGGATACTTAAAGGGAGTGCGTTTTTAATGGATACTTAAAGGGGGTACGTTTTTAATGGATACTTAAAGGGAGTACGTTTTTAATGGATACTTAAAGGGGTACGTTTTTAATGGATACTTAAAGGGGGTACGTTTTTAATGGATACTTAAAGGGAGTACGTTTTTAATTGATACTTAAAGGGGGTACGTTTTTAATGGATACTTAAAGGGGGAACGTTTTTAATGGATACTTAAAGGGAGTACGTTTGTAATTGATACTTAAAGGGGGTATGTTTTTAATGGATACTTAAAGGGGGTACGTTTTTAATGGATACTTAAAGGGAGTACGTTTTTAATGGATACTTAAAGGGGGTACGTTTGTAATGGATACTTAAAGGGAGTACGTTTTTAATGGATACTTAAAGGGAGTACGTTTTTAATGGATACTTAAAGGGGGTACGTTTTTAATGGATACTTAAAGGGAGTACGTTTTTAATGGATACTTAAAGGGAGTACGTTTTTAATGGATACTTAAAGGGAGTACGTTTTTAATGGATACTTAAAGGGGTACGTTTTTAATGGATACTTAAAGGGAGTACGTTTTTAATGGATACTTAAAGGGGGTACGTTTTTAATGGATACTTAAAGGGGGTACGTTTTTAATGGATACTTAAAGGGGGTACGTTTTTAATGGATACTTAAAGGGGGTACGTTTTTAATTGATACTTAAAGGGGGTACGTTTTTAATGGATACTTAAAACAAAGTACGTTTTTAATGGATACTTAAAGGGAGTACGTTTTTAATTGATACTTAAAGGGGGTACGTTTTTAATTGATACTTAAAGGGGGTACGTTTTTAATGGATACTTAAAGGGAGTACGTTTTTAATGGATACTTAAAGGGGGTACGTTTTTAATGGATACTTAAAGGGAGTACGTTTTTAATGGATACTTAAAGGGAGTACGTTTTTAATGGATACTTAAAGGGAGTACGTTTTTAATGGATACTTAAAGGGAGTACGTTTTTAATGGATACTTAAAGGGGGTACGTTTTTAATGGATACTTAAAGGGAGTACGTTTTTAATGGATACTTAAAGGGGTACGTTTTTAATGGATACTTAAAGGGGGTACGTTTTTAATGGATACTTAAAGGGAGTACGTTTTTAATTGATACTTAAAGGGGGTACGTTTTTAATGGATACTTAAAGGGGGAACGTTTTTAATGGATACTTAAAGGGAGTACGTTTGTAATTGATACTTAAAGGGGGTATGTTTTTAATGGATACTTAAAGGGGGTACGTTTTTAATGGATACTTAAAGGGAGTACGTTTTTAATGGATACTTAAAGGGGGTACGTTTTTAATGGATACTTAAAGGGAGTACGTTTTTAATGGATACTTAAAGGGAGTACGTTTTTAATTGATACTTAAAGGGGGTACGTTTTTAATGGATACTTAAAGGGAGTACGTTTTTAATGGATACTTAAAGGGAGTACGTTTTTAATGGATACTTAAAGGGAGTACGTTTTTAATGGATACTTAAAGGGGGTACGTTTTTAATGGATACTTAAAGGGAGTACGTTTTTAATGGATACTTAAAGGGGGTACGTTTTTAATGGATACTTAAAGGGGGTACGTTTTTAATGGATACTTAAAGGGGGTACGTTTTTAATGGATACTTAAAGGGGGTACGTTTTTAATTGATACTTAAAGGGGGTACGTTTTTAATGGATACTTAAAACAAAGTACGTTTTTAATGGATACTTAAAGGGAGTACGTTTTTAATTGATACTTAAAGGGGGTACGTTTTTAATGGATACTTAAAGGGAGTACGTTTTTAATGGATACTTAAAAGGAGTACGTTTTTAATGGATACTTAAAGGGAGTACGTTTTTAATTGATACTTAAAGGGGGTATGTTTTTAATGGATACTTAAAACAAAGTACGTTTTTAATGGATACTTAAAGGGAGTACGTTTTTAATGGATACTTGAAGGGGGTACGTTTTTAATGGATACTTAAAGGGAGTACGTTTTTAATGGATACTTAAAGGGAGTACGTTTTTAATGGATACTTAAAGGGAGTACGTTTTTAATGGATACTTAAAGGGGGTACGTTTTTAATGGATACTTAAAGGGAGTACGTTTTTAATGGATACTTAAAGGGGTACGTTTTTAATGGATACTTAAAGGGGGTACGTTTTTAATGGATACTTAAAGGGAGTACGTTTTTAATTGATACTTAAAGGGGGTACGTTTTTAATGGATACTTAAAGGGGGAACGTTTTTAATGGATACTTAAAGGGAGTACGTTTGTAAGTGATACTTAAAGGGGGTATGTTTTTAATGGATACTTAAAGGGGGTACGTTTTTAATGGATACTTAAAGGGAGTACGTTTTTAATGGATACTTAAAGGGGGTACGTTTTTAATGGATACTTAAAGGGAGTACGTTTTTAATGGATACTTAAAGGGAGTACGTTTTTAATGGATACTTAAAGGGGGTACGTTTTTAATGGATACTTAAAGGGAGTACGTTTTTAATGGATACTTAAAGGGAGTACGTTTTTAATGGATACTTAAAGGGAGTACGTTTTTAATGGATACTTAAAGGGGGTACGTTTTTAATGGATACTTAAAGGGAGTACGTTTTTAATGGATACTTAAAGGGGGTACGTTTTTAATGGATACTTAAAGGGGGTACGTTTTTAATGGATACTTAAAGGGGGTACGTTTTTAATGGATACTTAAAGGGGGTACGTTTTTAATTGATACTTAAAGGGGGTACGTTTTTAATGGATACTTAAAACAAAGTACGTTTTTAATGGATACTTAAAGGGAGTACGTTTTTAATTGATACTTAAAGGGGGTACGTTTTTAATTGATACTTAAAGGGGGTACGTTTTTAATGGATACTTAAAGGGAGTACGTTTTTAATGGATACTTAAAGGGGGTACGTTTTTAATGGATACTTAAAGGGAGTACGTTTTTAATGGATACTTAAAGGGAGTACGTTTTTAATGGATACTTAAAGGGAGTACGTTTTTAATGGATACTTAAAGGGAGTACGTTTTTAATGAATACTTAAAGGGAGTACGTTTTTAATGGATACTTAAAGGGGGTACGTTTTTAATGGATACTTAAAGGGGGTACGTTTTTTAATGGATACTTAAAGGGGGTATGTTTTTAATGGATACTTAAAGGGGTACGTTTTTAATGGATACTTAAAGGGGGTACGTTTTTAATGGATACTTAAAGGGGATACGTTTTTAATGGATACTTAAAGGGGGTACGTTTTTAATAGATACTTAAAGGGGGTACGTTTTTAATGGATACTTAAAGGGGGTACGTTTTTAATGGATACTTAAAGGGGGTACGTTTTTAATGGATACTTAAAGGGGGTATGTTTTTAATGGATACTTAAAGGGGGTACGTTTTTAATGGATACTTAAAGGGAGTACGTTTTTAATGGATACTTAAAGGGGGTTCAAGTCGAGTTATTATGACGTCAATTTTTTTTTCTTCTTCCGTTTTTTTTTTCTTTCACTTCTTTTTTGTTGCGTAAATAGAACAAATCACCAAAATAATTAAAATAAATTTATTTATAAAGTCAAAGAATAGAACATAAAAACAACGGACCAATATGGTGTTTCTTGAACATTCTTCTTCTTCTTCTTCTTCTTCTTCTTCTTCTTTCTCTGCTTTTTCTTCGTTTTCTTCGTTTTCTCTTTTCTTTTTCTTCTTCTTCTTTTTTTCTCTTTTTCTTCTTCTTCTTTCTCTTCTTTTTCTTCGTTTTCTTCGTTTTCTTTGTTTTCTCTTTTCTTTTTCTTCTTCTTTTTTTTCTCTTCTTTTTCTTCCTCTTCTTTCATTTTTTTCTTTTTTTCTTCTTCTTTTTCTTCTTCTTTTACTTCTTCTTCTTTCTTTTTATTATTTTTCTCTTCCCCCTTCTGCGTCTTCTTAATTTTATTCTTCTTCGACTTTTTTCTCTTCTTCTTCTTCTTCTTCTTCTTCTTCTTCTTCTTCTTCTTCGTCTTTTCTCTTCATCTTTTTCTTTCTTCTTCTTCTTCTTCTTCTTCTTCTTTTTCTTCTTCTCTTTATTTTTATATTTTTTTCTCTTCCTCCTTCTGCGTCTTCTTAATTTTCTTCTTCTTCTTCTTCTTCTTCTTTTTCTTCTTTTTTTCTCTTCTTTTTTTCTTCTTCTTATCTTTTCTCTTCCTTTTTTCCTTCTTTCTTTTTATTCTTCTTTCTCCACCTCTTTCTTTTTCTTCTTCATCTTCTTCTTTTTTTCTCTTCTTCTTTTTTTTCTCTTTTTCTCTTTTTCTTCTTTGTCTTCTTCATCTTCTTCTTCTTCACATTCTTCTTCTTCTTCTTCCGCCTTTTCTTCTTTCACCTCTTCTTTTTTGTTGCGCTCTTTTGTTTCACACAAAATACAACAAAAGAATCTCTAAATAAAACAAATCACCAAAATAATTCAAATAAATTAATTCATAAAGTCAACCCTTCCTTCTATCTAACTCTTCTCCTTCCTCTTCCTATCTACCTCCCTCTTCTTCTCTTCTTCTTTCGTTTTCCTCTTCTTCCTCCTCCTCCTCCTCCTCCTCATCATCATCATCCTCCTCCCGTTCCTCCTCCGCCCCGGTATTATCGACTGAATAATTAAATCGAATTTCCTAATTGTGAAAAGAATTCATTAAACAGACAGAATGTGTTTGTAATATAATATTAAACGCATCAACTATATTCAAAGAAATTATGAATTATAAAAACTGCACGCCATTTGTTGAACAAAACAACATTTTTTTTACAAAGAATTAATTTGCTTGTCGATAAAATTTCAATAGAGAAATGTACCAAATGCCTGGCGGAAGCGAAAACACACAAATCTGTTGAAACCTTTGAGATGTTCGATTCATGTTTTGCCTCCAAGTTAAGAGAAACATTTGACATTTCGCGCCGAAGCTTATTTCTCCGAGACATTTCCATGTGTTCTTTTTTTAATTTCAGATTTATATTAATATAACCTGTTTCTGCATTTTAATGTAAAAAAAGCCAATTATTTCATGGTTTAATTTGGATATACTAATGTATATGTATACTATGTATATGGCGTAAGTAATCGAGAATAACCTCCCTTGTTTTATGATTACCTCCCTTTTGTAGATCTCTTTCGTTTAGTCCGAAACAGAAGCAAAGGAATTGGCTGAGTACACATTATAAAGGTAGTAAGTTTTACGATGTCAATACCTGAGTTCGCATCTTACGCCTGTAACGAATTGATAAAGAATTGTTGTGCTGAAGATACGATTATTGACTAGAAAAATCTCTGAAACATATGTACACAATACTATTTGTTGTTTTATTTTTTGGAGCAAATCCCGAGATGTCGAAGATCCTTCTACTCCAATAGGTTCTTTCCTGCGTGCTGCCCGCCTTTGGAACTCCCTCCCTGATCTCTGTTTCCCCGACTGTACCAACATGCAGAAATTTAAAACTTATGCGACTTAGCATTTCGTTGCACAACTCCCAATTCAGAATGCCCCCCAAACTTTCACCCTAATTCTCAGTAGCCCCTTACGTCTACAGTGGCAGCCTGCCTTGTTTGGAGTGAAATATGACAAAAAAAGTATGTCATAAATAATGCATTCTACTGGATTATATATATATATATATATATATATATATATATATATATATATATAACCCAGTAAAATACATAATTTATGACATACTTTGTTTTAGCATAGTTCACACCAAATATATATATATATATATATATATATATATATATATATGGATATGGATATTGGTAGTTCAGCATTTTTTTTTCATAAGCATCGAAGAATTAGTATTGAATTGAGAATAAAAGCCCTTTTTCAATGCAAGATATTTCTTTTATTTCTTTTAAAAGTTTGTTTATTTTTATAAAAATAAAGAGAAATATCTCTCATGATGAGTTTATCTCCGGAATTGATAAGATACATGTAAAAAAAAGAAATAAATATATCTTGCATTGAAAAAGGGCGTTTTATTCTCAATTTAATACTAATTCTTCGATGCTTATATAAAAAAAAATGTTGAACTACCAATATCCTAAAATACCAGCATGCTGCTCGATGCGTTTCCGTTCAACCAAAGAGTCGCGAAGTTACATCAGACGCGGACTATACGTCAAATAACAAGCAATGACGTTTTACCTATAAACAAAACTAAAAAAAGTTTGTTTATTAAAAAAAAAGAGAAATATCTCTGATGATGGAGTTTATCTCCGAAATTGATAAGATACATGTCAAAAAAAAAAGTAATAAATATATCTTGCATTGAAAAAGGGTTTATTCTCAATTTATATATATATATATATATATATATATATATATATACACAAATATATAATAAGGGTCCTATCTTTAAATTTGAATAACTTGAATTTGAATAACTTCCACAAAATAAAAGTTAAACTCACCAAACTTTATGTGTGTGTAGACTGACCCTTCCGAGATTTTTTGAAATAAACAAAACAAATTTTAGCCGAAAAACACTTCTTAAAACTTACAAAAACTAAAGTATTGTTTTTTACACTGTTTTGAGTTTTTTAAGCAAAAATAATGTTTTCTAAATGAGGGTACGTTCCTTAGGGCTAATACGGCTCATGCTTGCTTCGGAAGGGGTCCTTTACTTATTCTAAAAAATTTTTTTTTTTAAATCAATAAATAAAAAAGTTATGAATTTTTAAAAATAGGACCCTTATTTTTGCCCACCCTATATATATATATATATATATATATATATATATATATATATATATATATATATATATATATATATATATATATATATGCGTATTTGTGTGTGATAATATTAAAATATTATTTATATTTTAGATAGATCTTTATGGGAATCAAAAGCAAAATGAAGCTCAATATTCAAACCTCTAAATACTTATTTAAAAATTTGCAATATAGCTAAAAATAAATAAAACACATGTTAACTTTCGTTATTTGAAAGGTTTCAAAATTACAACATTGTCGATGAGATGACGTTACATGTTTAAAAAAATTTACGATTACGACTTTTATTATTTATAAACTGTATTATCTCGTCGCAATCAGAACACCCATTAACACAATTATTGGCAGGCCCCTTTAGTCTCCTTGTCCAATGTATTAGACATACTTTAAAATACTTTTCAATAGTAAATTTGACGCAATACCCTATCCTTTTTATTAGACACGTTTCAAACGCTTTACAACATGGAAATACTGGTTGACTTGCAGATCACCTTTAAGGAGATGAATACAGTTTTTATTCGGTGAAAATAATCGTATTTTTAAACTGTAACTTTAAACTGTAACTTTAGGGGCTTTAAGATAAGGTGTTTATAAGTTACTAGACCACCCGTGACCCGTTGGGTCAGTTTGTTATATTAGCTATGGAATTCATGTATGAGCGTGACACTTGTGACATAAAGAAAATAGGTTTTTTTTACATAACAGAAGCATTTCTATGAAAGTATATTAAAATGAAAAAAGAATATAGATAGATTTCTATGAGTCGTTCTGTTTATTATAATTGTTTTTTTTTTAATTACAGTTACTGAATTATAAGTGGTTGGTTAGGGCGATTTGAGAAAGGAAGGGGGTACAGCAAGCTTTCTCGCGTACGTAACGAAAACAGAGGGAGTAGGAGTGGTGAAATCTATGAGAGGGAAAGTGGGAGGTGGTTTCGTTCACCGACCGCTAGTATGGCTGATATTAATAATGAGTGTTGTTTTTTTGTTTGTTTGTTTTTGTTTTTTAAAAGGGAGGAGTTTTTTTGAAACTGCGACAGACTTTACGAAGTCCTCCCGTTGAATGTTTTTAGCCGTGAAGAAAACAAATAAACTATTTGATGAAATTAAATGAAATTGTTTAAAAATTTCCAGAATGAAAAATTTCATGCGTTCGTTAATCATAATAGAGAATAACGGAATTGGAATAACAGATTGAAGACGATGCTATTTACGCATGCGCAACCGGATGTTGAAAACCGGAAAGCTGAAAGCTGATTGCAAACATACAAGAACAATAGAGTTTTAGTATTATATAGATAAGATTTGCGATGGCTATTTCACAAAAGGCTGAACTATTTTGCGAAATATTCTTATACTCTGTGTATATAAGCGATGTTTTAGAGGCATTAATATTATGTAGGTGAAATTGGAAATCTGGTGTTACAAACGGGGATGATCCTTGGGTAATAGTTGGGGAATAATAAAGAGATATACAATAGCACAAGTAAAAGCAAGCATTCGAATACTGAACGAGGATGTTTATTTTCTGTCGGCAAATACTATAATGATTTCAAACATCGCCCTTGGCTCTACCGTCTTCAGCCTCCCAATCATAATTGGCAAAGTATTGAAGCCATTCACATAAACAGTGGGATAAAATAAAAAGAAAAGAAAATACATAAACTAAAGGAATATGTAAAAACATTCATATCTTCCAGTGTCTTTTTCGTGTGAAAACAGCTTAATAACTGTGATATTTCGGAGCAAAAAAAACTTACACGCTTTTCTGGGAGAATACTTGAACAATTCCAGATCAACTCCCCCATCGGTACCGTCTTGGCTCTCCGGCCATGATTCCGCCGGTCTGTGGCTTTGTCCTGTGCAGTTCTAAGTCCACCCTCCTAGGTGTTGCCTTCTCACCCTTTAAGAAGGGTTTAGTTTATTGCTAATCGCCTGGGGCGCCCCTACCGGGGAATGCCAACGGGGCTGCCCAGGCATTTTTTGTAGGCTAGAGTGGTCTCCCTTCTCGAGGGCTTTGGCTTTTCAAATCCCACTTTCCCGACCTTGTGTCACATCTTACCGCTGTGGGAGGAAGTTAAATTCATCCAGTAGTGACGTATGCGTTGAATTATCCCAGAGAGACGTGTAAGTTTTCTTTGCTCATAAATTGACATGAATTTGATTTTTTAAAGTCAAATTGATTTATCTCCCTTGGATTTTTAACAAGTTATTACCCTCTAATATTGCAACAACGTCTTCATAAGCGCTCAAACATTAAGATTAAAATATATATCTTACTAAATCGTATGCTTGGAAACTTTACGTTTTTATCAAAATCTATTAAATAATTTTGATTATCGAAAAAAAAATGGGCCTTAAGAAGAAATTGAAATTAGAGGGAACCTTGCCTATTGATGAAATTTAATGCAAATCTGAAATATTTTAATTTTTCTAAATATTTGAATAAAGTAGTTATTTTACTGCTTTTTTTATGGAAATCGCTCCAGACAAGGCATGAAGCCACTGGATGCGAAAAGCTAAAAAAAATACTACTTCAATGTTAAAAACTAGCTAACGATAAATGTTAGATGGATAGATTTCGGCCCAGAAAACAGCAATTCTTACCCCTTTGTAATAAACATTGCTCATGGAATGTAGAGACTAACAGACAAAATGATTATTTTTACTTGCGTGATTTAGTTTTTACTATTCTAGTTTCGCCGATTTTTTTATACTCACATTATGGACCACGCAAAGGTTATCAAGATCCTATAATAAAAGTGTTTCTATTGATCGGGCAGTAATTGAACTCAGTGCGCCTGCCTTGGATATCTTTAATGTTGAATTAATCGTTTCAGATGTATTTGGTCGGAATAATGGCGACCGCGAAATGGGATTATTTATGAAAGAAAAAGAAAAAAAGGCACCAAAAAAGGCACCAAAAAATGCATGGATGAAAAGGAAGACGTTGAGGATGAGGGGAGAAGTCTAGCGAGGGCATAACGGGGTTATACAACTAGAACTATCGATTCGTTGGTTAATCAATCTAAGACACAATCACTGTAGGTAATCGAATATTGATTAACTGTGAATAGGTTATATCGAAGTCAGTATCACGAATACGAAGAGAAAAGATTATGAAGTCACTCATTCGTTCCTATTTAATATAATCTCTCTCTATATATATATATTAATTAGGGTGATTCATAAGTCACTTAGCTATTTATTTTTGAAATGTTTGGGCATGAAAATTCTTAAGCCCCCAAACTTGAAGGGTTCTTTGAACGCAGCTATATGATGTCAATAACACTTGAGCAGCCTGGCGAATTGATGTTGAAGGTTTTGTTTCAAAAAAAGGTTTGGATTTCTTCTTCTTTTGCATCATTACGTTTCGGAGCACCTGGTTTTTTGAGCATCTTGGACGCTTCAAGTTTCTTCGAATTTTTTAAAAATTGCGCGCATGGTGGTGTGCGAAGGAGGCTTTCTGTTCACATCACGTTTCCATTGCCTTTCAACAAGTGTGGGAGATTCATCAAATTTGGCCATATGAATAACAATAAAAATTCGCCCTTCAATTGTAAATGACATACTGCCTGAAAAAAAAAGCACATATGATGATTTACACAAATTTAAATGAATAAAAATAAATATATATAGAAACAAATATATAAACGGACAAATTTCAAATAACAAATAGCAGTAATTAGAGAGTAAGATAACAATTATCAAAAGTTCATAGTATGTTTGTGCTTCATATGGTAATCATTTTAAATAGCTAAGTGACTTATGAATCACCCTATATATATATATATATATATATATATATATATATATATATATATATATATATATATATATATATATATAAGTATAAATTTTTATTTATACAAACATTATTGGTTACATATGTGCATACATGTTTCGGTTGCACTTTTCCAAGAAAGTCAACCTCATGTGTATGCACATATGTAACCAATAATGTTTGTATACATAAAAATTTATACTTATAAACAGCTCTACTTGGTATTGAGCACTTTTTATAAACACTTGAGTTTCTACGGATTTACATCTACAGAAACTAATACAATACATGTACGATATATATATATATATATATATATATATATATATATATATATATATATATATATATATATATATATATATATCGTAGTAAATATGTTACGAAGGCTGGGGGCAATGCAAAGTGCTAAAACGAATAACATCGCAAAATGCATGTACATCTGTTAAGAATAATTATATATATATATATATATATATATATATATATATATATAACAGTTAAGAATAATTATATATATATATATATATATATATATATATATATATATACGTTTATTACCTACACACAATGGTTTTTTATATATAGTTTTTTATATATAGTTTTTTATTCTATTTCTTACTTCATATTTTATATTTTTTATTCTCTATATTACTTTATTTTTTTCTTCCCTTCTTAAGTGACGCCAAGAAAATC
>OY744555.1:10679670-10697170 GCA_963556195.1 Sepiola atlantica
ACGTTGACCTGTTTTTTTGAGAGACATTGACTACCTTCCTTAAAAAATAATCATATATATATATATATATATATATATATATATATATATATATATATATATATATATATAGGGTGGGCAAAAATAAAGGTCCTATTTTTAAAAATTCATAACTTTTTTATTTATTGATTTAAAAAAAATTTTTTTTTAGAATAAATAAAGGACCCCTTCCGAAGCAAGCATGAGCCGTATTAGCCCTAAGGAACGTACCCTCATTTAGAAAACATTATTTTTGCTTAAAAAACTCAAAACAGTGTAAAAAACAATACTTTAGTTTTTGTAAGTTTTAAGAAGTGTTTTTCGGCTAAAATTTGCTTTGTTTATTTCAAAAAATCTCGGAAGGGTCAGTCTACACACACATAAAGTTTGGTGAGTTTAACTTTTATTTTGTGGAAGTTATTCAAATTCAAGTTATTCAAATTTAAAGATAGGACCCTTATTTTGGCCCACCCTGTATATATATATGATTATTTTTTATGTACACAGACATGTACAAAATCTGCGACACCGGCATGTCGATGTTATCGATCAGCAGCTATTATAAACTGAGATCTTATCAGACAGAGTTAGAATCCGATTTTAACCGTAGACCATATTTGGAAAGAATGAAATGGAGAAAAAAGAAAAGAAATTTGAAATTTAAATTTTGAAAGTCACGTGGTTGGGACCGTTAAGAATCAAAATCAAAAAATAATCAAGATAAGTGCAAGCTGGGGGGGGGAGGGGGCTGAGGACAAAGAATTGAAAGTGGGGAGATACTACACTTTGATCTTAACCGAAATGCTAAGCAAAAATATTTTTTTTATTTTGATCACATAAATAACTGCACGGAAAACAACGCGTTTAAGAGAAACGCCCGAAGAAATGGAAAAAAAGAAATAAAAATGGTTATGGATTCGAATATTGAGGTTAATACCCTCCCCCTCCCCAATATGTCGGCTTATCCGTTAATAGGATTCAACCGGATATAGACGGCAATAAAAAATCATCCGATTTCATTTGTTTTATTATCATCATGTTTCATGGTTCACGGTTGATTCCCGTGTAAGTGGAATAGATCGAAGCATCGATTCATCCGATATTTTCTTTCCGTCTTTGTCTTCGCAATCGATTTCTAGCAACATTAGTAAATCAATAAACTGATTCTAATTGGTCCCCCGATTTATAAAATACAGTTTCCTATTCCAGTAGCTTCTTTCCAAGAACTGTAGGTCTGTGGAACTCTCTTCCTGCTGACTGTTTTCTTTCCTACCTTGGTCTTTCCAAGACTAAAGCCAATAAGAATCTTCTGTATTTGTGATAATCATATTTGTTCTTGTTAGCTCCTTTCCAAAAAATTTTTTTAATGACCTAATTTATCCTTCACTGATTAAGGACAGAAATGATGAAGTGTAGTCTCAAAACAGATGATACACTTTGATCCTAGCCCTGGGAAAAACTCAATGTCTGATATTCTTTACATAAAAACATATGATAACAGACAGAAAATTAATATTCGGTCCCCCGATTTATAAAATCGGGGGACTTATGTTTTGAGGCATGTCCGTCCATCTGTCCGTCCGTCCGTCCGTCCGTCCGGATTTTTCTCCGCAACCATCCATTGAATTTCTCTGAAATTTTGCATGAAGTTGTAACTTTGGTCAGGTTAGAAAGTGACATTCTCTGATTTTAAAAAAAGTCTGGTTAGCCCACCCCCAGGGGGTCAAAAGGCCCCGAAATTGCAAAAAATGACATTTTTTGCTCCATAACTTGTTATCCATCCATTCAATTTCTCTTAAACTTGGCCAAAATGTGGAGGCAATTGTTCCTAATAGAAAATAAGTATCGCTGACCTTGGAAAAAATCTGGTTCGCGCCCCCAGGGGGACAAAATCCCCCGAAATCGCAAAAAATGATCCTTTTCTCCCATAACGTTTGATCCATCCATTAATTTTTTTTTAAAACTTGGCCAAAATGTAGAGGCAATTGTTCTGGATATAAAATGAGCATTCTTGACCTCAGAAAAATTCTGGTTCGCGCCCCCAGGGGGTCAAAGGGGGGGGGGGGTCAAAAATGCCCCAAATTGCCCAAATTTATTGCATTTTACACTCGCCACATCGAGTCACATACAGAGGGGGGACCACGCACGCGCGGCTTGTTGTAAAGTAAATCAGCGATGCGACTTGTGTCGACAATTTTGGGCGCATCAGTCGATTAGCAATAAACTAACCACTTTCTCAAAAATAAAGGTAAAGCCTGGGAGGGAGGACCTCATGAGACTGAACAGAACCATACCTCAGCCCGACAGCAACAAAGTCACTGTCGGACTGATTGTCGTGGACGTATCTCCGATTGGTACGAAATACGATTTGTTAGTTTTAACACTAAATTATTCAGTTATAGCCGTAAACCAGTTGAAAGGTTTAGAAATACGGTTTAATATTTATAATCGTCCGACGAGCACTAGACATCGTTAGCTTCCCGTCGATCCTCGAACCGGTTGGCCTTGATAGAGGGGATGGCAAACGACCTGATGGCCTGACGGTGTTTCCCTTTACAAACGGTAAGTCACTGATATGGGGTGCGACTTGTGTCGACACTTTTGTGTCCCCGTCAGTGATAGAATCGGCAACAAACATTGGGCATGCAGCAGCGTCAGCAGAGAGCCGCAAGCGGTCAAAATATTCCGATCTTCTCGACAGATTTGACTTCAACCGATCGCTGTGGAGACGAGTGGAGTGATTGGCTCTGCCATGTACGACTTCCTCGGTAGCCTTGGTCTATTAATGATATGCAACACCGGAAACAATCGCGAATTGTCTTGGCTTTACGTGCGCCTTAGACCTCTTCAAAATTGACCTTTTTCTTCAAACATATGGAAACTGATATTATTCCCATTCTCCAAGGTCTAAATTAGCTAAATATACCAGTTATTGTGATCTTGGACCTTGGCTATGCCTGCCTCAAGAGCCATGTAATTTTATTGTTGACGTTTTTCAAAAACGCTGCAAAATATGGGATATTATGTCCTTATTTTCATTGTAGCTTTCCAGAGGTTAATGCTATAGCATTGAAAGTGGTACCAAATGAAAGCTAATAAAATTTTCTTGCATATGGTAGTAAACACATGAACACCTGTGTTTATTTTAATTAATTTTAATGCACAAACATATATATTTTTATGCTTGGAAAGGATGCCATTATTCGTGGAAACGCCTTGAGTCTGCTCTCGGCCTGCCAAGCCAGCCGGACATTCGAAGAAAACTATTGACTGTGATATGATTATATATAAGGAATCGGGATTTCTTAATACTGAACAAAACAATGTCCAATTGACGAATAAGGGATGTATTAATTATTTGTTTGACGTCACTTTCTGCTCATATCGTGATTCGACCCCTCGGGGTTAATACCATCAAAATTAGGAGGAAGAAAAGAAGAAAAAAAAAACTCGTCTGACAAAGTTTGTCTACAACGAAAGCTTTAAAAAATAAATAAATAAATGAATTTTTCATTTAAATAGCACGATTGTTGAATTTCAAAATATTTCACTTTTATACATTCTAATCCGTGTTTGAAAGATGTTGTCAATCTCCTTACTTAAAAAGCGCCAATCTTTGACAGGACTACACTTATCCTACCGTTTTTTAGAACTTGACGTCTCTTCTTGATTCGACCCATCGGGGTTAATACCATCAAAATGAGGAAGAAGAAAAGAAAAAAACTATAAGACAGTCTCGCCTGAAAAAGTTGTTCTACAACAAAAGCTTGCAAAAAGAAAATTACATTAATGAATTTTTCATTTAAATTGCACGATTGTTGATTTTCAAAATATTTAACTTAAATACATTCACATACGTGCCTCAATGATGTTGTCAATTTCCTTACTTAATCTTATAGTTTACTTTTTCACCGAATGGATCAGTGTAATATATTTGTTTCTTATTTTTTATTTGTGATTGAATAAGAGATTTATTAATTAATATTTTAAAATAAATAATTTAATGAACAAACGATACTGTATTTTTAGAAATAAATTAGACAAGGTAAAATAAAAATTAAAAAATTAAAAAATTAAAATTATAGAACTAATGAGCAACCAATCATAAAATATCGAGAAATAAAAAATACGCAGCGTTGTTAGATGGAATATTACATAGATGGGATATATTACATATATTACATATATTACATATTACATATATTACATGAATAGAATATTACATAGATAAAACATATGTAATATATGTAATATATTAGACATTACATATATAACATAGAAGACATATTACATAGATGGAATATATTACATATATTACATATTACATATAGATCACAATATTACATAGATGGAATATTACATAGATGGAATATATTACATATATTACATATTACATAAAGAGAATATTACATAGATGGAATATATTATATATATTACATATTACATGTATTACATAGATAGAATATTACATGAACTAAATATATTACATATATAACATATATTACATACATTACATAGCTGGAATATTAAATAGATAAAATATATGTAATATATTTAATATATTACATCCTACATATATTACATAGATGGAATATTACATAGATGTAATATATTACATATATTACATATTACATATATTACATAGCTGGAATATAACATAGATGGAATATATTACATAGATGGAATATATTACATACTACATATATTACATACATGAAATATTACATAGATGGAATATATTACATATATTACATATTACATATATTACATATGTGGAATATTAGATAGATGGAATATATTGCATAAATTACATATATTACATATTACATATATTACATAGATTGAATATATTGCATATATTACATATATTACATATTACATATATTACATATTACTTATATTACATAGGTGGAAAATTACATAGATGGAATATATTACACATATTACACATATTACATGTTACATATATTACATAGATGGAATATTACAACATCTTTTCTCATCTGTTTTGATCATTATTTGTCATTTGTTTAGATCTTTCTCTTTCACTTTCCCCTACTCTCTCTCTCTTTCTCTCTCTCTCTCTCTCTCTCTCCCTCTCTTTCTCATGAGGTATGTTTTTCCCTACATGTAATCTATGCATTAGTTTTCGTAAACTTAGAATCCTTATATACATCTCTAAACAATGTTTCACCCTAGTCTGCTATAATTTGAGGAATGCATACATCAACTCCTATCTCTCTTACTTACGTGCTGTGTAAATGGGGGGGGTGTTAGTTGATGACAGACCAAAGAAAATATTATTTCAAACGTAAATATGACAGACCAAAGAAAATGCTATTTACAACTGAAGCATGACAGACCAAAATAAATGTTATTTAAAACTGCCAGCCTTTGGAACTCCCTCCCTGCTCTCTGTTTCCCCTACTGTACCGACATGCAGAAATTTAAAACTAATGTAAACAGACATCTTGCTGCACAGCTCCCAACTTAGGATGACTCCCTAAACTTACACCCTAATTTCCAGGAGCCCCTTACGTCTACAGTGACGACCTTCATTGTTTGGGGTGAACTATGTTAAAAATTAAATGACACATCAAAGAAAATGCTATTCCCAACTGAAGCCTGACAGACCAACTTACAGACATAGCCGCCATTAGATTTACGTTGTGTTTTATCTAAATGATCTCGATCCAATCAATTTAGAGATAAACATTCTCTTGCTGAATCGTGACAGATCGAACGACCGACAGAATCGATCGCCGAATCGATCGAGGGTTACGAAGGTACGGACACGTACAAAATCGTTGCCACATTTTCCACGTGGCAATGTTTATCGCCTGTGATAAATTCACATTGGGAAATAGATTAGTGGAAAATTGAGACGAATGGATGTTTTTAAATGTCCGACGGGACATTTTATCTCTACGCTAATGAAAAGGTTAATCTATCTCTATATACTATTTAAAATTTATGGCATTTTTGGAATTCGTATTTACCCCCCCCCCCCCACCCTTCTCACCGGGGGAAGATGTGACAAAAGGTCGACCGGAAGGAATTTAAAAGTTAACTCAAAAGATGAAGAGCACTCTGACCTACAAAAATTCTTGTGCAGCTTTGTCGGCATTCCCCGGTGAATGCAATAAACTAATCTCTTCTCAACGTGAAGGTAAAGCCTGGGAGGATTGGCCTCCTAGGCCTGCATAGAAATATATTTCAGCCCGACAGAAATATGCCCAATGGTTACCAGGTACCAGGTTAAAGCCCTAATACGTTTTTTTAAACAATTTTTTTTAACATAGTTCACCTCAAACAAGGCAGGCCGCCACTGTAGACGTAAGGGGCTACTGAAAAAAAAGAAAATGGAAGAAGGATTGGGAGGGTCAACCTAAATTAGGATCTGCGCAGCGAGATGTCTGTTTACATTAGTTTTAAATTTCTGCATGTCAGTACTGTCGGGGAAACAGGGGGTAGGGAGGGAGTTCCAGAGGCCAGCAGTACGAGGAAAGAAGCTATTTGAGTAGTTTGGTGCTAAACTTGTTCGTCATAGTTGACCTGTCCGTAACCAGAGTTCTAAATTGCAAAATCAGTCAGTCGGGGTGGAATAAGCGCCGCTACAAGACATGTTTGAAACGTACTTAAATGAAGCGATGTCCCCCCACCTTAAATCCCCTCTCTTTTTACCCCTATGTTGTTTTAACAGCAAATATAAACTCGCCTTAATAAACCCATCTTTTTTTAATACGTGTTTGTTGATTGATAATTTTACTAACATCGTGAAAGTACAGACCGAAACCTGACTGAGAGATGTCCAGCTCACCAGGTGTCGACGGTTTACAGACTTTCCGATCGCTGTTGTTCTTGCTTACTTAGCCAAACACATTAGACATTACAACACATTACCACGGGATTGCTTCCTTGTAGGATACAACACGGTTGTCTTAAAATCGAAAGTAACAAAAACTTATAATATACCGTCCTCACAACTAATCATATCTTGTTAATTCAATTCATCGTTTTAATCCTTTCATAATATTCTTCATCATTTTTAATCCTCTCATAATATTCTTCATCATTTTTAATCCTCTCATGATATTCTTCATCGTTTTAATCCTCTCATAATATTCTTCATCATTTTTAATCCTCTCATAATATGTTTCATCGTTTTAATCCTCTCATAATATTATTCATCATTTTTAATCCTCTCATGATATTCTTCATCATTTTAATCCTCTCATAATATTCTTCATCATTTTTAATCCTCTCATAATATTCTTCATCATTTTTAATCCTCTCATGATATTCTTCATCGTTTTAATCCTCTCATAATATTCGTCATCATTTTTAATCCTCTCATAATATGTTTCATCGTTTTAATCCTCTCATAATATTCTTCATCGTTTTAATCCTCTCATAATATTCTTCATCATTTTTAATCCTCTCATGATATTCTTCATCGTTTTAATCCTCTCATAATATTCTTTCATCATTTTTAATCCTCTCATAATATTCTTCATCGTGTTACTCCTCTCATAATATTATTCATCATTTTTAATCTTCTCATGATATTCTTCATCATTTTTAATCCTCTCATAATATTCTTCATCGTTTTAATCCTCTCATGATATTCTTCATCATTTTAATCCTCTCATGATGTTCTTCATCGTTTTAATCCTCTCATGATATTCTTCATCGTTTTAATCCTCTCATGATATTCTTCATCGTTTTAATCCTCTCATGATATTCTTCATCATTTTTAATCCTCTCATAATATTCTTCATCGTTTTAATCCTCTCATGATATTCTTCATCATTTTTAATCCTCTCATAATATTATTCATAATTCAACTGACAACTTATCCATCTGAGTAACATTTAGCCTCGAGAGGTTTATAACATTGATAACTCGTGACTCATTGGTTAAACATTAAAAATGACATTTGACTATAAACGTCTACCCATAACTCTAAGCTGAGCACTTACAAGAGTCAATAGGATTAACCTTAGAAAATTTTAATTTAATAAAACAATAACGATGATTAATTATAGGTATTTGTGAAGTTTTCCTTTTTGATCTAATATATAATAAATAATTGAATTCCCGTGTGACACGATGAGGAGTTTGCTTGTGCAATATTTATTGGGAAAAATAAATTAGGAATAATTCATTAAAATAAATTGATGGTTTCGAAAATCATGACATTTTGGCCAACCCATCACCCCCACAGATGAATTTGTGTCTTTTTGCTGTTGAAATCGATAAAATGTGACATTTTTAAGGGTAAAAAAACATTCTGAATCACGGCAAATCTGAATCATGATTTATTGGCTTAACGAATTAGATGACTTCTTTCTTTGCCTTTTAGCTAGGAGCAAAGTGTAGTATCTGTTTTGATGCTACTCGCCATCTTTTCTGTCCTCTGAGAAATCTTTCTAAACTAAGACAATTTATATTTTTTTATATTTTTGTCCCAATCCAGAGTGTCACGTTTTAATTTTTCTCCATATTACAAACCAACTTGTGTCTAATTCTGCCCTCGTGAGGAGGCAAGTGAATAGGGACACGTTGGCCTTTTGCAATAAACAAAATGTAGTATATGTTCTGATACTACACTTCATCTTTTTGCTCTCGGTCAGTGAAAGAAAAATCCTTCTAGACTGAGGCAATTTTAACTTTTTTTTCCAAATCCAGAATGCCACTTTTTAAAAAGCTGTATTTTCTACACATTAAAAAACATCCGTGTGTCTAACTTTGCCCTCATAAAGAGGCAGGTGGATAGGGACAACGGAAATGACTTTTTATCCTGTATTTTCAGTGCTACAGGGGGGTTTACCCCACCCTATAGACCGGTATTGTTCGGGCCTTCGGGTTTTGATTTACGCCGGTCTATCGGTTGTCCGTCCTGTGCAGTTCTAGGAGGTGCACCCTCCCAGGCTTTGCCTTCTCACCCTTTAAGAAGGGGTTAGTTTATTACTAATCGCCTGAGGCGCCTTTACCGGGGAATGCCGACGGGGCTGCCCAGGCAATTTTTAAATAGCCAGAGTGCTCAAATTCTCGAGCGCTAGTTTTTTCTCCACTTTCCCGACCTCGTGTCACATCTTACCTTGTGGGAGGAAGATAAATTAATTCAGGTTTGGTAGTTTTGTTTTACGGCATATCAACCCTTTTTGGGTTATTTAATGCCGAATCTGGTCATTATAGTAAAAGTTTTTATGCTTCAAGTTCTTTATATCTTCAAATGTTTAATCATCGTTTTTGGTTTGGTAGTTTTGTTTTACGGCATATCAACCCTTTTTGGGTTATTTAATGCCGAATCTGGTCATTATAGTAAAAGATTTATGCTTCAAGTTCTAAAAATAAAATAAAAAAGGGGAGGGAGAAAGGGAGAGGGGCTGTTGTTTTTGTTTTTGGTTTTGTAGAACATAATTAAGTTTTACAAAAAAAAAAAAAAACGTCAATGTAGGTGAATTTCGTCTCAGGGAGCCACAGGGCAGCCTGATCTGGTATCACCAGTAAATTAATTCAGTTCTAACGCCTTTTTAACGGGTTGTAAATTAGTTCACATTGACTTCCGGTGTGGGTTTGACGTCGTTGGCGGCCATTTTGTAAGGACCTGGCGGACATCAAGGTCGAGTGATGAACTATGGCAGAAAAGGTGACCATTTGACATTAGAGGACATTGCGATTGCTGTAAGGTATGAAGAGGTTGGGGTAAGGGTTAGGGTTAAGGAGTAAGAAAGAAGTAAAGAATAAGAGAAAAGACAAAAGGGTGAAGAAAGAAAAAGAAAAGAAATAATGACGGAAGAAATCAAAAAAGGAAAAAAAAAAAAAAAAATTATTAATAAATAAATCAAAGAAAGAACAAAATAAATGAAGAAAGAAAAGATGAATATAAAAAAAAAGAGAAAGGACGAAAAGAAAAAAAGAGACAGAAAAGCAAGGAAAAAACGTGAAAGAAAAAGATGCAGTAAAAGGGAAGAAAGAGAGCGAAAAAGAAAGGACAAATGACAGAACGGATTAGTTAATAAATTCAATAAAGAAAAGAAAAAAAAGAATTGTAGAAAATAAGAGTAAAAAAGAAAAGGTGTATCTATAAACGAAGTAAAGAAGAAAGAAAGAAAATAAAAAAGAAAAAATGATGGAAGAAATCAAAGAAAAAAAATTTGAAAAATAAATTATTAATGAATAAATCTAAGAAATAACAAAATAAATAAAGAATAGATGAATATAAAATAGAGAGAAAAGACGAAAAGAAAAAAAAGAAAGAGAAAGATACAGTAAAGGGGAAGAAAGAGAGCGAAAAAGAAAGGACAAATGACAGTTAATAAATTTAATAAAGAAAAGAAAGAAAGAATTATAGAAAATAGAAGAAAAGAAGAGTAAAAAAAAGAAAGGGTGTATCTATAAACGAAGTAAAAAAGAAAGAAAGACGAGAATAAAGAAACAAGAAAGCAAAAATAAGAAATGAAGACGAAACGAAAAAATGGTAGAGAATATATATATATATATATATATATATATATATATATATATATATTTATATATATATACACATATATATATATATATATATATATATATATATATATATATATATATATGATAATTATCGAAATAATAATCCGACGTAATGAAAAAAAAACCCTAAAAATTGTTTATATGTTCATTAACGTTACGTTTTTATTTTAAGATAGTCGACTTGAGAAAGTCTTGAAATAAAGACGAAATCTTAATGAACATATAAAAAAAATATTTTTTTAAATTTTTTATTTTTCACATATGTATATATATAAAAAGTTTTTCTTTTTTTTCGTAAGGCATATTCCGACAACGTTGGTTGAATTTATAGTCAGTCTTTCTACATGTGCATCCCTTCGCATAACTAGAACTTGAATTTCTTTTTTGACGTGGTAATGTCTCGCTACCGTATGGTTATGACGCCTGCATGCGGACTCTAGGTTTAATCTGTAGCAGGGGTTCAAACCTTGAGATCGTCTGAGATTATCATCCCCTACACTGATGAGAGCGAAAGCTTGAAACGCTGGCGTATGTAGGTAAAAGTAATCTAATATTATTTATTAAAACTTAATATATATATATATAGCATTTGATTGGTTAACTAGCTAGCCGTATATATGAAAACAGCCGGCAAAAATAACTCCATGCATTTAAGCCTGAAGATTTCCCCCGGGGATGTAACGCGGGAGCCTCTGTGTAGCTTAATTGCCATAAATATATTTTCATAGCTTACTACATAGCTCTACTTACGTATCGAGCACTGTTGAAGTAAATACTGAAAATTGATACATAAAAAATATATATCTCCTTATAAAATTTTATGTGGATACATGAAATAGTAATCCAGTTGCATCTCGTTCGTTCGTTTTTTTCGACCACTCGGCCTTTAATTTTTTGGTCTTTTGATAATGAAAGTTTTTCTTTCGAAAATTAAAGATTACCTTATTCCGGAACTTTTATTTGCCTGACAGTAACCACTTTTTTATTTACTGTTCCGGTATTTAATCTGTTTTACGTGAAATATAATTAAATTGATTTGAGATTCCATTCTTGTTTTCTCTTCTCGTTTGTTTTTGTTCACCTTCTCCACCTTCCGGTACCTATATCACATTGCTCCAGCCTCGGATTACAAACCTACACACACACACATTTATATATATATATATATATATATATATTTATATATATATATATATATATATATATAAATTAAATTCCCAAAACAGTTTTTCATGGTAAATGTTGAGAAGTTGTCCATCAGTAAATAATAAATAAAGGAAGTCAAGTCGAGGGTTGGTTTAACAAGTGTATTAACAAAGTAGGAAAGTGACTAGCACTTGGCTAGACAGTTACAAGACTGTGCTTTGTCTTCTCTGTGTCTCTGGTGACTCGCACTATTTATAGTGACAACCGGTGTTGTTTCTCCTGTGTAAGAACGGCCGGTGTAACAGTAAACAACTGATGATCCCTTAAATAATATTAGAAGCAAACTAATGTAATAACTGTAAAAACTAAATTGACTTACATGAACGACTTTTTTTTTTAATGGTTGAGAAACTTCCGAGACTATATATATATATATATATATATATATATATATATATATATATATATATATGTAAATTATAACTAAAAGGTAAACTTTTAGAGAGTTGGACCTATTGTGAAATAAGGAAAGCTCAATATACTGGATACAGCAAAAATATGGTACGTCAATGAAAATAAATAAGACCTGCAAATGGAAGCAAATCGATATCATCAATTGTTCAAAACAAGGAGCAGTTTAGTTAAAAAAAAACATTTATTTTTCTTCTCTTTCATTCCTTAAACCAGGCTTTTCAAAGATTAAAATATTATCATATATATATATATATATATATATATATATATATATAACGTAAAATATAATAACACGAAATTACATGATTGTCGATGCAATAATTTATTTCAACCTTGCGGTTTTATTCAAGCATCCAACTTGACAATTACATTTTTGAGACTGATAGAAAACTGAATTTATCCTCGACACTTCGAACACAATCAGAGAGAGTGGTGGTCGCAGCCAGTCTAAACACCCATTACAGAGCGAGTAGGAATTAACATTTTATATTTAACTAAAGCAATCGAAAGGGATCTTATGGTTTTTTTTTAATTTTTATTAAAATAATAACGTCTGAGTTAAGCGCACATATTCTTTCTACATATCCGACCTGGTGACATTTAACGTACATACGCCTCCATACACACGCACACCTATACCTATTCTTAACATCACACACACACAATTTTTGGCTAGCCCGAAATTCAGTTTTCGGCCCGGCATGAGGAAGGAGGAAGAGGGATAAGAATAGACATTAACACCCGTTAGCGTGTCATCAGCCGAATGACACTTCTCGTGCCCCCATTCTATCTAGATCCGCGTGTCAGAATCAATTTGAAAACTAAAAATTATTTAAGATTCTATTCCAAATGTAATATTTTAATACTCTGAGTTTCACAAATTCATCTTACATTAGTTTTATAATCTATGGAAGCCTATAATTATAGCCTAATTCCAATCTAATATTGCATCGACAATCATGTAATTTCGTGTTATTATATTTTACGTTATTATTGCTCTGTTTACCACATTGAGCTCTCTTACCCGGATTTCTTCCTGGAATTATTCCATTATAAAACTATATATATATATATATATATATATATATATATATATATATATATATATATATATATATATATATATTACAAATGGGTTGGTTCATATTCTTTTAAAGCATATTTTAAGAAATTTAGCACAAAATAGAGGCATACGCCGAAAAGCAAAATGGATGCACAATATAACAATAAAAATAAAAATCAAGACAGATTTTTTTTATTTTTTTTATTTTTTTTCATTTTAAATTTCATGTATTTGTATTTATGTTTTGCAATCATTTCGCTAAAAACATAGCCTTGTCAAGCAGAGAGATATAAGTAGTAGTACCGTTTCCCCGTCAGAATGGAAATAACACGAAGATGTTTTTTTTTAATATACATACTGGTCTCTTGTTTTAGAATATGGGAAACGCTGTGCAGCGTGGAAATGTAAAAAATTGGTTTGTTCATATTCTTTTGAAGCATCTTTTATACGCACATATTTTTTTACAAATTTTGAATTTTGGCTTTTCGACTGCCAACTTATCCATCTATGTTATTCATCTGATGATAAAATGTTACTCTTTGAAAAGCCTTGGCTTAAGGAAAGAAAAATAAACATGTTTTTAATTTTGGCTTTTCCACTGCCAACTTATCCATTTATGTTATAACTCTGGTGATAAAATGTTAATCTTTGAAAAGCCTTGGCTTAAGGATAGAAAAATAAACATCTTTGTAACGAGTACACTTTGCATTGAACAATCGAAGTTGAAATAGATTTCTCATTCGTACATATGTATCTCTCTTTTTTCATTTATCTTTATATATATATATATATATATATATATATATATATATATATATATATATATATATATAGTGGTATATATATATATATATATATATATATATATATATATATATATATATATATATATATATATATATAGTGGTAATATATATATATATATATATATATATATATATATATATATATATATATATATATATATATATATATATATATATATATATATATATATATTACCACACCTGCTCCCGTTCGGAATTCAAAAAACTCTTAGTGGAAAATACCAAAATCTTAGAATTTAGTGCTAACAAACAAAAACTCCATATATTAGAAGCCCTATATATAAAAACCAAAAAAACACCTAATTAATAGAATTAACTTTAATATCAGTAATAATATTCTAAAATGTTTATAGCTCCAAATATAGTTTCATACTTAGTACATAATTCCCGCCAAACACCTTCTATAAATACTAACACATGGTCTAGACCTGATTAACCTCATTCCCCCGAAGATGGACCCAGATGGGTCCGAAAGTACTTGGGAGACAAATCCAAACTATGGCAAATTCATCAGCCAATTCCCCTCCGAAGCTAAGATCCTGATTCAGACTATTGAAAGGATCTACCAAATCATATCTAGACATGAGTTGTCTCTCATATTCAACGATACTTGTCTGTAAGAGAAGATGCTGCCTATATATATATATATATATATATATATAATATAACACACACATTTATATATATATATATATATATATATATATATATATATATATATATATATATATATATATATATATATATATCAGGGCCGGCGGGACAGTTATATAAGAATATTCATAAATGAATATTAAATTATGTATACCCACATACGACGTCGTTTCAAGCTTATGCTCTAATAAATGTAGGCAAGCAATACTTTCAGACTGTCACAAGGCGCGATTCCGGTGCACGGATTCAACCCAGATTCCGCACGCTATCGCTCTATCCTCTAAGCTATAGGAAATTATCACGTGATACGGGAATAATTTAGTTTTATTTATGCCAAATAATGCGGGCCGTAAACATCAAGACAATCTAGAGGACTCAACGAACTTAATCGGACCCTTGCTTTATAGCCTTTTGGCCAAGATCAAAGTGTAGTATCTGCTTCGATAGATACTGCACCCCATAGACTGGTATTGTCTTGACCTTCGGGGCTTGATTTACGCCGGTCTATGGGTCTGTCCTGTGCAGTTCTAGGAGGTCTACTCTCCCAGGCTTTGCCTCCCCTCTTTGGGGAGGAGTAAGTTTATTGCTTACTGCCTGAGGCGCCCCTACCAGGGAATGCCGACGGGGCTGCCCAGGCATTTTTTGTAGGCCAGAGTGCTCACTTATCGGCCGCTAGCTTTTCAAGTCCCACTTTCTTGACCCGACCTGGGGTCACATCTTACCTTGTGGGAGTAAGATAAAACTGGCCTTGTGCCTAACCTCCTGGGGAGGTAAATAATTTTTTTTTATAGCCTAAGTGAATATGTTAATCGTTCCAATTAAACATAATTCATTATCAACAATACAAATCATTAATCTTTCCCTATCTATGCATTTCTCTGCCCCCTCTCACTCTGTATTGATTCAACCACTCTCTAACATTCCTTAATGACTCTCTGAGTATTTAGAGAAAAAGTGATTTTCTTTTTTCAGCGTCGCCATCTAAATTAGATACGTGTTCCTAATTACTTGCCTCCCCACGATGGCAAAGTTAGACACAAGGTCAGTTTTTAATGTGACAAAAAATCCAGCTCCCTAAAATGGAGCACTCTGGATTAGAACAAGAATCAAATTTGCCTCAGTCTAGAAAGATTTGTCATTCACCGACCGAGGACAGAATAAACGAAGTCAAAGATCAGAACAGATACTACACTTTGTTCCTAGTCAAAATGTACGTTGGTTAATTGTTTCAGGGGTTATGACGACTGCTGGTTAAAGAAATCTTCGGTAAGATGAAGTCTGTTTTAATGTGGGTAAAATCCAGCATCCCCAAAGAGAGGCATTCTGGATGAAAACAAAAATACCTATATGGTACCGTCGACACTCCCTTGATAAATAAGGCGATCGAGTATACGTATGCATGTTTAATAACCCGGTTGTAATATTCTAACACCAGCCTTGAAAGTTTAGGTCCATATTTACTTGCTTCCCCACAAGGGTAGAGTTAGACAAAAGGTCAACTCTCCGAAAAGGGGCACTTTGATATCTGTTGTGGGGGTACAAATCACCCCTATTGGAGAACTGATGGTACTAACCAGGTATAATAAATACCACTGGTTGCAGAGACTCAGAGAGACGTTCATACCATGTTTTACCGCATGTTATGAACCCGTTCATCTCCTACCACATTAGTGGCGTTCTGTATTGCTTTATGATAAATACATTGTTATATTTTAACCCTGTCACTATTTGTGGTTTATTTCTTTGTGACCCCTAGCACGGGTCTACAACAATATCTTATTCAAAAATATTTAAACATCACAAACACGTATGTAAGTTAGATGGCAAAATCAAGAATAATAATACTTCTATATAATAATAATTATTAGTGATTTAACCACTATCTAATATTTATTAATGTCTCTCTGATTATTTATCAAGGTCGAGTCATGAACTATGGCAAGAAAAGGTGACGGTTTGACATTAGATGACATTGTGATTGCTGGCGGGAATATGTTGGGTCTAGAGGTTAAGGGAAAGAAAGAAGTGAAGAAGAGAAGAAAATAAAAAGGTTAAAGAGAGGAAAAGAAAGAAAATTGTGTATAGAAAAAAGACAGAAAGAAGAAGAAAAATGGGGAAAGAATTTATGAATTTAACAAAGAAAAATAAAATAAAACGAGAGTGAAAGGAAATAAAACGAGAGTGAAAGGAAATAAAACGAGAGTGAAAGAATACACAGATAGCCAGCTCTCAGTATGTGTCCCTTTTTTCTGGTGCCGGATTATTGTCTTCTTTCTTCTCTTCACTAACAAAAAAAAGACGTGTGTTATTTAGTAGCAGTAGTACTCGCCCCGATTCACCTAAGTGGCAGCCCAAAACGTTGCCGACTACAGTCAAAACAGACACGAACAACGTTAGCTACGTGGGTCCAAAAAGGATCTCTCACTCGAGCAAAAATGTCACTCCTTTTATTCAGCTCTCATTGACTGCCAAAACGCGTATTTTGTATAATCACGACTGTCGCCTCAAAATCAGACAATTCCAGGTTCACTCTCGCGTGCGGCCACTGTTTCCTTGCAGCGGGCGCATTCTTGGTCTGTCCGCACTGTAAGACGAAAAGGAAGAAAGAAAAACTAAAATATGTAATTTAAGACTTTAATGAGAACGATAGAGAGCAAAAAGGTAGAGGAGGATGAAGGATAAGGAAAAATAAAAAATAAAATAGATAACGGGTTATTCGATGAATTCAAGAAACGAAATCAAGAAATAAAGGTAGAAAAAAAGGGAAATTATTGATAAACGAAATAAATAAAAAGAGAAG
>OY744555.1:10699670-10712170 GCA_963556195.1 Sepiola atlantica
TAACTCTAACCCTAACCCGTACCCTAAACCCTAACCCGTACCCTAAACCCAACCCTAACCCTACCAAAAAAAAACAAAAAAACAAACAAAATATTAAAATCATAGGACGCAGCACCGTATCAAAATTGTAATCTGGTACAAATCGGCTCGTCATCTCTCGGGCGTTTGCGTAGGATAGCCGAACGCTTCCGACAAGAAACTCACGAAAACTGGGTCCAGATCGATATCAGTACCTTGATCTGATGTTTGTTGATACCATTAACCGTCATTCAACATTTCAGCCTGATTAGTTAAATAGTATTTAAATAATAAATGCTCCCATGGCATAACTTCGGGAATACTTCATACAATATGGAGAAGTAAGGCCCAGATAAGACTTTGATTCATTCTTACGTTTTCAGTCCGGGGGATCACGGTGGCTAAGTGGTTAACGACGGGGACTGAGGATCTGGATGTACCGGGTTCGAATCCAGTTCATTCCACAAAAACACTTTCATCAAAACCCACACCTGACCTTGTGTCTAACCTCCTGGAGACGAGGTAAATAAAAATACAGTCTACCGACTGACTTATGTTTTTGTTTATTTTTTAATACAATGGATAATATTACGTGTTCGTTCAATTTCTTTATTTTCATATATCGGCGAATACCTGTAATTCCTCTGTGTGTCACCAACAATTTTTTTTGTATATTTATATTTTATTTTCTTATGTTTATTTTTTTCCAAATTCAATACGTTTTCTACATCTTACGCACGTTTCGCAGCAAAATCAAGAGAAACACATAGTCTTCATCTAATCTCGTTGATCATCAGAGATATTGTCCATTCAATAGTAATAGGAAGAACACATCATTCTAACGACATGTGAAAGAAAGATAGAAAAAGTTTTAAAAGAGTTTGTTTAACAAAGGTAACAGCAAGCCAGAATACATGAAAAGAAACTCACGTGAAAAATGGTGACAACAATTCAAGGACCCCCCAAAGAAAATCTTGTTCTCAAACCATAAATGAACATTCAAACTTGTACAAAAAAACGAAATCGTCCACTCAATAATAAAGAGCAAGCTGTTCTTATCTGTATATACAGGGTGGGCCAAAATAAGGGTCCTATCTTTAAATTTGAATAACTTGAATTTGAATAACTTCCACAAAATAAAAGTTAAACTCACCAAACTTTATGTGTGTGTAGACTGACCCTTCCGAGATTTTTTGAAATAAACAAAACAAATTTTAGCCGAAAAACACTTCTTAAAACTTACAAAAACTAAAGTATTGTTTTTTACACTGTTTTGAGTTTTTTAAGCAAAAATAATGTTTTCTAAATGAGGGTACGTTCCTTAGGGCTAATACGGCTCATGCTTGCTTCGGAAGGGGTCCTTTACTTATTCTAAAAAAAAAAAAAAAAAAAATCAATAAAAAAAAAAGTTATGAATTTTTAAAAATAGGACCCTTATTTTTGCCCACCCTGTATATATATATATATATATATATATATATATATATATATATATATATATATATATATATATATATATATATATATATTCGTCCTGTCACACAAATGTTAGCTATTAAAAAAACTGCCGGATAAATCTATTTAAAGTATTTAGGGGGGTTTGAGAAAGAAAATAGCAAATCAACACCCTACCTTTAATCTATTCGCATACATTTCTTTCTTTTTTTGATTTCTGCTTTAAATACGGATTTATACGTTTTTCTTATTTAACTTTCCAGCTTCAGAAGTTTTCTTTCTCTCTCATTGCTTTTTTTAACTTCATCGATTCAAATATTATTTCATATGGATAAAACATTAGCGCGACGGGTAAATTTTTCAGTCATTTAAAACGAAGGGTGTTAATTCGGTAAAGAATAAACACAAATAAACATGAATAAAGATGAAAAACAAGGAATTATAGTTACTCTGACGATCAACGAGGTTGATTTTTGCTGTGAAAAGCGCGTAAGATGTAGAAGATGTATTGAGTTTTGAAATAATACACAAAAAAATGAAATATAAATGTACAAAAAAATGTTTGTGAGACAAAGAGGAAGTACAGGTATTCGCCGATATATAAAGATAAAGAAATTGAAAGTGCAAATTATAGGTATAGGCATGGTTGTTGCAGTATTATTGAGCGACCTTGGCAATCCCAGACACTTTCATATATATATACAACATATATATATATATATATATATATATATATATATATATATATATATATATATGCTACATCACTGATCTATTCTTTTAACTAGGGTCAATAGTATCTCATAGATCTGTAAAGCTCACATTAACCTTGGGTAAAAAGCATACTCTAAGTACCAACATTTCAATTTCCTAGAAAGATTAGTCTTCTCTATGGTTTGTAGTCCATCTTCCGCTTGCTGCTGTATTTCGTCTTTCATTTAATGCACCCTTATACTATCTTCTTAAACTCTTCACTGGCTCTTCTTTAAGAGCTGGTATCATATCTTCTATTTTATATCGGACTTGTTTTCTGTTTGCCTTTCTCATATAGAACATTTCTGGATTTCGTCGCTTTGAATTTTATTTTTGCCCACAGAATCAATTCATCCACATTTTAACAAATTAACATAGCAGATGAAATTTAAGGTTATGGATCGACTTTTACCTATGGGCCTTGGAATGTAACTGTAATATATATATATATATATATATATATATATATATATATATATAATTAATTAATTACACATATATATATATATATAATTATATATATATAATTAATTATTAAAGACAATATATGTACTATCATATATCATCAGATCCTTTTACTTTGTAGTCTCTTTTGAAGATTCAGCTCAATGTTTGTCAATTATTTATAACAGAGCAAAATATAGAACAGTTTTTATTATATTCCAATAACCATGGTTTGTTTTATTACTTTTATTTTTATTTTTCACATTTCCAAAAGTTTTAAATAACTGTGAGATATATTTAACGGTCCGTTTCATTTGTTTTGTGCCAAACAACATATAATACTATATAAATTCCATATAAACACTTATGTAGAAGAAACTTTTTTAATAGTTGATTGAATGAACGGTTTTGACACAATGAGTCTAGCTCTATAATGATCTGCTTAAATGAGTTTCGCACCATAAAGACTTAAATAAACATTCAGGTAACTTTAATAAAAATAAATAAATTATCTTCAAATAAACTGGAACTTTATAAATAAATTATAGTACATATTACATATTTTAGCAAATATTACCGAATTAAAGTTTTTAAATTGTTCGCACTAATTCTTTTAGGAGATACTAGCTTTGAACGAAAAAAAAATCAATATGGCGGATTAGTTTGATCTCACACGTGTGAGTGTTTGCTCTAAAAAATTTTGTTTGTTTTTTTGTTTATTTTCACCCTAAAATGAAACTGATGTATGGTGTGGGTGTTTTTCAAGACACTCTGATCTAAGAACTCTTTTATGATTTGTGAACTTTTTCTGATGATTTTGTAGTGTTGCAGAGACGATATTGACATACAAATGTTGTTTGGCACAAAACAAATGAAACGGACAGTTAAATATATCTCACAGAAATTTAAAATTTTTGGAAATGTGAAAAAATTAAAATAAAAGTAATAAAACAAACCATGGTTATTGGAATATAATAAAAACTGTTCTATATATATATATATATATATATATATATATATATATATATATATATATATATATATATATATATATATATATAATTAAAATGGAATAAGCGGAAGACCTAAAAAGCTCAACGTTTCGCCCAAATGTTATATGGGCTTTGTCAAGAGCCCATATAACATTTGGGCGAAACGTTGAGCTTTTTAGGTCTTATGCTTATTCCATTTTAATTTCATACCGTCGGATCATTTTATCCTTTCATCTATTCATGTATATATATATATATATATATATATATATATATATATATATATATATAGTGTGTGTTAGAGTGAAATAAATTCCAGAATGAAATCCGAGTATAAGAGATCAATGTAATAAAAAGTATTGATTTACTCCTCTCCAGGAGTTAGGCACAAGGCCAGTTTTTATCTTACTCCCACAAGTAAGATGTGACCCAAGGTCGGGTCGGGAAAATGTGGTTTAAAAATTGCCTGGACAGCCCCGTCGGCATTCCCGGTAGGGGCGCCTCAGGCAATAAGCAATAAACTTACTCCTCCCCAAAGAGGGGAGGCGAAGCCTGGGAGGGTCGACCTCTTAGAACTGCACAGGACAGACCCATAGACCAGCGTACATCAATCCCCGAAGGCCAAGACAATACCAGTCTATGGGGTGCAGTATCCATCGGAACAGATACTACACTTTGATCTTAGCCAAAAAAGTAACACGGAGCAATATAATCAGCGGTGCAATAATTTATTTCGACCCTCCGGCCTTATTCACGCATCCAATTTTATCACTCCTATAAGCATTCAGTATACCTTAGTTACTAATGTTAAATCCCGAATACAAATCATTCAAAAATCCTGCATAGTTACTGCCCTTAGACCGCCCGGATGATATCTTTATTTAAATTCCTTGTGGATTGATTTAAAGTCCTTTGTCCAAGATTTAAACTTGAATGTAATTAATGTTGTTCCTTTTAACCTTTTTATCTCTTCATAAGTATAATCCTTAACCCCATTTTCTCTCCCTAATTCCTTTAGAAGACACATCATTAAACCCCAAAACAGTAACGGCCAAATATACGATATACATAATATATATTTTTTTAAACAGAAACCACATAATATTGGCTCACGGGATTTATATTTTTTATTTCTTTATTTTTTTTAATATATTTTTTTTATATCTCTTTAAATCTTCTCCGGTTTAAATCTCAACTGTTACTTTTCCTCCTTCCCCTTTTTTCAAACTTTATTAAACCTTCCTTACACTAAATTTAAACAAACATGCATAACACGCGTCCAAACGAGAGTGACACGTGACTTCACATTTCCGAAACAGATGACAACAGAAGTGAAGAGAGCCAGATGGCTAAGTCCTCTGTGCTTGAAACCGACGACACGAATGTTGTACTAATTTTTCTGTACCAATCAAGGGAGGCGCGAGAGGGCTCTATCCCTTAATAGACTTCAAAAACGACCTATGCTAGAAATCTCATTTCTTTGATCAATCATAACTCAAAAACCAATAAACCAAATTAGTTAAAACTTTGCACACAATTTTTTTTATAGGTTCTACAAGTGTGTAGAATTTCAGCATCATTAGTCAAGGCAACCCAGAGATCCAGAAAGGTCAGGCATGATTTTGTGTTATCCGTGTGTACGTACGTACGTACGTATGTGCCACCCTGTATCTCATCAATAATTTGATAGATTCAGCTGATTTTTGGCAGAGATAGAGGTTCTAGGTACTAGTTGATGGCATTTTAATTTCAGTTTACCATATACCTTAGTTTTCCAGAAAATTAAAAAAAACCTTTAAAATGACCATTGTATTGAGGCATAGCCTTTACAAAAGTAGTGACATTCCATGATAAATGCCAGTATACTGATATCATATGCCCTAAATAGGGTTAAGATGAAAATTCATATACACTAAATGTACAAAAGCAAGGAAATTCCCAAATTTTTACACTTTTATTGTCATTAAGGGTATGCGAGCACAACAGGGCTATGTATTTTACTGGTAGGAATTTTTCTTCAGCGCACCTCACACACTTCATCCACTCATGCATAGAGATTTATACTGTAGTGATGTGATAATAAAATGGTTTGATTGATATGTAGTCATACCCTTAATTAATGACAATAAAAGTGTAAAAATTTGGGAATTTCCTTGCTTTTAGTGTATATGAATTTTCATCTTAACCCTATTAAGGGCATTCATCATGGAATATATAAGATAATTTTAAATGATACTACATATTGAATTATTTATTTGCACAAAATATAAAAATGTACAGTTCGGAACAACAGAAGTGTTGAGAAAAAGGAGGTCCTTGGTCATTCTTGGTCAAAAATGATAAAAAATGTATATCCTACACTTAAATAAAATCCTCTCAGTCACCACAATACCACATTTACTCTAGACGCCATCTTGTTTAAAATATCGCCAAATTTGTTTGAAATTTTATTTTTCATAAATACATTTATTTACAGAATTATACTACACTTTCATCTTAGCCAGAAGGCCAAGGAACCATAAAAACTAATGACATTTTTAAATGAATGAAAAGAAAACTGATTAAATTTATTACTGTATTATCTTTTAATGAGGGTAGGTAGTGTAGTATCTGTTCTGTTGTCATAAGACCATCTTCCCAGGGATTACCTTTTCCTTTTCTTGGAGTAAGAGGTAGGGTAGTATCGTGTCTGTTGCCATGATACTATACCCGAAGGAATATCAGCCCCCTCCCACAAAGGCTGGGCATTCTCGAGTAACTTTAATAACAAGCAGTGCAAATAGCTAAATGCACGATCCGAACGACGTTTCGTAGATCACTCTATACTGCTTGGTACATAGCCGCCGATTAGCTATTTACATTTAAAATTCCTCTATATTTACTAACTAATTGGCTATGGCCGATGGATAAGATCCTCGACTACGAATCAGTGGCGATTTGTGGTCGGGGTTCGCGCCCACAGACCGTTGAGAATTAGTTCCTACACTGAAGATTGCGTTAGCATGAAACATCGATGGCTGTAGGTATTTAAATAATTAATATTTATTTATAAAAATATAATTGTATATATATATATATATATATATATATATATATATATCTTCTAATATTTAAAGTAGAGACGTTATTTCCACTGTACCTTCTCAAAGTATAGGAAAATAACCATATACAAAACAGGCTACTAAACTCACCGCTATACTACACTTATTCATTCGAGTGTGGTTTAGTAAAGTTGTTATTATTTTTTCCAACCTAACACTAAATATTACATTTGGCCCACCATTAACGTCTCTCCGAAAAACCAACTCCATATAGGTGGTAGCAAAAACTTCCCCCCCCCCCTAACAATTGTGTACTGTGACTACACTCATCGACACCGGGAAGTAATAAACACAGTTTACTTTTCACAAAACAGTCCGTCCTTATTTATTATTTGCCTGGTATTAATTTACTACATAATATAAAGCAATACGCAAATAAATAATGACCACTCCCGTTGAATCCGATGATATTCCGCGAATATCAGATTACGTTTTTCCTATTTCTAACTATGATTTCCACATTTACATTCATTCCGGGATAAAGCGAATGACATTAACGAACACGGTTCCTGCAACACTTATTCTTCAAACATGGCGGCTACAATTCCTTCATTAAATCGACTTCCTACTTAATTCAATAGCCGCCAAGATGCTGTTAGACCCCGACACATTTATATTTTCAAAATCATATACCTTTAACCTTTCCCAAATAAATGACCTAAACCGTATCATTGTTGAACTTTATTTTTCGTCGCCAGAAGCTGCCAGTAAACAAGCTTACCTTAACTGCCATATTTTCACATGTATTTTTTTTAAGTAGTAACCGTGGCGCAATGGTTAAGAAGGGAGGTTTCATTATCGCCAGTATCGGCGTTCGATCCCATTCTACTCTAACACGTTTTCTTTTCTTTTTTTAAATTTAAAACACGGTAGAGGGGGGGGGAGAAGAACACTAGGCGGTTTCTTTTTCATGCAATAAGTAGTAATTTCTCCCGCGCAACACCGGGCGACGGGTTCCGCTAGTTTATAATATGTATATATAATAAAATAAGATATTGACTGAGTTTTTCTGCATTATTGAATCAAATTTTATAAAACATGACAAACTTATCGAATGCGAGATAATAATTTTTTTCGGAGTAAACTTACTTTTCACCTCGGAGCAAGAATAACTAAGTAATCGATTTCTAAGTTCGTTAGACACGACCATTATATATTCTGTTTTCGTTGAAAATCTTTTTTATTATTAGTGAAAGCAACGCCGAGTTTTTACTGGTGAAAATATGAGAAAAATCAATTAATTATATAAATAAAAAACTAAAGAAATAAAATGTAAAAAAAAAAAACAGAAAAATCTCCCAGATTGCATTCGATATCCTGTTTAATTTGATCAGAGAAGTGACCTTTCAATTTTTAGGTTTGTTTTAACTTTTATTTTTATTCTTTTCTTTTTTGTTTTCTTTATTATTATTTATTTTATACTCTGTTTCAATATGTCAAACCTTATTCACGGTAAACAGAACTATATTAATAACTAAGGTGTATGTGGTAGAGGGTAGGGCATTAAAAATAAGGTAATATGGTGTTGTTAGGGTTTGGGTTTGGGTTTGTGTTTGGGTTTGTGTTTGGAGTAAGGGTTAGGGTTAGAGTTAGGGGATAGCGGTTGGGGTTAGGGTTAGAGTTTGGTTTTGGATTTGGGTTAGGGGTTAGGGTTAGAGTTATGGGGTAGGGGTAGGGGTAGGGTTAGGATTTAGGGTTTGGGTTTAGGTTTGGGTTAGGGTTACGGTTAGGGGTTATGGTTTGGGTTTGAGTTCGGGTTTGGGTTAAATGTTAGGGTTAGAGTTAGAGTTAGAAGTAGGTGTTAGGGTTAGGGTTAAGGTTAAGGTTATGGTTAGGGTTTGGGTTTGATTTTTGGTTTGGATTAGGAGTTAGGGTTAGAGTTAGAGGGTAGGGGTAAGCTGTTATGGTTAGGGTTAAGGTTTGGGTTTGGGTTTGGGTTGGGTGTTATGGTTAGGGTTTGGGTTTGGGTTTGGGTTTGGGTTTGGGTTTGGGTTTGGTATTATGGTTAGGGTTAGGGTGTGGGTTTGGGTTTGGGTTAAATGTTAGGGTTAGAGTAAGAGTTAGGCGTAAGTGTTAGGGTTAGGGTTATGGTAATGGTTTGGGTTTGGGTTTGGTGTTATGGTTTGGGTTGGGGTTTGAGTTAAATGTTAGGGTTAGAGTTAGAGTTAGGCGTAGGTGTTAGGGTTAGTGTTATGGTAATGGTTTGGGTTTGGGTTTGGGTTTTGGTTTGGGTTAGGGGTTAGGCTAAGAGTAATGGGTAAGGGTTAGGTGTTAGGGTTTGGGTTTGGGTTTGGGTTTGGTGTTATGGTTAGAGTTAGGGTTAGGGTTAGGGTTTGGGTTTGGGTTTTGGTTTGGGTTAGGGGTTAGGGTTAGAGTAAGGGGTAAGGGTTAGGTGTTATGGTTAGGGTTAAAGTTTGGGTTTGGGTTTGGGTTTTGGTTTGGGTTTGGGTTTGGTGTTATGGTTAGGGTTACGGTTAGGGTTAGGGTTAGTGTAAAGGTTAAGGCTAGGGTTAGGGTTAAATGTTAGGGTTAGAGTTAGAGTTAGGCATAGGTGTTATGGTTAGGGTTAGGGTTTGGGTTTGGGTTTGGGTGTGGCTTTTGGTTTGGGTTTGGTGTTATAGATAGGGTAAGGGTTAGGGTTTAGGTAAGGGTTTGGGTTTGGGTTTTGGTTTAGGTTAGGGGTAAGGGTTAGAGTAAGGGGAAGGGTTAGGTGTATGGTTACGGTTAAGGTTTGGGTTTGGGTTTGGTATTATGGTTAGGGTAAAGGTTAGGGTTAGGGTAAGGGTTAAGGCTAGGGTTAGGGTTAGTTTTAGGGTAAGTGTCAAGGCTAGGGTTAGGGTTAAATGTTTGGGTTAGAGTTAGAGTTAGGCGTAGGTGTTATGGTTAGGGTTAAAGTTTGGATTTGGGTTTGGGTTTGAGTTAGGGTTAGGGTTTGGTGTTATGGTTAGGGTTAGGGGTTATGGTTTGGGTTTGGGTTAGGGTTAAATGTTAAGGTTAGAGTTAGAGTTAGAGTTAGGCGTAGGCGTTAGGGTTAGGATTAGGGTTAGAGTTTGGGTTTTGGTTTAGGTTAGGGGTTAGGGTTAGAGTTAGGGGGTAGGGGTTAGGTGTTATGGTTAGGGTTAAGGTTTGGATTTGGGTTTGGGTTTGAGTTTGGGTTAGGTGTTATGGTTAGGGTTTGGGTTTGGGTTTGGGTTTGGGTTTTGGTTTAGGTTTGGTGTTATGGTTAGGGTTAGGGTTAGGGTTAAGGTTAAGGCTAGGGTTAGGGTTAGGGTAAGTGTTAAGGCTAGGGTTTGGGTTAGGGTTACGCTTACAGTTTGTGTTAGGGGTTAGGGTTTGGGTTAGAGTTAAGGGGTAAGGGTTAGTATTAGGGTTAGGGTTAGGGTTAGGTTTAAGCTAGAGTTTGGGTTTGTGTTTGGGCTTGTGGTTAGGGTAAAGGCTAGAGTTAGGGGGTAGTGGATAGGGTAACAGTTAGGGTTAGGGGTAGGGTAATGAAAAAAAGAGGTTTGGTTCAATTAATACGTTGATGACCAAACGATACTGTAATAATTAAATGCAGATTTCAAAAAAGTTCTTAAAACGACAAGGACAAAAATTAGAAGACAAAGAAAAGGAACATGGTGGCAATAGATTAAACCAATTGCGAGTGAGCTAGGACGGATACTATGGGATGTTTTGGAGTAGTTTAGAATTCTAAGATAAAAAAAATGTCAATAACATTTTCAGTTTTTAATGTGATTTATGAAGAGACGGAATTTTTGGGGTGTGCCATTACTTTATTATATAGAAGAGATAATTTGACAAATTATACACACCGAGAAAGAAGATACAGTGAGGAAATGAAGAGTATCGTGTAAAGTTCTGAGCAAGAGGAAAAGAGAGAGTAGGTCAGATATGAAATGAGAGGGTGGGAGCAAGTAAGGGGTAGGAGGGAGTAGGTGTGTTACTTGCTGTTGGGAGATATTTGTGTGGAGAAAGGGGTGAAGAAATGATGGGCGGTGTTGAGTGATAGTATTAACTAAGTGGTCACAGACGAGGAAGGAAATCCGTTGTCAGGTATGAAAAGAGAGCAGGCGACGAGATTGACAAAAGTCAACCAGTGTCGAATTTTGTCAATTTCTGTTCGACGAGAATTTGTTTCGACGAATATTATTGTAAAAATATACACAATCGGATTCATTGTAAAATTTTGCTTGGGAGTTCATATTTGATTGTGGTATAGGGTCCCGTGTTCTAATTGCATCTCTAGACAAAGAAACAGACAGACTGCGAGACATCAAGTATATTATAGACTCCCTCTGGTCGCATATTTTTGCTAGGCTACGGCGCCACGCCCTTCTCTCTCGCTGTCTGCGAGAGGGTGTTCCTATCTACTTGTCTAGAATAAGAATAAAGAATAGTTACAGTAAATAAATTGTTTGGGACTCTTAAAATAATTTCCAACGCTATTGATGATGTTTAACCATTAATTTATTTATTTTTTATTGTCGCTTATGTTTGAATTCATGTTTTGAAACATGACGTAAATCATAAATCTATGACGTATGATGATAATTTTTTTAAAGTAATGTTTTTAAGGTCTATTTTAAGAAAATCGAAATAGCTCAGTGTGTACAACATCAAACTGATGGCCTTAAGGTTTCGGTTTCGATTTCCGGTTCTGGAAACAAACTTGTTGGGAATTTATTATTTAGTATTAATGCAAGATTCTTCATTTCTAAAAGAAGTGTAGATATTTCTTTAAAAAATTGTGACTGACAGACATACACTAACACACACAAACATGTCCCTTATATTATGAGTGGGTATACTAGAACCAATGGAGTTCGGGTTAAATCGTTTGCATATGTTTGTAAATGAAAAGACAAAATCAAAAATCAGAATAGCCTTTCTGTACGGGACGTACTTTAAAAAAAGTAATTGTAGCTTTAGTGTGACGTTATAGATTTATTATTTACGTCATGTTTCAAAACATGAATTCCAAACATAAGCGACAATGAAAATAAATAAATAAATGAATGGTTAAACAGTATCAATAGTGTTCAAAAATTATTTTAATAGTCCAAAACAATTTATTTAGCTTTAACAATGTACTGTATGTATTTTTTTTATATAATTATATAATTTGAAACAAGTAAATAGGAATACTCTCTTGTAGACAGCGAGAGAGAAGGGCGTAGCGGCGTAGCGGTGTAGCGGCGTAGCCTAGCAAAAATATTCGACCAGAGGGAACATAGTTTTGCTAGTTTATGATATACTGGAGGTGTTGCAGTCGGTCCGTTTCTTTGTCCTGAGATTCAATTAAAATACGGGACCCTATAGCACAATCAAATATGAACCCCCAAGCAAAATTTAACGATGAATCAAATTGTGTATATATTTTACAATAATATTCGTCGAAACAAATTCTCGTCGAACAGAAATTGACAAAATTCGACACTGGTTGACTCAGACCATGGTGTACGCGTTCTCCTCTTCTTCCCTTTTCGTCCCTCTCATCGCCCTCTCTCTTTTCATACCTGACAAAGGCTTTCCTTCCTCGTCATAATTGTCTTCATTAAACTTCTTTTTCGCTTGTTACGTCTTTGTCCCTTTATTCTGTATTTCTTTTCTTTCCAGTTAGGGGTTACATAGTGTTACTATTATTTGTTCAAAAATTTAAGTGTTTAAATACTATTAATACGCGTGTCGATATTTCCTATCATTTAGAAAAGGCAATTCCAATTTTTTCTATCCTTTC
>OY744555.1:10714670-10727170 GCA_963556195.1 Sepiola atlantica
TACGCCCCTCCCAGGCTTTGCCTCCCCTCTTTGGGGAGGAGTAAGTTTATTGCTTACTGTCTGAGGCGCCCTGCCAAGGTAATTTTTAAAGAAACTCCGTACTCTTCCTCTAGAGTGCAAATCCCCACTTTCCGACCTTGTGTCACATTCTACTTTGTGGGACGTAGATTAATATGGGTTAATTGTAAATTACTGCTATTTAGAGCAATTGTAATTGGTTTATAACTCAATCCCTAAACCAAAGCATATTTAAATATCTATGTTCTCCGAATGGAATGCGTAGGCAAAAAACCTTAGAGAAACGCATGGAAATAGAAGGTACATAAAATTAGCATGAAATGGATTCTAAGTCTGGTCAGACTGAAATCGTTAAATGTGAGAGAACTTTCCCGTTTAATGAGTCCGGAAATGCCATTTATGAGCGTTGGCCTCCAGATCTTCCAATGAATCGGTTTCATGAGGTAATCCTGTTAAGTGTTGCGAAATTTCGGAAGGATTCTTGGGGAACCGGTGGTATTATGGGATTAGGGCTGTTCGTTAATGTTTGTTACGGCCATCCGTAATTAGGGACGAAAGACAATTACCGATGCTTGACCGTTAGTTATATTGCTAAGTGGCGTTTCATTTCTCTCATCTTGTTAGGACGAAGTGATGGCGTCCTGTGACAGAGAGAGAAGAGAGAGAGAGGAGATAGGGAGATAGAGATACAGATGGAGAAGTAAGGGATATATATATATATATATATATATATATATATATATATATATATATATATATATATATATGTGATTATTTTTATTTACACAGACATGTACAAAATCTGCGACACTGGCATGTCGATGTTATCGATCAACAGCTATTACAAACTGAGATCTCATCAGGTAGAGTTAGAATCCGATCTTCACCTTAGATCATATTTGGAACGAATCTATAACTCTACCTGATGAGATCTCAGTTTATTATAGCTATTGATCGATGACATCGACATGCCAGTGTCGCAGATTTTGTACATGTCTGTGTAAATAAAAATAATCATATATATATATATATTAATTTTAAATAAGTAATATTAAATCACTTTTACCTACATACGCTAGCGTTTCAAGCTTTCGCTCTCATCAGTACAGGGATGATAATCTCGGACGGTCGCACGGTTCGAACCACGGAATTAACCTAGACTCCGTAAGCTAGCTCTGTAACCATTAGGCCACGGGGCATTACCACATTCAAGAAGGGAATTTAAGTTCTATTTGTGCGAAGGGCGGCATATCAAGAAAGACTGACTAAAGATTCTACGAACGTTGTCGGAATATGCTTTATAGCTACGTGTCAGTCTCTCTCTATATATATATATCTCATTGGGTAAAACCAATTCGAGCACTTGTCACTTGACAATGTTTACATTGTGATATCATTTACATTCAGCCAGTGTCGCATCATAAGCGCGGGAGTAGAGACGCCGACTGTCCGCTCGGCGGTTTAGTTTCAATCTTGAGTTTAGGCACTAGTTGGTCTAGCCGTACTGAAGAGATACAAGGATACAGTTTGCATGTTGATACCTATATATATATATATATATATATATATATATATATATATATATATATATATATAGATATAGATATAGATATATATGTATGTATGTATATATATAGATATAGATATATGTATGTATATATATAGATATATATGTATGTATATATATATGTATGTATATATATATGTATGTATGTATATATATAGATATGTATGTATATATATATAGATATGTATGTGTATGTATGTATATATGTATGTATATATAGATATGTATATATGTATGTATATATAGATATGTATATATGTATGTATATATAGATATGTATATATGTATGTATATATAGATATGTATATATGTATTTATATATAGAGATATGTATGTATGTATATATATAGAGATATGTATGTATGTATATATATAGATATATAGAGATATGTATGTATGTATATATATATATGTATATATATAGATATGTATGTATATATATAGATATGTATGTATGTATGTATATATATAGATATGTATGTATGTATATATAGATATAGATATATATATATGTATGTATATATATAGATATATATATGTATGTATATATATAGATATATATATGTATGTATATATATAGATATATATGTATGTATATATATAGATATATAGAGATATGTATGTATGTATATATATATATATATATATGTATGTATATATATATGTATGTATATATATATGTATGTATATATATATGTATGTATATATATATATATATATGTATGTATATATATAGATATGTATGTATATATATAGATATGTATGTATATATATATATAATATATATATATATATAATAAAGTAAAATAACACGGAATCACATAATCACTGGTGCAATAATTTATATCTTTTGTTGTATTAACCTTATATATATATATATATATATATATATATATATATATATATATATATATATATATATATATATATATATATATATATATATTTATTAATATTAAATAAAGTGTTACAACAACATCCGGACCAAGGTTTAAGATCCGAGAAAATCGGACCTTCATCAGCGGAGTCGTATAGCTTAATGAGTGAGAACAACCGCCAGGAATTTCAAAATATTGTCCGTTGGAAAGATGGAACACTTTCAGATTTAAAATTGTCACGTGCGTGGAATATTCGTAGTCAGTTATGGAAAAGTTTCAGATCAAAACAACAGCAACGCTGTACATCGAAAAAGCAAGAAATTAAATGGGAATAACGTAAACAGTTGGACGAATATTCCACGCACGTGACAATTTTAAATCTGAAAGTGTTCCATCAGTATACTGGCATTTTTCATGGAATTTTATTATAGATTAACACCCTTAGCTTTGTGTGTTAAAAATCCAGTATGGATTTAAACTTCTCGCTGTTACTGTAGTATTAATTTACTCCTCTCCAGGAGTTAGGCACAAGGCCAGTTTTTATCTTACTCCCACAAGTAAGATGTGACCTACAGTCGGATCAGGAAAGTGGGGTTTAAAAATTGCCTGGGAAATCCCGTCGGCATTCCCCGGTAGGGGCGCCTCAGGCAGTAAGCAATAAACTTACTCCTCCCCAAAGAGGGGAGGCGAAGCCTGGGAGGGTGGACCTCCTAGAACTGCACAGGACATACCCATAGACCGGCGTAAATCAAGCCCCGAAGGCCAAGACAATACCAGTCTATGGGGTGCAGTATCCATCGGAACAGATACTACACTTTGATCTAAGCCAAAAGGCCAAGAACTTTAATTTACAATTTTTCGAGAAGACCACCTAATTCTTTTGCGAACATCAAACATTGCCAGTGTTAGTAATAGTTATGTTGTATTCGACATGAGTTCGAGTTGTCGCATGTGTTGTGTACGAATAAGTTCGAATCCTCGTCGCCAGTGTTGTGACTTTGAAGGGCCGATAATACATAGGACAACAAGTAGTATATTTACTGTGTATTTAAAGAAGTACAGAAAGATTGCTCGTCCTTCATCGTAGGCTCCTCTATACATAATGTCTAGAAGAGTCCATATAGTCACTGTAACTTTTTTGGTCTTTTCACTATCAACAGTCCAAACACGCACGAGAACGACGCGACATTTACAATCAAACTTCTCGTTCAGAATTTGATTCCTTCTTTCTTTTCTTTTTCTTCTTTCTTTTTCTTGACGTAGTCACAACGTCAACCTTTCTCGCTCTCTCCCCAGAGCAAAGTGTTTAAGCTTTTTATCATGACGAGAATTAGCCCATGCAAAATAATGCTCATTTGCATATGTGAAGTCTCGTCGCGTGACAAAAAGCACACGTTTCTATTTGGTGACTAGAACACTCTGGGTTCAATCCCAGATGGACAATGCACGGTGCAACCCTCACTCTTTTTCCTTCTGGACCTGCATGATGGCTGCTACAGTCACGAAATAAGGTAGATAACCATTACACCATAAGAAATACATTGAAAATTCTGAAAGTAAATCGCAAGTCAGACACCCCCCCGCCATCGCTTATGGAATGTGAGAACTAAAGGACAAAATGAAGATTAAGTGAAAGCTGTTGCAAATTTTACTTACATCGATTGCCAAATTTTACGTACATCAATTGCTAAGTTATACGCAACATTGGTATCAAATTCTTCTCGCGCCATTTTTGGAGTAAACTCCTGTCTTGGACCTCTTCCATGAAGCGGTCGATTCTTACACGTCGGCTTGTAAGACTGGCAACGTGTTAATTCGTAAGTAATCGCCATTGGTGCAACCCAGCGATTCGGCCGCCGGGACTCGCCCGAAACCTTCAATTTCCACTTAACAACCGTCGATGAACGTCTGTCCAACGATTGGTTGGTCCGGGCGATGTTCAATTTCTTCCGTAGAGTCTGTTGGCCTCGTTCTGAATTTAATAACGAAAGGCCAACAAAAATGGCCACCACAACAGCAACAACAAGGCAGGCTTTGATTGCATTAGTTGCGCTAGTAGTTCCCTTCATTAGCATAACACGTTGGAAAAGTCGATCCGAAACAAGAAGAGCCAATTGAACTGTGTAGATATTGAATGCTAGCAGCACAACCCGGCGTCACCCGGCAATGAAAACGCTCTTTATACAAAGTGTATAATCAACGGTATAGCTTTTGTATAATTTTCTATGTGCACTTTGTGTCCAAACAAATACTGATCAACATGATTTCTTGTAAAAAAAAACAAACATCTAGCACGTACAATATGTATGATAGTGCACTGTTATGTCTACATATTGGAAAGATAAACACTATTCTATGAGATGATCACGGATAAAATAAGCCTGGGTCTGGTGTTGCAACTTACACCAACAAAACCATGAAAAACAATGACACGGAACAAATATAAAAGTTGTGGAGCTTCGAGGAAAGATCTGAGGGTTATGATCGGCAGAAGCTCCTGTGGTAACCAACATGGGGGACCCGGTCGGCATCCTGCGAATTACGTAATGGAATACAACAGGCCAAATACAGGTAAATAAATATGATCAACACAGATCAAAGATCACACAGAGGGAGAAATACACCACAAATGAGATTAGGCAAATATTACAAAACCACCGACGCACATATGATTTATTTACTCCTCTCCAGGAAGTTAGGCATAAGGCCAGTTTTTTCTTACTCTCACAAGGTAAGATGTGACCCAAGATCGGGTCGGGAAAGTGGGACTTTAAAAGCCAGCGCCCGAGAAGTGAGCACTCTGACCATTAAAAAATGCCTGGGCAGCCCCGTCGGCATTCCTCGGTAAGGGTGCCTCGGGCAGTAAGCAATAAACTTCCTCCTCCGCAAAGAGGGGAGGCAAAACCTGGGAGGGTGGACCTCCTAGAACTGCACAGGACAAACCCACAGACAGGTGGAATCAAGCTCCGAAGGACAGGACGACAACGGTCTATAGGGTGCAGTATCCATCGGAACAGATACTACACTTACTTTCTAGCCAAAATGCCAGGTAATCTCAAGTTTATGCCATCGATTTTCCAAACACGAAGTGTATTTGCCTGGTGTTGTCCTTTGTGCAACAAAGTCATTTTAGTAATTTTTATTTGTTTTCACATGTCTAAGCTTATTATGCATAAAAATTAATTAAATTTTATATATAAGGTAGACAATTTCTATTATATTATACAATAAAAAATATGCGTTATGCCCTTTGCTGATTTTTAATTTTAACTAGTTATTTAAAATTGTTTCATATTACGAGTCGTCAGGGCCCGACTAATGAATCTATGAAAGAAATTTAAGGAAATTACGTTATTTTTCTGAATCTTTTAGATGAGGGTTGATAATTCGTAGAATTTGGTATATTCGGACTACTGTTCTCATCTTGCGTGTTTTTATCACAACGTTTTGGCCGATGTAACCTCCGACCTTCTTCAGGTGTACTTTGTCGAACTCGGGAATCTTTCTGTCGAACTCGGGAATCTGGACGGAATTTCGAGCGGAACCCTTTATTAAATCCACGGGGATAGCATGCTGTCGTTCCATCTGCCATGACTGGGAAGAAGTATTCAGTAATTCACAATTCTTCATATCGCCCGCACTGAGGATTGAACCTTCAACAGCAAGGATCCGTGGCACGGTGGATATAGTACTAAGTAAAATTCAGTTCTAAGTGACAGTCATCTGAAGGTTGAAGGTTCAATCTTCAGTGCGGGCGATGCCTTTTTACAGAGAGACCAAAGACACTCGAGGATTGCATCTAGTAGGTAAATCAAACTCCTCATTATATGTGTATGTGTGAGAGAGTGTACAGGTTAATTTCGAAAACTAATGAACCGATCATTATGAATTTTGGGCAATATATTCTCGGCAACCCTGTGAGTAATATGAGCATATACATTTTTTATAAACTTTACCATTTAGTGTGACGCTGACACAAACTCGAACCTGCTTCCAAAAAACTTTTAAAATAAGTTAGACACAAAAAACTTAATAGAGAAAGAATTGGTCTACATTTATGGTACAACCGAAACAGTACCATACCCCTCAAAAACAGAAATAATAACAATTTAAACTAATGCTATATTTATTGCTTATATCCGTCTTTGGGTCGGTATTTTTTTTAGTATATCATATATATATGAAACAGTTTTCATGGTAAACAACTGACGATCCCTTATATATAAAAACATATATAAAAATATATTTATATTAGAGTATATTCTTGGAAGTAAACTAAAATAGTGATTGCAGTAAATTGATTGACTTACTCGACTAAAATCTTTCAACAAAATTTTTTTTTTTTTTTTTTTTTTTTTTTTTTTTTTTTTTCTTCCCAGTTTTGAAGGTTAAAAGAACTTCCGAGACTATATACAGTACCGTCCAAAATTAAGGAACAAAAATTAATTCTTCTGAATCTAAACAAAATTATATTTGAATTTTTATGAAAATTTCACTGAATATACACATTATGTAGTTGGACTTATGGAATTCACCTTTCAACAGCAGTCGACAGGCGTTTTCAACACCCCGCAGAAAACGCCAAAATAGGGATCATATGTTTCCGGTCACTGCCCCTGCTGATTAGGACATATATAAACGTCGTTTGCGACGGATCCGGTCTCTTGCCTCCAGAATTTCTTCAGACACAGCAGGGAGAATTGTTTCGCTCCATCGGCCAGTCGCAAGACGATGCGACGACTACCTATCGCGTCAAATCATTCTTTCTCCCCTTTTCTGACTGCTGGACACACATAGTAAGCTTGGCACTTTCTTTCTCTCTTTTTCAATTACACACGCACACACGTACACACGCACACACGTGCGTCTTTCTTCTTACAAAACTTATTTAACGAGACATTGCTTTAAATAACAAAAAGACACTATTTCTTTCAAGCCGTCAAAGAGACATTTATCCAAAAGACACTAAAAGACTTTCGTCAAATATGGCATATAATTTTTATGTGTAAAAATGCAAAATAAATTGTTGTTGTTAATATAAATGTTTGAGTATTGGATATTTTATTTGCCCTTCATTTGTGTTGAATGTTGACGTTTTCTTGCTCGTTTTTCTTCAATATTTAAGAGGAATAGAATGCGTTAGCATCCCCCACAGACTTTTACCGAGATTTTCAGATGAATTAAAATAATATTTTTAAAGTTATCCACCATTTTACAGATTTCAAGTGTCCAAAATTAAGGTACACAATATCATTTTTAACTAAATCACATCAAAAAGGCAAAAGAGATTTAATATTTGGTACTTCCACCTTTGTTTTCAATAACTGCTGCGCATCTACGACTGAAGGATTTCACTAAATTTTTATATTGGGCCACATTTATCTTGGCCCATTTATCTTTCAGTTTCTGCCACAAGTCTTCGATGTTTTCCGGATTCTTTGCCAAAATATTCTGTCCTAGAGTATTCCATAAGTTTTCTATAGGGTTCCTGTCAGGACTCTGAGCAGACCAGTCCATTACCTCTACTTCTTGATCAGCCAGATAATTCATGACCAGCTTTGTCTTATGCTAGGGAGCATTATCCTGCATAAAAACAGGTTTTTCGATACCAGAATTGTGCAACACTGGCAAAACATACTGTTCTAAAACATTCTTGTATACAGTGGCATATACTCTAGTATTTAAGCGTACAAGCGATGATGTACTCTGCCATGATATCATGCCCAAAACCATCACGCTACCTCCACCAAATTTAACAGTTTTTTTGATGCAGCTAGGATCCAAACTTTCGTATTTTCTGCTTCTTACAACTTGTTTTCCATCACTGCCAAATACATTAAATTTTCCAAATTTTCTTCTGACCATATAACATGCTTTTTTGCGAACGCCAATCTAGCTGCTTTGTTTGTTTCTTTTTACTTAATAGCGGCTTTTTTTTTTGAGATCTTGCAAACAGACCTATTTCGTGCTACCTTCTGGACACAGTTTGTCGTGAAACATTCGTGACACATTCCATTTGTTTAGAAATGTTACCAGCTGTAAGGAAACGGTCTTTTAGAGGCGTTGTATAACTCTGTCCTATTTTGTCGTTATCTTTCTTGGTCTACCAGGTTTCTTTGTGTTACTTAACCATCCAGTTTCTTTATAGAGATTTAGAACTCGGCTTACAACACTTTTTGAACGTTTCACAAGTTTACCAATTTCTTCTATAGTCAACTTTTCCTTCCTTAATTTGACGATTTTTGCTTTGTCGCTTAAATCAGTGTTATTCTTTTTGATATGATTGATATTGCGTGACTTGCAGCAGTGATGATAATTAAAGTTTAGAATATTTATTTTCATCATTTTATACATAAAAACCTACTGTTTTAAACTTTAAACAATTATTTTTCCTTGATGTTCCTTAATTTTGGACACTTGAAATCTGTAAAATGGTGGACAACTTGAAAAATATTATTTTAATTCATCTGAAAATCTCGGTAAGAGTCCAACTACATAATGTGTATATTCAGTGAAATTTTCACAAAAATTAATATATGATTTTGTTTAGATTCAGAAGATTTAATTTTTGTTCCTTAATGTTGGACGGTATATATATATATATATATATATATATATATATATATATATATATATATATATATATAATTATTTCAACTATCAGACACCGCCGCAGCTCACAACATATGAAAGAAACAAACCAGAAGGCCTTGACTCGAGTTTCGCCCTCCTATGGGCTCATCAGTAGAACACATCCGAACTCAGGATTCGAAACCCGAGTCTAGGACTTCCGGTTTGTTTCTTCCATAGGTTATGGGCTTTTTTTCTTTTTTCTTCCCCTTCTTCTTCTTCTTCTTCTTCTTCTTTCCCCTCCTCTTTTTCATTTCCTTCTTTCCCTTCTTCTTCCTCTTCTTCTTCTTCTTCTTCTTCTTCTTCTTCTTCTTCTTCTTCTTCTTCAGTTTATAATAGCATTTTCATCGCGAAACGCGCAAGTTTAATGGACTAATCTTAAGAATGGATTCGTCCACGTTTCCCTTTGTCTAACTTTCAATTACCTGTCTGGTCTTTTCCCCATCGATTGTTTATTAGTAAAACTGCGTCGAGGCGACGAGGAGAGGTGTGTGTGTGTGGGGGGGGGGGTGCGTTCGACGACAAATACGCTATTCCATTGAATGGTTTTTAGAGACACTCAGTTATTGACCGAATCTTCTGTTTAATAAAAAAAAAAACGGTTTGGAGTGGATCTCCTCGGAAATATCGCCGCTTTTTCCGAACGAATACAAAACAGTCAGCGAAATCATCTTGACTGGAAAATCATTTAATAAACGCCATTTTATCAGATCAGTCGAGCAAAAAATTCTAACTTCTTAACACGGTTAATAATGTCAGATATTTTACGAAAGGAGAAAAATACGAACGCGGAAGAATTTGAGGGGTTTCTTCTTCTTCTTCTTCTTTTCTTTCTTCTTTTTCTTCTTTTTTCTTCTTCTTTTTCTTCTTTCTCTTCATATTCTTCTACTTCTTTTTTCTTCTTCTTCTTCTTCTTCTTCTTCTTCTTTTTCGTCTTCATTTTCTTCTTCTTCTTCTTTTTCCTTATTTCTATTCATATTTCTACTTCTTTTTTCTTCTTCCTCTTTTCTCTTCTTCTTCTTCCTCTTTTCTTCTTTTTCTTCTTCTTCTTCTTCCTCTTTTCTTCTTCTGTTCTTCTTCTTCTTCTTCCTCTTTTCTTCTTCTGTTCTTCTTCTTCTTCCTCCTCTTTTCTTCCTCTTTTCTTCTTCTTTTTCTCCTCTTTCCTCTTTTCTTCTTCTTCCTCTTTTCTTCTTCTTCTTCTTCTTCCTCTTTTCTTCTTTTTCTTCTTCTTCTTTCTCTTCTTCTTCTTTTTCCTTATTTCTCTTCATATTATTCTACTTCTTTCCTTTTCTTTTTCGTGTTTGTCTTCTTCTTCTTCCTCTCTTTTTTCTTCTTTCTCTCATTCTTTCTCTTCTTTCTCTTCATATTCTTTAACTTCTTGTTTTTCGTTTTCTTCTTCGTCTTCTTCTTTCTCTTTATATTCTTCTACTTTTTTTTTACTTCTTTTTTTTCTTCCTCTTCTTTTTCTCTTGCTTCTTCTTTTTCTTTTTCTTTTTTCTTCTTCTGTTTCTTCTTCTTCGTCTTCTTCTTTCTCTTTATATTCTTCTACTTCTTTTTTACTTCTTTTTCTTCTTCTTTTTCTTTTTCTTTTTTCTTTTTCTTTTTCTTCTTCTTCATCTTCTTCTTTCTCTTTATATTCTTCTACTTCTTTTTTACTTCTTTTTCTTCTTCTTTTTCTTTTTCTTCTTCTTTTTCTTTTTCCTCTTCTTTTTCTTTTTCTTCTTCTTCTTCTTCTCATTCTTTTATTTCTTTCTCTTCATATTCTTTAACTTCTTGTTTTTCGTTTTCTTCTTCGTCTTCTTCTCTCTCTTCTACTTCTTTTTTACTTCTTTTTCTTCTTCCTCTTCTTTTTCTCTTGCTTCTTCTTCTTTTTCTTTTTCGTTTTTCTTCTTCTTTTTCTTCTTCTTCGTCTTTTTCTTTCTCTTTATATTCTTTTACTTCTTTTTTACTTCTTTTTCTTCTTCTTCTTTTTCTTTTTCTTCTTCTTTTTCTTCTTCTTCTTTTTCTTTTTCCTCTTCTTTTTCTTTTTCTTCTTCTTCTTCTTCTTTTTCTTCTCATTCTTTATTTCTTTCTCTTCATATTCTTCCACTTCTTCCTTTTTATTTTTTTCCTCCTCTTCTTATCCTTACTCACTAACTATGAGTTTCCCCACAAGTCATTACCAGTGATAACTCACTGACAATAACAAGTGATGTTCCCTGGAGTCTGAGTGACAACAAATCTCCTCGGATTTCCAGCACTCTCCACCACTTTCGCTAACCATTGCAAATTATTTGGCGATATTACCGAACCATTTCTCATCGAGTTGGTCCTCTCTGGAATTTGGGTTATAATAAGCCTCTCCAATGCTCCAGTATTCTCGCACTCTTCCAGTGAAGGTCTAGTTGGTGCTCTCCCATCTCGGGCTTTCCATCCTCTCTGGACCTTCACCGGGGAATGCCGACGGGCTGCCCAGGCATTTTTTGACGGTCAGAGTACTCTTCTTCCTCTAGGGCGCTGACTTTTCAAACCCTACTTTCCCGACCTTGTGTCACATCTTACCGCTGTTGGAAGTAGATAAATACCAACAGTTCTTTGGCCTTTTGACTAAGATTAGAGTGTAGTATCTGTGGGAGGTAGATGTATACCAAGCCTACTTAATGTATCAGTATTCTCAACACTATTTCAGTGGAGGTCTGGTTAGTGATCTACCTGCTTTGTGTTTCCATCCTCCTTGACCCTTCACGACTATTTTGTGTGGTATAAGCCGAGGTTAGTGACATATTTGAAGGGGGGGGTCGCAATTTATAAGACTTCTGGCAGTTTCAGTTCCCTCGGCTTCACGTGGTTTTCTTTTAATGTTGTTGTTTTATTTATGTTGCAATTTCCATCTGGATTTTACCGTCCCAGCAGCCCACAGAGTGAAGATCAAAGAAGCCGAAAAAACGAAGCAAACACACAGAAGTTGCCAGAGAACTGAAATGAATTAAAGGACATGAACGAAAGTTAATGTAGTACCACATGTTTTACGAAAACCTAGTTCATGTGGTACTATATTAACTTTTTTTCATGTCCTTGATTTTCATTTCAGTTCTCTGGAAACTTCTGTGTATTTGCTTCGTTTTTTCAGTTTCTTTGATCTTCACTTTGTGGTCTGCTGGGACGGTAAAATCTACAATTTAAAAGATTGTTTTTCTTTCTTCTTTACTATTATTATGTCCGGTCTCTTTGCTTGGATGAGTTTATCTCCATGTACCTCCATGTTTCAGTTTATTTTGTGATTCTCGTTTTCCAGTATTGCTTCCGATTTGTGTATGAACCTTTCATCTGGATGTTCGGATGCAGTTGTCTTCATAGTTCTCAGTGTATTGCCTTCTCTACGCAGTCATGTCTCTTCTTGTATTTTCTGGTGCTAGTTTGCCGCATTC
>OY744555.1:10732170-10769670 GCA_963556195.1 Sepiola atlantica
TAAAAATGAAATCTGTTGGACAATTTAGTTTAATTGCCATAAATATAGCTTAATATATATATATATATATATATATATATTTAATTTTTTCTATACTCGTCGTTGAGTACTATTGAATGTTTAGATATTTCAGTATAAATATGACTTAATTTCTTCGTTATTACGTGACATTATTTCGTGGCCTAATGGGACTAGGTGAACGTTTACAGATTCAAGGTGTCTCTGTGAACCGGGTTCGAACCCTAAGAGATTGTTATTCCCCTACGCTGATGAGAGCCATAAGCTCGAAACGACGTCGTACGTAGGTAAAATATTAAAAAATAATTTTATATCATGTATATATATATATATATATATATATATATATATATATATATATATATATATATAAATATTGAATAGCCATACGAATTCATGCGAAAAAAACTTATTTATGTCAGTAAGCGGGCATTTATATAAGCAGCAGTCAATAAGTGTTCTACATAAAGGAACGTTGCATTATAGACAAAGTTACCAGCTGTTTTATCTCGCATTAAAGCGCCCAGCCAAATGATTATTTAATAATAAATATTTAATTTTTTAATTATATATATACTATAATAATACCGACAAATTTACGTGATATGTTTTCCGTATTTTCTTTTCAATACTGTGATCCTAATCACGAGAGTCAACATAAAAAAACCATTAGAAAACCTTTATTAATCCCCTGAAAATAGCGGTTCATTTCAGGTATTTCAAAATCTCGTAAGGCGTCTGTTAGCACCAACCATTGTGACGTCAGCACAAAAACGAGACTCAATGGAAAGGCCTTCTCTTTACGAAGGCCACGGCTAAGCATTGACATTTTAGACTAGGTGGTGCGAATTTGCATATTCCTTAGCTATTAGACAAAAACAAAAACTATTAGATAGCTAAAAAAATGAAAAACCGTCAGAGTGGATTTTGTAACTGATAAGTGAAGATGTATACGGGCTGGCTCTCACGGGTGGTAGTCTTGAGCCCTTCACGGTACATAAAATATGAGGAGTGTGAGAACAATTTGTAACATCAAAAAAAGTAAGCGATGAAAAATCCTTTTTGTGTTTTTAGAGTCTTCAATTGTAAACCAGATGATTCAAGAAATCCGAGGAGAATTATTCAACGGAAGGTAGACAAGTAAGTTATTCATTTTTTGTTGTATGCAACGTGGTATCCTTACTGAACATGACACATCATTATAATGAACAACGTCACGCCTAGCCAGTTGAAGAATGTTAGTGATTCAAATTCCTTTTTGTGTTTTTAGAGTCTTCAATTCTAAACCAGATGATTCAAGAAATCCGAGGAGAATTCTCCAACGGAAGACAGACAAGTAAGTTATTCATTTTTTGTTGTATGCAACGTGGTATCCTTAGCGAACATGACATATCATTATAATGAACAACGTCACGCCTAGCCAGTTGAAGAATGTTAGTGATTAAAATTCCTTTTTGTGTTTTTAGAGTCTTCAATTGTAAACCAGCTGATCAAGAAATGCGAGGAGAATTCTCCAAAGGAAGGTAGACAAGTAAGTTATTAATTTTGTGTTGTATGCAACGTGGTATCCTTACTGAACATGACACATCATTATAATGAACAACGTCACGCCTAGCCAGTTGAAGAATGATAGCGATTAAAATTCCTTTTTGTTTTTCTCGAGTCTTCAATTGCAAAAGAGTCTGAGAGAGAAATATTCTTCTGGAAATGCGAGGAGCATTCCCACCGGAATATAGACAAATATGTTCCCCCTTTTCGTGTATGTAACGTGGCATCCTAAACGAAGCTGTTTGCATCGTGACACATAATTATTAGAAACAACGCCATGCTTAACCATCTGATGAGGCTTACAAACTTTCGCATGTGGCCCCCGGTAAATAATTAAGTTACATATGACTTGAACACCGTGCGCCGAGCTATAAATCCGTACCGGTGTCTTCTTCATCAACATCAGCTTCTCTCGGTAATAAAACATAATTGATTTGTTACTAAATAACAGACAATAGCCAGCGACTATAGTCATCTTCATCTTGATCGTCATCATGGTAACGGTTGTGATTCCTTTAATATTGTCAATCAGAATAATTATTGCATTTTTATTATCTGAATATCTCTTTTTCTTTTCTTTTCCTCCCGCCAATTCCATATTGCATCTTTCCACCATTCGGGCCTGTTCGTCTCTCCGACTGCGATCGGCGGACGCCTTGTTTTTTTGTTCAAAAGAAACTGTTATGACCAGACGCCGTCTTTTTTTCTTGTGGTTACTCTTTTGTCTTGTGAAAACCGGATATCCGGCGATGCGTATGGGCGGCTGAGTTTTGGACAGCATTGATACATCGAGGCAGCTGATGGGAAGTCGGTTGGGGCGCCGATGAAGGAAAGTTGAGAGCTGAAAATCTAGATGAGAGGGAGAAAGAGGAAGAGGAAAGAGATATATAGAGAGAAACATTTGAAAAATACGATAAGATATGAGAAAAAGAAATTATAATAATGGATGAGAAAAAATTATATATCTATTAATAATGGAGTTTATATATCTGTCTGTCTGAAGCCGAAACTCCATCAGAGTACTATGACTATTTATTAAGTCCGCCAGCTTCATTATATACTATTAAAAAAGCCGCTTAAAACACTATGCGCATTTCCCAATGTACATAATCCATTGCTTTTGAACGTCTAATAAATTAGTATTCGCAAATATACACTCATGATTGTTCTCTTCAGATTTCAACATGTATTTACGCTATTTTTCTCGCTAATAATCTTACTTATAAATTATAATTATTTCTTTTATTATTTATTTATAAAATGAGTTACGTAGTTATTTCTTCTACGTCCAACTTATTGAACAGCGTACCTCCCTCTGAACGGGCGCGTTTCTCTACGTCCAACTGATTAAACAGCGTACATCCCTCTGAACGGGCGCGTTAATAATTTACTGATTTATTTTATTAAAACGTTCTGAGTTTGTTTATTTTCTTAATCTTATTAACCATTATGTTTTAAAACACAAATTTATTGAATCAAATTGTTTAATTAAAATAATAATTGATAAACACACACACATTATAAAGAATTTAGTTTAGCTAAACTTTTTTTTCGAAAGTTATCGCGGGTCCTGCAGTAAAAGAGTACCGATTTTTTAATTGATAATTTTCAGATACACCTTTTTTCCGATTTGAAAATTAGTGTTCGCTGTATTTAGTTTTTTAAATTGTTGATTTTGACAATTTATTGAATGAAATTGTTTAATTAAAATAATAATTGATTTAAAAATTACTATTTAAAAAACACACACACATTATAATGAATTTAGTTTTTTTTGTCAACAAAAAAACAACACATTGTACTGGAAAACTACATAACTGATTTTAGAATAGTGTTTGCTGAATTTTGTTTTTTTTAATTGTTGATTTTATTTTACGTAAACCTTTTTCCCGCTTTGAAAAACATAAAATATTACTTATTATATTCTGACGTGGATTTGCCGCAAATCGATTGAGTGTAAAGAAAACCGAGCAGACGATAACTTGGAGGGACACCTTTTACTGGGAAGTAAATAACTGTTTTTAGAATCGTATTCGCTGTATTTTTTTTATTGTTAATTTAATTTTAGGTACACTTTTCTTTTTTCTCTTTGAAAAACTAAAACTATTATTATTTATTATTTTGTAAATTTTTACGCGGATTTGGCGCAAAACGATTGGGTGGAAAGAAAAGCGAGCAGACGATAACAATGCAGACTTAATTTTTCTTTTTCTTAATGTTGTTATTTATCATGTGCAATGTATTATTTAATTTAATTGTAGTGATAAAAAGCTCTACCCAAATTACATACTAGCGTCATTTCTGACGCGGCAGCCTAGCAAAAATATGCGACCGGAGGGAGCATATTTTTGCTAGTATATATATTTTTCTATACTCGTCGTTGAGTACTATCGAATGTTTAGCTAATTATGCTCGCCTCTTTCAGTAAAAATCTCTATCTAGTTTTTAAAGTAAATAAATAATTTATTTTGAAAAACATAAATAAATGCGTTGTCCAGCTTTTCAAAATATTTTTTCAAAATATTCTCCTTATTATTGCCATTTCATCAACGCTTCCAAGTGTGACTTTTCATTCTACCTTATTCACGTAACCGCGTGCTACACACACCGGCATATCGACATTAATCGTCGATAACACCAAGACTAATTTCAACTTGACTGCGATAAATATGTCTCAATCAAGAAGGATTAAAGGAAAAAAGAAGAGGAAAAAATATGCTTATACTTTTAACAAGGGTGAATTATCACCGAAAGTACTCAAGTTAATAAACTCATCTCAACCAGCACGTTCCTCCCGCCTCCTAAAAACTCTATAGACTGCTGCTGCTGTTTGACACGCAGTTTTGTTGCTACCTTCTCACTTTTTTACTTTTCTTTAAATCGGAAACCAGCTGAAGCTCGCAACTTTCATGCAAATCAAATTGATTTTTTGTTCATTTTTCGTCATCCTGAGGAAGTCTTACAAATAAAAATGAAACGTTGATGAACACATAAATAATGTAGTTTTTGGCTGTCCTTTTTTATATATATATATATATATATATATATATATATATATATATATATATATATATATTTATTTAGGTACAGAAAAATTAGTACAACATTCGCATCGTTGGGTTCAAGCACGGGATGACAGCAGAAGCTGAAGAGAGCCGGATGGCTAAGTCCTTCCGTGCTTGATACCGAAGGTGCAGGCCAATAGTTTTTGGCTATTTTACATTCATGAAAACCCTTTCACAGCCTGAAAATGGTCCTAAATTAAAGTACTATATCAGATTTAACCATCTATATCCATTCATAGCTTTTGAGGATGTTTTAAGACCTGCAATGTCGCATGAAACCACTTTTTCACCGAAAAATGATGGATGTTGAGTCCCGTGGAGCTGTAACGGTTATTTTTAGCCTGAACTTTCTGAATTTTGCAAAATTTTCAAAATGTTTGATTGTTTAGTGTTATTTATGTATAAATGAACACAAAAAAATACTACTCGCATGAATCTGAAATTTTCACCCATTACGTCCCACCCCTTCTGAATTTTGCAAAATTTTCAAAATGTTTGATTGTTTAGTGTTATTTATGTATAAATGAACACAAAAAATACTACTTGCATGAATCTGAAATTTTCACCCATTACTTCCCACCCCTACTGAAAGGCAGCAAGTCATTATCAAAGCAAGCGTTGTTGAACGTCACGGAACTTTCGCGTTTGTATATCTTCTTCGTGAGATTCTCAAACCGTCGAGCTATCCTTCTGGTTTCAGGTGGCAATCCGTATAGTACTTCTCCGATTGTTCTTAATTCGGCCATTATTTTCGAGCGCTTTCGACTTTCGTAGTCGTCTTCAGGATTAGGGTTTAAAATAAGAAGACTTGAGTTAATGTTTTATAGGTATCGTTAAGGGCGAATGAAAGAGAGAAGAGGGTGTGTGGTTGAGTATATATATATATATATATATATATATATATATATATATATATATATATATATATATTTACTTTCGATAAAATATATATAGCGTCTCTATTAGTTAAATTTGAATACTTTCCATAACGGGTTACGTAATTCCACGCACGTGACAATTTAAACATGCTAGGTTCCCATCTGTCCAACTGTTAACGTTATTCCCATTTAATTTCTTGCTTTTTCGATGTACAGCGTTGCTGTTGTTTTGATCTGAAACTTTTCCATAACTGACTACGAATATTCCACGCACGTGACAATTTTAAATCTGAAAGTGTTCCATCTTTCCAACGGACAATATTTTGAAATTCCTGGCGGTTGTTCTCACTCATTAAGCTATACGACTCCGCTGATGAAGGTCCGATTTTCTCGGATCTGAAACCTTGGTCCGGATGTTGTTGTAACACTTTATTTAATATTAATAAATATCATGCTCTTATTAATTATTTAGTTAATTTTACTTTTGCATTAATAATTGAGCACTCTGCTGGGAAACTCTCCCAATTAAGAAATACACTATATATAAATATATATATATATATATATATATATATATATATATATATATATATATATATATATATATATATATATATGTATATATATATATATATATATATATATATATATATATATATATATATATATATATATATATATATATAGTGTATTTCTTAGATTATATTTGGAAAGAATGAAATGGAGAAAAAAGAAGAAAGAAAAGAAATTTAAAATTTCAAAATTTGGAAAGTCACATGGTTGGGACCGTTAAGAATCAAAATGTTAAAATCAAAATCAAAAAATAATAAGAAAAATTTTAATATAAAAGATAATATATAAAATATAAAATATAATATAAAATAAAATGAAATAAAATATATATACATATATATATATATATATATATATATATATATATATGTATACATATATATATATATATATGTATACATATATATATATATATATATATATATATATATATATATATATATATATACATATATATATATATATATATATATATATATACATATATATATACATATATACATATATATATATATATACATATATATATATACATATATATATATATATATATATATATATATATATAACGATGCAAATTAATACGGGGTGCTGTAATTGCATAGTACCTAAGAAGATGCCACCACTGAAAGGGCGTAACTCGGAGAGGGCCGTCCCCAGAATTTGACTCACACACGTTTGTGTGTTGTTATAAATGATTGTGTACCTACTTATCTCTACTTATTTAAGTGTGAGTATCGTTGTTTACGATAAATGTGACTGCGTTCATTTCTAGTCCCAAACCATCTGTTTGTTACCCTTCCTTGTGCAGCCGACTCTTTCATGTGTATTTTTGTTGCCGGTGGTTTTGTTTTTTGTTTTGTTGTAGTTCCGCCGTTCTGTGTAGAAGCAGCGAGCAACAAAGACGCCATTAGATAATCCGACCAAAATGGCGCCCATTCTCTGATGTTCCACATGCAATCAAACCGCAAGAAAAGAGAAGAAAGAAACAACATATGCGTATCGCGACCGGATGATAAAACGACAAGCAGAACACTTATCGCCGTCGACAGATCTCGTTGAAAATTGATAGCAGGTTTAAATGGCGACTATTTTTGATCAATTAAATAAACAAGAAGAGAACTCGTTCATGCTATAATTTGCTGAATTAATTCGTTTACCGGTTTTACAAACGAACGAGAAGAGAATCAACTTGTTATTAATAAATGGTCGGAATTGAATGTTAGATTAGCCGAGGGTGTTTAAAAATGGTGTTTACAACGGAAGTTTCAACATAAGGTTAGATTAAGCAGAAAAACGGACAATTCCAGTAGAATTTAAAAAAAAAAAAGAGAGAGAATTAGAGCTGTTGCATTACCCATTATGGCAGGGTACCCAGTAAGATCCAACAACAATGACAAAGAACAGAACGTTTATGAAAAAACTTTGGTTTTCTTTATTTCCCATCACCGGATGATTTACGCCGGCTACGCACACACATATAAAAAAATATTCTGACATTCTTTTGTCTCATAAAAGTCTTTTTCTTGCTGAGGTTACAGACTTGGTTTCCGCTAGAAACTCGTTCGTATATATATTCGATTGGATAGCAATTTGCTCTGCATTGCCTATCCGAGCGTGAACTGAAGCAATTGTTCTACAAGCACTTTGGTAAAGTACAAGTCAGGGGATTCCTTCATAATACCAACTTGCTTATCAGCCACATTTTTAGTCAGCGGACACAAAAGTCTAACAGCAAAACGGGCTTGGGTACCATAGCCAATAACGCTTCATCGGTGTCATAAACATCGGTAAACTCACATTCTTCCGGTACATCGATACTCCGATCAGCAAGCGTTTCAGCTCTTCGCGTTTTTGAAACCGCCGTTTTTCAAGTCCCTTTGCACTACGGAACCTTCTCCTTTTTAACAGTTATCACGTCGCCTGTTTTTTTTCTTTCTCGACGTCCCACCCACAATGGACTCGTCCACCATTCATTTTTGCCACTCTTCATTATCTTACAGAGCGACGTGTCCGGATATGACGCATAGACAGGAAGTTCTAAATAAAACGTAGCGATGAGTTTAATTAGTTTTATCTGTATAGTTAACATGATTTCTGAATTTATCTACTTTATTCTATAAATGATTTACATGTTTGAGAAGTAGAGGAGAATCGTGATTGAACACTCGGATATTTGTTGGATAATGGCCCTGTGGGAATGTACGCATCTTGAGGTGGACGTATCTATTGGAAATCGTTGGTTTGACTTGCGCGATTTAGTACGGGTGGACCCGTGCACTCGGGTGCAGAATACGGCTGTTCTCACGGTTGGAGCTCACAGACATGACAGGCCACCAATTTGATGAGACCTTTTTAGGTCAGGGGTTCAAAGGAGTCAGGCTGTGACGAATGCACATGCGCATAGAGGCTCTGTGACGTCCCGGGCTTTTGCGTGGGAAGCAGAGTTTTTGCAAGTCTGGGTTTTGGAGGTGAACCTATCTGCAACATACATAGGGGAATTATTTCCCTAAGAAAATACAGGCGAAAAATCTCTTTTCACCCCTCCACGAATGGTTAAGGACTTAATTGATAAGTAATTACGAAAGCAGTAATTTGCTCTCTCTCTTTCTCTCTCTCTCTCTCTCTCTCTCTCTCGACGTTAGCGGATATCTCCAAGCCGATAGATAACTAACGCCTGTAATAAAAAGAATTGAAAGTTTAAAAGATTGTTTGTCGATTGAGTCGGTCATTAAGCTTTTGTGTTGCAGCGGCGTGGTTCACGGCAGAAAGAAAGAGGAAAGAATTCAACCACTAGACGACGCACCCCTCCACACGGCGAACAAAGATTGAGGGGGTGAGAAATTTAAAGGTATGCAAATTATATGATTTATGGTGTTAAAGATGACGAGTGATTAAACGAGAACTGCCACGGCCCGTTCCGGGAAGAGTATACAAAACAAGAACTGGCGCTGCACAATCGGGGGCTATGTAACATATTCATGTATCTAATATAGAATTTAAGTGTTAGCCTTAGAAAGGGGCAGCTTGATTTCGGCTCGTTCTCTTTGAATCCGGACTATTTTTTTTTCGTAATTTTGCCATCGTCTGCTAAACAAGTTCTTGCTGTGAATGTCCTACAAGGAGGAACGATATACAGGGTGGGCCAAAATAAGTGTCCTATCTTTAAATTTGAATAACTTGAATTTGAATAACTTCCACAAAATAAAAGTTAAACTCACCAAACTTTATGTGTGTGTAGACTGACCCTTCCGAGATTTTTTGAAATAAACAAAACAAATTTTAGCCGAAAAACACTTCTTAAAACTTACAAAAATTAAAGTATTGTTTTTTACACTGTTTTGAGTTTTTTAAGCAAAAATAATGTTTTCTAACTGAGGGTACGTTCCTTAGGGCTAATACGGCTCATGCTCGCTTCGGAAGGGGTCCTTAACTTATTCTAAAAAAAAATTTTTTTTAAATCAATAAATAAAAAAGTTATGAATTTTTAAAAATAGGACCCTTATTTTTGCCCACCCTGTATTATAGCTAAATCTATCATCTTTCATGGTCAATACGACAGAGTAGAGAGAGACTAGTCTCTTTCTGCTCCCACTAGATTTCGAAGTTGATTTTGAACTCTGTCTAGATAAATTTAGGAAAGACCTCATTCAAACCTTCAAAAGTTTAGGCTTTAAAATCACTATCACTACTAATTTAAAGCAAATAGATTTCCTCGATTCTACTCTTAACCTCGAAAATAATACTCACACACCCTACCATAAACCGAATGAATCACTCCAATATATCCATAAAAGCTCATGCCATCCACCATCAATCCTCAAAAACCTTACTAAAAATATAAGCCTTAGAATTTCAAACCTCTCCTCCAATTATGAAGTTTTCACACAGGCCGCTTCATATTATAATAAAACCCTCCGCGACAGCGGATTCCACGATGGAATCTCATACATCCCAAACCAGAATATTCCACAGAACAACAACCGCAAAAGGAGGAGATCGATTATCTGGTTTTCGCCGCCCTTCTCCAGCAGAACAAAATCAAGAGTAGGTCATATTTTTCTCTCATTATTAAACAAACATTTCCCTCCAACAAACAGTTTACATAAGTTTTTCAATAAAAACACCATCAAGGTCAGCTACTCAACCATGCGGCCTATAAGGAGTTACATCACCAGAGAACAAAGCACGGTAGTCGACACCGGATGCTCATGCCAAAATAAAAATTCTTGCCCCCTCGAGGGAAATTGTAAAGTTGACTCAGTTGTATACAAAGCTATGGTTACGAGTCAAACTGATAACAGTACAGATGTATACTACGGCATGACACAAGGTTCCTTTAAACAAAGGTATTATTCACACCTATATTCCTTTAGATACAAAGATCGCGCAAACACATCTTTGGCTAAACGAATTTGGGAACTAAAAGAAGAAGGAACTCCCTTTTCTATAAATTGGAAAATCATAGAGAGAAAACCCATTTATTCACCTATATCTAATGTTTGCCATTTGTGTAATGCTGAGAAGTTCCATATTTTTAAGGCCATCATGAACCCAAACACCAGATGTTTAAATGTACGCGATGAGGTTTTTAAGGGCTGTATACATCGTAAACAAGCACTCCTTATTTATTGGATGGATCGAGTGACTTAAGCCTTCCTAGAACCTTACATACATTTTTCAGACACTTACACACTTCCACTGCAGACTTCTCGTTCTACGAACCTGATCACAACCCTTTTTTCCTTTCTCCATTTTTCCCTCTTTCTTATCTAAATTTTAAATTTTTTATATTTTTTTATATTTTTATATTTTTATATATTTTTATATTTTTTAATTTTTAATTTTTAAATTTTATTTCTCGAATCTTTATTTATTTATTTATATATTGATTTTTATTTATATATTGATTTTTATTTATATATTGATTTTTTATTTTTTATTTATATTTATATATTGATGATTTTTTATTTACACATGCATGTGTTTGTGTGTGTGTGTGTGTATATAATATATATATATATATATATGTATATATATGTATATATATGCATATATATATATATATATGTATGTGTGTGTGTATGTATATGTGTACATGTGTATGTATATATTTATTTTTTATTTTTTATTTATATATTTATTTATATATTGATTGATTATTTATGGTTATATATTGATTTTTTATTTATATATTGATTTTTTATTTATGTATATGTATATATATTTTTTATCTATATATGAATTTTAGTTTTTTATTTACATATTTATATATGAATTTTTATTTATATATTGATTTTTTATTTATATTTTGATTTTTGAATTTTTATATGATTTTTATTTATTTATATATTGATTTATTTATATTTCGATTTTTATATTTATATTTACATTTATTTTTATTTTTATTTATTTATTTATTTATTTATATATATCTATATATTTATATTTATATTTTTATTTTTTATTTATATTTTTATTTATAATTTTATTTACATTTTGATTTTTGATTCTTTATTTACATATTATGATGATATTTATATATTGAATTTTTTATTTATATATTGATTTTTTTTTTCTATACAGAGATTTGTGATTTTTTATTTATATATTGATTTTTTTATTTATATATATTTTATTATTTATATAGATTTTTTATTTATATTTTTTATTTTTTATTTTTTATTTTTTATCTATATATTGATTTTTATTTATATATTGATTTCATTTATATATTGATATTTTAATTATATATTGATTGATTTTTTATGTATATATTGATATTTTATTTGTGTATTTATATATTTATCTATATTTATATTTTTTATTTATATATTTATCTATATTTATATTTTTACTTTGAATTGAGAATTATTAATTGAAATGATCGAAATTCATAAATACATCTATTTTATATAATAATAAATAGTTACCTCCTCTTTTTTAGATAATTTAATTAATTAGAGTTGCGTACCTTAATTAATTATTTTCTACACATATATATATATGAAAATGATATATATAAATATAAAAATAATATTTTATTATTATAAATTTTATTTTATTTTATTTGTCCCCCTCCTTTCTTTCTTTCTTTCTTTCTTTCTCTCTTTTCTTTCTTTTTTTCTTTCTTGCTTCACTTCTAAATATAGAATCTTTTAACGGCTTTTTCTGACCTAAGCGTTTCTCGTCGGCTCTCCATTTCAAAATTCTGTGTACATAGGGCTTCATAACAGTTATATGTGTTTTTTGAAGAAATTCCATCATTTACTATTTCAGACTATGCTGAAGACGACGGAATCGGGAATTCAACCCGTTTCTTGTCAGAAACCACTGGTCCATGTCTGATTAAAATCTGTATTTAAAAATAAAAAATAAATATATATATATATATATATATATATATATATATATATATATATATATATATATATATATATGTAAAAATAAAGATGGAATAAAGGATAAGCAATTCAACAACTAGCAAAAATAAACTCAAAAACTCATTTTGTATAGTTCTCCGAAATATTTCAATCGTCTATAATACGAATTCAAGTTCACCAACCGATTGAGAATGGTCGTATTATAGACGATTGAAATATTTCGGAGAACTATACAAAATGAGTTTTTGAGTTTATTTTTGCTAGTTGTTGAATTGCTTATCCTTTATTCCATTTTTATTTTTACATTCTGTCCGAAACATTGTTTCTTTTTCCTCATACACACACACACATATAAATATATATATATATATATATATATATATATATATATATATATATATATAAACAGTTACATGGTAAACAGCTGATGATCCCCGTTTAATATTTCACGTTCAAATAAAATTCCCTTTATTTCTTTTACAGTTATATACTTGAATCCCCTTTTTGTATTTGTAAATTTTCCAGCGGTACGTCAGCTTATGCAAGTGTTAAGTTTGCGATATTTTGGATTTAGTTGGTTTCTCTGGGAATTTAAACTGCATTTTCTTTCTTTGTTTAAAATGACTTAAAGCTTCTTTAGACTATATATTGCCCTCAGCATTCTTAACATATTACTAGATATTTATATATATATATATATATATATATATATATATATATATATATATATATATATATATAGAGAGAGAGAGAGAGAGAGAGAGAGAGAGAGAGAGAGAGAGAGAGTGAGAGAGGGAGATAGAGAAAGATATATATATATATATATATTTGTGGTATAATGGAATTATTCCAGGAAGAAATCCGGGTATGAGAGCTCAATGTGGTAAACAGAGCAAGAATAACATAAAATATAATAACACGAAATTACATAATTGTCGATGCAATAATTTATTTCAACGTTGCGGTTTATTCGGGCATCAAACTAGACAATTACATTTTTGAGACTGACAGAAAACTGAATTCACCCTCGACAATACAAATACAACCAGAGAGAGTGGTGGTTGCAACCAATCTGAGAGAGAGAGAGAGAGAAAGAGAGAGAAAGAGAGAGAAAGAGAGAAAGAGAGAGAAAGAGAGAGAAAGATATATATATATATATATAGAGAGAGAGCCTGAAAGATATATATATATATATATATATATATATATATATATATATATATAGAGAGAGAGAGAGAGAGATATGTATATATATATATATATATATATATATATAGAGAGAGAGAGAGAGAGAGATAGAGAGAGAAAGAAAGATATATATATATATAAAGAGAGAGATGGAGGGAGAGAAAGAGAGAGAAAGAGAGAGAGCGAGAAAGATATATATATATATATATATATATATATATATATATATATATATATATATATAGAGAGAGAGAGAGAGAGAGAGAGAGAGAGAGAGAGAGAGTGAGAGAGAGTGAGAGAAGTGATGTCACGAGTTTCTCTGGGTGCCTCTCGTTCTGGTTCTCTCTCGCCCATAATTACCGTTTCTATTTCATCCAATCAAGCTCTCGGCCCAACCCCGAAATAAAAAGCAGGTAATATACGATTGCCACCAACGGAGCGAGACAGAAAATAATTAAGACGGTTAAAGATAGTACGGGATGGCGGTGAATTGATGAAGATAAATGAAAAGCCGACATTCTTGAGGGGATAAATATATATTTGGCCGGGTAACGCCCTCGGCCCACGCCTTTTGTTCGCCGGGACAGCACAGGTCGATGGGGGGGGGGGGCACGAATAAGAGCAAGTGGATGGGATGTGATTGATGTCAAATCAACGACGACAGCATCACACGTACATATATATATATATATATATATATATATATATATATATATATATATATATATATATATATATATATATATACACGCACAAACACACACATAAAGAGACACACGTGGACACGTACACACTTACATAAGCATCAGACGCGCAAGGGAGGTCACGGTGTACCGGGTTCGAATCCAGTTCGTTCCACAGAAACACTTTTATCAGAACCCACACCTGACCTTGTGTCTAACCATGCCCGAGAGGTGAGAGTGCTCACCTCTCGGGCGCTGGCTTTTCAACCCCCACTTTCCGACCCGAGCTTGGGTCACATCTTACTTGTGGGAGTAGGATAAAAACTGGCCTTGTGCCTAACTCCTGGAGAGGAGTAAATTACTCTAACCATCCTTGAGAGGAGGTAAATTAAATACACACACAAATCGCATACATGCATACGCATGCACACAATGGAATGCCGATACCCGCACACTCATACACATACAGACATGCGCACAATCACAGACACGTACACGCATATACATACATGAAGACACACACATGCACATGTATCTACAAAAACTCTGAAGGGTTCAGGTACGTGCACACATACTTGAAATCAGACACTGCCGACTCAGGAAAGGTGTAAACGGAGATTGCGCAACCCTTGCTTCACAATTACACGCACAGCTTCCCTTGCAGGGGGTATCCATTGTTTCTCAGGACTGAACGGAGGCCATGACTTAGACACGCACACACAGACAACCAGAATCGCAAACACACAAACGCACACGCGTGAAGACATACGCATACAGAGACACGGACGCAGAGGCAAACACCACGCAGGCAGACACTCCACACTTACAGAGATACGCACACATGAATATAAACACGCACACACAAACAAAACCACAATACACGCACACAGACATACATGCACACACACACACACAAACACACAGAGAAATATGCACATACAGATACGCACACAAATTTACATGCACATAGACACAAACCAGCACACACATATAGGCACAGAAATATAATAACACTAGCATGAACACAGATACGCACACAAAAACATATGCACACATACACACACTCGCATATATAGGCGTGCCAATTTCCACATGTACGCACATCTGTAAAAATGCATACATGCTTATCATCATAGCATTACAATGGACATATATATAACATAAAAAGTTACATTTTTCAAGTCAGTCCGAAATAGTAATCTGTCTGACTAATCGATACTTGATTCAAACTAGCCTATTCTTTATTTGTATAATTTCGATTATTAGACTACTGTTGTCATCGTGGGTGTTATCATCACAACGTTTCGGCCGCTGTAACCTCTGGCCTTCTTCATGTGTATCTTTTCGAACTCGGGAATATTTCTGTCGAACTCGGGAATGTGGACGGAATTTCGAATGGAACCCTTTATTTAATCCACGGGGGTTGCATGCTCTTGATCCGTCAGCTGCACCGAGGATTGAACCTTCAACCTTCAGATGACTATCACTTAGAATTGAATTTTACTTAATACTATAGCCACTGCGCCACGGGTCCTTGCGATAAGAACAGTAGTCCAAATTATACAGGTCTTTAATAACTTGGCCTGACGCAACCATAGCATAAAAATAAGTATATCGCCGATATGTGGCTGCACATACGGAGCAAAAAATTTCTATGAATAAAAATTTATACTAAATAATATATATATTTAATAAAATAAAACATTTTTGTTGTAATTAAAACGTGTTTGTTTTTAGGTAAATATGAATAAATTCATGAGACCATTTGATGTAAGGAGCTAAGAAGAACGAAAGGTGGTTATCACAAAGACAGGAGATGCCTATTGGCCGTAGTATTAAAAAGACTAAGACTATATGTAAGGAGAAAACAGTCAGCAGGAAGAGAGTTCCACAAGCCTTTAGTTTTGGGACATAAGCTGTTGAAACAGGAAGCTGTATTATATTGAAGTATCAAAACAGCGAATTGGTGGAGACCACTAAACGAACGAGTCAAGCGAGCTGACACAAAGGAAGCAGGGAATAGATCAGACAATTCTGAAGAACATATACTGTAACTGTACTGATAGAAAAGACTGAGACTAGCAACAACACGTCTTCAATTAAAATATATCGTATCATGGAATACAAAAAAAAAAACATGTAAATTGTTATTTTTATATTTCCTTCGATTTTATCAAAATACATTTCTTGATGAAAACAAATCGACAAACTGCACATCTTTTCTATTGCGACATTTTCATTTCCGGTCCGTGCGTTTTTATTCAAGTACAATCAACACTCTTTGGGGGAAATATATTTGAATTGGTCCGTTAGATTGTTCACGAACCCAACTAATTCTACGTATATTAATTATGTTTCCGAATATTTTGAGATGAGGGTTGACAATTTATAGAATTTGGAATATTCGGACTACTGTTCTCATTTTGGGTGTTTTTTATATCACAACGTTTCGGCCGATGTAACCTCCGACCTTCTTCTGGTGTACCTTGTCAAAATTAGGAATCTTTCTGTCGAACTCGGGAATCTGGACGGCATTTCGTGCGAAACCCTTTAATTATTTTCGTATATTAATTTAATTTTGAAGAACCATTTTAATAAAGTCATTGCCCATCTGACTGTGTGACTTGAGAAAACGTCATTGTAAGCTGAACTGGCAATTACATTTCACATTGTTGGAACGCATTGTTTCACACGTGAACCAAATTTGTGACCGTTTCTAATTAAAAAAAAATTAATTAAGAAACGGTGAATTAGAAAAGTTAGCGTTTGACAAGTTGATTGTATCAACGTCGCGCATCCGTAACTAACAATACTAGAGAACGTACAGCTGATGGAACTCCTCTCCGTCGCCGTGGCTCGAGGGAACGCTCCTATCTGCCAACCAATTAGGCTGAACATCCTATTAAACTTCACGAGCTTCTTAATATATATATATATATATATATATATATATAGATATTAAAAAAGCATTTAAAGATGCGATATCAATTTTAAAAGAAAAATAAATCGAAACCGATTTTTTTTCTTTTTATAAACTTTCATTTTTTTTTAGTTTATAGTGATACAAATAATTTCGCCAATTGAAAACTTGGCCTCTTCAGTGTGTCTATATATCCTGATCTTATTGGATTTGGATTTTCCCGACTTCTGTTGGTGTAAACGGGCTTAAGGGATGTTGTTGTTTTCCACTTTCAAATATGAGAACGTGAATGCACACGAGATAGATATAAAATTTAAAGTTCATTTTTTTAAAGCATCTAATTGAAAGTTTTCAATTGGCGAAATTATTTGTATCACTACAAACTAAAAAAAACAATGAAAGTTTATAAAAAGAAAAAAAAATCGGTTTCGATTTATTTTTCTTTTAAAATTGATATCGCATCTTTAAATGCTTCAAAGGTATTTATTTTACCTTATTCTTTATTATATATATATATATATATATATATATATATATATATATATATATATATATATATATATATATATATATATTGATTTTATATAAAAAATATGAAATTATTTCATTTAGATGTTAATTAGAAGATTTTAAAGCTCTTATATCCGGAAATTTCAAAGTAATGAATATTCATCTTCAGAGGGAAACAACTTGTAGGTTACTCAAAAAAAACTATTCAGCTATTCTCTGACTTTTTAGGCTGCTGTATGATGTAGTAATTATACTCGACTCATAAAACAATGTCATCATGCCGTGTCAGTTTTACTATGAGAGACATAGTTAAAGAATTAAATCTCAACAGATCAAGAAGGCTAGTAGGATTACAATTTCAGGCTGATGATTGCAGGTTTAGGATGAAACACATGTGTATATGGGTTGATTTATAAATATAAACAATTAAGAAGGCTAGTAGGATTACAATTTCAGGCTGATAATTGCAGGTTTAGGATGAAACACATGTGTATATGGGTTGATTTATAACTAAAAATAATTAAGAAGGCTAGTAGGATTACAATTTCAGGCTGATGATTGCAGGTTTAGGATGAAACACATGTGTATATGGGTTGATTTATAAATATAAATAATTAAGAAGGCTAGTAGGATTGAATATTTTGCTACCTCGTGTCTTAGACAGAAAATGGTACGATGTGATGAAAACAAACAACAATGAATATCTCAAATAAATAAATCCTTTTTCAAACTTAACTTCCGCGCTTCATTCCCGTAGATTATTCGTCAGGCTATAATTTTATTACAAACTTTGAGTCCTACGTGCAGTTAAGCAACAAACCGTATTCCATATCTGTCAAGCGGCAAGTTTCATTAATATGACTCTAGCTTGAAATGCCATCTTTAATTGGTGCGCTTTTCACATATCTGTAAAAGTTTATTAGTAAATATTAATAAAGCCGGGTGTATAAACTTTTACTACATTTTATTTTAATTAGTAGCTATCCCAAACCAAACTTTTATTTTCATTAGTAGCTATCCTAAATCAAACTTTTATTTTTATCAGTAGCTATCCCAAAACAAAATTTTATTTTCATTAGTAGCTATCCTAAATCAAAATTTTATTTTTATTAGTAGCTATCCCAAATAAAAAATTTATTTTCATTAGTAGCTATCCTAAATCAAAATTTTATTTTTATCAGTAGCTATCCCAAACCAAACTTTTATTTTCATTAGTAGCTATCCTAAATCAAAATTTTATTTTCATTAGTAGCTATCCCAAATAAAAATTTTATTTTTATTAGTAGCTATCCCAAAACAAAATTTTATTTTTATTAGTAGCTATCCCAAATCAAAATTTTATTTTTATTAGTAGCTATCCCAAATAAAATGTTTATTTTTATCAGTAGCTATCCCAAATAAAATGTTTATTTTTATCAGTAGCTATCCCAAACCAAACTTTTATTTTCATTAGTAGCTATCCTAAATAAAAATGTTATTTTCATTAGTAGCTATCTCAAATCAAAATTGTCATATTTATTTTTGGAATGGCAAAATATAAGAGGTGCTGTAGAAATTTCTGTTGTTGCTTTCTCGCCTCACACGCACTTGATTGCCGCTTTTTTATATCCTACATTAATATATATATATTTTTTTTACGACTAGTTTTTTCTGTTTTTAATAGCGGTGACAATCCCAAGTTGCCCCCCCCCCCCTTGTTAATTAAACCGTGTAAATTATGTACGTACGCCTTTTTTATACGTTTTGTTCGAGAGATAGTTTTTATTTTTTTAAAGAAGTAGTTATATTACCGTCTATGGTTAACAAGACGAAACCATCCATCATCAACTTAAAAAAAAATCAACCCTTTCACTAACCGTAAGTCCGGATGGCAACGCCCCACAACCTAAAAGAACTTCGAACGAACCAAAGAAAAAAGAGAGTAGCTTGCACAAGCAAGTATCTTTTGGGGCCCTTGCCTCATGGAATTAGGGTTAGTGGCAGGGTTAAGGAAGTTTTTTTTTAAGTTTCTGAAATATACTAACCTTTACTCATAATTCGAAATATTTGCAAAATAGAAATTTTAAAAAGTGTTCCGCAAACATCAAAAACGAATAAAAAATCAATAAACAACAAAATCGATCATTTTAATTCAGAATAGAAAAAGAAAAAGAATAGGAATGAGAAAGCAGAACGAACGGAGAAAGAAAGAGAGTTGTCACCGCTAAGAAAAACAGAAAAAACTAGTCGTGAAAAATGGGCGCCCGTTTTGTGAGTTAACATTTTCAATATCGCTCTAAAAACTTATAACTTATAAATAGGGGATCCCTTTTACTTAGGTTTCACTTTAAGGTTAGTTGTCTCCATGTTTGGAAACCTTAAAATTGACATATAGCAAAGGGAGCACCTTATCAAAATTTCAAAGAGGCCCTCAAGAACATAGCGCTGGCTCTGTAACCCTCTCTCTCTCTCTTTCTCTCTCTTTCTCTTTCTCTCCCTCTCTTTCTCTCTTTCTTTCTCCCTTTCTGTCTTTCTTTCTCTCTCTCTCTTTCTCTCTCTTTCTCTCTCTTTCTCTCTCTCTCTTTCTCTCTCTCTCTTTCTCTCCCTCTCTCTCTTTCCCTCTCTCTCTGTCTCTCTTTCTCCCTTTCTGTCTTTCTCTTTCTCTCTCTCTCTCTCTTTCCCTCTCTCTCTGTCTCTCTTTCTCCCTTTCTGTCTTTCTCTTTCTCTCTCTCTCTTTCTCTCTCTTTCTCTCTCTTTCTCTCTCTTTCTGTCTCTCTTTCTCTTTCTCTCTCTTTCTCTTTCTCTCTCTCTTTCTCTCTCTCTCTTCTACTCTCTTTCTCTCTTTCTTTCTCTCTCTATATATCTTTCTCTCTCTCTTTCTCTCTTTCCCCCTCACTTTCTCTCTCTCTCTCTTTCTCTCTCTCTCTCTCTCTTTCTCTCTCTCTTTCTTCAATTACAGAATTTCAGCTGACTGCTTGATAAGCAGAGATGCGTACATACTGGGTGAGTGCGTGTGGGTGGGTGTTAGTTCGCTGATTACGCGAAAGAAGAAAAAAAAGGGGTAGGTCGCTGCAGCTCCCTAACAAAACGCAAGAACCCTTGTTTGGTGATTTTGTCACAGAACTCTGCGTTCTATATCCGGACAATCATCAAACATTTCAATACTGTGCATGTCTACACTTGCACATACAGAAACACGCGCCAATCACGATAAAAAGATATGTATATATACAGGGTGGGCAAAAATAAGGGTCCTATTTTTAAAAATTCATAACTTTTTTATTTATTGATTTTTTAAAAAAAATTTTTTAGAATAAGTAAAGGACCCCTTCCGAAGCAAGCATGAGCCGTATTAGCCCTAAGGAACGTACTCTCATTTAGAAAACATTATTTTTGCTTAAAAAACTCAAAACAGTGTAAAAAACAATACTTTAGTTTTTGTAAGTTTTAAGAAGTGTTTTTCGGCTAAAATTTGTTTTGTTTATTTCAAAAAATCTCGGAAGGGTCAGTCTACACACACATAAAGTTTGGTGAGTTTAACTTTTATTTTGTGGAAGTTATTCAAATTCAAGTTATTCAAATTTAAAGATAGGACCCTTATTTTGGCCCACCCTATATATATATATATATATATATATATATATATATATATATATATATATATATATATATATATATATGTTATGTATATGTACATCTATGTGTGCATATATATATATATATATATATATATATATATATAGGAAGTAATAGGCTATGAAAATATATTTATGGCAATTAAGCTACAAAGATGCTCCGGCGTTTCATCCCCGGGGGCAATCTTCAGGCTAAAATAGATTTTAGCCTGAAGATTCCTCCGGGGATGAAACACGAGAGCCTCTGTGTAGCCTAATTGCCATAAATATATTTTCATAGCTTACTACCTAGCTCTACTTACGTATCGAGCACTGTTGAAGTAAATACTGAAAATTGATACATAAAAATATATATATATATATATATATATATATATTTTTATGTATATATATATATATATATATATATATATATATATATATATATATATATATGGGAAGAGAAGGATGAAGGTAATCCGACGTGATGGTAAGATGAAAAAAGAAAACCAAAAACTGGATGTTTTTTATGTGTACATCAACGTTTCGTCTTTATTTATAAGACTTCATCAGGATGATGATATAGGGAAAAGACATCATGCAAGCACAGATACATGTAGGGTAGATATATATATATATATATATATATATATATATATATATATATATATATATATATATATATATATATATATAGAAAGGAAGGATGAGAGTAATTCGACGTTATGGGAAATGAAAAAGGAAATACCAAGAGATATTTCTTATATATTCATCAACGTTATGTCTTCATTTCACTCTCTGCCACTGACTGACTTCTCTCTCAGCCCGGACATTGGTCCAGCGCTCTTAGTAGCCACGGCTACTACTTTTTTTCATTAACCCATCATGTCAACCCAATATTTCGATGTACTTGCATGACATCTTTCTTAAAATTATCATCCTGAGGAAGTTTTACAATAAAGACGAAACGTTGATGAATATATAAAAAATATCTCTTGGTTTTTTCCTTGTTCATTTCCCATATATATATATATATATATATATATATATATATATATATATATATATATATATATATATAAGACAGTTTATATTATATTCCAATAACCATGGTTTATTTTATTACTTTTATTTTTATTTTTTCACATTTCCAAAAATTTAAAATTTCTATGAGATATATTTAACGGTCCGTTTCATTTGCCTTGTGGCAAACAACATTTGTATGTCAATATCGTCTCTGCAACAATTACAAAATCATCAGAAAAAATTCACAAAGAGTAAAAAGTTATTGGATTAGAGTGTCTTGAAAATTTAATTATAGACATTTTGGTTCTTTTTTTTATCAAAATTTCAATAAGGATTCTAGATAAAGGTTATAGGTGCATTATATCTTGTTTATTTATGTTTGTAAGGGAACATAAAATCGTGCAAACTGTTTTCTTAAGGAAATTAATTTTACCCTTTCTGAGTCCGGTATTATTCTAGTATTGTTATATATATGCTTTTATATTTATGTTTTATATATATATATATATATATATATATATATATATATATATATATATATATATATATATATATAATATTTGTTGTTGTTTATTATCTATGTACGTATACGTTTCGTCCCTTTTCAATCAGGGCTCATCAGCATAGAGATATGACTATTCACTACTGGTCGTACGATTCGAAACCCTGGATTACAAGTATTTTTCAACTTACATCCAACGTCGTTAACCGCGCGCCCAATATTTGAATAGCCGATAAACAATGATAATTTAACACATATAAAAGCGGCTTGATGTCGAGGCATTCTACTTCTATTAAAGAAGGAATGATGCATATAAAGCAAGTGACGTCATGCTGTGTTTGTACTACCATTTAGAGTGCTCTACTTATAGATTAGAAGTTCATACCTTTTTTAAAGCATCCAAATAAATTTTAAAAACAAGGATTTTTAGAGTGCTCTACTTATAGATTAGAAGTTCATACCTTTTTTAAAGCATCCAAATAAATTTTAAAAACAAGGAGTAAGGTAAATCAAAATACCTTTTAAAGCATGTTAATGTGCGATAATGTTTTATTAAAAAAGAAAAATCGAAACCGACCTTTTTAAAAAAAATTTTTATAAACTTTCATTTTTTTTTTAGTTTATAAACTAATGTATAAACTTTGTAATATAAACTAAAAAAAAAAAAAAGTTTATAAAAAAGAAAAAAGTTCGGTTTCGATTTTTCTTTTTTAATAAAACATCATCGCATCTTAAACTGCTTTAAAAGGTATTTTGATTTACCTTACCCTTGTTTATATATATATATATATATATATATATATATATATATATATATATATATATATATATATATATATATATATATATATAATTCTTAATGACAATATATGTATTAGCATATACTATCAGTGCCCTTTTACTTTGCAGTCTCCTTAAAAGATTCAGTTCGATGATTGTCAATTAGTGATAACAGAGCAAATATAAGTCAGGTTCATATCATATTCCAATAACCATGGTTTTATTTAATTATTTTTATTTTTTCACATTTCAAAAAAACATAACATTTCTGTCAATATCGTCTCTGCAACATTACAAAATCATCAGCAAAATTCACAAAGAGTAAAAAGTTCTTGGATTAATGTGTCTTAAAAAACCTACACTACAGTGGTTCATTTTTGGGTGAAACCAAACAAAAACTAAGTAAAATGAGCAAACTCGCATGCTCTGTTTTCACTAATTGACAATCATCGAGCTGAATCTTTCAAGGAGACTGCAAAGTAAAAAAGGGCACTGATAGTATATGCTAATACATATATTGTCAATAATTATATACATATATATATATATATTATTTTTTCGCTCTGCTGGCAAGATGCGACCGGGATTCAGTCTTATTTTGCTCAATTCGGATTTAACGGGTTTTCTAACGGGTTTTCTAATTGAACAACGAACTTTAATTTGATTTGGGTTGCACATATCGGAATTTTGGAATTTTGATTGAACTTTCTATATTATTTGATTTATTTATCATTAACATTGAATATTGACACATTTCGCGACTGGATAACTTTGTCAGCTCCTTCAATTTCACGTATATGGACTGCTGTTTATAACTTGGAGTAATGTCTTTCCTGATTATGTTTCTCAATTTGTATGACTTGGATGGATTGTATGGATTCAACAAAAAGTATGTTTTTGGGTTGATATGTTTGATGTTATATATTATGTATTTGTGTATATAATTTTATATATTTTCAAAGCGTAATTTTATTACCTGTAGTAGTATAACTGCGGTAATGGTCCTCTGAAGAGAAGACTTATCTTTGAAAACTCATGAGCTAAGGACTTAAGGATACTTTGCTTGAACTTTGAATTCCAATAAAATTTGATTGACACCTTATTTTATTACTTCATTTTATATTATAATATATATATATATATATATATATATATATATATATATATATATATATATATATATATATGAGCGAGAGAGAGTCTAACTTGGAAATTTCATTTTAAAAACTAAACTAACATTTTAATTAAATTAATTATTAGACTCAGACAAATCATCAGAAAAATCCACAAAGAGAAGTTGCTCTGTTGTCACTAATTGACAATCATTGAGCTTAATCTTTTAAGTAAACGGACACTGATAGTATATGCTAATGCATATATTGTCATTAATAATTTTATATATATATATATATATATATATATATATATTTATATATAAGTATAAAGGTATACTATATATAAAATATATATATGTATAAAAATATATATATATATAAAATTTATATGCATGTGTGTATATATAGAATCAGAAGGACATGCATACGTATGTTTAGTATGCATGTGGGTATGAGCTGTTTTGTTGTAATATGACGAAGATCGAGATTACTTTTTTGAGTTATTAATAGAACTTCTAGTAATATTGAAAATATATATATATTAAAATAATATACATCCCTAAATAGTTACCTCCCCTTATAAGATAATTTAATTAAAGTTAAGTACCCTTAACCATCGGGTTTTTTCTTAATCTTTATTTCCTTTAATAATAATTTTTAATGATATTTTTTTAATAATATATTTTTTTAATAGTACATTTTCTTAATAATATATTTTTTAACAATATTTTTTTAATATTGTTATTTTCTCTTCTCTTTCCCTTTTTTCTTTCTTTTTCTTTTTCTTTTTCTTTTTTTCTCTTTCTTTCCTTCTAAATATACAAATACCAACATAACGGCTTTTCTCTTCATGATGTCACTTGATTAAGCGTCTTCACGCTTTTTCATTTAACATTTTCTGCATATAGCGTTTCATAACGGTTAAAACTGAACACAGATGCTCCTTGAAGAATTTTCATTATTTACCATTTCAGGCTGTGCTGACGAAGACGGGATTTGGGGATCCAACCTTTTTCCTGTCAGAAACCGCCGGTCCATATGTCTGATTAAAATCTGTATTTATAAATTTAAATATGTATATATATATATATATATATATATATATATATATATATATATATATATGGGAAGAGAAGGATGAAGGTAATCCGACGTGATGGTAAAATGAAAAAGGAAAACCAAAAACTGGATGTTTTTTTATGTGTACATCAACGTTTCGTCTTTATTTATAAGACTTCATCAGGATGATGATATAGGGAAAAGATATCATTTTTCTTCCCAACATGTCTACCCTACATGTATCCGTGCTTGCATGATATCTTTTCCCTATATCATCATCCTGATGAAGTCTTATAAATAAAGACGAAACGTTGATGTACACATAAAAAAACATCCAGTTTTTGGTTTTCCTTTTTCATTTTACCATATATATATATATATATATATATATATATATATATATAGAGAGAGAGAGAGAGAGAGAGAGAGAGAGAGAGACAGAGAGAGAGAGACAGAGAGAGACAGAGACAGAGAAAGACAGACAGACAGACAGACAGACAGACAGACAGACAGACAGACAGACAGATAGAGATGTATATTTATATGTATATAGGTGTAATGAGTCAATGAAAAATCGTAAGCGCACAAGTGGGAGAAAAAAGTATAATATTAGTTACTAAAAGACTGAGAAGGAATTAAAACAAAATAAACGTGCAATTAACAATTTCGTGCGGAATTTATTGGACGATTTTAGGAGCAAAGTAAAGTAAATCCCAATTTCATTTTTTTGTGTATAGTCTGTAGGAAATTTTCGAGGACCATTCTCTTCTTCAAGCCTTCTATGAGGTGTGAACAGGGCTCTTGAAAACGGCGAACTAAAATAAATATTATTAATATTTCACAAACCGGCTACCATGGGTCGCCTGTCAAAGTTATATGTTGGAGTGTTTATTATCTGTTTTATTTCCGGTACACATGTACCAGGAAGGAAAGAAAAAGAAATAAAAAAATAGGGAAGTTCGTTAATTAAAACTGTCTGCTCGGTGTGTTCTATTTGTACGTAGGCGGGTTGCCTGTCTCGCTCACATCCGGTATGCACGGGGAAAGGAAAAAAAAGAAGGGATATATATATATATATATATATATATATATATATATATATATATATATATAAATTCAGTAGAATTTAAAAAATGATGGTATAGTTAATATTTTGTAAAAATCCTCTCTAAATTTCAACACTAAAACACGTTTGAAATTTTAACTAATATATTCACAAACATCTAAAGTATAAAAGTCACACAAGGTCTAGAAAGATGATAATGGTCAAATATTTGTTTTCACATTATGACATGCTAAATAAGTGAGATCAATAAAAAGTCAAAATACCATTCAGGATTCGATCCATTTTTAGGGGGCAATGACTAGCATTTTATAATTGATCTTATTCCAATCGAAGGAATTTAAATTACCTAAGAAGAATCAAAAATCGAAATAACAAATGGTGTTCATGGTTAGAACACTTGTGAATGCAGGATGAACAACAAAAAACGTTTCATATTCCACGATTTTCTATCTATCTCCCTGGTGATACCAGATCAGGCTGCCCTGTGGCTCCCTGAGACGAAATTCACCTACATTGACGTTTTTTTTTGTTTTTGTTTTTGTTTGTTTGTAAAACTTAATTATGTTCTACAAAACCAAAAACAAAAACAACAGCCCCTCTCCCTTTCTCCCTCCCCTTTTATATTTTTATTTTTCCTACCCTACTCCCGGTCCTGGATATGACCTTAAACTACATCCGATGGTGAGATCCGGCTTACGGACTTTGGGGAATGTGGAGCCTCCTCTTAATTACCATTGCTCCCAGGTCCACCCTGACCCGGAGTGGTAGTACCTGTTAGGGTCCCAACTATGGGTTAAATAGAAACAGATATTAAAAGGGGAAAGAAACAAAAAAGAGAAGAAAACAAGACCAAATTCGGCATTAAATAACCCAAAAAAGGGTTGATATGCCGTAAAACAAAACTACCAAACCAAAAACCCTGATTAAACATTTGAAGATATAAAGAACTTGAAGCATAACAACTTTCACTATAATGAACAGATTCGGCATTAAATAACCCAAAAAGGGTTGATATGCCGTAAAACAAAACTACCAAACCAAAAACCCTGATTAAACATTTGAAGATATAAAGAACTTGAAGCATAAAAACTTTCACTATAATGACCAGATTCGGCATTAAATAACCCAAAAAGGGTTGATATGCCGTAAAACAAAACTACCAAACCAAAAACGATGATTAAACATTTGAAGATATAAAGAACTTGAAGCATAAAAACTTTCACTATAATGACCAGATTCGGCATTAAATAACCCAAAAAGGGTTGATATGCCGTAAAACAAAACTACCAAACCAAAAACCCTGATTAAACATTTGAAGATATAAAGAACTTGAAGCATAAAAACTTTCACTATAATGACCAGATTCGGCATTAAATAACCCAAAAAGGGTTGATATGCCGTAAAACAAAACTACCAAACCAAACTACCAAACCTATCTATCTCCGATGTTATGAAAAAAACCCGTTATCATTTAACCCCAAACATTACAAAGCGCCAACACTTAGAATTTTTTTAATTATGGGGAGATAATCATCTACCACTAATTTGACCAGCATAAACAGGGAATTCTACTCTTGAAATTCAGACAGTCAAGAGGAAATACTTCGTATAGCTTCCTATTTTTTTTGTACAAAGAGACTATTCAAATGTACATTGTTGCTACATCTATAAAATAGTTCACTTATATTAAACTTATATCACACTTACTAGCAAATATATGCTCCCCCCCGGTCGCATATTTTTGCTAGGCTGCCGCATCAGAAATGACGCTAAGTATGTAATTTTGGTAGAGCTTTTTATAACTACAATTAATTTAAATAATATATTGCACATGATTAATAACAACATTAATAAACAGAAAAATTAAGTCTGCATTGTTATCGTCTGCTCGCTTTTCTTTCCACCCAATCGTTTTGCGCCAAATCCACGTAAGAATTTACAAAATAATAATTGTTGCTACATCTATTAAGCGTCTATGTACGCTGTCTAAGTTTTCACAGGCCAAATTTATTGCATCTATTTTTATAAAATAGGTCACTTATATTAAACTTATATCACACTTACTAGCATATTTTTGCTAGGCAGTGGCGTCAGAAATGACGCTAGTATGGAATTTGGGTAGAGCTTTTTATCACTACAATTAATGTAAATAATATATTGCACAACATTAATAAAAACAAAAATTAAGTTTGCATTGTTATCGTCTGCTCGCTTTTCTTTCCACCCAATCGTTTTGCGCCAAATCCACGTAAGAATTTACAAAATAATAAATAAATAATAGTTTTAGTTTTTCAAAGAGAAAAAAGAAAAGTGTACCTAAAATAAAATTAACAATAAAAAAAATACAGCAAATACGATTCTAAAAACAGTTATTTACTTGCCCAGTAAAAGGTGTCCCTCCAAGTTATCGTCTGCTCGCTTTTCTTTACACTCAATCGATTTGCGGCAAATCCACGTCAGAATATAATAAGTAATATTTTATGTCTTTCAAAGCGGAAAAAAGGTGTACGTAAAATAAAATCAACAATTAAAAAAAACAAAATTCAGCAAACACTATTCTAAAATCAGTTATGTAGTTTTCCAGTACAATGTGTTGTTTTTTTGTTGACAAAAAAAACTAAATTCATTATAATGTGTGTGTGTTTTTTAAATAGTAATTTTTAAATCAATTATTTACTTGCCCAGTAAAAGGTGTCCATCACTATGATCCAGAGACCAAAGCCGAGTCAGTCTATGTACATGTATTCTTTGCTCGCTCTAACTACAGATTTATTGAAAACAACATCTCAGGAAGAAACCAGACATAGGAATCCCCCCTTCTGAGGCCTTTCCCCCCTCCCCGGTTCAGAATCTCCCTGACTTCACTGGAAAACACTCAACCGCCTATAAACGTTGCTATGAGTAGATGCGGCTACAAAACCGACACAACGATCTACCAATGTGAAGAGGATGACCATACGATGCAACACTGTCTTGTCTGCCCTCTACTGACCACCAACCGGTGCAGCTTGGAAGATCTTGCCGAGTACAAGAATGATTTTTTTTAAAACATAGTTCACCCCAAACAAGGCAGGCCGCCATTGTAGACGTAAGGGGGCTACTAAGAAAAAAAAGGGAGAAGGTTTGGGGGATCAACCTAAATTGGGAGCTGAGCAGCGAGATGTCTGTTTACATTAGTTTTAAATTTCTGCATGTCAGTACCGTCGGGGAAACAGGAGGTAGGAAGGGAGTTCCAGAGGCCAGCAGTACGAGGAAATAAGCTATTGGAGTAGAAAGCTCTCCGGCATCTGGGGACCTCCACAGTGAATGGATGGGATTTAGCTAATTGTCGAGTTTGTCTAGTGAAATTTACGTCGAGGGGTCACCAGAGTATTGATTTACTCCTCTCCAGGAGTTAGGCACAAGGCCAGTTTTTATCTTACACCCACAAGTATGATGTGACCCAAGGTCGGGTCGGGAAAGTGTGGTTTAATAATTCCATGGGCAGCCCCGTCGGCATTCCCCAGTAGGGGTGCCTCAGGCAGTAAGCAATAAACTTACTCCTCCCCAAAGAGTGGAGGCGAAGCCTGGGAAGGAGGACCTCCTAGAACTGCACAGGACAGACCCATAGATTGGCGTAAATCAAGCCCCGAAGGCCCAGACAATACCAGTCTATGGGGTGCAGTATCCATCGGAACAGAGGGGGCACCAGAGTAGACAGTTCATCTGAGCATAATCCATTAAAGTATTTGTAAAACAACCACAAGGATGCTACATTGCGGCGATGGGACAGGGACTAGAGCTTGGTTGACAGTGAGGAACCTATTAAGTTGGCGACTCTTTTTGGGACCTTGTCAATGAGGGAGAGACTAGTAGATGATGCACCAGCCAAAATGTGACAACAATACTCAATGCATGGGCGGTTGGTGGCTTTGTAGAGATACAGGATAATGTCAGGCATGAGAAGTTTACTAACACGGTAGAGGGGGGCGACCTTCTTTGCAGCAGCCTTGGCAATGCCTTCAATGTATTTGTTCCATGCGTAAAAAAGTGTGAAACTGTTGCATGATCACCTGATTCAAAGAAACGCAAACAAGAAGAATCAGGGATTTAAAACATAATCTTCGGGTAGAAATTGCTTTAGAATATTTCCTGTACAGACACTCGTATCCATTATAATAGCTGTCCAAGGGGCAAAGATCTAGATGGAATTTCTGGATCTTATAAACTTCATGCTACAAAGACACGCTGAGAATAAGATTAAGAACCTTTCCCCTGCTACTTTTGTTCTTTTATCTTATTTTATTTTTATTTTTTATTTTTTTTCTAAATTATATTTCACCCCAAACAAGACAGGACGCCACTGTAGACGTAAGGGACTACTGAGAATTAGGGAGTAGGTTTAGGGTGTCATTCTAAGTTGAGGAGCTGTGCAGCGAGATGTCTGTTTACATTAGTTTTAAATCTCTGCATGTCGGCACAGTCGGGTAAAACAGGGAGCAGGGGGGGAGTTCCAGAGGCCGGCAGCACCGAGGAAAGAAGCTATTGATGAATACTAATAGCATATTTAAAAGTAATTGATTGGTCGAAATTACCAAAGTGAACAAAACCATGAAGAATTATTTTGACTAATCTCATAGTAACATCTACCTACAATTGAGCTAACATTGTTGTTTACAGGTGTCGACGATTACTGGACATTTTTTTCATGGACGTTTCATCGACAGACAAATTGTAAGTTCTTTCCATCAAGCTGATACTTTGTATCTGTGTACATGTATTCTTTGCTCGCTCTAACGACACATTTATTGAAAACGACATCTGAACCCTGTATTTGATAGAATAATCTTTACCATTTTAAAATTTTTTAACTTGTGTCGATATTCCGTTTTTGCACAGAGTGTCAATCGTCTGTATATCCTCATTTTTTAGGTGTCTTGAGAAAGAGTCTCACGCGTCTCCTGTTCAGGGGATGCTCATACTTGAACCCGAATACTCAAATATGTTATTTTATTCTTCTGTTGCGTGACCATCTTGTAACGAGACGCGAGCATAACACATTGTACGACATTTTTTTTATCGGTTGGATTGTGTCGTTACCCCGTTTATGTCTAGTATCAGATACTCACAGGAGGGACCGCATGAAGGTTTCCAACATCCATATGTCAAAGTGGTGCTATGGAACCGATTGGTCGTCAGTCCATGTTGTAAACCACATCACTGCGCCACCTCCACATCCGTTTCTATCAGCCGGTCTGTCGGGTTTGTATTACGAAATTGTATTTCTATCGAATCCGCGCGGATTGAATGGGCACATCTAAGAATATACGGTCTTGGTTTACTGTTTAAGCTTATCGATGCCGTAGATACGTCTTCTCTCGAGGGCTTCCTCCTATCCCCGTCGCGACATGATTTATACATCGCAGGTCGACATCCCATCTGATCAGTTCCCAAAGCATTCAGCTGCATTGCAGCATCATAAAGATGAGAAGTGCCATCCATTTTCTATCGCCATTAAACAAAAGCGATTCAAGAATCCTTTCTTTATTTGTTTTATCTTTCCTTCCATTTTGTTTTTTTTTAGCTTTTACTTTTTACTTTTTCCCTTTTTCTTTCTTTTTTTTCTTTTTCTTTCTTTCATTTTTCCCTATTCCTTCTTTTTTTTGTTACTTTTTTGTCTTTTCTTTCCATTTTTTCTTTCATATTTCACTCCTACTTTTATTCATATTTTTTTCTTCCCCTTTTTTTCTTTTTTCTATTTCTTTATTTTTTCTTTCATTTTTCCCTTTTCCTTCTTTTTTTTGTTACTTTTTTGTCTTTTCTTTCCATTTTTTCTTTCATATTTCACTCCTACTTTTATTCATATTTTTTTCTTCCCCTTTTTTTCTTTTTTCTATTTCTTTATTTTTTCTTTCATTTTTCCCTTTTCCTTCTTTTTTTTGTTACTTTTTTGTCTTTTCTTTCCATTTTTTCTTTCATATTTCACTCCTACTTTTATTCATATTTTTTTCTTCCCCTTTTTTTCTTTTTTCTATTTCTTTATTTTTTCTTTCATTTTTCCCTTTTCCTTCTTTTTTTTGTTACTTTTTTGTCTTTTCTTTCCATTTTTTCTTTCATATTTCACTCCTACTTTTATTCATATTTTTTTCTTCCCCTTTTTTTCTTTTTTCTATTTCTTTATTTTTTCTTTCATTTTTCCCTTTTCCTTCTTTTTTTTGTTACTTTTTTGTCTTTTCTTTCCATTTTTTCTTTCATATTTCACTCCTACTTTTATTCATATTTTTTTCTTCCCCTTTTTTTCTTTTTTCTATTTCTTTATTTTTTCTTTCATTTTTCCCTTTTCCTTCTTTTTTTTGTTACTTTTTTGTCTTTTCTTTCCATTTTTTCTTTCATATTTCACTCCTACTTTTATTCATATTTTTTTCTTCCCCTTTTTTTCTTTTTTCTATTTCTTTATTTTTTCTTTCATTTTTCCCTTTTCCTTCTTTTTTTTGTTACTTTTTTGTCTTTTCTTTCCATTTTTTCTTTCATATTTCACTCCTACTTTTATTCATATTTTTTTCTTCTTTTTTTTTCTTTTTTCTATTTCTTTATTTTTTCTTTCATTTTTTTCTCTCTTTCTTTCCTTTCTTTATATTTTCTTCTTCCTTTTCTCTTAATTTTCTTTCCTTTTTTATTTTTCTTTCATTTTTCAATTTTTCACTCCCTTTCTTAATTTATTTTCTTTTCTTTAATGCTATCTTCCTTTCCTTTCTTTCCTTCTTTTATGTTCTTTCCTTATTTTATTTCTTTTCTTTATTTCTTCTTGTCTTCTTTTCTTTATTTGCTTTCCTTTTCTTCGTGTCTGTCTTAAAGAAAAGCGATTCAAAGAATTATTTCTTTATTTATGTTATCTTTCCTTTCATTTCGTCTTGCATTCTTTACTTTTTATTTTTTCTTTCATTTTGTGTTTTCCTTTACGCTTTTACCTTTGTTTCTTCTTTTGTCTTTTGTTTTCATTTTTTGTTTCATTCTTTACTTCTCCTTTTATTTCTTTTTTATTTCTTTTCTTTTTTTAATTTCTTTTTCTTTTTTCCTTTTCTCTTTATTTTGCTTCCATTTTTCTCCCTTTTTAAATTTATTTGCTTTCTTTAATTCTATCTTCCGTTCCTTTCTTTCCTTCCATTCATTCATTCTTTTCTTCCCTTAATTTTTTTCTTTGTATTTTCTTTTTTTCTTTCATTTATTTCCTTTTTTTATTTCTTTTCTTTTTTGTTCCATTTCTTTATTTTTTCTTATTCTTTTTTTCTTTATTTTCTTTCATCTGTTGTCTTTTCTTTTTTCTTTCATTGTTTCCATTTTTCTCCCTTTCTTAATTTATTTGCTTTCTTTAATTTTATCTTCCTTTCTTTTCTTTCCTTCCCTTAATTCTTTTATTTTTTTAATTTCCTTTCGTTTCTTTTCTTTACTTTGTTTGTTTCTTTCTTTTATTTCCTGTTTTTTCTTTCTTTCTTTCTTTCCCTTTCTTTCTTTACGTTCTTTATTTCCTTTCCTTTCTTTTCTGTCTTTTTTCTTTCATTTATTTCCTTTTTTTTCTTTTTTTCTTTCATTTATTTCCTTTTTTATCTTTCAATTATTTTCCTTTTTTTTCTTTCATTAATTTCCTTTTTTTTTGTTCGTTCATTTATTTCCTTTTTTCCTTTTTTTCTTTCATTTATTTCCTTTTTTCTTTTTTCTTTCATTTATTTCGTTTTTTCTTTTTTCTTTCATTTATTTCCTTTTTTTCTTTTTTTCGTTCATTCATTTACTTCTTTCTTTTTTCTTTCATTCATTTCCTTTTTTCTTTTCTCTTTCATTTATTTCCTTTCTTTTCTTTCTTTATTTTCTGCTTTCTTTCCTTTCTATCCTTCCTTTTCTTTTCTATCTTTTTTCTTTTCTTTTTTCTTTATGTCCTCTCCTTTCTTTATATTCTTCTTTCTTTCTTTCCTTTCTTTCTGTTGTCTCCTTCTTTTTTTTCATTATTTCATTTTTTCTTTTTTTACTTTCTTTCTTTCCTTCTTTTCTTTATTTCATTTCTTTCTTTCCTTTAATTCTCTTTCTTTCCTTCTTTTTATTTTCTTTCCTGTTTTTTTTTCTTTCTTTATTTCATTCTATCTTTTTTCTTTTTTCTTTCTTTATTTCCTTTAATTAGCTTTCTTTTCTTTTTATTTTTATTTTCTTTCCTTTTTTTCTTTATTTCCTTTCTCTCTTTCCGTTTCTTTCTTTTCTTTTCAATCGTCTTCTTTTTTTTCTTTATTCTTTGTTAGTATAACTGATTTATTGTAATCTTCGTTTATTGTGTTCATTTATTCATTGCAATTGTTTGAATTTCTTTCTTTGTTGCTGTTCTTCATTCGAAATAGCTTCCATTCGGGATTTATGGCGTACCCCGGCCGATAACTGTTGGCATCGCTTCTCTGCGAATATTAATATACTGAGAGAGCAAATATCATTGACACCGATAATCCCGCTGGACTAGGAGGAGTCATATATATATATATATATATATATATATATATATATATATATATATATATATATATATATATATATATATATATATATATATATAAATAAATATATATATATATTTATATATATATATATATATATATATATATATATATATATATATATATATATATATATATATATAGTGTGTGGATTTCAATTTTGTGTAGAGAATCTGAATAACAGAGCTCAATGTAATTCAAACAGAGCAAAACAGAATTATAAAAAGAAAAACTATACACACATTAAGGTTGTACACATAATAACTTATTTCGACCCCTTTAATTAGGTCTCCTCAGATGTATGGACAACCACGTCAAAAAAAAAAAAAAAAAAAAAAAAAAAACCTTTTTGACGTGGTTGTCCATACATCTGAGGAGACCATTTTAAAGGGGTCGAAATAAGTTATTATGTGTACAACCTTAATGTGTGTATAGTTTTTCTTTTTATAATTCTATATATATATATATATATATATATATATATATATATATATATATTTATTTATATCGTACATGTATTGTATTAGTTTCTGTAAATGTATACATTTTTTATTCATACAAACATTATTGGTTACATATGTGCATACATGTCTCGGTTGCACTTTTCCCAGAAAGTCAACCTCATCAGACCAAGGATTTTCGAGAAATGGATGGATTTGAAGAATTTTCTCTCCTAAATAAATCTTTTTGGGGTTTAGTCATTTTCTATTTCTTATGAATTAGTATCGGATTACCTATTCCACTTGCTGACCTTTTTTGTTAGTGGTTGTCGTTTTATTACTTTTTATGGCGTCTCCATCACCTTTCCCTATCCTTATTTTATTGTCCACTACTTTCTGGGTTTCTTTAAACTCTTTAGCCTACCCAGTTTTACAAACTCACTTCAGTATAAATATCTTATCTATATCTCATATATATGTTTATTTATTTGTATTTGGGTATCTATTAGAGTTTGTTTATATATGTGTGACTCTTGTTATGCGCAGATTGGCGCTTTTTGAATAATGGAAATTGACAACATCTTTGAGGCACGCATAAAAATGTATTTCTGCGCATAACATCGACCGGACTACACTTATCCTAACGTCTTTTAGAACTCGTCGTGCTTTTCTGCATCTACCGTGATTCGGCCCCTCGGGGTTAATACCATCAAAATGAGGAAAAAGAAGAAAATACAAACAAAACTATAAGACAGTCTCGCCTGACAAAGTTGTTTTACAACGAAAGCTTGCAAAGAAAAAAAATTAAAGAAATGATTTTTTTTTATTTAAATTGCACCATGTGTTGATTTTACAAAAATATTTCACTTATATATATATATATATATATATATATATATATATATATATATATATATATATATATATATACAGGGTGGGCAAAAATAAGGGTCCTATTTTGAAAAATTCATAACTTTTTTATTTATTGATTTTTTTTTTTTTAGAATAAGTAAAGGACCCCTTCCGAAGCAAGCATGACCCTAAGGAACGTACCCTCATTTAGAAAACATTATTTTTGCTTAAAAAACTCAAAACAGTGTAAAAAACAATACTTTAGTTTTTGTAAGTTTTAAGAAGTGTTTTTCGGCTAAAATTTGTTTTGTTTATTTCAAAAAATCTCGGAAGGGTCAGTCTACACACACATAAAGTTTGGTGAGTTTAACTTTTATTTTGTGGAAGTTATTCAAATTCAAGTCATTCAAATTTAAACATAGGACCCTTATTTTGTATATATATATATATATATATATATATATATATATATATATATATATATATATATATGATAATTTTATTTACACAGACATGTACAAAATCTGCGACACTAGGTTCTCTCCAAATATGATCTGAGGTTAAGATCGGATTCTAACTCTGCCTGATGAGATCTCAGTTCATAGTAACTGTTGATCGATAACATCGACATGCCAGTGTCGCAGATTTTGTACATGTCTGTGTAAATAAAATTATCATATATATATATATATATATATATATATATATATATATATATATATATATATATATCCTCTGAGGAGAAGATTTTCTTTAAAAACTCATGATTTTGTACATGTCTGTGTAAATAA
>OY744555.1:10774670-10824670 GCA_963556195.1 Sepiola atlantica
CTTAGATTCGACAGGTAAGCAGTCTAATTCAAAAATTCCATGACGACGCTGTTGTCGAGCGCGGCTACACATGTACATATCAGGCCTTTCTCCCACAGGTGCAAAAGTGGCCACGCTGAGATATACAAAAATAGGTTCACACAAATATGCTGTCAGATTCATGTTTTGCTTGACAAGATGAAATGGAAAGTATTTCGTCTTTGCAAAAATTGAACACTCAAAATTGTTTTAGTCAATTTTTACGGCATATCAACCATTTTAGGTTTATGAATACGTATGCTTATTATTATCCTGAAATATTTCTTCATGGTTCAGTAGTTTTGTTTTACGGCATATCAACCCTTTTCGATTTGTATTATGTTGATTATTCAGATTTCTGTGCTCATATTGGATGCTATTCTCACAACGTTTCGGCCGTCGTAACCTCCTTCTTCTTCATGTGTGTATTGTCGAACTCGGGAATCTTCAGATAGAAATCGAGAATCTGTACAGATTTTCGACCGGATGTCTTTATTTAATCCACGTGGGTAGATAACCCCTGTTCCGTCAACCATGACCGGGTAGAAGTCTTAAGTAACTCGTAATTGGATTATTAGTATCGCCTGTACTGGGGATTGAACCCTCAACCTCCAGAAAACTATTTTTAGAACTTTTCTCCGTTTTGTGTCCGTCGAGTTATCTGTTGCTGAATACAGACATTTTGATAAAAGTTGTTATATTTCAAGTTCAAATATTTATCTATGGTCTTTGGTTTGCTTGGGTTTTTTAAATATTTAATGAAAAATAAATTTAAAAAAAAAAAACATAAAAAAAAAAAAAAATAATAATAATAATAATAATAATAATAATAATAATAATAAAAATAATAATAATAATAATAATAATAATAATAATAATAATAATAATAATAAAATTAAAATAAATAATAATAATAATAATAATAATAATAATAAAATTAAAATAAATAATAATAATAATAATAATAATAATAATAATAATAATAATAATAATAATAATAATAATAAAATTAAAATAAATAATAATAATAATAATAATAATAATAATAATAATAATAATAGTAGTAGTAGTAGTAGTAGTAGTAGTAGTAGTAGTAGTAGTAGTAGTCTTTGGTTTGCTTGGTTTTTTTATTTACGGCATATAAACTCTTTTCGGTTTATTTCATTCTAAATGCAGTTATTCTTTATTTTTTATTAAATATTTAATCTTTACCTGACTATTCGAACCTACATTTACAATTGCAACACTTAACATAAATATTAAATATTTAATGAAAAATAAATTTTAATAATAATAATAATAATAATAATAATAATAATAATAATAATAATAATAATAATAATAATAATAATAACAATAATGGCCTTTGGTTTGCTTGGTTTTGTTTTACGGCATATCAACTCTTTTCAGGTTATTTCATTCTAAACGCAGTTATTCTGGTAAACTTTTTCTGTTTCAACTTCTTAAAATCTTCAAATATTTATAGATTAATTGTTATTAGTGTACATATCTTTTGTAAATATATAGTCCGCATACCATAAATTCTATTAACCCATAGATTGGACCCGACAGATACTACACCCGGTTCAGAATATCCCTGGAAGTTATGGCTACTTAAAAGTGACTCTTCGAAGCTCTTAAGTTGTTGTTTCACCACCGGATGTAATTTAAGGTCATACCTAACACCCGGTTTGGGGTAAACAGTATTTTAGTAATTTACATATTTCGAACTGTAATAAGATGTAGATTCGGATGTGTAAAAATACGGTTATAATCGGAAATTTTCCACATAAGTTGAAAAGTGAATGGAAATTTACATTAGAAGTTGAGTATAAAAAAGTGATACGTGTAAAGGAAGTTGCATACTGGGAGGAAGTCTGAAGTGACACGTAGTGAGGAAGAGAGAAAAGTCTTTCTCTTTGGCAGCCGATTGCATTTTGTCTCCTTTTCGAAGCCTCGTTTTTAGCCCCCGGTCTCTCCTTTGCCTCCGGGTTGGCAAACGGAAATTTATATGTAACCTTACAGTTTTGTGAGAGAATGACGGAATAACCCCTCAAGCGACATGAACAATCGAACGACAATATGGTCGTTTTTTCTTTTCATTTATGTTGTGCATGAGTTACCCGGTGACCAGGAAAAATGGAAAATTCGGCTGCCACCTCACCACTGCGACTACAGAAATTCGAGCGATTGATTCTGCCGACGTAGTGGGCGCCTTGTTAAGATTAAAGAACACCCGGCTATGGTGCAAGAAATAAGGTCGACATGATAAACAAACTTTAAAAAATGAAATGATATCAAGTGTAGAGAATGGTGGAGCTCGGAGTGGTGTGCGGGGTCAACACATTGCCCAAGGGTGACCCTGGTAGTTTAGTCTTAGGTCCAAGATAATAATAATCGAAATCCTCGGTCGTCCTTTGTTTTTGTTTGTGATAAGTGGTTCAGTTAAGACTATATTTGATATTTTTATTTACTACTCGGCGTAATCCGGGATAAATTAATGTCATTTTAGTTGAAGTTGTTAAAAAAAATTATTATTATTATTATTATTATTATTATTATTATTATTATTATTATTATTATTATTATTATTTGTGAATCACAAAGAGATGGAAACACCTAAAAATGTCAGGGAGAGGACTCATACCGTGGCGTTCAGGTCGCATTCTTTTACTGATCCAAAAATACGAATGCTGTTTTTTTTTTGTTTTTTTTTTTAACATAGTTCACCCCAAAGAAGGCAGGCCGCCACTGTAGACGTAAGGGGCTACTGAGAAAAAAGAAAAGGGGAGAAGGTTGGGTGGGGGGGGGGCAACCTAAATTGAGATCTGCGCAGCGAGATGTCTGTTTACATTAGTTTTAAATTTCTGCATGTCTGTACTGTCAGGGAAACATGGGGCAGGGAGGGAGTTCCAGAGACCAGCAGCACGAGGAAAGAAGCTATTTGAGTAGAAGGCTCTCCAACATCTGGGGACCTCCATAGTTAATGAATGAGATTTAGTTGATTGTCGAGTTAGTCTAGTGAATTTACGTCAAGGGGGCACCAGAGTAACCAATTCATAGAGATACATTCTCGTTCAGCAAAAATCACGAGTCGAAACATGACAACTTTTTCATTTTATCGTGCTAGAATGCCGACATTCTCTTAACACACCCATCTTCACATATACAGTCAGCTCCCCAGCCTTCACAGGAGGGAGCAAAGGTTAGAACGTCTGATCACCTGGATCTCAGGTCTAGTCTGTTTCTTTATTGATGACTACAATCCTAAAAAACAAACAATTTTTTTTTTTTTTGTTATAATCCTCTCAATCATGAAATTATCAAAACAATCACAGTCGTATTCCAAACGTCCCGGCTACCAACACACCCCTCCAGGCCCACATCTCATTACCAGCTAGATTATAATTATTTTTCGCTATCCGTCTTCTCCAATCATCACTGGTGATCACGTTACAATAGTTTTACCTTTAAGTTGAATGGAAAATATATCTCGCCTACATTTGAGTCTTGCAGTTCATCTATTAAAATTGTCTCCATTGTAATAATCTTCCATGCCAGAATTATTATTTTCGAAAAGAACGCGAATGGAATTACACATTTTGTTGTAAAGAACATGCTGCAAGTAAGAAAAAAAGTATTGCTAATCAGAATCAATCATCGATTTATCAGATACATTGCTATTTGAATCTTACATGAAAGTTCCGGCAAAATAACTTTATATATTATATTTTATATTATTTCATGATTTCTCTTTAGAAAATGAAGTGATCATATCACAAACGAAGTGTAGTATCAGTTCTGACGTCGGCCAGATAATGATTAAGATACCTACAACACAGCTATAAGAGGTTTAATAAAATCAGTTAGGATTTCAAAATATAGAACAGGGGCGGGCAACCTCCGGCCCGTGGGCCACATCCAGCCCGCGAAGGCTTAGCGTGCGGTCCGCCACCCTGCTATGTTTTATTATTGCAATCCGGTCCGCGGACCTCCCAGTAAAACTCATATCCTTTTGAGACATAGACGTAAAAGTAGGTTTCAATTAAGATTTACAGTGGGATAAAAATGTATAAATATCAGCGAGCGATGATGCATGTATATATTTCATTTTTCTTTAACTATTAAGAGATAAAAAATAGAAAAGGAGAAAGAGAGAGGCAAAGAGGAAACGTGAGACGAGGAAAGGGCATGAAACAGAGAACCTATTTGAGGTGTGTCAAAACGAATGCTGAATCAACTTGCTATTTCCCCCGTCATTATTTTTTATGATTCCAAAATGGCTCTTCGTCAACGCCTTTTATAACATCACATACAGAAGTCTCTTGAGAAAAATATCAGATTTGTAGAGTGTTCAATGCAATTTTTGTACAATTTATTCATGTAAACAAAATATAGTAATTCTGAGATTTCGTTTTTCACTCCGGCCCGCGATCTCCTTCCAAAAGTGTCATCTGGCCCTTACTCTGAAAAGGTTGCCCGCCCCTGCTTTACAGCATGCCTTTACAGCTCTTCTTGAGCGGCTGCGATCCTCAGCGACAGACTCCCAGCCTGTTGGGTCGATGCCAGCTGCCCTCTTCTCTCGCTTGCAGCAGTGCAGGGAGATGAGATACCACAGACGGTAGAGGACTGCAACAGAGCTCTCGCAATCAGACATCACCTACATCTGTGGCAACTGCAATAGAGCCTGTCGATCCAGGATAGGCTTGCACAGTCACAGCAGACGCTGTATTTCGACAACGGACAAATCTGAGGCGCAGAACGACATTGTCTCATGAGACAGACGGATGCCAACAGCAAGAATCAGGCTATTAGGTGTAGCGATTTCTACCGGACCTTTTTATGACTTTATCCTGAAAATCTTAGAGTTCGCAGACCAAAGAAAGTTTCTAGACAGCTAAAAAAAAAACAGAAACCGCTTACACTCTCTCTCTCTCTCTCTCTCTCTCTCTCTCTCTCTCTCTCTCTCTCTCTCTCTTGCTAATAGTCGACTGGGCACTCCAAGCACCGCTATCATCACGTGACGATATATCCCTCTCCAAAAAAGAAGGAACTATCAGCAGCCGACACATACACAGCACAATGCAACGTATAACCATAAAAGCTGTCTTCTTTGGCCTTTTGGCTAAGATCAAAGTGTAGTATCTGTTCTGATGGATACTGCACCCCATAGACTGGTATTGTGTTGGCCTTCGGGGCTTGATTTACGCCAATCTATGGGTCTGTCCTGTGCAGTTCTAGGAGGTCCACCCTCCCAGGCTTCGCCTCCCCTCTTTGGGGAGGAGTAAGTTTATTGCTTACTGCCTGAAACGCCCCTATCGTGGAATGCCGACGGGGCTGTCCAGGCAATTTTTAAAACCCACTTTCCTGACCCGACCTTGGGTCACATCTTACTTGTGGGAGTAAGATAAAAACTGGCCTTGTGCCTAACTCCTGGAGAGGAGTAAATCAATACTCTATATCACACTACTTTCACATAGGTTAATCGTTAAACGAACTAACAAATTATCGCGATGGGCCAGAGATGAACTTTAACCCGGAGTTTGATGACCAGCAGACTCTGGTGTCGATTAGTGAATATCAATCAGGGTAATTAACATATTAAGCGTAATTCTTTGACTATTCTCACTGGCGCCTGGTACAAGGCCAAGCGACGATCAAGAAAGCAACTAAACAAATTATTTCAAACTTTCTGTCGCTGCAAAAATTGTTACTGTCGGTGTGACTTCTGTGCGTCAATATATATATATATATATATATATATATATATATATATATATATATATATATATATATATATATATATATATATATATATGTATATATATAGGTATTTGTTGAGGAAAAGTTCGGAATAGTTCAGGAATTGATGAGCAAATACAAATAATTCAAAGCAATATATGTGATATTTTTCTTAAAGAACTTTTTTTTCAATAAATCTTTCAGTTACTGCAAATAAAATCTGAGATATTTCGGGAGAAACATCCCTTCTCAAAACACATATGTCCCAAGATGGCTGCTCAATAACTGAAACGCCATTCCTATCTTTGTTCGCATTACTTACATCCTTATTAAATACCTATATACTTATTTACCAATAATGCTTCAAGCAAACTATCATACCGTTTCATATATATATATATATATATATATATATATATATATATATATATATATATATATATATATGATTAAATGGAAATAGTATTCCAAACGTAATTTAAATGAAAGAAGGAGAAACTAAATTATCAGTAAAGTCATCAACGTTTCGTTTTCATCAACAAAAGACTATTTCCAAGGAATATACAGGGTGGGCAAAAATAAGGGTCCTATTTTTAAAAGTTCATAACTTTTTTATTTATTAATTTTTTTTTTGATTTTTTAGAATAAGTAAAGGACCCCTTCCGAAGCAAGCATGAGCCGTATTAGCCCTAAGAAACGTACCCTCATTTAGAAAACATTATTTTTGCTTAAAAAACTCAAAACAGTGTAAAAAACAATACTTTAGTTTTTGTAAGTTTTAAAAAGTGTTTTTCGGCTAAAATTTGTTTTGTTTATTTCAAAAAATCTCGGAAGGGTCAGTCTACACACACATAAAGTTTGGTGAGTTTAACTTTTATTTTGTGGAAGTTATTCAAATTCAAGTTATTCAAATTTAAAGATAGGACCCTTATTTTGGCCCACTCTGTATATATATATATATATATATATATATACATATATATATATATATATATATATATATATATTAGTAGAGAATGGTAGTTTGCTTGAAGCATTGCTGGGTATAGTAGTAGTAAGTTTTTGAAAGGCTGTGGGCAATGCAAGTTCCGGGTACGATGCAAGTTGTAACGAACAAAAACAATAACAATAAATCGAATACGAAATATGACTTACTATTTATTTTTCCATTTTTTCTAAAATCTTACATAACAGCAAGAGTGTTTTTAGCTGTTCGTGTGATGTCCGGGTGATTAAAAATCACTATTTGATATTTCGGAAAAAGACATCCCTTTGTCAAAAATAATTAAACCAGAAGAAAATTTTTTTTACTTCTCCGACTGTGTAGAGAATACTACACAACAAAATGGCTGCCAGATGTAGACCGCAGCGAAAACTATATCTGTCTCGCAGGGAATGTAAATTAAATTAAATTTTATTTTAAGTTTATGTTAAATATATGATTTGGTGTTCAAAAATATTTGCGTAATGTTGGTTAAGTGTATGGTGTTCGATAAACTGTTAGTTTTAATAATAATAATAATATATATATATATATATATATTTTTTTTTTATTAAGCTTATATTTGATTATTTACTTTTATTTCAGTGTGTTTTATCTTCATATTTTTATTTTGTTTATCTTTCTTTCGTATTTTAATAATTTTGATATAAAGTAAAGTAATTAATCTCACATTTTAAATATTCTAGATCTATCAAACTTATCGATTATCAGCTATTTAAGAAGTGTTACTAATTGTGAGTTTCGTCAAATTAGTTTATCGAATTAACGTGATATATTTACTATAAGGTAAAAGGGAGTAACTCTGGTTTTTTTTTAGGTGGAAGTCTGTATAAGAATATTAGTATATATATATATAAAACATATATACACATACATATATACATATATATATATATATATATATATATATATATATATATATATATATATGTATTATTGTTTGTTTAATTGTTTATTTGTATATTTTTCATTTCTTTACATATTTTATTTTTTATTATTATTATTTAGTATTTATTTATTTTATTAATTATTTATTTAATATTTGCATGTTATTTGTATACATTTTATATGTGTTTGGATTAATTAATTAATTAATAATGTATATATATATATATAGGTATTTGTTGAGGAAAAGTTCGGAATAGTTCAGGAATTGATGAGCAAATACAAATAATTCAAAGCAATATATGTGTGATATTTTTCTTAAAACTTTTTTTTCAATAAATCTTTCAGTTACTGCAAATAAAATCTGAGATATTTCGGGAGAAACATCCCTTCTCAAAACACATATGTCCCAGGATGGTTGCTCAATAACTGAAACGCCATTCCTATCTTTTTTTCGCATTACTTACACCCTTATTAAATACCTATATACTTATTTACCAACAATGCTTCAAGCAAACTATCATACCGTTTCATATATATATATAGGGTGGGCCAAAATAAGGGTCCTATCTTTAAATTTGAATAACTTGAATTTGAATAACTTCCACAAAATAAAAGTTAAACTCACCAAACTTTATGTGTGTGTAGACTGACCCTTCCGAGATTTTTTGAAATAAACAAAACAAATTTTAGCCGAAAAACACTTCTTAAAACTTACAAAAACTAAAGTATTGTTTTTTACACTGTTTTGAGTTTTTTAAGCAAAAATAATGTTTTCTAAATGAGGGTACGTTCCTTAGAGCTAATACGGCTCATGCTTGCTTCGGAAGGGGTCCTTTACTTATTCTAAAAAAAAAAAAATCAATAAATAAAAAAGTTATGAATTTTTAAAAATAGGACCCTTATTTTTGCCCACCCTGTATATATATGTATATATATATATATATATATATATATATATATATATATATATATATATATATATATAAAGACTACACACACACGCACATATATATATATGATAAAATTGAAATAGTATTCCAAACGTGATTTGAATGAAAGAAGGAGAAAATAAATTATCAGTAAAGTCATCAACGTTTCGTCTTCATCAAAAAAAGACTATTCCAAGTAATATACTTGTGTTTATAACTTTTTATTCTCTTAAACCATCCTGAGGAAGTCTTTACTTTAGTTTCTCCTTCTTTCATTCACATATATATATATATATATATATATATATATATATATATATATATATATATATATATATATATATATATATATATATATATATATATATAGTGAGAGTGAGAAAGGGGAAGAAGAGAGAGAAAGAAGGAGGAGAGATACGGGAGTGAGAGCAATAGAAAAAGCAGATTTGAGGGACAATATCTTTATTTTCAAAGAGATTATTTTTTTACAGCCGTTTCTCAATTTGTCTTGACAGTCAATATTTTCAAGCATAGATTGAATCTTGTAGGCCAATAATTGGTTCGAAAAATACAGAAGATTATTAAAAAAAAAGCGAATACTTACTTAAGGAAACATTACTTTAGATCGACTTTTTTTCAAAACCGCACGTGTATTTATTCCAAAATCAACGCCATATCTGATTTTACCAGAGAAACCCCAAACAAGCAAAACACAGTTATCTCTCCCTATCTACCTCTTCTAAAAAAGTACAAAAAACGCCTCACTACAATTATATATATATATATATATATATATATATATATATATATATATATATATATATATATATATATATATATATATATATATATATATATATATATATATATATATATATATCGTTCCTTTCATTAAGTTAAACGCTCTTATAACGTCAAGCCGCCGGATAAAGTGTTAAAATTATCACTGCTTATTCGCTAATCGACGGTGGCCCAGTGGTTCTAGATTTCGGGATTTGAATTGAAAAATACTCAGAATCCGGGGTTTCGAATCGCATGACCAGTAGTCATATCTCTATGTTGATGAGTCCCGATAATAAAAGACGAAATGTGTAAGTACATAGATAATAAACAAAACAAGTATTATATATATATATATATATATATATATATATATATATATATATATATATATATATATATATACATATATATATATATATAAATTGAGAATACGTCAACACTGAAATTTGAGGCAGAAGAACGGTTATTTATTAGATTTTCGGCGATGGAAGAACCATATGTATTATGCAAAACATCAGTTGTTAAGTAATTTTTGTGGCCACGTGTTGTTTGACCCGGATGTCTAATCTTTGCGATGTACGCCCAACGTGATGCGAACTGCAACTACATTTAAATAAGTAAATAATAGATAATGGGTGGAACGTCTTTTCGAATTGACAACAAGATGGGTGTTGTAGTAAAATACAACTCGTGTATTTGCGGCAAAGTATATATATATATATATATATATATATATATATATAAAGTAAAATGGACGAAGAGTGATAAACATGCACGAATGTCCAAATTTATTTCAAACTTCAAATGTTCAAAACCGGGTATATTCTGTAATAAAATTATGTTTATTGTTCTTTCCTTAAGCCAAGACTTTTCAAAGATCGAGATCTTATCATCAGAGGAATTATACAGATAGATAAGTTGGCAATAGAAAAGCCAAAGTATATTGAGCTTTTACCATTTCACTAAAGGTTCTTTCTACTAAAAGTTTTACTTATAGTTTCTTACTTATCTTACTTATATATATATATATATATATATATATATATATATATATATATATATATATATTTGTGTTATAATGGAATAATTCCAGGAGGAAATCCGGGTATGAGAGCTCAATGTAGTAAACAGAGCAATAATAAAATATAATAACACGAAATCACATAATTGTCGATGCAATAATTTATTTCAACCGTTCGGTTGTCTGAGTGATGCTTGAAAAAACCGAACGGTTGAAATAAATTATTGCATCGACAATTATGTGATTTCGTGTTATTATATTTTATATATATATATATATATATATATATATATATATATATATATATATATATATATATATATATATATATATATATATTGTTACTTCCCTGCGCTGATGAGAGCCATAAGCTCGAACCGACGTTGTACGTAGGTAAATTATTAAAAAATAATTTTATATTATATATATATATATATATATATATATGCAATTAAATAAAATTATATAAACATTAGACACAGTCTACGCAGATAAACCAAGGTTTCGACGGGACGTTTTAACGTCGAAACGCTGTTTCTAATGTTTATATAATTTTCTTCATAAAAGCTCTAATTTGTATTGAGCACTTTTTAATGAAATATTGGTTTTAAGTTCAGGTTATTAATATATTTGAACTTAATAAACTAATTTATATATACAAATAGATACACATTGGTCTTTATTATTGAGTGGGGGATATGTATTAATCACGTGTTTAGGAAACGATGAATTGAGGTAATGATGGCCGTAATGAGTTGATTCGGAAAGACGTGGAATTCTGATGTTTCTTCGCGTTCTTTTGGAAGTCTGCGAACAATGCCAAAATAAAATAAAATCCAGGCTAAACATAGTTTTTTGTTTTTTTCTTTTTCGCCTTTTCTGCCAAATAAAATCCTTGAACCAAAAATGTTCTGAATATTAGGACATTCCAACAAACTGTACTAATTTACACACTGGCAATTTGATGGCCGACATACTACCTTCTGGTTGGCGTGTGCGCAGCACGCCAGGCGCCTCTCGACGCTGCGGGCTTACCTTCGTCATAACGCGGGAAGCTGTAAAAAGCCCGGAAGCCTGGATGCAGGGCGTGTAAGGTACGAAGAACTAACTAGCCGCCATGTTTGTTTTATTTATGTATTTTTGTTTAATTTGTCTGTAACTCGCGTTTTGTTTTGTTTTGTTTTTTAATACTATAGCAATATTGATATATGCCAAAGTAAAATATATATTACTTGGATTATTTCGGACTATTGTCCTCATCTTGGACTTTTGTAGCAGTTACCTCCTCCTTTCAAAACATAACTACACCGGTTTGCCGGTAGGTGTCGCTTTTTCACCGACAGGTGGCACTGTAAAGCGACACCAGAGTTATCTGCCCTTCTGACTATAAAAACCGTTGCAAACGGAAAATCCATCTCTCTTCTTCACCAGCCTCGACAGAAGTACGCTGACACTAGCGTTCCGTTTCACTTTTCTCTTCTGGTCGATTGGCCTCGGCAGAACGACGCTAATACACTAGCGCTTCGTCTCACGCTTTTCTCTTGAACTGGTCCCAGCATAACAACTACCAACACACGTGGTCAAACAACGGTAAGAGTTCTCAACTCATTTTCTTTGTGTACGGCTTTCAAAGACTTTTCCTAAGCCGGATTCATTTCTTCTTATACCTTTTCAAGAACTGTTTTTCCATCGACACACATGCATACATCACACACTTCATCATTCCACGTACACACACGTTCAATAAACCTTATTTGAACTACTTCATTTTGTTTATTAATTATTACTCTGTCTTTTGCATGCAATCATTGCTTGATTCAACTTTGCACGTTTATAATCGGGGAAACACACCACTCGGTCCCGTAACAATTGGTGCGGCCGATGTAACATTCAACCTTCTTCATATGCTTCTGAATTTTTTAGATTAGAATTGATGATGTGTATCATTTGGACTATTCAGACTCATTTTTCTCATCTTGGACGGTACTCTTACAACGTTTTGGCCGATGTAACCTCCGATCCATGGCGCAACGGATAAAAGTGTTAAGTGTTATCAGTTCTAAGTGACAGTATTCTTGAGGTTGCGGTTTCAATCCTCAGTACGAATGATACTAAGAATACAATTACGAATTACTTAAAACTTCTAACTGATTCATTTATTTATTTCTAGTATGTGAAGCTAAAAGCTTTACTAATTAAAACAAAAAAAAACGACTATTAACAAGATTAATTTTAACACTAGTACTAATATACTTAGATGTTTATAATACTTAATAAATATAGTTTCATATTTAAATTTTTCCCGCCATAATTAATTATAAATCTCACTCCAGGTATTTACCTGTTTGACATTACTCCACTGAAGATGGACCCAGATGGGTCAAATATTACTCTGGACCAAAACGTTAATTACGGCAGTTTCATCAGCCAATTTTCTTCCGAGATTCAGACTTTAATCCGGAAAATTGAAGGGATCAATACGAAAATATCCAGACAAGAATTGTCGGTTATTTTTAATAATAATAATAATAATAATAATAATATATATATATATATATATATATATATATATATATATATATATATATATATATACAGGGTGGGCCAAAATAAGGGTCCTATCTTTAAATTTGAATAACTTGAATTTGAATAACTTCCACAAAATAAAAGTTAAACTCACCAAACTTTATGTGTGTGTAGACTGACCCTTCCGAGATTTTTTGAAATAAACAAAACAAATTTTAGCCGAAAAACACTTCTTAAAACTTACAAAAACTAAAGTATTGTTTTTTACACTGTTTTGAGTTTTTTAAGCAAAAATAATGTTTTCTAAATGAGGGTACGTTCCTTAGGGCTAATACGGCTCATGCTTGCTTCGGAAGGGGTCCTTTACTTATTCTAAAAAAAAAAATTTTTTAAATCAATAAATAAAAAAGTTATGAATTTTTAAAAATAGGACCCTTATTTTTGCCCACCCTGTATATATATATATATATATATATATATATATATATATATATATATATATATATATATATATATATATATATATATATATATATATATATATAGTGCCCCTAAAGAAGATAGGGGGCAACCACATTACATTTTTACTTGCCCTGTTTTTCGTTAGTTAGGTTAATATGAAATAAGTTATTAAGTTCTAGGTTTAACTGAGAACTATAGACGCAGCACCCAAGAGCATTAATTCTGAGTGACAGCCATGGGGTAAGTTAGGGTCCGTAGGAGAAGGACAGGTTTAATTGGCCGATAAATTAGATCACGTGACGGTGAATTTTAGATTTAGAGATTTTAAATATAATTTTACGATTCAAGAGTGACAGCTCGTCGCTAGTCCATTTGATTAGGGCCAATTCCGCGCTCTCCTATCAGTCCTTTCCACCACGGCCGAGTGGATTCTAATTAGACGTGAGCAACGCATAAATGATGTGCGATATAGAACTGTTCTCCGTCCAGGCTTCGTCTTTCTCCCAAGGGAGGTTACTGCGTAACAAAGGGAGATAATTAACTTTTCTTAAATTGGACACAACAAATCGAATTTCTTCTCTCCTTTATTTAACAAACACTGCATTAAACTTTACGAATTCACTTACTTAATAGTAAAATAAAGTCTTAATAAACCAAGTATTTATTCATGATGTTTGGTTTGGTTGTTTTGTTTTACGGCACATCAACCCTTTTCGGGCTATTCAATGCTCAATCCGGTCCTCTCTGGTAAAAGTCTCCATGCTTCAAGTTCATGATATGTTCAAGTATTCATTCATGGTATTTGGTTTTATGGCATATCAACCTTTTTCGGATTTTGCAATGCTGAATTAGGTCACTCTGGTAAAAGTCAAGTTCATATGTTCAAGTATTCATTCATATTATTGTGTTTTGTTTTGTTTTTGTTTTGTTTTTTGTTTTATGGCATATCAACCCTTTTCAGGTTATTTAATGCTGGATCCGGTCAATTTGGTGAAGGTTTTTATACTTCAAGTTCTTTATATGTTTAACTATTCATTCAAGGTGTTTGACTGAGTGAAAAGAGGGAAGGGAGGGAAATGTGGAAGAAGAAGGAGGGAAATTGTTTTTTTTATTTTAGATTTTGTAGAACATGATTGAGTTTTGCAAAGGAAAAAATATCCAGACAAGAATTGTCGGTTATTTTTAATAATAATAATAATAATAATAATAATAATATATATATATATATATATATATATATATATATATATATATATATATATATATATATATATAGTGCCCCTAAAGAAGATAGGGGGCAACCACATTACATATTACGAATTCACTTAGCGGTTTTATTTAATCTAATATATAAAGTAGAGACGATTTTTCCACTCCACCTTCTCGGAGTATAGGAAAATAACCACATGCATCACAGGCTACTAAACTCACCGCCATACTACACTAATTCACTCGAGCGTGTTTTGGTAAATTTGTTATTATTTTTTCTAGCTAACATTGAATATTACATTTGGCCCACCATAAACGTCTCTCCGAAAAAACAACTCCATATAAGTGGTAGCAAAAACTTTCCCCCCTAACAATTGTGTACTGTGACTACACTCATCGACACCGGGAAGTAATAAACACAGTTTAATTTTCACAAACCACCGGTTGTCATTCATTATTTGCCTGGTATTAATTTAACACGCATGCCAATGATGACATTTAGGTTAATTGGCCTATTTACACACATGATTTCTAATCCGAAACCTTAGCGCAATCGGTAAGAAGGTAGGTTTCATTATTGCAAGTTTTAGCGTTCGATTCCAGTCTACTCTGCCACTTTTTTTCTTTTTTTTTTAAATTTAAAACATTCGCCAACACGGTAGACGGGGCGGAATAAATAGTAGGCCGTTCCTTTTTTTTATTCGACGTCATGCAATAGGTAGTACTTTCTCCCGTGCAACGCCGGGCGACGGGTTCCGCTAGTAGTAATCTAATATATAAAGTAGAGACGATTTTTCCACTCCACCTTCTCGGAGTATAGGAAAATAACCACATGCATCACAGGCTACTAAACTCACCGCCATACTACACTAATTCACTCGAGCGTGTTTTGGTAAATTTGTTATTATTTTTTCTAGCTAACATTAAATATTACATTTGGCCCACCATAAACGTCTCTGCGAAAAAAACAACTCCATATAGGTGGTAGCAAAAACTTTCCCCCCTAACAATAGTGTACTGTGACTACACTCATCGACACCGGGAAGTAATAAACACAGTTTAATTTTCACAAACCACCGGTTGTCATTCATTATTTGCCTGGTATTAATTTAACACGCATGCCAATGATGACATTTAGGTTAATTGGCTTATTTACACACATGATTTCTAATCCGAAACCTTAGCGCAATCGGTAAGAAGGTAGGTTTCATTATTGCAAGTTTTAGCGTTCGATCCCAGTCTACTCTGCCACTTTTTTTTTTTTTACTTTTTTTTTTTAATTTAAAACATTCGCCAACACGGTAGACGGGGCGGAATAAACAGTAGGCTGTTCTTTTTTTTTTATTCGACGTCATGCAATAGGTAGTACTTTCTCCCGTGCAACGCCGGGCGACGGGTTCCGCTAGTAATAAAATAAAGTCTTAATAAACCAAAAAGCTAAACATAAAAATGAATAACCACTACTTCGTACAATCAGTTCGTAAGAGAAAATGCCGTCCATGAAACCGTTAATAAAATTAATGGTGCTTCTTGCTTAAAAGTCCGAAAAAAAGATTTCTTTGTCTTTTAATGTTTAAGAGGTAAATAAGGGGCAGTAACTCTTAATTGTAATTTTGAGCCAGACTTTATCGTTAATTTCTATCAAGCCTGATATTCTCTTCAACTGGAATCATGGATTTGAAATTGTTCCAGTTTGAAGACGTACTATATTTTACTTCAGAAAAAGCAAAAACAGATAGATTTTTTGCAAGCGCATGGACTTATTTCTGGAGAAGAGACCTGTAATTGTGGGCATAACATGCGACTTGTGCCATCACGAGTAAAAAACCCAAGTATAAACAAAATAAATGCGTAAATTTTCAATAAAATCTTAAATTTTCCATTTATGTATACTTTGTTTTTCATTTATTACTAATTAATTTTCAAAATCTTAAATTTTCCATTTACGTATACTTTGTTGTTCATTTATTACTAATTAATTGAATGTGGCAGTAAATTACGTTACATGTAATAACAACAGTTGATAAGAGTTACTGCCCCTTATTTACCTCTTAAACATTAAAAGACAAAGAAATCTTTTTTTCGGACTTTTAAGCAAGAAGCACCAAATTAATAATCCTTTCTGCAATGCAACCATATTAGTTACAAATAAACTTCAGTTTATGCCTGACTTGTCCATCGAGTTTCAGTTATGAATGTCCAACAGTCTTTGTCTGATCGCCGTTCAATGATATATTTCTAAATTTGTGAAGCTTATTTAGAATCACACCATCAACTGATGAGACGATCACTAAAGTGTTACCGCGTCATTTCGAATCATTTGAAGTGTACCATCTGTAGAACACATTCCTGCAGAACTGTTTCCCTGCAGATTACAAGATAGTAGTCTTCGAATTCAGAGTCGGCAGATACCTGTCATATGCCATCCAAAAACAAGTAACCATCAATCATGAGGTTCTTCACTTTTCAACTAGCTTTCATTCCATCTGATTAACTTTTATCCAATGATATGTTTCTAAATTTGTGAAGCTTATTGAGAATCACACCATCGACTGATGAGACGATCACTAAAGTGTCCCAGCGTCCTTTCGAGTCATTTGAAGTCTGCAGAATTGCAACTGCACTAAAAAAAACTGCCACTGCACCCCATCAAGTACAATGCGTGGATTGCAACATCAAAACCTTCATTGCTTGATTGGGTTTTACTGGTTTAGAAATTGACAATGACCGACCAATCATGATCAAGAATCGAAAGAGTCTTGATTATGATTGGTCATGCGTGGATTGCAACATTGCTCTTTGACGATGACAATGAACGACCAATCATGATCAAGAAACCAGCAGAAACAGGAACAAAGAGAAAAACAGAACAAAAAAGAATGAGTGAAAAAGACTGACATTGAGAGTAAGTGTGTTCTGCTGGGTTTGTATCGATATAATAATACATTGACTCACGTTTGTGTGGGTGTTATTACCTGACACACCTATTTTATAAAATGAGATCGCCCGATCACGAAAACATAGAACTACATTCATACTTCGACTTTACCGATTTTAAAATCAATTGTTCAAAAAATCAAAGCCACACACCCACGTGCTCAATAAGAAGTTTTAGGTCAGCTTTGTGCAGAGGAAAACGTGCTGGGTATGTGTCGGTTGCTGATAGTTCTTTCTTTGGAGATGGGTATATCGTCACGTGATGATAGCGGTGCTCGGAATGCTCAGTCGAATGTTAGAAAGAGAGAGTGTAAGCGGCTTCTTTTTTTTTTAGCTATCTGGACGCTTTCTTTGGTCTGCGAACTCTAAGATTTTCAGGATAAAGTCATAAAAAGGTCTAATAGCTTGATTATTGATGTTGGCATCCGTCTGTCTCAGGAAACAATGTAGTTCTGTGCCTCAGATTTGTCCGTTGTCGAAATACAGCGTCTGCTGTGACTGTGCAAGCCTATCCTGGATCGACAGGCTCTATTGCAGTTGCCACAGATGTAGGTAATGTCTGATTGCGGGAGCTCTGTTGCAGCCCTCTACCGTCTGTGGTATCTCATCTCCCTCCACTGCTGCTAGCAAGACATGAGGGCAGCAGGTATCGACCCAACAGGATGGGAGTCTGTCGCTGAGGATCGCAGCCACTCAAGAAGAGCTGTAAAGGCATGCTGTAAAACAGGGTCGGGTAACCTTTTCAGAGTAAGGGCCAGATGAGACTTTTGGAAGGAGATCGAGGGCCGGAGTGAAAAACGAAATCTCAGAATTACTATATTTTGTTTACATGAATAAATTGTACAAAAATTGCATTGAACACTCTACAAATCTGATATTTTTTCTCAAGAAAATTCTGTATGTGATGTTATAGGCGCCGATGAAGAGCCATTTTGAAGTAGCAAGTTGATCCAGCATTCGTTTTGACACACCTCACATAGGTTCTACGTTTCATGCCCTTTCCACGTCTCTCTTTTTTTCTTTGCCTCTCTCTTTCTCTTTTTCTATTTTGATCTCAGGCCAAAGATTTGAAATTCATAGTTAAAGAAAAATGAAATATACATGCATCATCGCTCACTGATATTTATACATTTTTAATCCACTGTAAATCCTAATTGAAACCTACTTTTACGTCTATGTCACAAAATGATATGAGTTTTACTGGGAGGTCCGCGGGCCGGATTGCAATAATAAAGCATAGCAGGGTGGCGGGCCGGACGCTAAGCCTTCGCGGGCCAGATGTGGCCCGCGAGCTGGAGGTTGCCCGCCCCTGCTGTAAAGGAAGTAAAGAGAGTGGATATCAGCAATTGCCTGATTGGTCATTGTGTAACCAAACCACCTCATTAGGTGTGCTCTCCACAAGAGGAGTTAGATACCAATGCTTATCACTGCTGCGCATACACCATTAACGTTTTACCCTAGTCTTTTATTTCCTTTTATTTACGTACTATTTTCTCTTGGTTGAAAAGTGTTGTAATGTTGACATAGCATCTGGGTACGTCCACGTCTTTACTTGGCTTTTACTGCTAGTTAGTACGATGTAAACTATTATGTGAAATTTCGTGGAAGAAATACTTAATATTCATATAAGAGAGTAAGTGACTATGAGGAATAGTTTAGTTGGTTGTTTTGTTCTACGGCATATCAACTCTTTTCGGGTTATTTAAAGCAGAATCCGGTCATTTTGGTAAAAGATTTTATGCCTCAAGTTCTTTACATGTTCAAGTATTTATTCATGATGTTTGGTTTGGTTGTTTTGTTTTATGGCACATCAACCCTTTTCGGGCTATTCAATGCTGAATCCGGTCATTTTGGTAAAAGTTTTTATGCCTCAAGTTCTTTACATGTTCAAGTATTTATTCATGATGTTTGGTTTGGTCGTTTTGTTTTACGGCACATCAACCCTTTTCGGGCTATTCAATGCTGAATCCGGTCATTTTGGTAAAAGTTTTTATGCTTCAAGTTCTTTACATGTTCAAGTATTCATTCATGATGTTTGGTTTGGTCGTTTTGTTTTACGGCACATCAACCCTTTTCGAGCTATTCAATGCTGAATCCGGTCATTTTGGTAAAAGTTTTTATGCTTCAAGTTCTTTACATGTTCAAGTATTCATTCATGATGTTTGGTTTGGTCGTTTTGTTTTACGGCACATCAACCCTTTTCGAGCTATTCAATGCTGAATCCGGTCCTCCCTGGTAAAAGTCTCCATGCTTCAAGTTCATGATATGTTCAAGTATTCATTCATGGTATTTGGTTTTATGGCATATCAACCTTTTTCGGATTTTGCAATGCTGAATCAGGTCACTCTGGTAAAAGTCAAGTTCATATGTTCAAGTATTCATTCATATTATTGTGTTTTGTTTTGTTTTTGTTTTGTTTTTTTGTTTTATGGCATATCAACCCTTTTCAGGTCATTTAATGCTGAATCAGGTCACTCTGGTAAAAGTCAAGTTCATAAGTATTCATTCATATTATTGTGTTTTGTTTTGTTTTTGTTTTGTTTTTTGTTTTATGGCATATCAACCCTTTTCAGGTTATTTAATGCTGAATCCGATCAATTTGGTGAAGGTTTTTATACTTCAAGTTCTTTATATGTTTAACTATTCATTCAAGGTGTTTGATTGAGCGAAAAGAGGGAAGGGAGGGAAATGTGGAAGAAGAAGGAGGGAAATTGTTTTTTTTATTTTAGATTTTGTAGAACATGATTGAGTTTTGCAAAGAAAAAAATAATAATAAAACATCAATGTTTGGTGCATTTTGAGTCAGGAAATCAATAACTTAAGACAGCCTGATTCGGTAGCGCCAGTAGGTTCTATTTGACGTATAGATGGGGCACTTACAGGTACTACCACTCCGGGCCAGAGTGGACCTGTGAGCAATGGAAACTAAATGGGCAACTCCACATTTCCTACAGCTCCTAAGTGAAGGCCTCACCACTGAATGTCTTTTAAGGTCATAGCCAGGACCTTAGGATAAATATAATTACGTATTAGAAATTATGTTTTAATTAAAAATAAGTCACTTTGAACTAAAGTCGAATGTATTTTATATGTATTTTTAGCGGATTATAAACAAAGTCACTCAGTTTTTAAAATATAATGTAATGTTTAGTGTTATTTTGTTGTGTTAATTCATTTAAATTTATAAAACACGGATTCAGTTAAAAACATACTTTAGACTTAGGTGAGATTCGAACTCGGGTATTGAAATCGTAAGAACTACTGCCTTAGTAATGTGTACTCTGCCTATTCCTTTTTTTTGTCAACCAACCACGTACGAACAAAGATCCTCATCAAACACCATAACATTTTGATGGTATATAGACTTACGTATGCCGAGATTGTGACGCATTTTAAGATGTCGGGCTGGCCTGAGAGTCTTCGGGTGACACTCGCCATATTTTCCCTCGTGGGCATTTTGGCTAGGAAGTAAGTGTAGTATCTGTTCTGCTTCATATTATTCATAAATGTATTATTTCAAACAAAATGGGACTATTATTAATAGTAAAGTATGCAGATAGATGAAGATAGTCACCATGGAATTTCCACGGGCTCCACTAGTCTATTTAATAACATATATAACAACTACTGACCCAACGGGTCATGGGTGGTCTGGTATAATGTTAAAACTCTGTGGCTCTTACTTACATGTCACACTTCATGATTATTATCAAGAAAGAAATATATCTATTTACGTGTGGATGGCATTTGCAAAAGCAGTGTGACGTCATAAAGGATATATGTGTGCATTTAGGCAGCACGCCTTTTGGTTGAGATCAAAGCGTAGTATCTGTTGCGATGGATACTGCACCCCATAAACTGGTATTGTCTTGGCCTTCGAGGCTTGATTTACGCCGGTCTATGGGTCTGTCCTGCGCAGTTCTAGGAGGTCCACCCTCCCAGGCTTTGCCTCCCCTCTTTGGGGAGGAGTAAGTTTATTGCTTACTGTCTGAGGCGCCCCTACCGGGGAATGCCGACGGGGCTGCCCTGGTAATTTTTAATGGCCAGAATGCTCATCTTCTCGGGCGCTGGGTTTTCAAGCCCCACTTTCCCGACCCTATCTTGGGTCACATCTTACTTGTGGGAGTAAGATAAAACTGGCCTTGTGCCTAACCTCTGGAGAGGAGTAAATCAATCAAACTAACTGACCTTGCTTACAGTAAAAGCAAAATTTCTTGATCGATCTGGTTACTCTACTGTGATCACTTGCGCATTCACCATTTTTATATATATACAGGGTGTCCCAAAATAATGTATACATCGTTTGAATCGTTATAACTCGTTCAATTTACCGAGTTTGATTTGCAAACAAAATTGATAAAAGAGTAGAACAGTAAGATACACATTTAAAAATACTGAAAGTAAAATTAACAAAAACATAGAAAATTAACTTTTAATAAACGTAAAGGCTACAATGTTTAAAGCAAGAAACCTGAAGTAATTGCAAACAAATGGGAGTAGTAATTGTAGTAGAATGTGCTCAAATACCGGAGTAAATGTCGCAGGACGTTTGTAGGTACAATTCTTCACGTCTTCACTATATGGAAAGTGTATTGAGCAGAACGGGTTGGGGTTAGGATGAGGGTTCATTTTATGAACATTCTGAAATTACCCTAAGTAGCCTTTATCTTTGTTAAAAGTTAATTTTCTATGTTTTTGTTAATTTTACTGTCAGTATTTTTAAATGAATATTCTTACTCAATCTTGTTTATCAATCTTGCAAATAAAAATCAGTAAATTGAACGACTTATAACAATTCAAAGGGTGTATACATTATTTTGGGACACCCTGTATATATATATATTTACTATTGAGGTCACCGTTTATCAAGTCCGAGAGCACCTCGAGGATAAAGATTAATGAGACGGGAATGATTGTCAGCCTAAAGATGAGGAACACTAGTGGAATACTAACATTGATCAGCGGTTAGGGGTTAGGGTTGGGGCGGTCCATAACAAGAATTCTTTGAAATTGAATTTTAAGACGCCCAAGTTGTAACCAGCAAAGAAGCAGTCTTGCGGTAATGTGTCCCACGAACGGGAATCCCTTCCACAGAGGCTCTGTCCATTGAAATTTCGACATATGCTAGGCCCATGGGAAGGGAGAGGGGATAGTCGTTATGACTGTCTTCTAGAATTTGAAAGTTCAATATTTACTACAGACAATAATCAACACTTCTATCCAGTTATGGCTGTTTTTATTCGAAGTCTAGATTTAATATATTCGTGTTTTTAGTGTTGGATGTATCGCGTTTTGCGTTCGAACTCTTCATATATTTGAAAACCTCGAGGTGGAATAAAGAATGTTAAATGTCGGCAGACAAACAAACGGTGGCGCAACGGATATATGTGCTGAGTTACAGTCTTCTGGCTGTTGAAGCTTCAGTCCTCAGTAAAAGCCACACTTAGAATATAACTAAGAATTATTTAAGACTTGTGGGGTTTTTTTCTCTGTAGAGAAATGACTAGGATTGAATTTTAATAGTCCAAAGACCTTTGGGCCCTTTTTTTTTTTAATGTCATCCTTGCATCTTTGATGGCTTTCTCTGTCCGCCTGTCGGTAATTACATTCTCATCACTAAACGCACAGATGTTTTTCCTCAAATTGTTGACCTCCATTGACAATCTTTATTTCTTGGCTTCAATGGCTTCCATTTAAAATCTACTTTAGTTCGACTCCTTTTACTCAATTCGATAATTCTATTTAGTTTTGCGATGGGGAAAAATAATAAGTTCAGCAAAACTTTAATAATGTATCCAATACACAACACCACCACAAACACCATGTATAGTATTTTCTGTCAGTTATCCCCCCTCCTCCAATAAAAGATAATGCCTGGGAGGATGGCATCATAACCCCCCCCCCTCCCCAAATTGAGCAGTGAATGTAATTAATAGTATAGGCTTTAGTAATGGATGACGGGACGAGAACAATCTACCCCCGGGTATTTAATAAAAGGTTCAGTTCAAAATTCTGTATAGATTCTCTAGTTCGACATAAAGGTTTCCTAGTTCGAACATGCACATGAAGAAGTTCAGAGTTTACATCGGCTGAAACGTTGGGAGAATAACATCCAAGATGAGAATAGTAATCTGATGTAGCCAAATAATAAAAAAATTATCAATTCTTATCCAAAAAAAAAAATCCGAAATAAAATAAAATTCTGATTTTCTGGAAATCTAGTGGAGCCGGGGGGCGAGGGTAATCTCTTTTCTTACATACAACCCGTTTCTCACAGAAAAGACGTTTATAGTTCTTCCCCCTTCTCTCTCTCTCTCTCTCTCTCGTTCTCTCTCTCTCTCGCACACACACACTCTCTTTTATATCATTATTTCCATCAAAGGTCCCGACTGAGCTCTACAACTTTGGTTCATCCTTGTAAGACATTCACAGCGATAACTTGTCTAGCTACCAAAACGAAACGTGAATTTCCTTTCTCTCTCTATTTGCCTTGCGTCAGGTAAAATTACCATGGGCAGCAGAGTTTCTTTGCAAGTGCTTCCCGTCTGAGGAACACATTACCGCAGGTCTGCTTCCCTGGTGATTACAACTTGGTCGGCTTTAAATCGAATTTCATCAAATTCTTGTCATAACCGTTAATCTAACTCTAACCTTTACCCTTACCATAAACCATAACCCTAACTCTAACCCCAACTCTAACATTAACCCTAACCCTAACCTAAATCCAAACCCTAACTTTAACTCTAACCCTAACCCTCATTCTAACCCTAACCTTAACCCTAACCCTAACTTTAACCCTAACACTAACCCTAACTCTAACCCCAACCCTAACTCTAACCCTAACTTTAACTCTAACCCTAACCCTAACCCTAACCCTAACTCCAACTCTAACCCCAACCCTAACCCTAACTTTAACCCTAACCCTAACCCTAACCCTAACCCTAACACTAAACCTTAACCCTAACCCTAACACTAACCCTAACCCTAACACTAAACCTTAACCCTAACCCTAACCCTAACCCTAACCCTAACCCTAACCCTAACACTAAACCTTAACCCTAACCCTAACCCTAACCCTAACACTAAACCTTTACCCTAACCCTAACCCTAACCTAATTCTTAACCCTAACCCTAACCCTTAACCCTACCCCTAACTCTAGCCCTAACCCTAACCCTAACCCTAACACTAACACTAAACCTTAACCCTAACCCTAACCCTAACCCTAACCTAATTCTTAACCCTAACCCTAACCCTTAACCTTAACCCTAACCTAAACCCTAACCTAATTCCTAACCCTAACTTTAACTCTAAACCATTAACCCTAACCCTAACCCTAACCTAATTCCTAACCCTAACCTAATTTCTAACCCTAACCTGATTTCTTACCCTAACCCTACCATAACCCTAACCCTAACCCTAAACCCTTACCCTAACCCCTAACCATAACCCTAACCCTAACCCTAACCCTAACCTAATTCCTAACCCTAACCCTAACCTAATTCCTAACCCTAACTTAAACTCTAACCCTAACACTAACACTAACACTAAACCTTAACTCTGACCCTAACCCTAACCCTAACCTAAATCCTAACCCTAACCATTACCCTAGCTCTAACCCTTAACCCTAACCCTAACATTTACACTAACTCTAACCCTTTACCATAACCTTAACCATAACCATACTCCCCTCCCTTAATAAAGAATTTAACTCAGTTCATGTCATTAATCAATGTTAGTACTTCCATAGTGTTCGTCATCTTTCGGTTAAAGATGATTCCATCTCATTAACCGTTATTCTTCGCCTTGATAATAGTAGTAAAAAAAAAAAAAGAAAAAAAACCTTTTGGGTCTTACATAAAATAAAATATATATTAATCTTACAGAACGACTATTCGGGGTACGCATAACCCCGCCCAAAGCCAACTACCCGAGATCCAATACCTTAGGTAACGTAAATAAATAAATATCCAAACCCCCTTTTTCTAATTCCCGGATGTCCCTCCAAACGTCAAACATATTTTGTATAGTGATTAGTCATGAGTAAGTCAACGGTCCATTGAGTATTTTTTGTTGTTGTTGTTGTTGTTGACTGGAATAGATTCCACGTCGATCTCAAGCATGTACCCCGAAGAAAACCAGCCGAAGCTCGTTCTCCTCCCCCTCTCAAATCCTCCTCCTCCTCTTCCTCCTCCTCTTCCTCCTCCTCCTCTTTCTATCTGTACACCTGAGCCGTTACCAAATGCTACACGTCGCCACCCCAGAGATTTCTCGAACACACTTCTGCACCTTAGAGCCGACGCTTCACTTCTGACCCACATAAGTACGTCCACCGCAACCACATACCCCAGTTTCCGTCTCCCTCTCACCCCTCAATCTTCACCCCTCATCCCTCGCCCCTCACTCCTCACTCCTCACTCCTCACTCCTCACCCCGAGGAGTACAGCAAAACAATCGGGCGTACTTTTCGAGGCAGCTGGGGATCGCGGGGAGAGGAATTTGAAGTTGTTGCGAGTCTGCATCAATGCTAGAGTTACTTACGTCTGTTGCAGTCGGAACTAAGCGGCGTAGGATGGGGAGGGAGTCTGGTAAAGGAGGGGGTACGGTCGAAGGGTGGCACGAGGGGTGAGGCGTCGAAAGGAGGTAAACCGAACCAAAATGGCGCCGGGGTGAACACACACACACACACGCGCGCGTGCGCACGCAATAGGTATTTTATAAGTATAATATATATATATATATATATATATATATATATATATATATATATATATATATATATATATATATATATATGAGGTTAATACAACAAAAGATATAAGAGGCAACTAATATCTTTAATTAATGAACATCCGGATAAAAATGGAGCTCAATATTTCTGAACTTTTCATATGATTTGTTTTATCTATCGTTTTTCTCTATCGTTTTATTAATTTGCATACACCTAGAATACACTTTTCACTGTTATCTACTGCATCAATAGCAAACAAATTTCCCGCCTGGATAACTTTTTTCGTTTTTGGACCACCATTCATCACTTGGATTATTTTTTAATCAACCTCTTTGATATCTTGCCTGGATATGTTTTAAACTTTTTGACTTGAATGAACTGTATAGATTTACAAGAAAGTATGTTTTGGGCCAGTATATTTGTTTTATATACCTTTATGTATTTTTATATATACATTTTATATATTTTCAAAGTTTAATTTTTATTACCTGCAGTAATGTCATTGCGGTAATGGTCCTCTGAGGAGAAGATTTTTTTTGAAAACTCATGAGTTAAGGACTTTAAAGTACTTTGTCTGAACATTGAACTGTAATAAAATTTGATTCACACCTTATTTTATTCTTTCACTTCATCTATTGCTATATATATATATATATAAATATATATATATATATATATATATATACATATATATATATATATATATATATATATATATATATATATATATATATATATATATATATATATATATATGAATGAGATCGAATGATAACTCGACGCATCGAAAAACTAACAAGAACAATCACAAATCAAAAAGTCAGGTTTATTTTATATTCTAATAACCATGTTTTTATTTTATTATTTTAATTTTTATTTTTTCACATTTCTAAAAAACATGAAATTTCTGTGAGATATATTTTTTACTGTCCGTTTCATTTGCCGTGAGCCAAACAATTTTTTTATGTCAATATCGTCTCTGCAACACTACAAGAAAAATTCACAAAGAGTAAAATGTCCTTGGACATAAATATCTTGAAAAATACTACACTATGAAGTGGTTCATTTTTTGGGCGAAACCCTAAAAAAAAACAAATAAAAGAGCAAACTCACATATGGGGGAACCCACTAGTACGTCATTTCGAATTTTTCAGTTCAGTGCTAGTACATCCTAAAAGTTGTGTGGACAGTTATAAATTTAAATGCATTAATATTTCTTAAAATAGTTAATAAATTCTATAATTTATTTATAAAAATTCGAATTCACTTAAGGGTAATTTTTTACTTTCCTAAAGTTACATCAATTTGCCTGCAAATGCCTATTTAGGTCATTTGAATACGAAACTAAATGCAGAGCTGATTCATAAAAATAAACATAATTAAAACATTGTTATTGGAATATAAAATGAAACTGACATATATTTAGGTCATCTGTGTGTGAAAATGGAAAAACACAAATCGTTTATATGTTCATTGACTTTTCGTCTTTATTTGTCAAAGACTTTCACAAAATGACTTGAAGAAAGACATAAAAGTTAAAATTTGAAATATGCGGTGCGTCTATGACGTAGAAAGAATATTTTATTTCTGTTGTTGTTTCGCATATATATATATATATATATATATATATATATATATATATATATATATATATATATATATATATATATATATATAGTACATGTATTGTATTAGTTTCTGTAAATGTAAATCCGTAGAAACTCAAGTGTTTATAAAAAGTGCTCAATACCAAGTAGAACTGTTTATAAGTATAAATTTTTATTTATACAAACATTATTGGTTACATATGTGCATACATGTTTCGGTTGCACTTTCCCAAGAAAGTCAACCTCATCAGACCGAGAATCTTTCAGGAATGGATGGATTTGAAGAATTTTCTATCTTAAATAACTCTTTTTGGGGATCTAGCATCTTCTATTTCTAGCATCTTCTAACTCTTATGAATTAGTATCGGATTACTAATTTTCCTATTTTGACCTTTTTTTGCCAGTGGTTGTCCACTCCTTCATTTTTTATTATTTATTACCCCCTATGGCGTCTCCATTGCTTCTTCTTGTCCTTATTTTATTGCTCTCTCTTGCCAGCTTAACAGATTCACTCAAGCATAAATATCTCATCTATACATCAAGAATCTTACATATATAAACAAACCCAGACACACCTAAATAAACACACATATAAAGAAACGGACATTGATATACATACACATCTAAACATGGACACCGATCCACTATCAATCAAACATATATTCAGAATACATACATATATATATATGATTATTTTTATTTACACAGACATGTACAAAATCTGCGACACTGTATATACAGGGTGGGCCAAAATAAGGGTCCTATCTTTAAATTTGAATAAATTGAATTTGAATAACTTCCACAAAATAAAAGTTAAACTCACCAAACTTTATGTGTGTGTAGACTGACGCTTCCGAGATTTTTTGAAATAAACAAAACAAATTTTAGCCGAAAAACACTTCTTAAAACTTACAAAAACTAAAGTATTGTTTTTTACACTGTTTTGAGTTTTTTAAGCAAAAATAATGTTTTCTAAATGAGGGTACGTACCTTAGGGCTAATACGGCTCATGCTTGCTTCGGAAGGGGTCCTTTACTTATTCTAAAAAAATTTTTTAAAAAATCAATAAATAAAAAAGTTATGAATTTTTAAAAATAGGACCCTTATTTTTGCCCACCCTATATATATATATATACATATGTATATACATATATATATATATATACATATATATATATATATATATATATATATATATATATATATATATATATATATATATATATATATATATATATATATATAATCCTATGCTCAGCCGGGTAGAAAAAAAATTACAAGAGAGCTCGATTATATGATAAGAGGTAAATATTTATTTATAAATTTACAGAAATTCAGATCAAATAAGCACACATTGGTCTTTATTATATAGGGGGAGGCTAACTGGAGTGCTGTAAAGTGCGTTATTCCTTATGTAATTAAAAAAAAAAGGTATTTTTAATAAAAGAAAGAATGTAGTTATTTGTTTCGTCGACGCAGGGGATGCACAGGCAGGTAAGTTGCTTTGTCAGGGGACGCGAAGACAAACAGAAAAAAAAAAAAAAAAAAAACGTGATTTTTTTCTTTTCTTGTCTTCGTTTTTTTTTTTTTCGTTTTTTTTTTTCGTTTTTTTTTTTCGTTTTTTTTTTTCGTTTGATGACGTAACGAAAAGAAAATAGAACAAACCCGAGCCACCGGTTATATAAAGGAGAACGCGTGCGCACACACGCACATCAAAACCGGTTTCTTTTATTATTACCGTTTGTTTGAGGGGCGGGGTCGCGTTATTGTATTCTGTGTTGCGTTTTTTTTTATTGTTATTATTATTCGTTAGAATCTCTCCACGGGTAATCTTCACCGAAAATATTTCGGCAAAAAATGCGTTCATCTTGCCTGCCATTTGGGATTGGAGGATTTTTTATATCTTTTTTTTTACAGATGGGTCTACGTGTTAGATAATAGAAATAGCATCAATTATGATTAAATGTTGTTTGTTGGTTTTCCCATAACGTCCGGGGACGTCTTCGGGGGGGGGGGGGGGGGTCATGCAGATGCTCTATCGGTCCTCACTTTTCTGTGCGCATGATAGAACATCGCAGTTCCCATATCCTCTCCAGGCCACATACAGCGCCTGGTTTTCTAGAATTGTCATCTATTTAGTACTGGCCAGGACTCAACGTTGCTTAACTTCGGTAATCTAACGGGAACCCGTCTGTCAACGTGATTATGCCATATATATATATATATATATATATATATATATATATATATATATATATTATGTAATATGTTATTGATTTTTTTTTAAAATTATATCAAATTATTACGTGGAAGGAATTATTTTTCAACGTTGTTGTTGTTGTTTTCCAATAATGTTTAGAAGAAGAAGAAGAAGAAGAAGAAGAAGAAGAAGAAGAAGAAGAAGAAGAAAAAAGAAGAAGAAGAAGAAGAAGAGAAAAAAGAAGAAGAAGAAGAAGAAAAAAAAAGAAGAAGAAGAAGAAGAAGAAGAGAAAAAAGAAGAAGAAGAAGAAGAAGAAGAAGAAGAAGAAGAGAAAAAGAAGAAGAAGAAGAAGAAGAAGAAGAAAAGAAAAAAGAAGAGAAAGAAGAAGAAGAAGAAGAAGAAGAAGAAGAAGAAGAAAAAGTCATTTTATTTTTTTACTTTGTTGTTGTTATTGTTTTTTGTTGTTGTTTTTCTTTGTTATTGTTTTTCCCCCCATAACGTTCGGGGACGTCGTCGGCGAGTCAGGCAGATACTCTATCTGTCCTGACATTTCTGTGGGCATGATAGAAACTGGTAGTGGCCATATCCTCTCCAGGCTACATACAGCACCTGGTGTTCCCAAATGGTCACCCATTTAGTACTAGGCAGGCTCAACGTTGCTTAACTTCGGTGATCTAACGGGAACCGGTGTGTCAACAATTAATATACATCAATAGATTACAACCGCATATACACACGGTGATTCGAAAGTAATGCCCTATTATTAAGTGCTCGGTAGTTTGGTTTGGTAGTTTTGTTTTACGGCATATAAAGTATATATAAATTATTAATAACAACAGGTTTCTATGGTCGTCGTAGCCAAGCTTTTTAAAATTTCAGGAATTGGTTTGGTTTGGTTTGGTAGTTTTGTTTTACGGCATATCAACCCTTTATGGGTTATTTAATGCCGAATCTGGTCATTATAGCAAAAGTTTTTATGCTTCAAGTTCTTTATATCTTCAAATGTTTAATCATCGTTTTTGGTTTGGTAGTTTTGTTTTACGGCATATCAACCCTTTTTGGGTTATTTAATGCCGAATCCGGTCATTATAGTAAAAGATTTATGCTTCAAGTTCTAAAAATAAAATAAAAAAGGGGAGGGAGAAAGGGAGAGGGGCTGTTGTTTTTGTTTTTGGTTTTGTAGAACATAATTAAGTTTTACAAAAAAAATTAAAAAAATTTTTAAAAAAATTTAAAAAACCTCAATGTAGGTGAATTTCGTCTCAGGGAGCCACAGGGCAGCCTGATCTGGTATCACCAGCATTAAGTGCTCGTAATTTATTACTGAAATATAATTTTTACAAGAAATGAATATGATAAGAAAGTCTATAGCATGGAATTTTATTCAAAATTCGATGTCAGCAATTGTCACCAGCTTCTGAAGCTGCCTGGAAACCGCATCAACTGATTTCACAAGGAACTTTTTTTTCTTTTTCTTTTTCTTTTTTTGCTATTTGTGCTTCGAATACTATGTTATTTTGAATATCTGGTCAGGGTTTACTTGTAGGGTAAAGTATCCTCATGTCAGGTGGTCCTGACGAACCCTTATATAGAGAGACCGAAGACACTCAAAGACGGTGTATAGTTGGTAAGTAAAACTCTCCAGTAAGTAATTCTAACTCTCCAGTAAGTAATTAAATATATATATATATATATAATAATAAATATATATATATATAAATATATATAAATATATAAATATATATATATAAATATATATATATATATATATTATATATATATATATATATAAATATATATATATAAATATATATATATATAAATATATAAATATATATAAATATATATATATATAAATATATAAATATATATAAATATATATATATATAAATATATAAATATATATAAATATATATATATATATAAATATATAAATATATATAATATATATATAAATATATATATATAAATATATATATATATTTATATATATATATATATATATATATATATATATATATAGTAAAGAGAATATTTTTTATAAAATATTTAGAAAGCCTGCACAACGCAAATTATTTGTTTTTAAAAATAAATTATTTATTTACTTTAAAAACATTTTTTTTCTTTTTTCTTACTTTTAACTTGAGTACTTTCGGTAATATATACCATCGTCAGAAAATAAGCATATTTTCTTTTTCTTCTTTTTTTTCTTCCTGACTGAGACATAGTTATCGCAGTCAAGTTGAAATTCGTCTTGATGTTACTGACGAAAATGTTAATATGGCCGTGTGTACTACGAGGTTACGTGGAAAGGGTATTTTGAAAAGTCACACATTGGAAACGTCGCTGGAATGGCAATAATAAAGAGAATATTTTTTATAAAATATTTAGAAAACCTGCACAACACAAATTATTTGTTTTTAAATGTGTGTGTGTGGGGGGGGGGGATTTTAGACTTTTTAAAGAGCGACTTCTTGTGTTTTATGTGCTTTTTCATCCATGGGTGATGACCGAGATGATCCGTCCCTACAGTTGTCCAAACTAGTTTATCGTTGATTCGCGTACCCGGGTACCATACGATGAAATTAGAATTTTATATATATATATATATATATATATATATATATATATATATATATATATATATATATATATATATATAAAAGGATTCAATGAATTAGAACATTACAATTGTTCCAAGAATTAGAACATCAAGTCTAGTATGGCGTACGATCGTTTCCAAAACATTCTGGAAATACTTTATTTAATTTTATTTTATCAATTAACAAAGCTACTCCAAACGTCCTTCATCAGCGCCTTTAGCACCACGTCTTACAGAAATTAAAAGAAAAAATAACAAGCTTGTCGTAGAGGAACATCTATTGACAGAAAGAGCCACAGAGACAAATATTAGAAAAAAGAATAAGTTACAAATATATATTAAATTAAAAATTAAAAAATTAAAAATTAAAAAATTGAAAAATAAAATGATAATAATGATAATAAAACATTATAAAAATAAAAATAAAAATAAAATATTAAAAAAAATTTAAATAACAAAATAAAAAATAAATTAAAGGCATAACAATTTTTTTTTTAAAGTAAAATAAAATAAAAATAAGAATATTCAAAAATATTTAAAAATAAAAAATTAAAGAATAAAATACAAAATAAAAAAATAACAATAACAATAAAGAAGATGATAATAAAAATTAAAAATACAAAATAAAAATATAAGATAAATATAAAGGAATAATTGATATTAAAATTAAAATAAATAAAAATAAAAGTAGGAATTAAAAATAACATAAAAATACAAATAAAATAAAAACAAAAATAAGTTTGAATATTATAAAGGCTCCTTTTATAAGGGTTTTTATGAAAACATCCTGCAAGAGAATGTGCAGGACAAGAGGGGAAGATGAAGAGCACAGGGGAAGATATGGACCAAGATAATTTTAAGGGGGAAAACACACCTTATAAAAAATATTATAGGAAAAGGGTCAGGGGTGACCAGGAAATAGGGGATGTAATAGAATAGGGGTTTAGTTGGGACTATACCAACAGCACTGCACACATAAGTGCATGAATACATTTTTTTTTAACATAGTTCACCCCAAACAAGGCAGGCCGCCACTGTAGACGTAAGGGGCTACTGAGAAAAGAAAAGGGGAGAAGGAAGGAAAGGTCAACCTAAATAGGGATCTGCGCAGCGAGATGTCTGTTTACATTAGTTTTAAATTTCTGCATGTCTGTTCTGTCGGGGAAACAGGGGGCAGGGAGAGAGTTCCAGAGGCCAGCAGTACGAGGAAAGAAGCTATTTGAGTAGAAGGCTCTCCGACATCTGGGGACCTCCACAGTGAATGAATGAGATTTAGTTGATTGTCGAGTTGGTCTAGTGAATTTACGTCGAGGGGGCACTAGAGTAGCCAATTCATCGGAGCATAATCCATTGAAATATTTGTAAAACAAGCACAAGGATGCCACATTGCGGCGATGGGACAGAGGCTGAAGCTTGGTTGACAGTGAGGGACTTATTAGGTTATATGAGGGAGGAGAAAGAGTTTCTTATTAATTACACTGGTTAGTAAGGAGGAGAGAACCAGCTTTACAGGAAATAAATATTATCTATTTCCCGTTGTGCTTTTATACCAATTCCGCATTCAAGCCAAAAACTCAATGACATTAGATGTGGGTGGAGCATTTCAGAAAATATTGTAAATATAATCCGGCCGTTAAGGACGTGTTTTGAAGAAAGAAAATATATATATATATATACTTGATTATTGGGGAAATGGTAGTTTGATCAGTACCATTGGAGAGCCATGAATATTATAACTGTCTTGTTTTTAAATCTCCGAAACAGTTACATGGTAAACAGCTGATGATCCCCGTGTTAATATTAGACACTTAAGTTAAGGTCTCTTGTTTTTGTTTCACTGTTAGATACTTAAACCCTTTTTTTATTTTATTTACTTATTATTATTTTTTTTTATTTATTAATTTTCCAACGAATGTTAAGTCTGCAATATCTTGGATTTAGTTAGTTTCTCTGGGAATTTAAACTGTATTTTCCTCTTTTTTTTTCCTTTTTATGTTTTTGTTTAAAATGATTCAAAGCTTCTTTAGACTATATATATATATATATATATATTTATATATATATATATATATATATATATACAGCGAAACAGTCTGTATGTATGTATATGGATGGCTATATATATATATATATATATATATATATATATATATATATATATATATATACATATATATATAGCCATCCATATACAGACATACAGACTGTTTCGCTGTATTACAGCTCTTTAGTGGGGCTAGACCAGCTAGGGCCTCAAGCTGGGATTGAAACTCAACCGTTGAGCTGACAGTTGGCGCCTCTACATTCTACGCTATCATAGGACATACATATATATACATACATATATAAACATAGATATATACATATACATATATATACATATACATACATATATACACATATATACACATATACATACATATAAAATATATATATATATACATATTTATATTCATATAAATACATACGTATACATACATATATATATATATATATATGTGTGTATCTGTATGTATATGTATATTAATATGTGTATATATACACATATATATACATATATATACATATATTTTCTTGTTGATATTCTCGAGGATGGTTTTACTTATCCTACCAACATCAGGCCTTGTTGGGTTAATCAGCCTAGTAGCGGGTTTGTTAATAAAATCCGGTTTCTGGTCGTTTAATAATAATAAAAAGTGAGTGCCCGTTACAAGAAAGATGTTTTATGAAAAATGTAGTATATCTAAGTACAGTATTCTTCTATATATGAAGGACTCTCCCGTCAATTTTTCGACGTATGAGTGCCTGTCAAGGGCTTCGCGCGCGTCAATTTGTAATTGCGTAGTTTCAATGGCAAGTAGTAATACAAGACGACTGGAAACAATGCTGACATAAGCAGAGAGCACATACAGCACCTGGTATTCCAGGAGTTAGGCACAAGGCCAGTTTTATCTTACTCCCATAATATATATATATATATATATATATATATATATATATATATATATCTTATGGGAGTAAGATAAAACTGGCCTTGTGCCTAACTCCTAGCGAAGGAGTAAATAATTTTATATATATATATATATATATATATATATAAAATTATTTACTCCTTCGCTAGGAGTTAGGCACAAGGCCAGTTTTATCTTACTCCCACAAGTAAGATGTGACCCGAGATCGGGTCGAGCAAGTGGGGTTAAAAGCCAGCGCTCGAGAGGTGAGCACTCTGGCCATTTAAAAATTGCCTGGGCAGCCCCGTCGGCATTCCCCGGTAGGGGCGCCTCAGACAGTAAGCAATAAACTTACTCCTCCCCAAAGAGGGGCGGCGAAGCCTGGGAGGGTGGACCTCCTAGAACTGCACAGGACAAGCGTGCAGTATCCATCGGAGCAGATACTACACTTTGATCTTAGCCAAACGACACATATAGTGATATATATAATACAGCCTGAGATATATATATTTTAAGGGATCATCAGTTGTTTACCATGAAAAACTGTTTCGGGAATATATATATATATATATATATATATATATATATATATATATATATATATATATATATATATATATATATATATAAATCGACACATATAGTGATATATATATAATACAGCCTGAGATATAGATAGGTAGATATGATAATTTCTACCAGCTGTTCTCTCTCTCCATCCCAGCCGTTGCTTAATTCTATAAAAGTATTCGTCTTCGTGTCAATTACTCTGTGACACTTGCATATGCGTAAAGCGATCAGATGCTGATGATTATGACGCTGATGATGATTGTCGTGCTTAATTCTTGTCTCCGTGCCAATACCTCACATACCATGCTGTGCTAACCAACATGCGATATACATACATATATATATATATGTGTGTGAATGTGTGTGTGTGTGTGTGCGTGCACTTATACAACTATGAATATCTGAGATATTTTCGGATGTTTATTCTTTTATCTTCATTTAATCTCTGTTTATTTTTTTCGCATTTTTGATTAGGTTTTCTCTTTCCTCTCTCTCTCTTTCTCTCTCTCTCTCTCTCTCTCTCTCTCTCTATCTTCTCCCACTCCTACCCTCACTCTTTGTCTCCCTCTTTTCGCTCTCTCCTTCTCTTCTCTCTCTCTCTCCTCTTTCTCTTTCTCTCTCTCTCTCTCTCTGTTTTCTCTCTCTCTCCATTTCTTCTGTTTCTCCCTCTCTTTCTCTTCTCTCTTTCTCCCCCTCTCATTTCTCTATCTCCTTCTCTTTCTCTATTCTCACTCTCTCTCTTTTCACTCTCTCCCTCTCTTCTCTTTCTCTCTCTCCCTCTCTCCCCTTCTCTTTCTCTCTCTCTCTTCTCTCTCCCTCTCTTCTCTCTCTCCCCCTCATTTCTCTATCTCCCCCCTTACCTCTCTCCCCCTCTTCTCTCTCTCTATCTCTCTTCCATTTCTCTCTCTCTTTTTCTCTCTCTCTCCCTCTTCTCTCTCTCTCCATCTCTCTTCCATTTCTCTCTCTCTCTTTCTCTCTCTCTCCCTCTTCTTTCTCCCTCTCTTCTCTTTCCCTCTCATTTCTCTATCTCCTTCTCTCTCTCTTTTCTCTCTCTCTTTCTTTCTCTCTCTCTCCCTCTTCTCTCTCCCTCTCTTCTCTTTCTTTCTCATTTCTCTATCTTCTTCTCTCTCTCTCTCTCTCTCTCTTCTCACTCTTTCTGATCTTCTCTAGTCCGCACTCTCTCTCTCTCTCTCTCGCTTAATTATTCGTTCATCTCTCCCTCTTTTCTCTCCTGCTTTCCTTCACCCTCTCTTACTCTCTTACTCTCACGTGTCCTCATTTTTCGCTCCTTCGCTCAATCATTTTTTCTCTCTCCCCCTCTCTCTCTCTCTTCTCTTTCACTCTCTCTCTTTTCACTCTCTCCCTCTCTTCTCTTTCTCTCTCTCCCTCTCTCCCCTTCTCTTTCCCTCTCTCTGTCTTCTCTTTCCCTCTCATTTCTCTATCTCCCTCTCTCTCTCTCTCTCTCTTTCTCTCTTTCTCTCTTTCTCTCTCTCTCTCTCTCTCTCTCTCTCTCTCTCTCTCTCTCTTACTACTGTCCCATGTTTATGTAAGCGCCACCCGCTGTCTTCTTTGCTCATCTACCCCACTTAATAAAAGCCGGGGGACGAATTGTTTATTCACTTCACATCTTTTTCTCTCTGTCTTTCTTTCTTTCTTTCTTTCTTTTTCTTTATTTCTTCTGCTCTCCCTTTTCCCCATCTCCCTATCTCTCTTTCTCTCTCTCTCTTTCAGACATTCTATCTTTTTTTTCTTTTTCTTCCTTTTCTTTCCGCCATTTTTATTTTATTTTCTCTTTCTTTTTAACTTTCTTTTACTATCTTTTTTCTGTTATTTTTCTTTCTTTTTTGTCTGTATTATTTTTCCTTTGTTTATTCATTTGTTCATTTTACTTTTCTTCCTCTTTTTTACTACTGTTTTTCTTTATTTTCCTTCTTTTCTTTTTCCTTTTCTCTCTTTATCTTTTCGTTTCTTAACTTTCTTATTTATATTACATCTTTATTTCCTTTCTTTCGTCTTTTCTTTCTTCTTTTATTTCTTCATTTCTTTCTTCGTTTCTTTTTTCGTTTCGCTTTTCTTTTCTTTTCTTTTCTGTTTTTTTTCTTTTCTTTTATTTCTTTTATTTCTTTTATTTCTTTTCTTTTTTCTTTTTTCTTCTTTCTTCTTTTCTTTCTTTTTTTTCTTTTTTTCTTCATTTCTTTCTTCGTTTCTTTTTTCTTTTCTGTTTTTTTTACTTCTTCTTTTTCTTCTTCTTTTCTTTCTTTCTTCTTTTGTTTCTTCTTTTTCTTCGTTCTTTTCTTTTTTCTTTTCTTTTTCTTTTAACTTTTTTCTTTCTTTTTTCTTTATATCTTTTCTTCTTTTCTTTATTCTTGTTTTCTTTTTCTTCTTTTCCTTATTCTTTTCTTTCTTTTTTTCTTTTTTTCTTCTTTTCTTTCTTTTTTTCTTTTTCTTCTTTTCTTTTTTTTTTTTCTTTTTTCTTTCTTCTCTACTTTTATTCTGTTCTCTCTATATTTCAATGTCATTATTTTCCTTCATTATTTATCTATTTATTTGATCTTTTCTTTAATACTTTTCTTTTCTTTTTTTTTTCTTTTTTTCTTTTCTTTCGTCTGTCTTCTTTTCTTTATTCTTTTCCTTTTCTATCGTTTTTCTTTCTTTTTTCTTTCTTCTTTTTCTTTCCATATGTCTATTTCTTTTTCTTTTTTTTCCTTCATTATTTATCTATTTATTTCACTTTTTCTTTATTACTCTGTTTTCCTTTCTTCCGATTTTATTTGCTACTTTCTTTTTAATCCCCAACTTCATATGCTCTTTCCAAATTTATTTTTCTTCATTGATTATTTTCTTTTCTATTCTTTTTCCAAAGTATTTCTTTCCCTTTTTTCTTATTCATCTTTTCTGTTTTCTTCTTCTTCTCGAATACTCTCCTTCTCTCACTCTCTCTCTCTCTCCCTCTCTCTCTCTCTCTCTCTCTCTCTCTCTCTCTCTATATATATATATATATATATATATATATTAAATGTTAATTATATGTTAAAAATAGACTGTCAAAAAGCTCTAATGCAAAGTTCCAAATACGTTCGTCGAACACTCCCGACTAGTCTTCTATCTGTGCCCGCTTCTAGGTACATATAGATCTTAATTTCCCTTAATTACGTGACAGTTTCCGTTGGCCGAGTGGATATGGCGACTGCTTGCAGATTCTAGGCTGACTCTGTGAATCGGGTTCGCGCCTCCCGACCGTCTGAAATTGTTACTTTCCTGCACTGATGAGAGCAATAAGCTTGAAATTGTAAATATTAATAATTTAATATTGATATATGTATATATATATATATATATATATATATATCGTACATGTATTGTATTAGTTTCTGTAAATGTAAATCCGTAGAAACTCAAGTGTTTATAAAAAGTGCTCAATAACAAGTAGAGCTGTTTATAAGTATAAAGTTTTATTTATACAAACATTATTGGTTACATATGTGCATACATGTTTCGGTTGCACTTTTCCCAGAAAGTCAACCTCATCAGACCAAGAATTTTCGAGAAATGGATGGATTTGAGGAATTTTCTCTCCTTTTTTTTAGGAGAGAAAATTCTTCAAATCCATCCATTTCTCGAAGATTGTTGGTCTGATGAGGTTGACTTTCTATGAAAAGTGCAACCGAAACATGTATGCACATATGTAACCAATAATGTTTGTATAAATAAAACTTTATACTTATATATATATATATATATATATATATATATATATATATATATATATATATATATATATATATATAGTTTAAAGGTTCATACTTTTTTTTTTAATAAGCATCCGTTTGAAATTTAATAAAAAAGAAGTGTGGTAAATAAATACCATCAAAGCTTGTTATAGATGCAATATGTATTTTACAAAAAAGAAAAGACAAATCGAAGACGATTTTTTTTTTTCCTCTTTATATAAACTAACATTAAGTATGTATGTAGTAAACTACATACATACTTAATGTTAGTTTATATAAAGAGGAAAAAAAAAAATCGTCTTCGATTTGTCTTTTCTTTTTTGTAAAATACATATTGCATCTATAACAAGCTTTGATGGTATTTATTTACCACACTTCTTTTTTATTATATATATATATATATATTAAGCTATGAAAATATATTTATGGCAATTAAGCTACACAGAGGGGGGGGGGCGAATCATTTTAGCCTGAAGATTCCCACCCTTTCTATCTGTCTGTCTTTTTCTCTGCGTCTCTGTATCTCTCACTCTCTCTCTCTCTCTCTTTCTCTCTCTCGCTCTCCGTTGATTTCCACTTCTTTTTAATTTTCTATTTTCTTTCTTTTCCCTTCCCTCGTTTTCACATAAATCTATGTCACTTTTATCCTATTTATCTTTAACTTCTTCTTCTTTTTTTTTTCTTCTTCTTTTTTCTTCTTCTACTTCTTCTTTTTCTTTTTCTTCTTTTTCTTTTTCTTCTTCTTTTTCTTTTTCTTATCACCTTTTCCCTACTTATCTTTAACTTCTTCTTCTTCTTTCTTCTTTTTCTTTTTTCTTCCTCTTCTTTTTCTTCGTGTTCTTCTTCTTTTTCTTCTTCTTTTTTTTCTTCTTTTTTTCTTTTTTCTTCCTCTTTTTTTCTTGTAGTTGTTCTTCTTCTTCTACTTTTTCTTCTTTTCTTCTTCTACTTCTTCTTTTTCTTTTTCTACTTCTTCTTTTTCTTTTTCTTATCACCCTCCATCACTTTTTCCCTGCTTATCTTTAACTTCTTTTTTTTTCTTCCTCTTCTTTTTCTTCTTCTTCTTCTTCTTCTTCTTCTTCTTCTTCTTTTCTTCTTCTACTTCTTCTTTTTCTTTTTCTTATCACCCTCCATCACTTTTTCCCTGCTTATCTTTAACTTCTTCTTCTTCTACTTTTTTTTCTTCCTCTTCTTTTTCTTCTTCTTCTTCTTCTTCTTCTTCTACTTCTTCATCTTCTTCTTCTTCTACTTTTTCTTCTTCTTTTTCTTCTTCTCATCACCCTCCATCTTACCCTTTCTTTCTCTATATATCTCTTTCTCTCTGTCTTGATTTCCCCTTCTTTCTTTAATCAATTTCTCTTTGTACAAGATTATCATTTTAAGACTTTTGAAACCAAATCGTTAGCGCCATGCAAATAATAAATAATAAAAAAAAAAACGCCAGAGAATTGGTGCCAACGTTTCTACCAATTTAAAGACCGACCGAATCCCGAAAAGCAATAAGAAGCAGATGGCGCTTCTCTTCAGGAACTGCAGTTTGGCTTTTGCGACATGTGCCCCACCCGTCATGAAACGACGCTCAAAATCAGTCGGCAAATACGGCGTTAAACTTATTAGCTAAGCCACCGCCAGATGGCGTTCCAGAAATGGCGGCGGATCGTCCGTAGCTGATATGAAACTGTCGCCACCCGGATTTTTCTTACTACTCACTTATACGTAGCTATAATCTGTTATTACACTAAATATGAATTTATCAACGTTTCACCCCTAGAATTAGGGGTGGGACGTAATGGGTGAAAATTTCAGATTCATGCGAGTAGTATTTTTTTGTGTTCATTTATATATAAATAACACTAAACAATCAAACATTTTGAAAATTATTACACTAAATATGAATTCATCAACGTTTTTCCCCCTAGAATCTTCTTTTTTGCATATATATACTTTAACTAATTTGTATGTACCAGGGGCGGGCAACCTCTGGCCCGCGGGCCACATCCGGCCCGCGAAGGCTTAGCGTCCGGCCCGCCACCCTGCTATGCTTTATTATTGCAATCCAGCCCGCGGACCTCCCAGTAAAACTCATATCACTTTGTGACATAGACGTAAAAGTAGGTTTCAATTAAGATTTACAGTGGGATGAATATGTATGAATATCAGCGAGCGATGATGGATGTATATTTCATTTTTATTTAACTTATAGAGATATAAAAATAGAAAAAGAGAAAGAGAGAGAGAGAGGCAAAGAGGAAACGAGAGACGAGGAAAGGGCATGAAACATAGAACTTATGTGAGGTGTGTCAAAACGAATGCTGGATCAACTTGCTACTTCCCCCGTCATTATTTTTTATGATTCCAAAATGGCTCTTCGTCGGCGCTTTTTATAACGTCACATACAGAAGTCTCTTGAGAAAAATATCAGATTTGTAGAGTGCTCAATGCAATTTCTGTACAATTTATTCATGTAAACAAAATATAGTAATTCTGAGATTTCGTTTTTCACTCCGGCCCGCGATCTCCTTCCAAATGTTTCATCTGGCCCTCACCTTGAAAAGGTTGCCCGCCCCTGGTTTAAACATTTTATTATTTTTTTAACCATTAATATTTCAACTTTTTGTAAAACACTAACGTCTCAGGACGGATGAAATGAATTCTCACGAAAAGACCAGTTTTGTACAACTTTTATATCTCCTTACGAAGATTAGAAGCAAGATGTAATGATACTAAGTCTTATGTCTAGAAATCTTATTCCACTTTTGATCAAACTTCATTACATTATTTTTATTTTAGAAAATGCCTAAAAATTAAGGCTTACGCTTGAGGAGTTTTAAGAAAAAATGAAAATAAGGGGATCTTGCTTAATTGGTGTCTAATGACTACGGATCAAATTTAATGCAAATCTGAAATATTTGAATTTTCAAATGGGAGATTCTGCCTCTTAAAATCCTTTGAAAGAAACGGAATTGTAATAAATATTTATTAATTGATGTCTACTAGCTATTGTTAAAATTTCACAAAAATCAGAGGTATCTAACTTTTCAGGGAGGGCTTTCTTCCTCTTTTTACTCCCTGAACATAAATATATCCCACAGTATTACCCCATTACGCCTAGCAGCTGTATTCAAAAATTCATAATGATCGGTTAATTAGTTTAGGAGTGAATCCTGTACATACAAATATATAAACATATACATATACCTAACTTTATATAGAGATATATTAGGTGTAACTAAATTAAACTAAATATAATCCACATTACGACCCCTTATGCCTAGCAGCTGTGTTCCAAAATTCATAATGATCGATTAATTAGTTTAGGAGTGAATCCTGTACGTACAAATATATAAACATATACACATACCTAACTTTATATAGAGATATATTAGGTGTAACTAAATTAAACTAAATATAACCCACATTACGACCCCTTACGCCTAGCAGCTGTATTCAAAAATTCATAATGATCGGTTAATTAGTTTAGGAGTGAATCCTGTACATACAAATATATAAACATATGCATATACTTAACTTTATATAGAAAGAGATAACACAAAACATGTTCAAAAATATACCTTAGTTTTGGGATTAAGTTATGTTCGAGAAAAATCTGTTTCAATTGTTCTAATTAGCCGGAATTTGTAATTAACTTAACGACACACTTTCTCTCGTCTCTATAACTCTATGTTATTCAACTACTCTCTAATATTTCTTAATGTCTGTGAACATTTAAAGAAAGAAAGGCTCTATTTTTTAACGTCGGCATCTAATTTACATACGTGTTTCTGTACGCACCATAAATAATGAGTCTCTTTACATCTATATAATAATAAAAATTATAATAATAATAATAATAATAATAATAATAATAATAATAATAATGATGATGATGCTAATAATAATAATAATAATAATAATAATAATAATAATAATAAAAATTATAATAATAATAATAATAATAATAATAATAATAATACTAATAATAATGATAATAATGAGTATGCTAATAATAATAATAATTATAATAATGATGATGATGCTAATAATAATAATAATAAAAATTATAATAATAATAATAATAATAATAATACTAATAATACTACTACTAATAATAATAATAATGATGATGCTAATAATAATAATAATAAAAATTGTAATAATAATAATAATAATAATAATAATAATGATGATGATGATGATGCTAATAATAATAATAATAATAAAAATTATAATAATAATAATAATAATAATAATAATAATAATAATGATGATGCTAATAATAATAATAATAATAATTATAATAATAATAATAATAATAATAATGATGCTAATAATAATAATAATAATAAAAATTATAATAATAATAATAATAATAATAATAATAATAATAATGAGGCTAATAATAATAATAATAATAATAATAATAAAAATTATAATAATAATAATAATAATAATAATAATAATAATAATAATAATAATAATAATAATAATGATGCTAATAATAATAATAATAATAATAATAATAATAATAATAATGATAATAATAATTTCTGTTTCTATTACTTCTTCAATTTCTTGAAGAAGGAAAAGAAACAGAAATGATAAACACATCTTACATCCTAAGGAAAATCCTTGAATGCGGAAACCTTTCCACATAAGCTACAAAGACTAACCAGTCACATGCAAGGTGCAACAGGAAGAAAACAAAATCACATAAAGAGCACCACAAGAACTCAAGGAGCAGAAACTGCAAAAATTTCATAAACTAATACCACCACCCCCAAGTGATGGCACTAGCCCCGGCTGATACCACACAAAACAGGCATGAAGGGTCAAGGAGGATGGAAAGACCGAGGAGGGATAGCACTAACCAGACCTCCGCTGGAAGAGTGCGGAGAGCACTGGGACATTGGGGAGGCTTATTGCCATCCAAATCCCAGAGAAGGCCAATGGTTGTTACCAACGAGTAATCAATGGTAAGCGTCTGTTGTGATAACGCAAATTCATTTGCCGTAGTTATCGAAAGAGGTAGAGAGCGCTGGAAATCTGGGGAGACTTGTTGTCACTCAGACTCCAGGGAATACCACTGAGCAATCACCGATTACTGCCTGTGTGAGTACATAATAATATAAAAGTAAATAAACTTATAATCTTTAGCTATGTAAAAAGGAATGTTTAAAAAAATATGTCACCATTAACGAATTTTCGAATTAAATCAATAACGAACAAATAGAATCAAAAATATTTATTAATAAGGATTCTAGACATATGGTTTAGTAACACATATCCAGATTTGACATAAAAGAGGTTGCAAAACTGTCACTTTTTGATGAATTAATTTTACTTTCAGCCGGAAAATATTTGTGTAGTATAGTCGCGACGATTCTTCATCTTGTAACAAATATATGGGCATTCTCGTAGCAGAGGTATTGTTGAGACGTAGTAGCAGCAGTGGCGAAGTAGCAGAGTACGTATAGTTGTTCTTTCTCTCTCTCTTTCTTTCTCGTTGTTGTTAGCAGCGTTGTAATAGTTGTAGTAGTAATAGCGCGAGGGTTGGTTTGTCTTTTTCCCTATCTCTTTTTGTTCGTAGCTGCCGTAGCTGTATTCTTTACGAGAATACAATTGTCTGAATTGAGTTGTTCGAGACCATCCACCAAAACGGACGGACCTTGTAAAGAATGCATATCATGCTTAATTTGAGATAAAAATGAAGTAAGCGCAGGTTCAAACTTTGTAGCAATCTTAGATGAAATTCTCCCAGCGTGTCGTTCCTTCTGCCTCAATGTGAAGACTGGCTGATTCTATTACATGTAGCATAATTCTACGGAAATTGCGTTTCTAGCACCTGTGCATAACGTAGGCGATCTTATGCCGCTGTGCTATGACAGTTTGAACAGATACTGATCGTATTCTGATTTTTATTATAATTATTATAATTCGAAAGTCCTGAAATATAATTATCAAAAGCTGCACGTCTCCAAGCGACACAGCTTCCAACAATCACCTGTTATTACTAATAATTCTTTCGCAACAAATAACGTGGACGCTAAAGAGGTTCTGAGTTTAGAGTAACGAACAGGCGAACTATCCAACTTGCATGGACCTCGAAATGGCGGATCATTTTTAAACCGGAGATCAACAGTTCAAATCAGCTTCATTGCATCTCGCTATTTAATATTTAAAACTACAATAGGGGAGTCTTTGTTATTTACTTTTCAATATATAAAACTGCAGTAGATTATTTTGCTTTATAATATAACGAACACTTCCTCTGTCTGTCTGTCTGTCTGTCTGTCCGTCGCCCAGAATTTTTGTAAACGTAAGATGGTAAATACTATTTAATTTATATTTATTTTCAGGTGAGCAAGAATCTTTGTATACCATAGAATTAGGTTGGGACACTATTAATTACTTAATTTAGATTAAATATGTGGCAGAATAAGGTAATATAGATAGGAATAAGGTAATATAGACAGGAATAAGGTAATATAGACAGGAATAAGGTAATATAGACAGGAATAATGTAATATAAACAGGAATAAGGTAATAGAGACAGGAATAAGGTAATATAGACAGGAATAAGGTAATATAAATAGGAATAAAGTAATATTGATAGGAATAAGGTAATATAGATAGGAATAAGGTAATATTAATAGGAATAAGGTAATATAGATAGAAATAAGGTAATATAGATAGGAATAAAGTAATATAGATAGGAATAAGGTAATATAGATAGGAATAAAGTAATATAGATAGGAATAAGGTAATATAGATAGGAATAAGGTAATATAGATAGGAATAAGGTAATATAGATAGGAATAAGGTAATATAGATAGGAATAAGGTATTATAGATAGGAATAAGGTAATATAGATAGGAATAAGGTAATATAGATAGGAATAAGGTAATATCGATAGGAATAAGGTAATATAGACAGGAATAAGGTAATATAGACAGGAATAAGGTAATATAGATAGGAATAAGGTAATATAGATAGGAATAAGGTAATATAGACAGGAATAAGGTAATATAGACAGGAATAAGGTAATATAGATAGGAATAAGGTAATATAGATAGAAATAAGGTAATATAGATGGGAATAAGGTAATATAGATAGGAATAAGGTAATATAGACACGAAATAAGGTAATATAGACAGGAAGAAGGTAATATAGATAGAAATAAGGTAATATAGACAGGAATAAGGTAATATAGATAGAAATAAGGTAATATAGATAGAAATAAGGTAATATAGATGGGAATAAGGTAATATAGATAGGAATAAGGTAATATAGATAGGAATAAGGTAATATAGATAGGAATAAGGTAATATAGATAGGAATAAGGTATTATAGATAGGAATAAGGTAATATAGATAGGAATAAGGTAATATAGACAGGAATAAAGTAATATAGATAGAAATAAGGTAATATAGATGGGAATAAGGTAATATAGATAGGAATAAGGTAATATAGACACGAAATAAGGTAATATAGATGGGAATAAGGTAATATAGATAGGAATAAGGTAATATAGACAGGAATAAGGTAATATAGACAGGAATAAGGTAATATAGATATGAATAAGGTAATATAGACAGGAATAAGGTAATATAGATAGGAATAAGGTAATATAGATAGGAATAAGGTAATATAGATAGGAATAAGGTAATATAGACAGGAATAAGGTAATATAGACAGGAATAAGGTAATATAGATAGGAATAAGGTAATATAGACAGGAATAAGGTAATATAGATAGGAATAAGGTAATATAAATAGGAATAAGGCAATATAGATAGGAATAAGGTAATATAGATATGAATAAGGTAATATAGATAGGAATAAGGTAATATAGATATGAATAAGGTAATATAGACAGGAATAAGGTAATATAGATATGAATAAGGTAATATAGACAGGAATAAGGTAATATAGATAGGAATAAGGTAATATAGACAGGAATAAGGTAATATAGATAGGAATAAGGTAATATAGATAGGAATAAGGTAATATAGATAGGAATAAGGTAATATAGATGGGAATAAGGTAATATAGATAGGAATAAGGTAATATAGATAGGAATAAGGTAATATAGACAGGAATAAAGTAATATAGATAGGAATAAGGTAATATAGATATGAATAAGGTAATATAGATAGGAATAAGGTAATATAGATAGGAATAAGGTAATATAGACAGGAATAAGGTAATATAGACAGGAATAAGGTAATATAGATATGAATAAGGTAATATAGATAGGAATAAGGTAATATAGATAGGAATAAGGTAATATAGATAGGAATAAGGTAATATAGATGGGAATAAGGTAATATAGATAGGAATAAGGTAATATAGACAGGAATAAGGTAATATAGATAGAAATAAGGTAATATAGATAGAAATAAGGTAATATAGATGGGAATAAGGTAATATAGATAGGAATAAGGTAATATAGATAGGAATAAGGTAATATAGATAGGAATAAGGTAATATAGACAGGAATAAGGTAATATAGATAGAAATAAGGTAATATAGATGGGAATAAGGTAATATAGATAGGAATAAGGTAATATAGATAGAAATAAGGTAATATAGATGGGAATAAGGTAATATAGATAGGAATAAGGTAATATAGACACGAAATAAGGTAATATAGACAGGAATAAGGTAATGTAGATAGAAATAAGGTAATATAGATAGGAATAAGGTAATATAGATAGGAATAAGGTAATATAGACAGGAATAAAGTAATATAGACAGGAATAAGGTAATATAGATGGGAATAAGGTAATATAGATAGGAATAAGGTAATATAGACAGGAATAAGGTAATATAGATAGGAATAAGGTAATATAGACAGGAATAAGGTAATATAGATAGGAATAAGGTAATATAGACAGGAATAAGGTAATATAGATGGGAATAAGGTAATATAGATAGGAATAAGGTAATATAGATAGGAATAAGGTATTATAGATAGGAATACGGTAATATAGATATGGATAAGATAATATAGATAGGAATAAGGTAATATAGATAGGAATAAGGTAATATAGACAGGAATAGGGTAATATAGACAGGAATAAGGTAATATAGATAGGAATAAGGTAATAAGCTGTGGCGGAATTCATGATCTTGAGCCAGAATCGAGCAGTGGAGGTGGCCCGGACTTAGTTCTTCCCCGCAGTTTTCTAGTGAGGATTGAACTCACAACCTCGAAGTAACAAATCTACTGGTTGCTGCACAATAATACGTGGATTCGCCTTGACGACAAATAGATTATGATTATGATTATGAAAATGTTTTTTTCTGATTGGTTAACCGGTATCAACTGAAGGGAAATCTGCCAATAAAAAGAGAGGAGAATCAGGAGAAAAAAGTGGGTGTCGAGTGAGATTCTGCGGTGAGACGAATTATTTTTCGTTGTTTGGAGCTCAAAGTTACACAGAGGGTTTTTGTGCTTCTACAGGAATTGAACCGAGCTTTGTTTGTTTGTTTGTTTGTTTAACGTTTGGAGTCTAGTCAAAGAGTTCCCATCTTTCAAAATAACATTAAATAACATATAAATAAAGTATAATGAAATTTCAAGACGAGACTGCGATTCGAACCCACAAGGTGTTAAGCATTTTACTCAATATATTACTCTTTAACTACTATATATACTGTTAGCAAAACTCAGAAATATGTAGCAACGCCGTTTGTGAATAAATCGGCCGCAAACGTGCCTACATGTGTTTCATTCACCTACAAATAGATTGGAAGATAGGAATTTTTGGTATGTGCTTATATTTCGAAAACGATCTGATTAGGTTTAAATGGGCATCGTTTTCGTCAGTTCAGCATCAAACCTGGCCTAATATCAAGTATTATATGCAAGACCTTGAAATAGATAGATAGATAGATATTTATAGATTGATAGATAGATAGATAGATAAATAGATATAAACATGGAGAGATAGACAGAAAGATAGGTATATATATATATATATATATATATATATATATATATATATATATAGAGAGAGAGAGAGAGAGAGAGAGAGAGAGAGGGGGGCAGACAGACAAACAGACAGACAGAGACAGAGATAGTTAGATAGAT
>OY744555.1:10829670-10837170 GCA_963556195.1 Sepiola atlantica
TACCTAAAAAAGGCACATATTTTTTAATATTTTGTTTACTTAAATTTACCTAAAAAGGCACATATTTTTTATATTTTTTTTTTACTCATATTTACCTAAAAAAAAGGCACATATTTTTTTATAATTGTTTGTTACTTATATTTACCTAAAAAAGGGCACATTTTTTAATAATTTTTTGTTGCTTGTATTTACCTAAAAAAGGCACATATTTTTAAATATTTTTTTGTTACTTATATTTACCTAAAAAAGGCACATATTTTTTTATAAGATGTAAGGGATTACTGCGAATTAGAGGCTATATTTATTAGAGGATCCTAAGTTGAGAATTGTGCAGTGAGATGTTTGTTTACATTGCATTTAAATTGCTGCATGTTGCTGACAGCCAGAGAAACAGGGAGCAGGGAAGGAATTCCAAAAGCTAACATTCAAGGAAATAAGCTATTAGAGTAGAAGGTCTTCAGGCATTTAGAGACTTCAACAATGAAGGGGTTGGATTTTGCTGATTGTCGGATTGTTCGGGGATTTTTATGCTAAGGGGGCACACGGTCAGCAAACTCGTCGGAGCCTATTTCATTAAAGTACTTGTAACACAAGCACAGGGACGCAACATTGCAACGATGGGACAGACGACTAATAATAATAATAATAATAATAATAATAATAATAATAATAATAACAATAATAACAATAATAATAATAATAATAATAATAATAATAATAATAATAATAATAATAATAATATTCAATACCACAGGTTGTCGGCAGTGGGCGACCACTGACGATGACCAGTGTGATAACTCCTAGTGAGTAAATAATAATAATAATAATAATAATAATAAGCAAATATACTGAACTTGCCAGAGAATTGAAAGGAATATGGAACATGAAGAAAGTCAGTATAACACCAATAATCATAGGAGCACTAGGAACAGTCCCCAAAAACATGGAGAAAAGACTGGGAGAAATAGGAATCAAAGGGATAACTGAGACCATACAAAGGACAGTAATGATCAAAACAGCTACAATCCTGAGAAATGTCCTCGAATGCGGAAACCAACCCACATAAGCAACGAATGGAGAACAAACACATGGAAGCACAAGACAGCAGAACCGGGGAAAATACAACCGCACGAGAGAGGCGCAAGCATAGGCTGACGCCACAAAATTATGGACAGAGGGTCGAGGAGGGAAAGCGCAAACCAGACCTCCACTGGAAGAGCGCGGGCAGCTCTGGGACCTTGGGAAGGCTTGTTGCCACTCGGGCCCCAGAGGAGACCAATGGCCCTTATCAGCGGGAAATCGCTGGTAGGTGGCTGTTGCGATTACCGCAAGGTCATCAGCGGTGATGAACGAAAAGAGGTGGAGCATACTGGAGGCCTGAGGAGACTTGTTGTCACTCGGACTCCAGGGAATACCACAGGTTGTCGGCAGTGGGTGACCACTGACGATGACCAGTGTGATAACTCCTAGTGAGTAAATAATAATAATAATAATAATAATAATAATTTCTTGGGGAGGCTTGTTGCCATCCAAATCCCAGAGAAGACCAAGTGTCCTTACCGGCGAGAAATCAATGGTAAGAGATTGTTGCGATACCGCATCGTTATTGAAAAGAGGTGAAGAACACTGGAAGTCTGGGGAGACTTGTTGTCACTCAGACTCCAGGAAATACCACTGGTTGTTGTCGGTGAGCAATCACTGACGATTATCTGTGTGAAAACTCCTAGTGAGTACAAATAATAACAATAATAATAATAATAATAATAATATCAATAATAATAATAATAATAATAATAATAATAATAATAATGATAATAATAATAATAATAACAACAACAACAACAATAACAATAATAATAATAATAACAACAACAATAATAATAATAACAACAATAATAACAATAATAATAATAATAATAATAATAATAATAATAATAATAATAATAATAATAATAATAATAATAATAATAATAAAGAAGCATGTGTCATTTGCATTAAAATCATCTCTTTGATAAGAAATGATTTCTGGAATTCAAATACATATCTATTTCGGTTTTTTGTTTTGTTTTTTGTTTTTTGTGTTTTGTTTTTGTTTTCGCAGATAATAAAAGGCCAAAACCATCTGGAGAGGAACGCAGATCGGCCATTTTTGTTAAAACAGACACGCATGCGTGATGCCATCTGTCGATCACGAGGGCGTGTCAGGTATCGAGATAGATTTGTATCAACGCCATGCACAGGTATGCGTCATCTTGCCGACCCCCTGATAGAGAATGGCAGAAACTGAACAGGAACCGAGTTGCTAAACATACGTCTATTCAATCTGCACGCTTAGCGAATAAAACTTCTTCTTTTTTTACTTATGGGTCACCGCTTCTTAAATTTCGGGGGTCACTCAAGGATAAGGGTCAAATAGACAGGTTTTTATCTATGACGTTTTTTACAAAAAGGAACCAAAGATTGTAGTTCAGTCCAGCCCCTATGATAGAAATAACGACAGAGTATTTATTTACTCCTCTCCAGGAGTTAGGCACAGGGCCAGTTTTATCTTACTCCCACAAGGACAGATGTGACCCAAGATCGGGTCGGGAAAGTGGGGCTTGAAAAGCCAGCGCCCGAGAAGGTGAGCACTCTGGCCCTTAAAAATTGCCTGGGCAGCCCCGTCGGCATTCCCCGGTAGGGGCGGCTCAGGCAGTAAGCAATAAACTTACTCCTCCCCAAAGAGGGGAGGCGAAGCCTGGGAGGGTGGACCTCCTAGAACTGCACAGGACTGACCCATAGACCGGCGTAAATCAAGCCCCGAAGGCCAAGACAATACCAGTCTATAGGGTGCAGTATCCATCGGAACAGATACTACAATTTGATCTCGACCAAAATGCCGAGTCCAAATGATGGAGTAGAGAAAGGCTAGCAACGTGTCATCTGTGAAAACAAAAAAAGAAAGAGAAGCGATTACCCGCCACTAGATTGCGAAATCCGCTTTGTCCTCTCTCGCGGTAAGAAAGAGTGCTCTACCTGGTGCGTTCTTAGATATGTTAGTAGATATGGACGTGCAATACGTAGACGATTGCTTCAGGAGTCGGTGCTTTCTAGTATGGCCTCCGTTCAGTTTTTAGAGACAATGGATAACCCATGTAAGGATGTCTGCGAGGGTAATTGTGAAGCAAGGGTTGCAAAATCACCGTCCACACCTCTCCTGAGTCTGCACTGCTTGATTCTAGTGGCAGGGAGAAAATCAAGGACGACTGGAAACAATGCCGAGCACATACCGCAACTGATATTCCCAAATGGTCCCCTATTTTAATACTGACCAGGGTCAACGTCGCTTAACTCTGGTGATCTAAAAGGAACTGGTGTAACAACGTGATTACGCCGTATATATATATATATATATATATATATATATATATATATATATATATATATCTGAGAAAGGAAGGATGAGAGTAATCCGACGTGAAATGAAAAAGGAAAAACCAAGAGATATTTTTTTTTTATATATTCATCAACGCTTTCCATATTCATTTCATTCTTCGCCACCACTGACTTCTCGCAGGCTGGACCCTCGTCCAGCGCTCTAAGTAGCCACGGCTACTACTTTTCCTTTATGACTCCATCATGTCTACCCAATATTTCAATGTACTTGCATGACATTTTTCTTAAAATTATCATCCTGAGGAAGTCTTACAATAAAGACGAAACGTTGATGAATATATAAAAAAAATATCTCTTGGTTTTTCCATTTTTCACTTCCCATATATATATATATATATATATATATATATATATATATATATATCGATTAAATATTATTATATAGCCCCCTTTACTAAGGCTGGGCACTCTGAGTGAATTTAATAACAAGCAGTACTACAAGCTACATTGCAAGATCCAACACGATTTGTTGTTTTTGTGGATCACTTTTCGCCGCTTGCTGTGAATACCCTCCGACTTGGTATTTACAAAGTTAAATTCCTCCTAAATTCCAAGCTAATTTTTGGTGGCCGACTGGTAAGTCTCTTGACTGCGAATCAGTGACGATTTGTGATCGGAGTTCGCGCCTGCCGACCGTCGAGAATTAGCTTCCTGCACTGAAGATATAAACACCTTTATACAGGGTGGGCAAAAATAAGGGTCTTATTTTTTAAAATTCATAACTTTTTTATTTATTTATTTTTTTAAAATTTTTTTTTTTTAGAATAAGTAAAGGACCCCTTCCGAAGCAAGCATGAGCCGTATTAGCCCTAAGGAACGTACCCTCATTTAGAAAACATTATTTTTGCTTAAAAAACTCAAAACAGTGTAAAAAACAATACTTTAGTTTTTGTAAGTTTTAAGAAGTGTTTTTCGGCTAAAATTTGTTTTGTTTATTTCAAAAAATCTCGGAAGGGTCAGTCTACACACACATAAAGTTTGGTGAGTTTAACTTTTATTTTGTGGAAGTTATTCAATTCAAGTTATTCAAATTTAAAGATAGGACCCTTATTTTGGCCCACCAAGAAGCCAACAAACAACAGAATTGCGTGTGACGTTTCTAGTGACCATATCATTTTATTATCAAATCATACAAATTATAAAGCTTATCAAAAAAAAAGACACCTACATATATGATGTAACAACGAAGAACATTGTTATAATGTTTTCCCTTCTACATAATTAATAGACTAGACCAAATTAAATCAGCTACTATTTTAAATTAAAATAAAAATAAAAAAATAAAAATAAAATAAATAAATTAAGAACTAGTTCATCTGTTACATTTCAAAATGTAGACGTTCGTCTTTTACGTGAACGGTTTGCCGGCATATTTCTTTAAAAACTTCCATTCTTTCACCCGCTTTTTTATTCATTTTGTGCCATTAAAAAGACCTGATGATGATTCCGGAGAGAATCGAAAACGTTTGTCAAACATACGGATCCTACATTAATTCATTCCATGTTAACGTTAAAAAGATCATTCGAAGAATGGAAAAATAAAAAAAGGGATTACTAAACAGAAGACAAACCCGGTCATAGCTTCCAACCCGAGCGAAAAAATAATAAAAGTTCGTTCTTCCGCGATTCAGCCAAATATATATATATATATATATATATATATATATATATATATATATATATATATATATATATATATATATATATATATGGGAAGAGAAGGATGAAAGTAATCCGACGTGATGGGAAAATGAAAAAGGAAAACCAAAAAATGGATGTTTTTTATGTGTACATCAACGTTTCGTCTTTATTTATAAGACTTCATCAGGATGATAAAATATAGAGAAAAAATGTCATGCAAGTACAGATACATGTAGGGTAGACATATTGGGAAAAATAGAATGAAATAGTGGCCAACTGCTGGGTGGACGTCCGTATTTGTTGGAGAAATAGAAATGAATGTAGAAAAGAATGAGTGGGGAAAAAATGAAAGGATGGGGTGAGCCAGGACTACTGTGGCTGGTGGTAAGAGAAAGAGGTGGGGGATGAGCAGGAGTAAAGTGGATGGCAGGGAGGGAGGTGAGGAAGAGGGGGGGAGGGAGGTGTTTGACCAGATGGCTGCGGTTCAAGATTGAAGGGGAAAAAGTAAGTTGGCCACTATTTCATTCTATTTTTCCCAATATGTCTACCCTACATGTATCTGTACTTGCATGACATTTTTTCTCTATATTTTATCATCCTGATGAAGTCTTACAAATAAAGACGAAACGTTGATGTACACATAAAAAACATCCATTTTTTGGTTTTCCTTTTTCATTTTCCCATATATATATATATATATATATATATATATATATATATATATATATATATATATATATATATATATGAGTGTTAAGGAGATTTTCAGCTGGACTATTTCTTGCCACCACGACAGAATTGGAACCAACTGGAGAAATGGTCATAGAATTACTTAAGAAGAGTTGATTATCGTATTTGTTTACATTAGACTTTATGGTCTTGGAAAGAAACTTTGGTCATGGAAGTTCCGTTTTTATTTTTGGTACAGAGAGTTAAAAAGGAAGGTTCCTTGCTGTGGCTGTAGCTAGACGAGTTCTTGCTGCCAATGTTTTACAGGGGTGGGGACCAGGGATAGGAGGTGGGATCGAACACCTACCATGAACATAACGATACAGTAAAGAGAAGCAAGCAACGTCTCTACTGTGTGGAAAAGGGTTAGGGTTTAGGGTTTAGGGTTAGGGTTAGAGAAGAAAACTCTTTCAAACGTATGTGTATTGATTTACTCCTCTCCAGGAGTTAGGCACAAGGCCAGTCCCTATCTTACTCCCACAAGTAAGATGTGACCCAAGGTCGGGTCGGGAAAGTGGGGTTTAAAAATTGCCTGGGCAGCCCCGTCGGCATTCCCGGGTAGGGGCGCCTCAAGCAGTAAGCAATAAACTTACTCCTCCCCCAAAGAGGGGAGGCTAAGCCTGGGAGGGTGAACCTCTTAGAACTACACAGAACAGACCCATAGACCGGCGTAAATCAAGCCTCGAAGTCAAGACAATACCAGTCTATGGGGTGCAGTATCCATCGGAACAGATACTACACTTTGATCTTAGCCAAAGGGTCAAACGTATGTGTATCAACAGAAATTCTTTTTAAAACTAATTCATAACATGAAGAACGTAGGATAGACCAATCAAAAAGCTTTTGTTTTCCAACCAATCGCCGTAGAGACGAGTATAGCGATGGGCCTCGCTACGCGGGACTTTCTCACCCGCCTTTATCTATTAATGGCGCGCTACACCGAGGACCATACTGACTTTGCATTACGAGGTTTTCGCCATCATTACTATTCAAGGAACCGCCTTGGTCCAGCTCTAGGGCTGCGAAGCCAGCGTCGCATCAGATAAAACATCCTGATATGTGTATATTGGGTTTGAAAAAAAAAGAAAAGTTAATTAATAAACTAGCTGGACGCGTACCCCGGCGTTGCCCTGGAGAAATATAAAAGAATGAATTAAAATTTGTTAATATCTGACAGAACGCAAATAGATCACATCGGACGATTTTAATGTTTAGAATCATTTTCGGCTTGGGATTGTTGAAGGGTGAAATGAAAAAGAAATGAAGGAAGGAAGGAAAACGCGGTTGTTGGAGTCTTCCTGGTTATCCCATGGCACCGGTATTTTCCAAACACCCGCTCTATCTGTGATAATGGGCACTTTTAAAATTAAAGACGCCTACAGAGCACTATTAAATCCACCCCACTGTTCTCTTTTATATAGAAATTTCATTTTTTGTGAGGAAAAAAAAGAAATACGAAAAATATGTATGCCTCCTGAACACTAATGAAACACACAAATATAATTAAGGAGGCCTACAGAGCACTAATAAACAATATGTGTTCGAAGAGAAATGATGATATTCACAAAATAGTTAAAGTACTATCTATTACATTGATTTATTTTTTAAATTACTACATAATAAACTTGAATTTTTAAAATCCGGCCCATAGTCATCACTTCCCCCTTCCTCGTAGGCAAAAGTTTAACAATGTAA
>OY744555.1:10842170-10867170 GCA_963556195.1 Sepiola atlantica
CTTTTATTCGCTTATTCTGTTATTTCTATATTATTTTACTCCCATATTATTTTATTCACATATTCTGTTATTAAAATATTCTTTTATTCGCCTATTCTCTTATTCACACAATGTATCCCCATATTATTTTATTCTCATTATTTATTATTCTGATGTTCCTTTATTCCCATATTCTGTTATTCCCGCATTCTTTTATTCCCATATTATTTCATTGATATTTGGGTAGTAAGATATTCTTTCATTCGCGTATTCTCTTATTCGCATATCCCTAAATTATTTTCTCATATTCTATAATTATCATATTCTATTATTCCCATATTCTTTTATTCCTATATTCTGTTATTCCTATATTCTTTTATTCACATATTCTGTTATTAAAATATTCTTTTATTCGCCTATTCTCTTATTCACACAATTTATCCCCCTATTATTTTATTCTCATTATTTATTATTCTGATATTCCTTTATTCCCATATTCTGTTATTCCCGTATTCTTTTATTCCCATATTATTTCATTGATATTTGGGTAGTAAGATATTCTTTCATTCGCGTATTCTCTTATTCGCATATCCCTAAATTATTTTCTCATATTCTATAATTCTCATATTCTATTATTCCCATATTCTTTTATTCCTATATTCTGTTATTCCTATATTCTTTTATTCACATATTCTGTTATTAAAATATTCTTTCATTCACGTATTCTCTTATTCACATATCCCTAAATTATTTTCTCATATTCTATAATTCTCATATTCTATAATTCTCATATTCTATTATTCCCATATTCTGTTATTCCTATATTATGTTATTCCTATATTCTTTTATTCATATATTCTGATTTTACCATATTATTTTAGTCTTTTAATCGTATGTTTATTTATTCGTATATTCCTTTATTCATATATTCTGTTATTCACTTATTCTTTTGTTCACATCTGTTGTTTGATTAAGTGAATTCATACAAATCATTCGATTGAGGGCAATGTTCTTTGCCGATTGTTTCCCTGGGTCCTGTACTCACATTAGGGGCCATATTAAGATTTCCAACTTCCATAAGTGAAAATAATGCTATAGAACACACTGGATTCGAACTTGAAACACCTAGGTCTATAATTCACGTCTGTATCAATTTCAAGGCCGTCATCTCCCATTCTTTCATCAATAGACTTGAAAGGAAACCCGGTTTTCTTCGGGATTGAATGAGAACGCCGATGTGTTTCTGCGTTTTAATGTAGAATTGTGGCTTTATAGAGGTATATGATACTGGCAGGTGTGAGACGTTTTCTAGCCCGGTATAGGGAGGCTACCTTGTGGGCAGCAGACTTGGCAGCATCTTTTATGTACCTATTCCAAGTCATGCTGACTGAGAATGGCAAGCCGAGTTAAAACGTTGGACTCTCGCGAAAGTTGTGGTTGGAAAAGTTTCTTATAGTCCTTAAAGGAAAGATTTTTGCTAGTGTTTTCAAAATTATTGATATCGCCGCGGTTTTCATGTTCCATGGAGATGTTAGCTCCCTTAAAAGTTTACAATAGTGCTCACTATTGTAGGAAGTATGATAAAATGTCCTGATCAAATATTTCATTGCCTTATTTCGTCTTCTAATATATGTTATTCAAAAAGAAAACAAAACATTCCAATTGTTACAACATTTTTATTGGCTGGTATGGCCGACATTTTGGTCAGCGGTCTCGTCTCGTTGGCCGAAAAGTCGGCTATGTTAGGCAATAAAAAGATTCTTGGTGGAAAAATCTACATCATTCTGAGTAGTAAAACATTCCGGATGCTCTAATCACAAGAAATGTGGTAGGAGAAGGCAGTTAAAAGGGAAAAGTACGATCGGTGCTGCAAACAAATGGTGGAAGAATTCGTGCAAACAAAATGTCTGCAAGGGAATGATGATATATACGGGAGGAACACGACCGGAATCACGACCATAAAAAAAAACATCAATCTTCCATCGGATCTCTCTCTCTCTCTTCTCTCTCTTCTCTCTATCTATGTTTCACTCTCTCTCTCTCTCTCTCTCTCTCTCTCTCTCTTTTCTCTCTATCTATGTTTCACTCTCTCTATCTCTCTCTCTATCTATGTTTCACTCACTCTCTCTCTCTCTCTCTCTCTCTCTCGCTGTGTGTATATATATATATATATATATATATATATATATATATATATATATATATATATATATATATATATATATATCCTTCTCATAAAAAGACATGAATCTTCCACCGAATTATCTTTCTTCTCTCTATCTATGTTTTTTTTTCTCTCTCTCTCTTCTCTCTATCTATGTTTCACTCTCTCTCTCTCTCTCTCTCTCTCTTCTCTCTATCTATGTTTCACTCTCTCTCTCCCTCTCTCTCTCTCTCTCTCTCGCTGTATATATATATATGTGTGTGTGTGTGTGTGTGTATGTAGATATATATAGGGAGAGAGAGCGATAGAGATAGAGATAGAGATAGAGAGATAGAGAGTGAAACATAGATAAGAAGAAAGAGAGATAATTCGGTGGAAGATTCATGTCTTTTTATGAGAAGGATATATATATATATATATATATATATATATATATATATATATATATATATATATCCTCATAAAAAGACATGAATCCTCCACCGAATTATCTCTCTTCTCTCTATCTATGTTTCTCTCTCTCTCTCTCTCTCTCTCTCTGTCCCCCTCTATATATATATATCTGTATCTCTTTCTTTTTTTCTCTCTTTCCCCCTCCCTCTCTCTCCCTCTCTCCCTCCCTCTCTCTATCTCTCTCTCTATTTCTCTCTCTCATAACAAAACGTGAAACTTCCACTTCTCTCTTTCTCTCTATCTATGTTTCACTCTCTATCTCTCTCTCTCTCTCTCTCTCTCTCTATATATATATATATATATATATATATATATATATATATAGAGAGAGAGAGAGAGAGAGAGAGAGAGAGAGAGAGAGGTGTATGGTTAGTGAGAAAGAACTTTAGCAGAGTGTTCGATTATGCAGAAAAATAAAAAAAAAATAGCGTAATATTTATTTATATATGTAATTACAGAAAATTAAGAGATTAAGACAACATCGGTACCGTCGGTTTCAAATCCAAACAAAGGAAACATATAGTTGGCCTCCTATGTCGGACTCTGTTCAGCCTCTGTTTATGTCGCTCCCGTCGGAAAATGGCCTATATATATATATATATATATATATATATATATATATATATATATATCCTTCTCATAAAAAGACATGAATCTTCCACCGAATTATCTCTCTTCTCTCTATCTATGTTTCTCTCTCTCTCTCTCTGCCCCCCCCTCTCTCTCTCTCTCTCTCTCTCTCTCTCTCTATATATATATATATATATATATATATATATATATATATATATAGGTAAATTTAGCCGCCGATTCGCTATTTAAAAAGTTAAATTCCTCCCTACTTAATAACTAGTTCACTATGGCCGATGGGTTAATAGTCTTGACTACAAATGAGTGGCGATTTGTGTTCGAGGTTCGCGCCCGCCGACCGTTGGGAATTAGCTTCCTGCACTGAAGATTGCGTTAGCATGAAACATCGATGTCTGTAGATAATAAATAATTAATATATATATATATATATATATATATATATATATATATATATATATATATATATATATATATATATATATATATATATTTAAGGGCGACTAATAATGCAATTAATCTGTATCACTTAGGAAGTGAACAAAAAGCAAGTGTAGCTAATAAGCAATAAACGCTACAATCACCAATAAAAACAATTTCATAAAAATGCATTTAAATATTAAGGTGATAAAAATCGCACATATTTCTAGTCGTAGTTTAGTGGTAACACGCTGGACTATAGACATCAAAATCGAAGGGTCGATCCTTGTCTAAGTTAGCCATGCTAATGACGTTGTGAGCCAGAAACGCGTGTCCATAGATTACTTTTATTTACTTCATATTTCTATTTTTTTAACTTCTGGCCTCGTTTCAGTTATTTCCTTTTTTCCTTTTTTTTCTTTTTCTCTTTTTCCTTTCTCGTTCTCTTTTTCTCTCTCTTTTACTTGGATTTCAACTTTATTCTCTTTCTTTCTTTTTCTATCTTTCTCTTTCTCCTGCACTTTCTTTTTTTTTTTTGTCTATTGCTTTTTTAAATTATATTATATTTCATTTATTTGTCAAACTAACCCCTTCACATCTTAATCCGCATGCTAAGGAAACTTTCTTCATGGCATGATGATTCTACTCATATACAAACGGTTCACAGACTTCTGAATTTGGATTTTATTGGAATATAATCGTTTCATTACTCAATAATACATTGAAATTGGATTTTTCAACATCTGACTTTCTGCCTATTTTAAAAACTTTCCTTGAACTATTTTTGCTTTAAGTGTATCTTTTAAAAAAATTGTTGAAATTTTTGTAATTAATACTTACTAATAGTAAATAATGTCATTGTTTGTTTCCTTCTGAGGAGACGAGTAATTCTTTGAAAATCCATGGATTAAAGGTCAGTTTATTATACTCCGAGCTTGAACACGTGATAATTAAATAAACATGTAAATTATCCAATTTTCTTTTTTCATCATTTCAATATTATATATATATATATATATATATATATATATATATATATATATATATATATATGTTACACCGGCCGTTCTTACACAGGAGAAACTAAACCGGTTGTCACTATAAATAGTGCGAGTCGCCAGAAGACAAAGCACAGTCTTGTACCTGTCTAGCTAAGAGCTAGTCACTTTCTTACTTTGTTAATACACTTGTTAAACCAACCCTCGACTTGACTTCCTTTATTTATTATTTACTGTGGAACAACTTCACAACAATATATATATATATATATATATATATATATATATATATATATATATATATATATATATATGTTTGGCACAAGACAAATGAAACGGACCGTGAAATGTGAAAAAATAAAAAATAAATAATAATAAAATAAATACATGGTTATTGGAATATAATATGAACCTGACTTATATTTTTCATTTTGTAATATAGTTTTAATGGTTGAGAAACTTCCAAGATATATATATCACCCTTAATAAGCAAGATCATCCTCACAGAACAAAGTCTTTTGCCTGATCATGGCTAACTTTTATTTTCATCTCTAACCTTATGACACTCTTCCATTCCCCCACACCCTTCCTTCTTCTCCCTGAATCGTCTTCTTTTTTTCCCTCACTTTTTTTCCCTCACATTTTTAATACTACAGTCCAAATAAACTTTCTCATGCTCCAAATATTTCAAATATTCCTCACCCACCCTTTCAATCACCCCCCTCCCCCACCCACTCCAATCCCTCACTCATTGCTATCATTTTCCAAATATTTCAAATATTTCACACCCTATCACGACAAATCCTCCCTCTTCCCCCTCTCATCTATTTTCTCCCATACCTCTTCTTAAATTCCCTCATTTTCTCAACACGCTCTCTAAGACCATAACTTTCGCCCATCCACCAAAATCACAGCCCCCCCTCCCTCTCTACCCATCCCCATTTTCCCTGCATACACCCCCCACACACAAACATTCCAACTCACCCTTCCCCTTCAATCTCGACCACAGCCATCTGGTCAAACACCCCCTCCCCCTCTTCCTCCAATCTCTCTCTGCCATCCATTTTACCCCTGCTCATCCCCCACCTCTTTCTCTCATCGCCAGCCACTATAGTCCTTGCTCCCTCCACCCTTCCCCTTTTTCTCCCACTCATTTTCATTCTCTAACAAGTACGGACGTCCAGCAAGACGCTGCCATTATTTTTCATTTTATTTTATTTTTCTTCCCAACATGTCTACCCTACATGTATCTGTGCTTGCATGATATCTTTTCCCTATATCATCATCCTGATGAAGTCTTATAAATAAAGACGAAACGTTGATGTACATATAAAAAACATCCAGTTTTTGGTTTTCCTTTTTCATTTTACCATCACGTCGGATTACCTTCATCCTTCTCTTCCCATATATATATATATATATATATATATATATATATATATATATATATATATATATATATATATATAAAGGCTGAAGGCAATGCAGAGAGACGGATTGAGGAGAAGCCTACAAGAACAATAATAAAAAAAATCAAAGGTGAGATCTTACAATTATCTATTTATTTTTAGTTTCAATCTTACATAATAAAAATCAAGTATGGTATTAACTATGACTATTGGAAATTATTTGATACTTCGAGAGTGCTTCCCCTTGTCAAAAATAAACAAACAAAGTTAGACTATCGGAAATTCAGCAAGATGGATACCGGAAAGTAAAAATGACAACAGGATCAGGATCTCAGATGGAGATGGGAAGTGCTGCAGCAAATAGTAAATCAATAATCTATTAAATGATATACTACACATAGATATGGTGCTAAAAATAAGTGTGTGATATAAAGGTTATTAACTGGGTATTATATAGTCAGTAATTAATGTTTAGCTTGTCACAATCTAATTTTATTTTTTTTTTTATTTTTTTTTAAATTTATTCTCGTATATTCAAGTAAGTTTTATTGTTTGTAAGTTTTCTTAAATCTAATTTTTGAATTAATGAATTTTATTACTAATTAAAGACTTCTCTATTGCATAAAAATTGCACACACTAATGACTTCCATCAAACCCTATTAAGTAACGGCTACATCACTTCCCCCATAGCCCACTTCAATAAGACCAAAAAACGCTGACACTGCACCCTCTTCAATACCTTCTTCTTAAAACTCCATTTTATTTGTGATAAGATCACTACTTCCATTCGCAAGGCCATACACAAAGAAAACATTGCCATCCAACTCACTCACACCGGCACCTCCTTGCGCCAAAATATATCCAAACGACACACTAACTGCTCCATGTAGTACAGATATTTCGCTAATAAAATTAGCCTCATCAGTGTAGTTGAAAATTCCGATGTAATTGGAAAGCCCGCTTCTGTTGGTGTGAGCCGGCGAATGAGATGTTGTTTTTTTCTCTCTGATGGTATTTAATTTACCACACTTCTTTTTTACTAAATTTCAAACGGATGCTTATAAAAAAAAAAGTATGAACCTTTAAAACTATAACCTTCCACGTGCTTGCGTGATTTCATACGAGAGAGAAAAAAACAACATCTCATTCGCCGGCTCACACCAACAGAAGCGGGCTTTCCAATTACATCGGAATTTTCAACTACACTGATGAGGCTAATTTTATTAGCGAAATATCTGTATAACTATAAACTACATACATACATAATGTTAGTTTATAAAAAAAGGAAAAAAAAAATCGTTTTCGATGTTGTCTTTTCTTTTTTATAAAATACATATTGCATCTATAACAAGCTTTGATGGTATTTAATTTACCACACTTCTTTTTTACTAAATTTCAAACGGATGCTTATAAAAAAAAAAGTATGAACCTTTAAAACTATATATGTATATATATATATATATATATATATATATATATATATATATATATATATATATGTGTATATATATATATATGTATATATATATATGTGTATATATATATATATATATATATATATATATATATATATATATATATATATATAGAAAAGAGGGTAGTGCAGTATTAGTGCGGTTCCAACGAGAGAAAAGTATATATGTAAAGGAATAAGGCTACCAACATTTGTAGAATGTTTTTTTCAACATTTATTTATTATTTTGTTTTTTTTTGCAACATTTATTTATTATTTTGTTGTTTTACCATTTTATAATTTTATAATTTTATATAATGCGTTTCAAGCGGTGGTCCGCTTTCATCAGATATGAAAATCCATTTGAAGAAATGTCTTTCGATTTGAGCAAATGTTATTTTATTTGAGGAATTTGTTATTGTTTTTGCGCATGCGTGGGTTTGCGGGTGTGTGGGTATCTTTTATTTTTTATTTTTCATTTTTTATTTGCCATTTTTCCTGCTTCTCTTGGTCAAGTGCGTGTTACTCATCCATGACCCATTGGTCATCCCAGCCTCCTAGGGTGCCGACAATTTCTTTCTTGGAGACGACAATAAGCAATAAAAAGTATTAAATTTCAAAAGAAATTGTCGGCACCCTAGGAGAATACTTTTTATTGCTTATTGTCGTCTCCAAGAAAGAAGTCGTGTCTGCGTGCGTGCGTGTGTGCGCCCGTATGCGTGTGGTCTAATCTTGAGTCTTGTGAATAGGTGAGCGATACATACACACACATAAATACGCATATATATATATATATATATATATATATATATATATATATATATAGAGAGAGAGAGAGAGAGAGAGAGAGAGAGAAGGAGAGAGAGAGATCTTAATTATGACCGTAATAAAATAAAGCCTAGGATCGTTCCCTCTCTCTAACCTTCTCTCTTTCTTAATTACAAACGCAATAAATCTCAAAGCTTCATTAAATAGAGATTTAACTGTTCTTACTGTTCATACGAGACTGTTCTACCAATTCCATCTCCTTATCTCAATACATCAGCCAACAAATGTCCATGTTTTTAAACGCGCTCATCTCAGAGCAATTTAGAGATGACTTCACATAAAATAAACTTATATTCATCAAAGAAGAAAATTGAATGGTTTACAAAAGATAAAATGTAATTTGTATTTTTTAAACTTTCGTCATTCTACGTCAGATTATTTCGTAAATGTAAATGTAATGGAAGTTAAAGTGAACAAGGTAAGCCAACATCTATTTTGTTACGGCCATTCCCATTGGTCGAATTACTTTTATGATAGCCAATAGATGAATAGCTTACACAGTCACTTTAAATATGTGTAAGCTACAAGTAAAAAGTCACCCGATTGGTCACCCATTCAGCTTTGGTTTGAATGTTTTAATCAGCATAAAGTGAGTTTATAATGTTTTTACTACTAATAGAAATATAAAAAGACCAAATACCAAATTAGTCGCTTTCTGCTCGCTATGTTTGCTTGCTTTCTCTCTGGACTATTCCGATTATTTTATCTTCTTTTTCTTTATTACGTTGACTGTTAATCAAGAGTGAGCGAGCGAGAGAAAGTTGAAGTTAGGGGTAGGCTTACGGTTAGGGTTAGGAGAAGGGTAAGGGTAGGGTTAGGGTTTGGTTTAGGGATAGGATAAGGGGTAGGGGTATGGTTAGGGTGAGTGTTAGAGTTAAGGTTAGTGGTATGGTTAGGGGTATGGTTAGGGGTAGGGGTAGAGTTAGGGTTACGGTTAGGGTTAGTAGAAGGGTAAGGGGTAGTGTTAGGGTTAGAGTAAGGGTTTGGTTTAGGATAGGATTAGGGGTAGGGGTATGGTTAGGGTTATGTTTAGAGTTAGGGTTAGTGGTATGGTTAGGGTTATGGTTAGAGTTAGGGTTAGTGGTATGGTTAGGGGTATGGTTAGGGGTAGGGGTAGAGTTAGGCTTACGGTTAGGGTTAGGAGAAGGGTAAGGGTAGGGTTAGGGTTAGAGTTAGAGTCAGGGTATAGTTTAGGGTAAGGCTTAAGGGTAGGGGTATGGTTGGGGTTAGAGTTAGAGTTATGGGTAGGGGTTAGGGTTAGAGTTAGGGTTAAGTTTAGGAGTAGGAGTAAGGTTAGGAGAAGGGTTAGGAATAGGGTTAGGGTAAGAGGTATGGTTAGGGGTAGGGGTAGGGTTAGGGTTAGGGTTTGGGTTAGGATTATGGTTAGGGTTAGAGTTATAGTTCGAGTTAGAGTTAGGGGTAGGGTTAGGGTTAGGAGTAGAGGTAGGGGTAGTGGTAGGGTTTGGGTTAGGGTTAGGAAAAGGCTTAAGGTTACGGTTAGGAGTATGGTAAGAGGTATGGTTATGGGTAGGGTTAGGGTTAGAGTTATAGTTAGGGTTAGGAGAAGGCTTAGGGTACGAGTTAGGGTTAGGGTTAGGAGTAGGGGTAGGGTTAGGGGAAGGGTTAGGGGTAGACTTAGGGTAAGGGTTAGGGGTATGGTTAGGGTATAGGTATGGGTAGGGTTATGGGTATGGTTAGGGTATAGGTATGGGTAGGGTTAGTGGTAGGGGTAGGGGTAGGGGTAGGGGTAGAAGTAGGGGTAGGGTAAGGGTTAGGGTTAGGTGTAGGGGTAGAAGTAGGGGTAGGGTTAGGAGAAGGGTTAGGGGTATGGTTAGGGTATGGTTAGGGGTAGGGTTAGTGTTAGGGGTAGGGTTAGGGTTAAGGGTAGGATTAGGGTTAGGGTTAGAGTTAGAGTTAGGGGTAGGGGTAGGGTTAAGAGAAGGAAAAGGGGTTAGGGTTAGGGGTTAGGGGTTAGGAGTAGGCTTAGGGGTAGGCTTAGGGGTAGGCTTAGAGTTAGGTCAGGGGTATGCTTAGGGGCAGGGTTAGGGTTAGGAAACGGGATGTATTAAACACAAAGGTTACATAATCTGTCGGCTGTGTCACAAGATTAGGTCTCTTTATATGAAATAATTGTAGTTTTATCACCTAAATAAAATTGTTAACTAAATAAAATGGTTAACTAAATAAAATTGTTAACTAAATAAAATTGTTAACTAAATAAAATTGTTAACTAAATAAAATGGTTAATTAAATAAAATTGTTAACTAAATAAAATTGTTAACTAAATAAAATTGTTAACTAAATAAAATTGTTAACTAAATAAAATTGTTAACTAAATAAAATTGTTAACTAAATAAAATGGTTAACTAAATAAAATTGTTAACTAAATAATATTGTTAACTAAATAAAATTGTTAACTAAATAAAATTGTTAACTAAATAAAATTGTTAACTAAATAAAATTGTTAACTAAATAAAATTGTTAACTAAATAAAATTGTTAACTAAATAAAATGGTTAACTAAATAAAATTGTTAACTAAATAAAATGGTTAACTAAATAAAATTGTTAACTAAATAAAATTGTTAACTAAATAAAATTGTTAACTAAATAAAATTGTTAACTAAATAAAATTGTTAACTAAATAAAATTGTTAATACAAGTGTCGAGCGTAATAAGGGGGGTGGGACACAACTAGTTGCTTCCCTTTGTGTATGGACATTTTTTTTTTTGTTATGAAAACAATGCTTTTTTATTTCTTTAGTAAAATTCATTCACAAATGTACAATCAATGCTAGTTAACGTTACACGCAGACCCTGGGAGATGGCAGGCAGGCCGCTACTGTAGACGTAAGGGGCTACTGAGAAAAAAGAAAAGGGGAGAAGGTTTGGGGTGTCAACCTAAATTGGGATCTGCGCAGCGAGATGTCTGTTTACATTAGTTTTAAATTTCTGTATGTCTGTAAGGTCAGGAAAACAGGGAGGGAGTTCCAGAATCCAGCAGCACGAGGAAAGAAGCTTTTGGAGTAGAAAGCTCTCCGGCATCTGGAGACCTCCACAGTGAATGGATGGGATTTAGTTGATTGTCAAGTTAGTCTAGTGTATTTACGTTGAGAGGGCACCAGAGCAGCAAGTTCATCGGAGCACAATCCATTGAAGTATTTGTAAAACAGGAGCAAGGATGCAACATTGCGGCGATGGGACAGGGGCTGGAGTTTGGTGTATAGTGAGGGACCTATTAAGTTGGCGACTCTTTTTGGGACCTTGTCTAAGAGGGAAGGATGCACCAGCGCTGATGTGGCAACAATATTCCATGCATGGGCGGATGGTGGCCTTGTAGAGATACAGGATAATGCCATAAACAACGAGAATACTTTTCTTAAGTAAATTAATTCTCTGAATAGAATAGTTTTGCACCACTTTTATGACCCCTTACGAAGATTAAAATCAACATATCATGATAGTTAACCTTATGTAAAAAATCCTTATTTCAATTTTGGTCAAATTTTATTAGAGAATTTTTATTCTAAAAAATGTCTAAAATTCAAGGTTTAAGCTTAAGGAGTCTTAAGAAGAAATTGAAATTCAGAGAATCTGACTTAATTGGTGTCTAATGAGTATGGATCAAATATGACCCCTGAAAATCCGTTAAAATCCCCCAAAGAAACTGAATTTTTTGGATTGAAGAGTTTGTATGCAAAACGCGATAAACGCCACGTTCAAAATTGTATTTCAACACTCAAAATTGCGAAACTATCACTACAAAAATTGTTGTATTTCAACACTCGAAATTACGAAACTATCACTACAAAAATTGTTGTATTTCAACACTCGAAATTACGAAACTATCACTACAAAAATTGTTGTATTTCAACACTCGAAATTACGAAACTATCACTACAAAAATTGTTGTATTTCAACACTCGAAATTACGAAACTATCACTACAAAAATTGTTGTATTTCAACACTCGAAATTACGAGACTATCACTACAAAATTGTTGTATTTCAACACTCGAAATTACGAAACTATCACTACAAAAATTGTTGTATTTCAACACTCGAAATTACCAGACTATCACTACAAAATTGTTGTATTTCAACACTCGAAATTACGAAACTATCACTACTAAAATTGTTGTATTTCAACACTCGAAATTACGAAACTATCACTACAAAAATTGTTGTATTTCAACACTCGAAATTACGAGACTATCACTACAAAATTGTTGTATTTCAACACTCGAAATTACGAAACTATCACTACAAAAATTGTTGTATTTCAACACTCGAAATTACGAGACTATCACTACAAAATTGTTGTATTTCAACACTCGAAATTACGAAACTATCACTACAAAAATTGTTGTATTTCAACACTCGAAATTACGAAACTATCACTACTAAAATTGTTGTATTTCAACACTCGAAATTACGAAACTATCACTACAAAAATTGTTGTATTTCAACACTCGAAATTACGAGACTATCACTACAAAATTGTTGTATTTCAACACTCGAAATTACGAAACTATCACTACAAAAATTGTTGTATTTCAACACTCGAAATTACCAGACTATCACTACAAAATTGTTGTATTTCAACACTCGAAATTACGAAACTATCACTACAAAAATTGTTGTATTTCAACACTCGAAATTACGAAACTATCACTACAAAAATTGTTGTATTTCAACACTCGAAATTACGAAACTATCACTACAAAAATTGTTGTATTTCAACACTCGAAATTACGAAACTATCACTACAAAAATTGTTGTATTTCAACACTAGAAATTACGAAACTATCACTACAAAAATTGTTGTATTTCTACACTCGAAATTACGAAACTATCACTACAAAAATTGTTGTATTTCAACACTCGAAATTACGAAACTATCACTACAAAAATTGTTGTATTTCAACACTCGAAATTACGAAACTATCACTACAAAAATTGTTGTATTTCAACACTCGAAATTACGAAACTATCACTACAAAAATTGTTGTATTTCAACACTCGAAATTACGACACTATCACTACAAAAATTGTTGTATTTCAACACTCGAAATTATGAAACTATCACTACAAAAATTGTTGTATTTCTACACTCGAAATTACGAAACTATCACTACAAAAATTGTTGTATTTCAACACTCGAAATTACGAAACTATCACTACAAAAATTGTTGTATTTCAACACTCGAAATTACGAAACTATCACTACAAAAATTGTTGTATTTCAACACTCGAAATTACGAAACTATCACTACAAAAATTGTTGTATTTCAACACTCGAAATTACGAAACTATCACTACAAAAATTGTTGTATTTCAACACTCGAAATTACGAAACTATCACTACAAAAATTGTTGTATTTCAACACTCGAAATTACGAAACTATCACTACAAAAATTGTTGTATTTCAACACTCGAAATTACGAAACTATCACTACAAAAATTGTTGTATTTCAACACTCGAAATTACAAAACTATCACTACAAAAATTGTTGTATTTCAACACTCGAAATTACGAAACTATCACTACAAAAATTGTTGTATTTCAACACTTGAAATTACGAAACTATCACTTCAAAAATTGTTGTATTTCAACACTCGAAATTACGAAACTATCACTACAAAAATTGTTGTATTTCAACACTCGAAATTACGAAACTATCACTACAAAAATTGTTGTATTTCAACACTCGAAATTACGAGACTATCACTACAAAAATTGTTGTATTTCAACACTCGAAATTACGAAACTATCACTACAAAAATTATTGTATTTCAACACTCGAAATTACGAAACTATCACTACAAAAATTGTTGTATTTCAACACTCGAAATTACGAAACTATCACTACAAAAATTGTTGTATTTCAACACTCGAAATTACGAAACTATCACTACAAAAATTGTTGTATTTCAACACTCGAAATTACGAAACTATCACTACAAAAATTGTTGTATTTCAACACTCGAAATTACCAGACTATCACTACAAAATTGTTGTATTTCAACACTCGAAATTACGAAACTATCACTACTAAAATTGTTGTATTTCAACACTCGAAATTACGAAACTATCACTACAAAAATTGTTGTATTTCAACACTCGAAATTACGAGACTATCACTACAAAATTGTTGTATTTCAACACTCGAAATTACGAAACTATCACTACAAAAATTGTTGTATTTCAACACTCGAAATTACGAGACTATCACTACAAAATTGTTGTATTTCAACACTCGAAATTACGAAACTATCACTACAAAAATTGTTGTATTTCAACACTCGAAATTACGAAACTATCACTACTAAAATTGTTGTATTTCAACACTCGAAATTACGAAACTATCACTACAAAAATTGTTGTATTTCAACACTCGAAATTACGAGACTATCACTACAAAATTGTTGTATTTCAACACTCGAAATTACGAAACTATCACTACAAAAATTGTTGTATTTCAACACTCGAAATTACCAGACTATCACTACAAAATTGTTGTATTTCAACACTCGAAATTACGAAACTATCACTACAAAAATTGTTGTATTTCAACACTCGAAATTACGAAACTATCACTACAAAAATTGTTGTATTTCAACACTCGAAATTACGAAACTATCACTACAAAAATTGTTGTATTTCAACACTCGAAATTACGAAACTATCACTACAAAAATTGTTGTATTTCAACACTAGAAATTACGAAACTATCACTACAAAAATTGTTGTATTTCTACACTCGAAATTACGAAACTATCACTACAAAAATTGTTGTATTTCAACACTCGAAATTACGAAACTATCACTACAAAAATTGTTGTATTTCAACACTCGAAATTACGAAACTATCACTACAAAAATTGTTGTATTTCAACACTCGAAATTACGAAACTATCACTACAAAAATTGTTGTATTTCAACACTCGAAATTACGACACTATCACTACAAAAATTGTTGTATTTCAACACTCGAAATTATGAAACTATCACTACAAAAATTGTTGTATTTCTACACTCGAAATTACGAAACTATCACTACAAAAATTGTTGTATTTCAACACTCGAAATTACGAAACTATCACTACAAAAATTGTTGTATTTCAACACTCGAAATTACGAAACTATCACTACAAAAATTGTTGTATTTCAACACTCGAAATTACGAAACTATCACTACAAAAATTGTTGTATTTCAACACTCGAAATTACGAAACTATCACTACAAAAATTGTTGTATTTCAACACTCGAAATTACGAAACTATCACTACAAAAATTGTTGTATTTCAACACTCGAAATTACGAAACTATCACTACAAAAATTGTTGTATTTCAACACTCGAAATTACGAAACTATCACTACAAAAATTGTTGTATTTCAACACTCGAAATTACAAAACTATCACTACAAAAATTGTTGTATTTCAACACTCGAAATTACGAAACTATCACTACAAAAATTGTTGTATTTCAACACTTGAAATTACGAAACTATCACTTCAAAAATTGTTGTATTTCAACACTCGAAATTACGAAACTATCACTACAAAAATTGTTGTATTTCAACACTCGAAATTACGAAACTATCACTACAAAAATTGTTGTATTTCAACACTCGAAATTACGAGACTATCACTACAAAAATTGTTGTATTTCAACACTCGAAATTACGAAACTATCACTACAAAAATTATTGTATTTCAACACTCGAAATTACGAAACTATCACTACAAAAATTGTTGTATTTCAACACTCGAAATTACGAAACTATCACTACAAAAATTGTTGTATTTCAACACTCGAAATTACGAAACTATCACTACAAAAATTGTTGTATTTCAACACTCGAAATTACGAAACTATCACTACAAAAATTGTTGTATTTCAACACTCGAAATTACGAAACTATCACTACAAAAATTGTTGTATTTCAACACTCGAAATTACGAAACTATCACTACTAAAATTGTTGTATTTCAACACTCGAAATTACGAAACTATCACTACAAAAATTGTTGTATTTCAACACTCGAAATTACGAGACTATCACTAAAAAATTGTTGTATTTCAACACTCGAAATAACGAAACTATCACTACAAAAATTGTTGTATTTCAACACTCGAAATTACGAGACTATCACTACAAAAATTGTTGTATTTCAACACTCGAAATTACGAAACTATCACTACAAAAATTGTTGTATTTCAACACTCGAAATTACGAAACTATCACTACAAAAATTGTTGTATTTCAACACTCGAAATTACGAAACTATCACTACAAAAATGGTTGTATTTCAACACTCGAAATTACGAAACTATCACTACAAAAATTGTTGTATTTCTACACTCGAAATTACGAAACTATCACTACAAAAATTGTTGTATTTCAACACTCGAAATTACGAGACTATCACTACAAAATTGTTGTATTTCAACACTCGAAATTACGAAACTATCACTACAAAAATTGTTGTATTTCTACACTCGAAATTACGAAACTATCACTACAAAAATTGTTGTATTTCAACACTCGAAATTACGAAACTATCACTACAAAAATTGTTGTATTTCAACACTCGAAATTACGAAACTATCACTACCAAAATTGTTGTATTTCAACACTCGAAATTACGAAACTATCACTACAAAAATTGTTGTATTTCAACACTCGAAATTACGAAACTATCACTACAAAAATTGTTGTATTTCAACACTCGAAATTACGAAACTATCACTACAAAAATTGTTGTATTTCAACACTCGAAATTACGAAACTATCACTACAAAAATTGTTGTATTTCAACACTCGAAATTACGAAACTATCACTACAAAAATTGTTGTATTTCAACACTCGAAATTACGAAACTATCACTACAAAAATTGTTGTATTTCAACACTCGAAATTACGAGACTATCACTACTAAAATTGTTGTATTTCAACACTAGAAATTACGAAACTATCACTACAAAAATTGTTGTATTTCAACACTCGAAATTACGAGACTATCACTACAAAATTGTTGTATTTCAACACTCGAAATTACGAAACTATCACTACAAAATCTGTTGTATTTCAACACTCGAAATTACGAGACTATCACTACAAAAATTGTTGTATTTCAACACTCGAAATTACGAAACTATCACTACAAAAATTGTTGTATTTCAACACTCGAAATTACGAAACTATCACTACAAAAATTGTTGTATTTCAACACTCGAAATTACGAAACTATCACTACAAAAATTGTTGTATTTCAACACTCGAAATTACGAAACTATCACTACAAAAATTGTTGTATTTCTACACTCGAAATTACGAAACTATCACTACAAAAATTGTTGTATTTCAACACTCGAAATTACGAAACTATCACTACAAAAATTGTTGTATTTCAACACTCGAAATTACGAAACTATCACTACAAAAATTGTTGTATTTCAACACTCGAAATTACGAAACTATCACTACAAAAATTGTTGTATTTTAACACTCGAAATTACGAAACTATCACTACAAAAATTGTTGTATTTCAACACTCGAAATTACGAAACTATCACTACAAAAATTGTTGTATTTCAAAACTCTAAATTACGAAACTATCACTACAAAAATGGTTGTATTTTAACACTCGAAATTACGAAACTATCACTACAAAAATTGTTGTATTTCAACACTCGAAATTACGAAACTATCACTACAAAAATTGTTGTATTTCAACACTCGAAATTACGAAACTATCACTACAAAAATTGTTGTATTTCAACACTCGAAATTACGAAACTATCACTACAAAAATGGTTGTATTTCAACACTCGAAATTACGAAACTATCACTACAAAAATTGTTGTATTTCAACACTCGAAATTACGAAACTATCACTACAAAAATTGTTGTATTTCAACACTCGAAATTACGAAACTATCACTACAAAAATGGTTGTATTTCAACACTCGAAATTACGAAACTATCACTACAAAAATTGTTGTATTTCAACACTCGAAATTACGAAACTATCACTACAAAAATTGTTGTATTTCAACACTCGAAATTACGAAACTATCACTACAAAAATTGTTGTATTTCAACACTCGAAATTACGAAACTATCACTACAAAAATGGTTGTATTTCAACACTCGAAATTACGAGACTATCACTACAAAAATTGTTGTATTTCAACACTCGAAATTACGAAACTATCACTACAAAAATTGTTGTATTTCAACACTCGAAATTACGACACTATCACTACAAAAATTGTTGTATTTCAACACTCGAAATTACGAAACTACCACTACAAAAATTGTTGTATTTTAACACTCGAAATTACGAAACTATCACTACAAAAATTGTTGTATTTCAACACTAGAAATTACGAAACTATCACTACTAAAATTGTTGTATTTCAACACTCGAAATTACGAAACTATCACTACAAAAATTGTTGTATTTCAACACTCGAAATTACGAAACTATCACTACAAAAATTGTTGTATTTCAACACTCGAAATTACGAAACTATCACTACAAAAATTGTTGTATTTCAACACTCGAAATTACGAAACTATCACTACAAAAATTGTTGTATTTCAACACTCGAAATTACGAAACTATCACTACAAAAATTGTTGTATTTCAACACTCGAAATTACGAGACTATCACTACAAAAATTGTTGTATTTCAACACTCGAAATTACGAAACTATCACTACAAAAATTGTTGTATTTCAACACTCGAAATTACGAAACTATCACTACAAAAATTGTTGTATTTACACCCTCGAAATTACGAGACTATCACTACAAAAATTGTTGTATTTCAACACTCGAAATTACGAAACTATCACTACAAAAATTGTTGTATTTCAACACTCGAAATTACGAAACTATCACTACAAAAATTGTTGTATTTCAACACTCGAAATTACGAGACTATCACTACAAAAATTGTTGTATTTCAACACTCGAAATTACGAAACTATCACTACAAAAATTGTTGTATTTCAACACTCGAAATTACGAAACTATCACTACAAAAATTGTTGTATTTCAACACTCGAAATTACGAAACTATCACTACAAAAATTGTTGTATTTCAACACTCGAAATTACGAAACTATCACTACAAAAATTGTTGTATTTCAACACTCGAAATTACGAAACTATCACTACAAAAATTGTTGTATTTCAACACTCGAAATTACGAAACTATCACTACAAAAATTGTTGTATTTCAACACTCGAAATTACGAAACTATCACTACAAAAATTGTTGTATTTCAACACTCGAAATTACGAGACTATCACTACAAAAATTGTTGTATTTCAACACTCGAAATTACGAAACTATCACTACAAAAATTGTTGTATTTCAACACTCGAAATTACGAAACTATCACTACAAAAATTGTTGTATTTCAACACTCGAAATTACGAAACTATCACTACAAAAATTGTTGTATTTCAACACTCGAAATTACGAAACTATCACTACAAAAATTGTTGTATTTCAACACTCGAAATTACGACACTATCACTACAAAAATTGTTGTATTTCAACACTCGAAATTACGAAACTATCACTACAAAAATTGTTGTATTTCAACACTCGAAATTACGAAACTATCACTACAAAAATTGTTGTATTTCAACACTCGAAATTACGAGACTATCACTACAAAAATTGTTGTATTTCAACACTCGAAATTACGAAACTATCACTACAAAAATTGTTGTATTTCAACACTCGAAATTACGAAACTATCACTACAAAAATTGTTGTATTTCAACACTCGAAATTACGAGACTATCACTACAAAAATTGTTGTATTTCAACACTCGAAATTACGAAACTATCACTACAAAAATTGTTGTATTTCAACACTCGAAATTACGAAACTATCACTACAAAAATTGTTGTATTTACACCCTCGAAATTACGAGACTATCACTACAAAATTGTTGTATTTCAACACTCGAAATTACGAAACTATCACTACAAAAATTGTTGTATTTCAACACTCGAAATTACGACACTATCACTACAAAAATTGTTGTATTTCAACACTCGAAATTACGAAACTATCACTACAAAAATTGTTGTATTTCAACACTCGAAATTACGAAACTATCACTACAAAAATTGTTGTATTTCAACACTCGAAATTACGAGACTATCACTACAAAAATTGTTGTATTTCAACACTCGAAATTACGAAACTATCACTACAAAAATTGTTGTATTTCAACACTCGAAATTACGACACTATCACTAAAAAAATTGTTGTATTTCTACACTCGAAATTACGAAACTATCACTACAAAAATTGTTGTATTTCAACACTCGAAATTACGAAACTATCACTACAAAAATTGTTGTATTTCAACACTCGAAATTACGACACTATCACTACAAAAATTGTTGTATTTCAACACTCGAAATTACGAAACTACCACTACAAAAATTGTTGTATTTTAACACTCGAAATTACGAAACTATCACTACAAAAATTGTTGTATTTCAACACTCGAAATTACGAAACTATCACTACAAAAATTGTTGTATTTCAACACTCGAAATTACGACACTATCACTACAAAAATTGTTGTATTTCAACACTCGAAATTACGAAACTACCACTACAAAAATTGTTGTATTTCAACACTCGAAATTACGAAACTATCACTACAAAAATTGTTGTATTTACACCCTCGAAATTACGAGACTATCACTACAAAAATTGTTGTATTTCAACACTCGAAATTACGAAACTATCACTACAAAAATTGTTGTATTTCAACACTCGAAATTACGAAACTATCACTACAAAATTGTTGTATTTCAACACTCGAAATTACGAAACTATCACTACAAAAATTGTTGTATTTCAACACTCGAAATTACGACACTATCACTACAAAAATTGTTGTATTTCAACACTCGAAATTACGAAACTATCACTACAAAAATTGTTGTATTTCAACACTTGAAATTACGAAACTATCACTTCAAAAATTGTTGTATTTCAACACTCGAAATTACGAAACTATCACTACAAAAATTGTTGTATTTCAACACTCGAAATTACGAAACTATCACTACAAAAATTGTTGTATTTCAACACTCGAAATTACGAGACTATCACTACAAAAATTGTTGTATTTCAACACTCGAAATTACGAAACTATCACTACAAAAATTATTGTATTTCAACACTCGAAATTACGAAACTATCACTACAAAAATTGTTGTATTTCAACACTCGAAATTACGAAACTATCACTACAAAAATTGTTGTATTTCAACACTCGAAATTACGAAACTATCACTACAAAAATTGTTGTATTTCAACACTCGAAATTACGACACTATCACTAAAAAAATTGTTGTATTTCTACACTCGAAATTACGAAACTATCACTACAAAAATTGTTGTATTTCAACACTCGAAATTACGAAACTATCACTACAAAAATTGTTGTATTTCAACACTCGAAATTACGACACTATCACTACAAAAATTGTTGTATTTCAACACTCGAAATTACGAAACTACCACTACAAAAATTGTTGTATTTTAACACTCGAAATTACGAAACTATCACTACAAAAATTGTTGTATTTCAACACTCGAAATTACGAAACTATCACTACAAAAATTGTTGTATTTACACCCTCGAAATTACGAGACTATCACTACAAAAATTGTTGTATTTCAACACTCGAAATTACGAAACTATCACTACAAAAATTGTTGTATTTCAACACTCGAAATTACGAAACTATCACTACAAAATTGTTGTATTTCAACACTCGAAATTACGAAACTATCACTACAAAAATTGTTGTATTTCAACACTCGAAATTACGACACTATCACTACAAAAATTGTTGTATTTCAACACTCGAAATTACGAAACTATCACTACAAAAATTGTTGTATTTCAACACTCGAAATTACGAAACTATCACTACAAAAATTGTTGTATTTCAACACTCGAAATTACGAGACTATCACTACAAAAATTGTTGTATTTCAACACTCGAAATTACGAAACTATCACTACAAAAATTGTTGTATTTCAACACTCGAAATTACGACACTATCACTAAAAAAATTGTTGTATTTCTACACTCGAAATTACGAAACTATCACTACAAAAATTGTTGTATTTCAACACTCGAAATTACGAAACTATCACTACAAAAATTGTTGTATTTCTACACTCGAAATTACGACACTATCACTACAAAAATTGTTGTATTTCAACACTCGAAATTACGAAACTATCACTTCAAAAATTGTTGTATTTCAACACTCGAAATTACGACACTATCACTACAAAAATTGTTGTATTTCAACACTCGAAATTACGAAACTACCACTACAAAAATTGTTGTATTTTAACACTCGAAATTACGAAACTATCACTACAAAAATTGTTGTATTTCAACACTAGAAATTACGAAACTATCACTACAAAAATTGTTGTATTTACACCCTCGAAATTACGAGACTATCACTACAAAAATTGTTGTATTTCAACACTCGAAATTACGAAACTATCACTACAAAAATTGTTGTATTTCAACACTCGAAATTACGAAACTATCACTACAAAAATTGTTGTATTTCAACACTCGAAATTACGAAACTATCACTACAAAAATTGTTGTATTTCAACACTCGAAATTACGAAACTATCACTACAAAAATTGTTGTATTTCAACACTCGAAATTACGAAACTATCACTACAAAAATTGTTGTATTTCAACACTCGAAATTACGAAACTATCACTACAAAAATTGTTGTATTTCAACACTCGAAATTACGAAACTATCACTACAAAAATTGTTGTATTTCAACACTCGAAATTACGAAACTATCACTACAAAAATTGTTGTATTTCAACACTCGAAATTACGAAACTATCACTACAAAAATTGTTGTATTTCAACACTCGAAATTACGAAACTATCACTACAAAAATTGTTGTATTTCAACACTCGAAATTACGAAACTATCACTACAAAAATTGTTGTATTTCAACACTCGAAATTACGAAACTATCACTACAAAAATTGTTGTATTTCAACACTCGAACACAGCCCAGAATCATGTATCGCCTAATATGATACTAGTATAATTTCTTTTAGCTTTCAATTAACATAAACTTTTAGTCGGAGTCTAGATTACATATTATCGTCCAATTATTGTTTAAAGTCTCAATCAAAACAAATGGGATTCATCGCGTTTTGAATTCGAACTCTTCATTTATTAATTGATGTTTAGGTATCTGAATTTTCACGAAGATTAGGGTTAGGGTTAGGGTTAAGGTTAGGGTTAGGGTTAGAGTCAGCCCTTTTGCATAAATGTAAATGATACTAAATATAGCACACATTACCCACCCTTAAGATATGTTCTCAAATAATGATCTGTTAATTAGTTAAGGAGTGAATCGTATACCTAGAAACATGTAAACATGTACATAACTTTATATTAATAAAACTTTATTATTAATATTAACTTTATTATTAATATTAACTTTATTATCAATATTAACTTTATTATCAATATTAACTTTATTATTAATATTAACTTTATTATTAATATTAACTTTATTATCAATATTAACTTTATTATCAATATTAACTTTATTATCAATATTAACTTTATTATTAATATTAACTTTATTATCAATATTAACTTTATTATTAATATTAACTTTATTATCAATATTAACTTTATTATCAATATTAACTTTATTATCAATATTAACTTTATTATCAATATTAACTTTATTATTAATATTAACTTTATTATCAATATTAACTTTATTATCAATATTAACTTTATTATTAATATTAACTTTATTATTAATATTAACTTTATTATCAATATTAACTTTATTATTAATATTAACTTTATTATTAATATTAACTTTATTATCAATATTAACTTTATTATCAATATTAACTTTATTATTAATATTAACTTTATTATCAATATTAACTTTATTATCAATATTAACTTTATTATTAATATTAACTTTATTATCAATATTAACTTTATTATCAATATTAACTTTATTATTAATATTAACTTTATTATCAATATTAACTTTATTATCAATATTAACTTTATTATTAATATTAACTTTATTATCAATATTAACTTTATTATTAATATTAACTTTATTATTAATATTAACTTTATTATCAATATTAACTTTATTATTAATATTAACTTTATTATCAATATTAACTTTATTATTAATATTAACTTTATTATCAATATTAACTTTATTATTAATATTAACTTTATTATTAATATTAACTTTATTATCAATATTAACTTTATTATCAATATTAACTTTATTATTAATATTAACTTTATATTAATATAACTTTATTATCAATATTAACTTTATTATCAATATTAATTTTATTATTAATATTAACTTTATTATCAATATTAACTTTATTATCAATATTAACTTTATTATCAATATTAACTTTATTATTAATATTAACTTTATTATCAATATTAACTTTATTATTAATATTAACTTTATTATTAATATTAACTTTATTATTAATATTAACTTTATTATCAATATTAACTTTATTATCAATATTAACTTTATTATCAATATTAACTTTATTATCAATATTAAC
>OY744555.1:10869670-10877170 GCA_963556195.1 Sepiola atlantica
ACATCGGTCGTCGTCAGGCGGTTGCAAAATGAAATAAATTGGTGAATCTATCAAGAGGGCGCTCTTTTAAATTATTTCAAAAGCACTTCATAAACTGAATAAGCAGAAGTTGGCACTTCTGTTTAATCAAACATATATATATATATATATATATATATATATATATATATATATATGTGTGTGTGTGTGTGTGTGTGTGTGTATTGAGTCCGTAGAATACAACATTTATGACATCATCAATATCTTGCTTCAATAATGTCAATGTGTACACGCGTTTCAGAAATTCTTTTTTTATTATTACTTTTACACCAAGGTGAGGACTTGACATTTTAATGACTTTCCTCGTCAGCACATATTCTTTGTAAATTTTAATTAGAGCAATTGAAATATTCGCAATAAGTTCAAAAACAAAACAAAAGTAAATCGAAATAGTACATTATTTTTTACTATAATCAGAGGTAAAGTCAAGAATACATTTCAAAATGGAATCAATTTTACGGGGCTTTTAAAAAGATCAAATATAACAAATTTTGAAGCTGCTTAGAGCCCCTTCCGTTTACTAAACTAAGTGTGTGTGTGTGTGTGTGTCTCCCAATGTTTAATTTTACTTCAGTCGAAGTTCTCAGAAATCAAGGGGCCCCTTCCTGGTGCTAACACTTGATCTCTATATGAGATACATAGATACCCCTGGTGATACCATATCAGGCTGCCCTGTGGCTCCCTGAGACGAAATTCACCTACATTGACGTTTTTATTTGTTGTTTTGTTTTTTTTTGTTTTTGTAAAACTTAATTATGTTCTACAAAACCAAAACCAAAAACAACAGCCCCTCTCCCTTTCTCCCTCCCCTTTTTTATTTTTATTTTTCCTACCCTACTCCCGGTCCTGGATATGACCTTAAACTACATCCGATGGTGAGATCCGGCTTACGGACTTTGGGGAATGTGGAGCCTCCTCTTAATTACCATTGCTCCCAGGTCCACCCTGACCCGGAGTGGTAGTACCTGTTAGGGTCCCAACTATGGGTTAAATAGAAACAGATATTAAAGGGGGAAAGAAACAAAAAAGAGAAGAAAACAAGACCAGATTCGGCATTAAATAACCCAAAAAGGGTTGATATGCCGTAAAACAAAACTACCATACCAAACCATAGATACCCGAGTATTCTATTAAAATTCTCCTTTATTTCTCAAACATTGAGTTAGTAAAAAAGTTAAGAATAATAAATTTCTTCTCTCCCCAACTGACCAGTCAAGTATGTCATAGTATATCTTTATTGTGGTCTGTTGGTCTTACCGGATTCCAGGACAAGAATTCATCTAGTCTGGTGGAGTATCCAGCACGTGGTGTTACTTGAGGTAACATCACTAGAAGAAGATGCACTATTCCTCGTACGAGGGGATCTTATTTGTGCTGCGGATACTATGTAATTTACTATTTGGTCAGGGTTTACTTGTAGGGGTAAGTATCCTCATGTCAGGTTGTCCTGACAAACCCTTGTACAGAGAGACCGAAGACACTCGAGGATAGTGTCTAGTAGGTAATTCAAACTCGCTTTTTTTTTCATTTTAATTTAGTTTATCTACAGAGATCAAGGGGCCTACTCTTGAGGCTAACACTTGATTTCCCTATGAGTAAAATTTATATCCGAGGGCTCTCTTAAGGATAGATGTTGTTCCTTTTAGGGCTGCTATCTGTACTTCCCTACAATTTGGTTTTCCGGGGATTGTTTCTAAGTATTTACTTAGATTTTTTTTCACCAGACCAGTTGCCCCCACTACAACCGGTATGATTTTTATTTCTTCGAGGGACCATGTTATTTTTAAACTATTCTTGAGGTCTTGGTATTTTGTTATTTTTCCCGTTCGGCTCTATTGAGGCCGTAGTCATTTGGGACGACTACGGCCTGTGTGTGTGCGGGTGTGTACACACACACACACACACTAAACCAACCGCCCATAACATCTAGGCGGACAACTACCAAAGACAGATTTTATCGTTAACGGGAAAAATTATTTACACAAAAAAAGATCTCAACTTGAAAATAACTTTTTGAAAGTCGAAAGCTTAGTCAATCTTTGAGGTAAATAAATTTATTTAAAAAAAAAATATCGTTATTTGGTTTTCTACAGTTTTATACTAAAATTAAAATTTTAAAACGATGTTTTCACGTTCAAAAGTTGTATTTCATATATATATATACAGGGTGGGCCAAAATAAGGGTCCTATCTTTAAATTTGAATAACTTGAATTTGAATAACTTCCACAAAATAAAAGTTAAACTCACCAAACTTTATGTGTGTGTAGACTGACCCTTCCGAGATTTTTTGAAATAAACAAAACAAATTTTAGCCGAAAAACACTTCTTAAAACTTACAAAAACTAAAGTATTGTTTTTTACACTGTTTTGAGTTTTTTAAGCAAAAATAATGTTTTCTAAATGAGGGTACGTTCCTTAGGGCTAATACGGCTCATGCTTGCTTCGGAAGGGGTCCTTTACTTATTCTAAAAAAAAAAAAAAAAATCAATAAATAAAAAAGTTATGAATTTTTAAAAATAGGACCCTTATTTTTGCCCACCCTGTATATATATATATATATATATATATATACATATATATATATATATATATATATATATATATATATATATATATATATGTAGGGGCATTGGCGTATGAGTCTGTGTGAACATAGGTAGTTGTATAGATATGTACAAATTGGTAACTATACGTATGTATGTGGTAGATCTCGACATATATTTACATGCAATGTAGATTCTAACATAAAAAAACAATGTGTAATGTGCATGTGCAAATGACACACACACACCATAACAGACAATGACACACACACACACATACTACGCGGATCCTCAATACACCCCAATCAACGCACACACACACAAGTTTTGCCGGCCCCTTCAATTTCACGTATTTGGACTGCTGTTTGTATCTTGGAGTAATGTCCTTCCTGATTATGCTTCTCAACTTGTATGACCTGGATTGACTGTATGGATTCAACAAAAGTATGTTTTTGGATTGATATGTTTGATGTTATGTATTTTTATGTATTTGTGTATATAATTTTATATATTTTCAAAGCGTAATTTTATTGCCTGTAGTAGTATAACTGCGGTAATGGTCCTCTGAAGAGAAGAATTATCTTTGAAAACTCATGAGCTAAGGACTTAAGGATGCTTTGCATGAACTTTGAATTCTAATAAAATTTGATTGACACCTTATTTTATTACTTCATTTTATATTATAATATATATATATATATATATATATATATATATATATATATATATATATATATATATATATATATATATGATGGACTCTCCCGTTGATTCCGACGTGTGAGTGCCCCGCCTGAGGCTGCCCGCACGTGAATTTGTAATTGCAAGGGTTGCGCAATCTCCAACAACCGCTCTCCTGAGTCGGCATTGCTTGATTCCAATGGCAAGTAGTAGTACAAGACGACTGGAAACAATGCCGAGATAAGCAGAGAGCACATACAGCACCTGGTATTCCTAAATGGTCACCCATTTAGTACTGGCCAGGCTCGACGAAGTTAAGCGGCGTCGAATATATATATATATATATATATATATATATATACATAAGTATTTCATGTATCCACATAAAATTTTATGAGGAGATATAATTTTTTATATATCAATTTTCAGTATTTAATTCAACAGTGCTCGATACGTAAGTAAAGCTAGGTAGTAAGCTATGAAAATATATTTATAGCAATTAAAATGCATTTTAGCCTGAAGATTTCCCCCGGGGATGAAACGCAAGAGCTTCTGTGAAGTGTAATTGCAATAAATATTTTTTCATAGCTTACTATATATATATATATATATATAAATATATAGATATATATATAAATATATAGATATATAAATATATATATAGAGAGAGATATATAAATATATATATATAAATATATATATATATATATAAATATATATATATATATATATATATATATATATATATATATATATATATATATATATATATATATTCTTCTGTGTTTCTGTTGGTTTGTCCTTCCTCATTATACGCTGACCGAGCATGTGTGTTGCCCGCTGTCATGCGCAGAATTCATTTCTCAAATCGCAATAATTCTACTGACAATATATATATATATATATATATATATATATATATATATATATATATATATATATATATTTAAAGAAGTAGGGCTCTCAATCAATGTTATCTACCGTATTCGTTCGTATAATGAACGACCTTTTCAGATCCACTTATGCGAGTTACGTTGGCTAGATTCTAATCTGTCCACGATGGATCTGAGGGTAGCGTACTTTCAGACCGTGATGGTCCGATGGATATGAAATTGCTTGACATAGCTGGAGTGCCAATAATTATGGGGGTCATTGTTCAGGCAGGTTTGCTACAGATAACGGTGTTTCGTACAGTTTTTCACCCCAACGCTTAATCTCGGCCTCTGCAGAAGATGCAGCATCGTCGCTTTTTTTCTGAACGAAAGAAAGTCAGAATTCTGTGTCCGTGTTTCTGCTTCCTAGAACAGCCAGCCAGAGGAGGTTATGATTATGCGTACCATATCCAGGTTTAAAGTCGCCTTCGACAAACATTCTGACGGTATATAGTTGCAATATCTTCTAATTATCTTTTTTGCATGGCTTGTTGCACTTTGCTATTTCTACCTTTGTCAAGGAGGTTATGTGTTCGTTCGAATTTGTAACTATGCTTTGTTTGTTTGTTTTTAGGGAGTCGGGGCAAATTTTTTTTTTCTTTTAAACTTAAAATATTTCTCAGGGTTAAGGAGAGTAATAAAAAAATTGGGGGGGGGGAGCTCCAGAGATTGGGCGTGGGGAAAATTTTAGGGGTGGGGCCAAACTTTTTAGGGGGTCGGGCCAATTTTTTTTTTTTGTAACCTAAAATATTTCTCAGGGTTGGGGAGAGTAAAAAAAAAATTAGGCGACATCGATCAACCACTCGGCACGAAACTTGGTCAAAATCTCGGTCATGACCTAACTCAGAACTGATTTAATTTTTGGATATCTAAGTCAATGGTCATGGTCAAGGTCGCGAAATAATAAAATCATATTTTTGGGCGATAACTTCGGTTTGGTTCATTGTGGAGACTCACTACTTGGCCCATATTGTAACCAATGAAGTCCCGCATAGTATGTGCCCTTGACCGTTTATCTTTAAAAGGTCGGTCAAGTTTGACATTTTGACGAAATTACAACTTACGTCGTCAGGCGGAAATATGCAGTCCCACAACTGACTTCTGGTCTTGTTTTGCCAATAAAATTGATTGATTAAAACAATTAGTCAATAAGTGATCGTTTCTATATAACACGTATACATGGGACCCTGACAGGTACTACCACTCTGGGTTAGGATGGACCTAGGAGTATTTGGTAACTGATGGATGACTCCAAAGCCCTCAAAGCTCCCAAATTGGAGAGTCGCCATTGGATTTAGTTTACGGTCATACTCAGAACGATTAGAGGGAGCTTTAGAAGCTGACAGGGTTAGGCAAAAAGAGGCGCTCTTGTATAAGCAGTAACCGATCTGAGGGAGATAACTCTATTGTTCTTAGCCGCCGCTATTCCGAATTCGCTTATACTTTGGCAAGGGAGATAACTTTGTTTATTAATAAAAAACATGTTACGGTTTTGAAATGCGTTAAAACCCTAACCCTAACCCTAACCCTAACCCTAAACCCTAACCATAACCCTAACCCAAACCCAAACCCTAAACCCTAACCCTAACCATAACCCTAAACCCTAACCCTAAACCCTAACCCTAACCCTAACCCTAACCCTAAACCCTACCCCTAATCCTAACCCTAACCCTAACCCGTTTAAAATAAGTTTTAAGCACTTTTATTTACATGCCACAAATTGTATACACTTTATATAAACATAAAAAGAAAAGTTATTTTCTTTCATAAACAAAGTTATCTCCCTTGCCAAAGTATAAGCGAATTCGGAATAGCGGCGGCTAAGGAAAATAGAGTTATCTCCCTCAGTTCGGTTACTGCTTATACAAGAGCGCCCAAACAGGTAGGCAGAGAAAAAAGTTAGAAAACTGAGTAGAAGGGATTTTTGAGTAGTGCAGTGGAGTAGAGGCGAACACCTTACCCAAGGGTGTTCGACACAGTTTAGCATCCCTAATTATTTGTGTCCCCAGGGGTGCAAAATTAAACACTAGATCAGTTTTTGATGTGAAGAGAATTCAGCTCCCCAAAATGGAGCACTCGTGATTACGAAAAAAAGAATTGCGTCAGTTTAGAAACATTTCTCCTTCATTCACCGAGGAGAGAAACGATGAAGTGTAGCTTCAAAACAGATACCACACTTTGTTAGTAGCGTGGTCCCTCCCGTAAGTACTCGATGTCTTTCTAGTAAGGATTCTAACTAGAAATATATCGGGGAAACCAATGCCAACAGTAAAATCATCTGATTACTAAGAAATGAATGAATGAATGACTATTAGAGACATACATTATTTGAAACGAATTACCGGAATTTGAAAGGAATTACTTTGCTTTAGCCTTTTGGCTAAGATCAAAGTGTAGTATCTGTTCCGATGGATATTGCACCCCATAGACTGGTATTGTCTTGGCCTTCGGGGCTTGATTTACGCCGATCTATGGGTCTGTCCTGTGCAGTTCTAAGAGGTTCACCCTCCCAGGCTTCTCCTCCCCTCTTTGGGGAGGAGTAAGTTTATTGCTTACTGCCTGAGGCGCCCCTACCGGGGAATGCCGACGGGGCTGCCAAGGCAATTTTTAAACCCCACTTTCCCGACCCGACCTTGGGTCACATCTTACTTGTGGGAGTAAGATAAAAACTGGCCTTGTGCCTAACTCCTGGAGAGGAGTAAATCAATACTCATTTGTGATCTATTTGCGTTAAAAATACTTAATATTTAATATTTAAAGAAGTGTAAAACAATTTACTCAAAGGCATTTTGCCTCTTTCTTTACGTTTTAAATTCCAAGATGCTTAAAAAAAATTATCTTTCTCAAATTTATATCTACTTGCTAGCCATTCACGTTTTTAAGTTCAGATTTTTTTTAAAAAGTGACATTTTCACCGTTTATCCACACAACAACCGGACGCCAATCTTTCATCACCACAAGGAAGGATTCTTACGTATACATGAAAAGAAATAAGGTTAATACTTTTTTTGCTTAAAGCTCTGATGAGGCTCGTTATATCGAGTGAAATATTAGTAAAAAAAAAGTCAAAATGAAAATATTTGTTTTGATTTTAATAAAATAATTGTTACACCGGCCGTTCTAACAGAAGAGAAACTACACCGGTTCTCACTATAAATAGTGCGAGTAGACAATTAACAGGAAGAAAAGGGACAGCATTGTAACTGTCTAGCCGAGTGCCAGTCAGTTTCCTTACCTTTGTACCTTGTATGTTAATACACTTGTTATCTTAACCCAACCTCGACTTGACTTCTTCTTTTTACTG
>OY744555.1:10882170-10969670 GCA_963556195.1 Sepiola atlantica
TCCTTACATCAAGTGGTAAAGGTCGCATAGCCTGAACGCGCACGAGTGTCGTTGCCGACATCGCACACTGCCCATGGCCGTAGCGGTGGTGATTTGTTAAGAATCACCGTGTCTAGGACACAGCATATGGAAGGCGGAGCCCATCCCTCTCCTTCCGCTGCCTTGAACATTCCCTGAGTGGACGAGTCGTTATAGCACTTGTCTTTAAGCTGGACGACCCGGGTTCGATCCCACTCACGGCATGCAGATTTTCGGGTCTGAAAACTCCCTCTGTCCACCCAGCAGTAAATGGGTACCTGACTAAAACTCAGGGAAGGTTCAAGGTGTAAAATGTTCTTTCACAATTCAACAATATATACTGCCACTCTCTGATGATTGACAAGGTTGGACTAACAAAAAATCACACTTGTCCAATTTTTGCTATGAAACACGTGTCACCTTCTGCTTTCGTGTCAATCAGATGATTTTGGTGTTGGCATTAGTTTCCTCGATTTTTTTCCAGTTAGGAATCATTCTGGAAAGACATCATGTACTTACGGGAAGGACTACGAGAAGGTTGCCAACATCCCTAAGTGAAAGTGGTACTGTGGAACCCACTGGATTCGAACTTGGAACAGCCAGGTCTTCTATCGTTATCCACTTAACCATCGTCACCTCCCATGAAACACGTGGAAGAAATGAATATTTAAAAAATACCGTTGACTGTCAGATGCAGGAAAAAATTGACATTCATCTAAATATTGAAATAAAGAGATTGTAAAAACCAAACAAACACTAATGAAAGGTATTGTTTTGGATTGATTTCCCATGGTCAGTGGAAAACAAAAATAAAAAATGCTCTAAATCTTGTAATACAACTTCATGGGGCTTACAATTGGAAACATCTAAGCTATACGTTTTAAAAATATATATTCTTTGTAAACACACACATACATATACGAGGCATGTTTAAAAAGTATTCGATCTTGGGCCAGAAAAATATTTCAAATACGTGACGGGGTTGGGACCCTAATCCCCTTCAAAGCAGGCCCCTTGTGCTTGCACATACTTAACCCACCGATCCATCCACTGCCGGACCCACCTCTGGAAGTCTTCTTTTTGGAATGGTGTTCATCTCCGCCGTCGCGTTCGGTTCAGCATGGTGTTTAGAGAGGATGCGAGGGCTGTAACACAAATTAAGGAGTAGTTCAACCGATTCAAAGACGGCCGCACAGAGTGGCCAGCGTATTGGCAGGCCCCAAACTGCTCGGAGTGCAGCTGTGGTTGAGAGGGTGCGAAAAAAAGAGATAATGCGGAGCGCGACTTCAAATAGGATTAATCTCTCGCTGATTTACCGTGTTGTTGACAACGGCCGTGTGGGCTAAGATGTTGGAATTTGAGTTTGAAATATAATTCGTGTTCCAGAGTTCGAGTTCTTCTCTACACTGACGATTCATGTAAGGATAAAACGTATACGTATGTAGATAAAAACAAATATTTATAATTATATATATAGTAATCCAGATAGGGTAAAATTCCACAGGGTAGAAATCCAAAGGGAATCTAACCGGGCTTATAAAAGAGTGCTCAATAAAAATATAGAGCTGTATTATGAATGATTTATTATTCCACCGACTGGGTTGGATCACAAAAAAAACTTTCTGCCTGGTGAGACCTCAGCTCTTGATAGCTGTAGATCGATAACATCGACATGCCAGTGTAGCAGACTTTGTACATGTTTGAATAATAAATCATTCATAATTATATATATATATATATATATATATATATATAGAGAGAGAGAGAGAGAGAGAGAGAGAGAGAGAGAGAGAGAGAGAGAGGGGGTGGGGGTGCGGGAATACAGACACAGGGGATTGGTGTTACGAACATATCATATTCTAATCATCTCAAACCATAAACCTCACAGCTATTAAGCTTTTTTCATACGAAAAAGACACTGGAAGATATGAATGTTAATTTTTTTACAGTCCCTTCGTTTATTTACTTTCGTTTCTTTTTATTTCATCGCACTGTTTACGTGAATGGCTTCAATGTTTTTTCCCCATTCAAAATAATGTCTACGATTGAGAGGCTGAAAACATTAGAGCCGAGAGCGATGTTTCATATCAGTTTACAATCATAGTATTTGTCGACCAGAAATACACAGCCTCGTTCAATATTTAAATGTTTCGTTTTACTTGTGTTACTTTTTGAATATTACACAAATATTACCAAGGAATGATTCCTCTTTTACATGTAGCTTATCCAGTCATGAACTAGCAGCCAATCAGAATACAGAGAATGAACTTGCCCATCAGAACTCAGAAAATGGAACATCCAGCCTTCTTATGAACCGACTTTCTTGTCTTATTTTCAGTTTATTTGTTTGTAGCTCAGCTGGTTAGACGGTTGAGCACTGACTACTTTTAGGTTAGGGTTAGGGTTAGGGTAAGGGTTAGGGTTTTAGTTAGGTAATACTTATTTTTTACAGATATCGTTTATAAATTGAAAATATAAGAATCTATCTAAAAAGTTCGGCCTCCTGTGAAGAAACATCAACAACAACGAAGAACAGTTTCTAAGACTCAATACCAACTCCAAGACAAATTGGAAACAACGTCAAACTTACCAAGAAACACAGCAGACTGAAAATCAGGAAGCATTCGTTTGGACTTCGAGTAGTGAACAACTGGCATGAGCTTCCCAATTCAGGTGCAAATGCAAAACACACAAACTAGACAAGTACTAGTCCAGTGGGCAATACCCTGTTCAACACATGCATGCGTCTACTGAGACTCTCGAGATATATAACATAATCCCGGAGTAATGGAATCTTGGGCCAACGTTTTTTTACGAGATATCCTCTTTCTCTATCTCAGAGACGAAGAAAGAGTTGCTCAATACAGAGAAAGAAAAGGAGTTGCAATAAAAGGTCATTTGCTTTCTGCATATCTGCTTGGCCCGTAATAGTGTCTGCTACAGACTTCAGGATAAAATAAAGTAGGTGATGGTTACGAGGCTGCCGAATGTAAACCGAAAGTTCACTTTCTACACTTCCAGATATAGAACATACAAACTAGACAAGTGCTAGTCCAGTGGGCAATACCCTGTTCAACACACGCATGCGTCTACTGAGACTCTCGAGATATAGAACATAATCCCGGAGTAATGCTATCAATTTTTGAAACACCCTGTATAATGATCGATTTTTGCAACACTGTCTAATGAGAATATTTCTGTTTTTTTTTTTATTTCTCAGGTCGCTACCGGCTGAAGATGATGTAGATTACTCGAAACAGCATCGATCTGGTTTGGAACGATTTCAAACCGATCGATTACCCATACGAATACATCTTGTTGCATTCCACGTATTTTTCGGCGATCTTCGATTATGGCAACACGAAGCGGTAAGCGATCGATTATTACAATCGATTCCATTTTTTTAACATCAGTAATTAAATTCTTCAATATAACAGTGACGCCTACGAAAATGCAGGAGTTTATTTAATTTTGGACCACAAATGAACAATAATACTCAAATAGTTTTTAATCGATTAGATTACTTTTGAATCCCGAAAGATCACAAACGCCGGTCACATTTGTGTGTGTATCTTTTAATAATGTTTAAACCTTTTTGACTGTCCATTAAAATTGAATTGACGGTCCAGTAGGCATGAGCTTCCCAATTCAGGTGCAAATGCAAAACACACAAACTAGACAAGTACTAGTCCAGTGGGCAATACCCTGTTCAACACACGCATGCGTCTACTGGGACTCTCGAGATATATAACATAATCTCAAATAGTTTTTAATCGATTAGATTACTTTTGAATCCCGAAGGATCACAAACGCCGGTCACATTTGTGTGTGTGTGTGTGTGTGTGTATCTTTTAATAATTTTTAAACATTTTTGACTGTCCATTAAAATTGAATTGACGGTCCAGTAGGCATGAGCTTCCCAATTCAGGTGCAAATGCAAAACACACAAACTAGACAAGTACTAGTCCAGTGGGCAATACCCTGTTCAACACACGCATGCGTCTACTGGGACTCTCGAGATATATAACATAATCTCGAATAGTTTTTAATCGATTAGATTTCTTTTGAATCCCGAAGGATCACAAACGCCGGTCACATTTGTGTGTGTGTGTGTTTGTATCTTTTAATAATTTTTAAACCTTTTTGACTGTCCGTTAAAAATGAATTGACGGTCCAGTAGGCAAGACACTGTTCAAGACACGCATGCGTCTACTGAGACTATAAGAGGACCGAAGAAGTGGTATCAAAGTATCAAAGAAGGCCATCGCAAATCTTTAAACTTACAACCCCTATTTCTTAAAACCCATCTGTTACAGTTTAAAAGTACGATTCTTCTCATTGAAACTCTTTAATTATCTCCCTCAATGTCACCGGTCAGAATGTATGTCCCTGTTGGAACCCCCCACGTAGCCAGGGGGTGCCAGGGGGGCGGGCAAGCCCCCCCCCCCCCTGCAATTACATTTGCACCCCCTGAAATTTGTGATCCAAAAAATATTATAAATATAAATACTCTTATATTTCCTAGTCAACTATACTTCTTCATTATGAACCAGTATTTACTTTTGTGTAATATATTTTACAGCAGGGCCGGATTAAGGGGCCAAGGGGCTGGGGCCCTGTGCCACCCACCAAGAGGGGACCTCCCACCAATTTTTAACATAATTTCCGATTTCAAAAACGCTTCTTTAAATTTCATTTTGTTTAAAACTTAATTTTCCATTCCTGGTACTAATCAGGACCGGCGGCACAGTTATAAAAGTGTGTGTGTGTGTGTGGGGGGGCTCTCCTAAAAGGGGGGGCGGTTAAACACATGCATATATAACTTCATTATTGATGACTGTAAAGTGGGGGGGGGGGGGCAAGTCAAAAAATGGGGGGGGCCCACCTGCCCCCCCCCGGTGCCGCCGTCCATGCTTTACTATGCTTATGTTGTTATTTACATGTACCTACCGAAATACACAACAATATATTTAGATTATATAAAAGAAATTGAAATTTTGTATCTACTTATTTATATTTATACACTAGTACACACACACACTGAACCAAAACGTCACTCATATTAGAATATCAATATTAGTTTTGCCCCCCCCCCTAAAAATGCCTTGCACCCCCTAAAAATGCCTTGCACCCCCTAAAAATGCCTTGCCCCCCCTAAGTTAGAAGTCTGGCTACGTGCCTGGTTGGAACGCGTTTGAAACGTGTCCAATAAACAGGACAATGTGATCTCGAAACTTGCGTCAAATTTACTATTCACACGTATTTCAAAAGGGGTGCAATAGATTAGACTAGGGGCATGGAGAAGTTAATAAAAATATTTTAATAAGGTTCATACCTTTATTAGACCATACTTCCGGGTAGAGATCACCGACGAGATAATAAAAGTTATAAACAAAGATTTAAAAATAAAAATGCAACGTGTGTTTCTTTTTTGAATTTAAATCTGATGGTAATCTTACAAAAAAGAAGAGATTAACAATGGAGAATTGTTTAAATTAAGTTTGTAGAGCGGTGTAACGAATGGAAAGGGTCGCTGCATAGATATCCATCCTTCTGGCATTGCTGGGTAAGAAGAAAACGGGTTACCAAGTTTGGTAAGAAAGCCAAAGTGTTTCATCTATAATTTAAATTGAACTTTATTAATACAGTTTCATTAAACATAGTTTGGAAAGAGTTATATAAAATGATTTACCTCCCCAGGAGGTTAGGCACAAGGCCAGTTTTATCTTACTCCCACAAGGTCAGATGTGACCCAAGGTCGAGTCGGGAAAGTGGGATTTGAAAAGTCAGCGCCCGAGAAGGTGAGCACTCTGGCCTACAAAAAATGCCTGGGCAGCCCCATCGGCATTCCTCGGTAGGCGCGCCTCAGGCAATAAGCACTAAACTTACTCCTCCCTAAAGAGGGGAGGCAAAGCCTGGAAGGGGGACTTCCTAGAACTGCACAGGGCAGACTCACAGAACGGCGTAAATCAAGCCCTGAAGCCAAGACAATACCAGTCTATGGGGTGCAGTATCCATCGGAACAGATACTACACTTTCATCCCGGCCAAAAGAAAGGGATATAGCATCTTGAAGAAAACGGTTAGATTAACAGTAAGTGAAGCAGTCTATCTCCCCTCCATCTGTGTAAATTGACCCTTCGGGGTTAATCCCTTTATTTTATTAGAAACAATGACTTCTGCAGCTTTTTCCCCCGTTCTTCACAACTATTAATCGAAGGAAGCAGTTTATAAGTTTCTATTTTGTCTATCTCCCCCCCCCCCCCATTCTGCATTTATTTACTTTTCGTCATTCTTGAGTTGGTGATAAAAGAAGACTCAGATCTTCCGTAACTCTTTTCCATATATGTGTATGCCACGTGTCACGACATTCGAAGTACAGAATCGTTGGAAGAGCAGACGGCTTGAGATTCCTGATATGTCGAAGGTATGTTCATTTCGTTGTATCTGTTTATTTTAGTAAAATAATTTAGATTACGTGTGTTCTTTTTACGAAATGTTAACTGAATGAATTAAGCTTTTTGGGGAATTTTCTGGAAAACTAAGGAATATTGTAAACTGAAATTAAAATGCCATCAACTAGACCCTAGAACCTCTATCTCTGCCAAAAATCAGCTGAATCCATCAAATAGTTGATGAGATACAGGGTGGCACATACGTACGTACGTACGTACGTACACACGGATAACATGATTTCATGATTGAACTTTCTTAACCCTATTAAGGGCATATAATTTCAGTATACTGGCATTTATCATAGAATACCACTACTTATGTAAAGGTTATGCCTCAATACAATGGTCATTTTTAAAATTTTTATGCAATTTTCTGGAAAACTAAGGTATATGGTAAACTGAAATTAAAATGCCATCAACTAGACCCTAGAACCTCTATCTCTGCCAAAAATCAGCTGAATCTATCAAATAGTTGATGAGATACAGGGTGGCACGTACGTACGTACGTACACACAGATAACATGATTTCATGATTGAACTTTCTGGATCTTTGGGTTGCCTTGACTAATTGTGCTGAAATTCTACACACTTATAGAACCTATCAAATAAAAATGGTGTGCAAAGTTTTAACTAATTTGGTTTATTGGTTTTTGAGTTATGATTGATCAAAGAAATGATATTTCCAGCATAGGCCATTCTTGAAGTCTATTAAGGGAATAATCAGAAAGCAAACATTTAAAATGCAACATTCATCTCTCTCCATCCCCCATCCTTTATTTCTCTATTAATTTGATTTTTAATTTAATTTTTTATTTTCTTCATTTTTTTTCTTCATGATCTTGCAAAAACACTGAATCAAATCGTGTTTGACCAACATAGGATGGATAATACAGAAACGATATACTATACTAACTTGAAAAGAACTGAGAATGGAATTGGGTTGCACTGTCAGGTGGAGTGAAGTCTTTGCCAATTGATAGTTAGGAGAGAGTGGGTAAAGAGAAAAGTGAAAAAGAAATCTCAGAAAATTTTTATTTATTTCTCAAAATTATTAAAGTTCGAAGAAATCTGAAAATAATAAAAATATGTACACTTGTATTATTTGGATTATTCATTCTTATCTTGGATGTTATTTTCACAACGTTTCGGTCGATGTAACATCCGCACTTTCTTCAAGTGAATATTGTCAAACTCGGGAGTCTTTTTGTCGAACTCGGGAATCTATCCGGATTTTCTAACTGAACACTTTATTTAATTCACGAGAGTAAATTATTCGAGTTCGACAAGATGCATCTGAAGAAGGTCGGATAATACAGAAACGCTTAAAAAGAACTAAGAATTAAATTGGGTTGGATTGTCAGGTGGAGTAAAGCCTTTGCCAATTGATAGTTAGGAGGGGGTTGGTAAAGAGAAAAGTGAAAAAGAAATCTCAGAAAATGTCTTTACTGATATCAATAAGACTTCATTTTTCAGAAAGAGACCGACTTTACTTTATATGATATATTTTATTTATATATCATATAAAGTAAAGTCGGTCTCTTAAAAAAAATTTAAAAAACAGGACACCCCATAAGGGAATAATTAATCCTATACATACGTTTGTTCGTTTTTGTTTTATTTAAATAGCTATTAATGGGTTGCAAGATGTTAACCCTTCAACTTTCATTAACGTTCTACAGCACAGTCTTTGACTTAAGTAAGTTAAATGATTTCATATGGAAAGACTGGTCTCCTTCATTCTGTCAGAAATATCAATTTTCTTTTTTCAGAACATTCAAATTTTTTCATTCACAATTTAAATCAATTTTATTCATAAAGTTTGAGAAATTTTCTTTTTTCAGAACATTCAAATTTTTTCATCCACAATTTAAATCAATTTTATTCATAAAGTTTGAGAAATTTTCTTTTTTCAGAACATTCAAATTTTTTCATCCACAATTTAAATCAATTTTATTCATAAAGTTTGAGAAATTTTCTTTTTTCAGAACATTCAAATTTTTTCATCCACAATTTAAATCAATTTTATTCATAAAGTTTGAGAAATTTTCTTTTTTCAGAACATTCAAATTTTTTCATCCACAATTTAAATCAATTTTATTCATAAAGTTTGAGAAATTTTCTTTTTTCAGAACATTCAAATTTTTTCATCCACAATTTAAATCAATTTTATTCATAAAGTTTGAGAAATTTTCTTTTTTCAGAACATTCAAATTTTTTCATCCACAATTTAAATCAATTTTATTCATAAAGTTTGAGAAATTTTCTTTTTTCAGAACATTCAAATTTTTTCATCCACAATTTAAATCAATTTTATTCATAAAGTTTGAGAAATTTTCTTTTTTCAGAACATTCAAATTTTTTCATCCACAATTTAAATCAATTTTATTCATAAAGTTTGAGAAATTTTCTTTTTTCAGAACATTCAAATTTTTTCATCCACAATTTAAATCAATTTTATTCATAAAGTTTGAGAAATTTTCTTTTTTCAGAACATTCAAATTTTTTCATCCACAATTTAAATCAATTTTATTCATAAAGTTTGAGAAATTTTCTTTTTTCAGAACATTCAAATTTTTTCATCCACAATTTGAATCAATTTTATTCATAAAGTTTGAGAAATTTTCTTTTTTCAGAACATTCAAATTTTTTCATCCACAATTTGAATCATTTTATTCATAAAGTTTGAGAAATTTTCTTTTTTCAGAACATTCAAATTTTTTCATCCACAATTTGAATCAATTTTATTCATAAAGTTTGAGAAATTTTCTTTTTTCAGAACATTCAAATTTTTTCATCCACAATTTGAATCATTTTATTCATAAAGTTTGAGAAATTTTCTTTTTTCAGAACATTCAAATTTTTTCATCCACAATTTGAATCATTTTATTCATAAAGTTTGAGAAATTTTCTTTTTTCAGAACATTCAAATTTTTTCATCCACAATTTGAATCAATTTTATTCATAAAGTTTGAGAAATTTTCTTTTTTCAAAACATTCAAATTTTTTCATCCACAATTTAAATCAATTTTATTCATAAAGTTTGAGAAATTTTCTTTTTTCAGAACATTCAAATTTTTTCATCCACAATTTAAATCAATTTTATTCATAAAGTTTGAGAAATTTTCTTTTTTCAGAACATTCAAATTTTTTCATCCACAATTTAAATCAATTTTATTCATAAAGTTTGAGAAATTTTCTTTTTTCAGAACATTCAAATTTTTTCATCCACAATTTAAATCAATTTTATTCATAAAGTTTGAGAAATTTTCTTTTTTCAGAACATTCAAATTTTTTCATCCACAATTTGAATCAATTTTATTCATAAAGTTTGAGAAATTTTCTTTTTTCAGAACATTCAAATTTTTTCATCCACAATTTAAATCAATTTTATTCATAAAGTTTGAGAAATTTTCTTTTTTCAGAACATTCAAATTTTTTCATCCACAATTTAAATCAATTTTATTCATAAAGTTTGAGAAATTTTCTTTTTTCAGAACATTCAAATTTTTTCATCCACAATTTGAATCAATTTTATTCATAAAGTTTGAGAAATTTTCTTTTTTCAGAACATTCAAATTTTTTCATCCACAATTTGAATCATTTTATTCATAAAGTTTGAGAAATTTTCTTTTTTCAGAACATTCAAATTTTTTCATCCACAATTTGAATCATTTTATTCATAAAGTTTGAGAAATTTTCTTTTTTCAGAACATTCAAATTTTTTCATCCACAATTTGAATCAATTTTATTCATAAAGTTTGAGAAATTTTCTTTTTTCAGAACATTCAAATTTTTTCATCCACAATTTAAATCAATTTTATTCATAAAGTTTGAGAAATTTTCTTTTTTCAGAACATTCAAATTTTTTCATCCACAATTTTATTCATAAAGTTTGAGAAATTTTCTTTTTTCAGAACATTCAAATTTTTTCATCCACAATTTAAATCAATTTTATTCATAAAGTTTGAGAAATTTTCTTTTTTCAGAACATTCAAATTTTTTCATCCACAATTTAAATCAATTTTATTCATAAAGTTTGAGAAATTTTCTTTTTTCAGAACATTCAAATTTTTTCATCCACAATTTGAATCAATTTTATTCATAAAGTTTGAGAAATTTTCTTTTTTCAGAACATTCAAATTTTTTCATCCACAATTTAAATCAATTTTATTCATAAAGTTTGAGAAATTTTCTTTTTTCAGAACATTCAAATTTTTTCATCCACAATTTAAATCAATTTTATTCATAAAGTTTGAGAAATTTTCTTTTTTCAGAACATTCAAATTTTTTCATCCACAATTTGAATCAATTTTATTCATAAAGTTTGAGAAATTTTCTTTTTTCAGAACATTCAAATTTTTTCATCCACAATTTGAATCATTTTATTCATAAAGTTTGAGAAATTTTCTTTTTTCAGAACATTCAAATTTTTTCATCCACAATTTGAATCAATTTTATTCATAAAGTTTGAGAAATTTTCTTTTTTCAGAACATTCAAATTTTTTCATCCACAATTTGAATCATTTTATTCATAAAGTTTGAGAAATTTTCTTTTTTCAGAACATTCAAATTTTTTCATCCACAATTTGAATCATTTTATTCATAAAGTTTGAGAAATTTTCTTTTTTCAGAACATTCAAATTTTTTCATCCACAATTTGAATCAATTTTATTCATAAAGTTTGAGAAATTTTCTTTTTTCAAAACATTCAAATTTTTTCATCCACAATTTAAATCAATTTTATTCATAAAGTTTGAGAAATTTTCTTTTTTCAGAACATTCAAATTTTTTCATCCACAATTTAAATCAATTTTATTCATAAAGTTTGAGAAATTTTCTTTTTTCAGAACATTCAAATTTTTTCATCCACAATTTAAATCAATTTTATTCATAAAGTTTGAGAAATTTTCTTTTTTCAGAACATTCAAATTTTTTCATCCACAATTTAAATCAATTTTATTCATAAAGTTTGAGAAATTTTCTTTTTTCAGAACATTCAAATTTTTTCATCCACAATTTGAATCAATTTTATTCATAAAGTTTGAGAAATTTTCTTTTTTCAGAACATTCAAATTTTTTCATCCACAATTTAAATCAATTTTATTCATAAAGTTTGAGAAATTTTCTTTTTTCAGAACATACAAATTTTTTCATCCACAATTTAAATCAATTTTATTCATAAAGTTTGAGAAATTTTCTTTTTTCAGAACATTCAAATTTTTTCATCCACAATTTAAATCAATTTTATTCATAAAGTTTGAGAAATTTTCTTTTTTCAGAACATTCAAATTTTTTCATCCACAATTTGAATCAATTTTATTCATAAAGTTTGAGAAATTTTCTTTTTTCAGAACATTCAAATTTTTTCATCCACAATTTGAATCAATTTTATTCATAAAGTTTGAGAAATTTTCTTTTTTCAGAACATTCAAATTTTTTCATCCACAATTTAAATCAATTTTATTCATAAAGTTTGAGAAACACAACAGACAGGAATCAAAATGGTTAAAGTTTCTTTATACCGGCTACATTCTTTTGTTTGAATTAATAACGACATTCATTCTAAGATAAAGTAGTCAATAAAGAGAAAAAGTGAAGGTTGGTAATATTTCTATTTCCGGTTATGAAAGCTCAGTTTGGGGAATGTGGAATGACCATAGTTATTATGACTTCTAGGACGTAGCGAATCAACGCAGCCACTGAGAATAAAAGCGAAAGAAAAAAGAGGGAATCTGTGGTAAAACTACGCATTGATATAGCAATGGACATTTGCGCTTGTCGCTTGTCGCTTGAAAAAAAAAAGAAGAGGTGAACAGATTGAGGAATGAGCACACACCTGCACACACGCGTAAAAGATGTTTCATATGAACCTCCTAAAAGTTTGGGGAATGTGGAATGACCATAGTTATTATGACTTCTAGGACGTAGCGAATCTACGCAGCCACTGAGAATAAAAGCGAAAGAAAAAAGAGAGAATCTGTGGTAAAACTACGCATTGATATAACAATGGACATTTGCGCTTGTCGCTTGTCGCTTGAAAAAAAAAAGAAGAGGTGAACAGATTGAGGAACGAACGCACACCTGCACACACGCGTAAAAGATGTTTCATATGAACCTCCTAAAAGTTTGGGGAATGTGGAATGACCATAGTTATTATGACTTCTAGGACGTAGCGAATCAACGCAGCCACTCAGAATAAAAGCGAAAGAAAAAAGAGAGAATCTGAGGTAAAACTACGCATTGATAAACAATGGACATTTGCGCTTGTCGCTTGTCGCTTGTCGCTTGAAAAAAAAAACAAGAGGTGAACAGATTGAGGAATGAGCGCACACCTGCACACACGCGTAAAAGGAATTAATGAATGAAAACACACACGCAGGCAGAATCTAACGACACGCACGCACGTTTAAGGAACACACTCGCACACCCGTTAAAGAAAGTAAGATACGCGAAAACCGCGTATGTGAAAAATAGATTTAAGAACTTTTCAAGGAAGGTTTAAAAGATCAAACGTTACATGTGATTGCTTCCCTGCTAATTATAACTCAGTCATATTCAAAATTTATAACATTAAATTCTTTGTAAACTCAGTTAATACCATTGAACCATGTTAGAACTCCCATAATATTCCTCATCTTTCAGCTGGTAATTGTTTCTGTCTCATTAATTCTTATCCTTGATTAACTATTCGCCTTAATAAGTGAAGACCCCCAACAGTAAAAAAAAAAAAAAAAAAAATATTGACTATGAGACGAACTAGTATCGAAATGACGACACAGAATTTTAATTTGTTACTTCCTTTAGGTCATATTTGGAAAGAGTATGCACATGTTTATATAAATATAAATATTTATATATAAACTCTCTTTTTGATATTGAGCACTCTTTATAAATCCGGTTGAAATTCTTTAAATGTTAATCCTGCTGATGTTTACTTCACCTATACATATATATATATATATATATATATATATATATATATATATATATATATAAATAATAATATTTATAAATAAATATTATTAAATATTTTAATACCTACATACATCGATGTTTCATGCTAACGCAATCTTCAGTGTAGAAACTAATTCTCAACGGTCGGTGGGTGCGAACCCCGATCACAAACACCACTGATACGTAGTCGAGAGTCTTATCTCATCGGCCATAGCTAATTGGTTTGTAAAATAGAGAGGAATTTAAATGTAAATAGCGAGTCGGCGACTAGATTTACCCAAGCAGTTTAGAGTGATCTACGAACGGCGTTCGGATCGTGCATGTTACTATTTGCACTGCTTGTTATTAAAGTCACTCAAGAGTTCCCGGCCTTTGTTGGAGGGGGCTGATAAATAATATTTATAAATAAATATTTATTATATATATATATTCTGGTTGGTAAGTAGCTTGTGGCGATGGTGGAACGCAATGATAGCTTTCTCTTGTTGTAAAAAAAAAAAACATATCATTTACAGAGAGTGATGAAGGAGAGAGAGAGAGAGGGAGGGGGGCATAAACAAGGGCAGATAACTGCAACAATCATAACTCGTTTGCGCATGCCGACATTCTTCTGCCATCTTTCTTTACGTTCTCTTTCTTCGCTCGCCCCTTTCCCCTGCTTTTTTTTTTTTTTTGTTTTTTTTTTTTAAATAATACCGTCTCGTAATTTTTCCCCAATACATAAATAGCTAAAGAGCCTTATTGAATATGAGTAGCCGTTCTATCACGCGAGCAAACCCCCCCCCCCCGTCCTTTTCCTCCTTCGAGGGTTGGGGGTTGGGGGGGGAGGGGGTCGCTTCGTAGAGCGTGTTGTTGCTGCGGTGGTGGGGCCGATTTTGGTGCGTGTTACACGAAGCGAGAAGAGATATCAGTCAGTGTATAGTTTAAGATGAAGGGAGAGCACCGCTCGCTGATATCCCCCTTTACCCACCTTCGACAACACGTGCGGTGCAGCGTACGGGGATTAAGTTGTTACGCATGCCTATCCCCCCCTCATACGTCTGTGGGTAAGCGTCTATTTTTACTTACGTAAGTTTCCAAATTTGAACGCAAGGCATAACTTATGTTATATAAGACCAAGAAAGAGTACCCGTCCCCGGGCGGGTAACATCAATTCCTCGAACAGAACAAAACAATTTTGCACCACTTTTATGTCCCCCTTTGCGAAGATTGCAAAATCAAAATCAAATAATTGCTACTAAATCTCAAGATCCAAGTGTAGTATCTGTTCCGATGGATCCTGCACCCCATAGACTGGTATTGTCTTGGCCTTCGGGGCTTGATTTACGCCGGTCTATGGGTCGGTCCTGTGCAGTTCTAGGAGTTCCACCCTCCCAGGCTTCGCCTCCCCTCTTTGGGGAGGAGTAAGTTTATTGCTTACTGCCTGAGGCGCCCCTACCGGGGAATGCCGACGGGGCTGCCCAGGCAATTTTTAATGGCCAGAGTGCTCACCTCTCATGCGCTGGCTTTTCAAACCCCACTTTCCCGACCCGACCTTGGGTCACATCTGACCTTGTGGGAGTAAGATAAAACTGGCCTTGTGCCTAACCTCCTGGGGAGGAGTAAATCAATGCTAAATCTTATGTCTAGATTCCGTATTCTAATTTTGATCAAAATTCGTTGTATTATTTTGTATTAAGAAAATGTTGAAAATGTAAGGCTTAAGATTAAGGGATCTTAAGAAAAAATTTAATTCAGGGAATCTTGCTTAATTTGTGTCTAATGACTATGGATCAAATTTAATGCAAATCTGAAATATTTGAATTTTTAAATAGGAAGTTGTGCTCATAGCATTCCCCTTAAGAACCCTTTAAAATACTCGAAAGAAACTGAAATTTAGAAAATATCTATTAATAAATATTAATTACCTATAATTAAAATTTTCACGATAAACGAAGGTATCCGAATTTTCTACTCGAGTATGAGAGCTCAATGTACTTATTAACAAAGCAGGAATACATTTAAAGGGAATAAACTAAACACATTAGGGCAGTCCGCGTTATAAATTATTTCGACCTAGATGGGTCTCATCAGGGTTTATATATATATATATATATATATATATATATATATATATGTTTCCTATTGGGGTGACAATCAATTCCATGATAATATTCATAATAAATTGTAGGTCTAATTTAAAAGGTTTGTATATATATATATATATATATATATATATATATATATATATATATATATATATATATATATATATATATATATATATGTGTGTGTGTGTGTGTGTTTCCTATTGGGGTGACAATCAATTCCATGATAATATTCATAATAAATTGTAGGTCTAATTTAAAAGGTTTATATATATATATATATATATATATATATATATATATATATATATATATATATATATATATATGTGTGTGTGTGTGTGTGTGTTTCCTATTGGGGTGACAATCAATTCCATGATAATATTCATAATAAATTGTAGGTCTAATTTAAAAGGTTTGTATATATATATATATATATATATATATATATATATATATATATATATATATATATATATATATATATATATATATATGTTTCCTATTGGGGTGACAATCAATTCCATGATAATATTCATAATAAATTGTAGGTCTAATTGAAAAGGTTTGTATTTATATATATATATATATATATATATATATATATATATGTTTCCTATTGGGGTGACAATCAATTCTATGATAATATTCATAATAAATTGTAGGTCTAATTTAAAAGGTATGTATATATATATATATATATATATATATATATATATATATATACAAACCTTTTAAATTAGAGCTATTTAAATACACATACCTAAATTAAATTATACCTATGTAAATACACATACCTAACTTTATATATATCATCGCAAGTTTTACATTGACATAATCTGTACATTTATTTGTACGGAGCCTTTCCTCCATTTTTCAAATCAATTTTTATAATAATGTTGCGTTATCGTATATCAAATTTCTCAAAGTAATCTTTTGGTAATTGTACATAGATTAATAATAAAATGAGATTTGTGAAATGGAAACCGAACATTAGCATCAAAATATATTTCGAAAACAATAGACCGAAAAGCGGCCAAATCTTTGAATAAAATAACATAACACAACAGTTCCACACAAGAAAAAGCTAAAACAAATAGATTCACGCTTTGTCTGAATGAGAACATATGGAGATATTATTCGAGAATAGTGAGAAACTGTTAAACAAGAGAGCTGTATAGGTGTGACACGGTGAGGAATTTGTTGGTGCAATTTCAATTTATCAATTAAAGTATACGGCATAATTACGTTGAAACACTGGTTCTTGTTAGATAACCGGAGTTAGGTGACGTTGAGGCTGATTAGTATCAGATACGTGGCCATTTGAGAATACCAGTGCTGCATTTCGAAGGATGGTGAATACTGTTAAAACAGAGAGCTGTACAGGTGTGACACGGTGAGGAATTTGTTGGTGCAATTTCAATTTATCAATTAAAGTATACGGCATAATTACGTTGAAACACTGGTTCTTGTATGATAACCGGAGTTAGGTGACGTTGAGGCTGGTTAGTATCAGATACGTGGCCATTTGGGAATACCAGTGCTGCATTTTGAAGGATGGCCAAAACTTCCTGCTAAATAAATTTAGCCTCTTAGATCCATTCAGCAAGTACTTCCGTTTTACCTGCTAATCGACCCTTACGTTTACACAACGGAATCACATCGAGCAGAAGTTCTGTTCTCAATGATGTGGCGAAACTCTCCCGACATTAAGCAATTCATTTGTTTTTAATTTCTACAATTAAAATAAGTAATTAAAATAAATCGGGTGTCAACACATGAAATATCAAATCTCATTTTTCTGCTAAATATTATTTTCACGACCGATTTAATTAAAAAGGTCATATGTTTCTTTTTGGGGTGACAATCAATTCCATGTTGCCTGTTTAGACTAGGGGGAAAAGTCGTGATTAAATCGTAAGTTGAAACATTGATTAATTATGTTTATATTTTAAAAGGTTAACATTCACAGCTAGAGAAAAAAATGTTTTTTATTTTAACATGTCAAGGTCATATGTTTCCTATTGGGGTGACAATCAATACCATGATAATATTCATAATAAATTGTAGGTCTAATTAAAAAGGTGTGTAGCATAGCTGGAGTGTTCATCAATTCCAGACTGCAACAAACATCTCTGTGTTAAGTAGTAAGTAATGTCCGCTGGTACTTATTTAATCATTTAAATTCGCAGAGCAAACGTTAGCGTTTAAACAGGACATAAAGGTCAGACGGCCTTTAGGGGCCATTGTCCCCTGTGAGAACAAGAGATAAAGAAAATGGAATCTCACGAGATAGGATTGGCGTGAAAGCGGGGATTCTGAGTTGGAAGCTTAAAGCTATAATACATAAGATAACGTCCTAAGAATCGATTGCAACCAGAAAAGAGCCAGGACACAGAAATCCGTATCTTCGAGATTTCTTCTCATCGCAACTAGCAAAAGGGAAGGCAACGCCATCAGCCTAATAAAACGGCACTTCTCCAAATTTGGGATCGAGGTTTTTTTCATTTATGTTGCGCCAAATTTGATTCCAGATCTAGAATACATCCCACTACTGAGTCAATAGTGATTTTTGTATTAGGGTTCGAATCGTGTGACCGGCAGGGATTGTCTACTCCTATACTGATCATTGCAGGATAGCATTAAACACATGTGTATATATGGGTCAATTTGTAAATATTTATTTATAAATAATTATATATATATATATATATATATATATATATATATATATATATATATATATATATATATATATATATATATATATATATATATATATATATAATTATTACTATTTCATGTATCCACATAAAATATTATAAGGAGATATAATTTTTATGTATCAATTTTCAGTATTTACTTCAACAGTGCTCGATACGTAATTATAGCTATGAAAATATATTTATGGCACTTAAGCTACAAAGAGGCTCATCCCTGGGGAGAATCTTCAGACTAAAATTTTAGCCTGACGATTCCCCGAGAATGAAACACTGGAGCCTCTGTGTAGCTTAATTGCCATAAATATATTTTCATAGCTTACTATATATATATATATATATATATATATATATATATATATATATATATATATATATATATATATATATATATATATATATATATAGCATTAGATGAAGTTAAAGAATAAAAAAGTGCGAATCAAATTTTATTAGAATTCAATGTTAAGGCAAAGTACCTTAAAGTCCTTAACTCAGTAGTTTTCAAAAAAAATTCTTCTCCTCAGAGGACCATTACCGCAATGACATTACTGCAGGTAATAAAATTAAACTTTAAAAGTATATAAAAATATATATAAATTACATAAAAGTATATAAAACATCAAATATATCAGCCCAAAACATACTTATTTGTTTTTTTTGTTTTTAATTTTATTACCTGCAGTAATGTCATTGCGGTAATGGTCCTCTGAGGAGAAGAATTTTCTTTGAAAACTCATGAGTTAAGGACTTTAAGATACTTTGCCTGAACTTTGAATTCTAATAAAATTTGATTTGCACCTTATTTTATTCTTTCACTTTATCTAATTCTATTTATGCTCTATCCAATATATAGAGCTTCAGTTTTATTCGGATGTTCAGTAATTAAAGATATTATTTGCCTCTTATATATTTTGTTGGATTAACCTTATATATATATATATATATATATATATATATATATATATATATATATATATATATATATATATATATATATATATATATGCTAGGAGGGGTATAAGCAATAAATATGTAATTAAATAGTTTTTTTTTCTTTGAGGAGTATGGTACGATTTCGGTAAGTTTTTACGTTTCAGCATCTTTGTAGGTCGGAGAAACAGGCAGCAGGGAGGGAATTCTACAGACAATCGGTCAGAGTATAAAATGTTCCGTCATATACAGACCTCTTCAATTTTGCTACTAGTCAGCTGGATTGAGAGTATTTTACGTTTAGAGGGTGCAAGTTCATCGGAGCACATTCCGTGGAAGTACTTGTAAAACAGACACGCGGATGCAACTCTGCGGCGATGCGACAGAAGCTGGATCTTTGCAGACAGTACGGGACATATTGGATTAGAAATTCTTTATTGTACCCTGTCTAAAAGGGAGGGGGTAATGGTTGGTGCGCCAGCCCAGATGTGGGCCCGAATAAACATGACTTGTCCGTAACGTTTATTTTCGCTTTATTGTAGAAGTAATTTCACTTAACGGATTTTTTTTTTGTGAAGTCAAAATTGAAAGCAAACGAAAATTAAAAGCTGGCGAATGTCTTCTGGGTGAGGTTGCGACGACGTGACGCGATTTTTGTGCGGCTTGTACGAAGCGAGTATGAGAACCAGTCAGTTTTGTTGTTACGGTGTTGGGTGAGGGCGTACCTTCGACATACCCCCCCCCCCCGGTGTTTTTCCTACTCCCTCCTCTCGTTGAAAGGGTGCAGGTGTGGACTGGTTGAAATTGGGTTGGTGCGCATGCCTACAGCAGTGTATAATTGTGGATGCGCGTTTATTTTTACTTGCGTAAGAATCCTAATTTGTACGCAAGCCACTACTTACATAAGAGTGCAAAACAAAAGACATTGATATAAATGCATCTCACTCGTTATTTCCCCGTTATAAATATTATATAATATAAATATAATATAGATATATAAATAGAATTTTGGGTTTTGTTTCGTAGAAAGAAACCTAACAAAGTCCTCAATTATTCAATAAAAAGAGCATTACATTAATATATTTATCTATTAACAGTGGTATAGAACAACAGGTCAAATCAACATGATACCATAGGTTTCAAGCCTGTAGAAACCCAGCGAAACATTAGTTTTTGATCTGGGACGGCTACAGGCTTGAAACCTATAGTATCATGTCCATTTGACTTGTTCTTATTACTATGGATTTCATGATGAATAATACAGAAGTTTTAGTGTTGAGTTCGACCTTTAATCCTGCTGGTCTGAAATCTGTGTTTACCAAGAGAAAATTTGGTATAAAAAATAAAAGTTTAGTAAGTTATGAAAATATATTTCAACAGTGCTCGATACGTAAGTAGAGCTAAGTAGTAAATTATGAAAATATATTTATGACCATTAAGCTACACAGAGGCTCCCGCGTTTCATCCCCGGGAGGGGGGGGGTCGTCAGGTTAAAATGCATGGAGTTAGTTTTGCCGGGTGTTGTTATATACACGACCAGCTACTTAACCAATTGGTTAACTAGTTATTTGTGTATATTAAAACTCCATGCATTTAGCCTGACGATTCCCCCGGAATAAATGGACATAATAGGCAAAGTTTTTTTTGTTGTTTTTTTTAAGAAGTCTCTAAATAACTCTAATTTGTAGGCAAAAAGAGTTGTCTGACAAATTAAGAAAAAAAAATCTTTGCCTATAATGTCCATTTATTCCTTTTCGGTTTAATGGCGTTATTCAATCTCCCCTTTTTTTTCTCTCCACATTACGCTTTCCCCCGTTTTTAAGCGATATTCGCCGACGTTTTCTTTTGACAATTTGTCGGCCGAAAGGCATCTTGAGAATTAGTTTTTATTCTGTTAATTTTAGTCGATCTTTTTATTCTTTTTAAAAGTTTTTAATCGACGATTAAATATATTATTTAATATTTCCTCTCTTTTTTTTCTTGTGATAGTGTTACATATCCGAGTCGGTGCACGGTAAAGGTTGTTGAAAACAGATGCACATGGTGATTGTCAGTTGATAAGATAATTGCCGGATGACCAAAAAGTTATTTGAAAATAAAACAAAAAACTCACAACCAGACAAACACCTGCACAGGAAGAGGCAACATATGATCGATTGTCAAAAGATAAGTTTCTTCCGACCAAATAAAAGGATGCACCTGCAAGAATCACTTAAACAGTGATGTCAGAAGAAAACAGAGATGTCGGAAAGGTTGAAGATCATATTGCCAGGTTCGGTTGTGTCATGCCAGGAAAAGATAGACAGATTTGTTGAATTGTCAAATGAGTGCAAGCTGTCACCGGGTGCAACCTCGATGAGGTCGTCGAGGTGGCCACGAAATTGTTATATAATTCCAACCGAAAATCGAAAGAAGTGAGTTGACGATCGAACCTCGGAGAGAATCAACCGTCTAATTCCCTGTGCACAAAGCCTCTCCGACCACCACCCTCATCGTCACCGACAAATAAATATACATATATTTTCCCAAGATACCGTGTTGTTATTTTATTAAGCCGCGCACAATACAACAATAGTGCCTCGACTTGCTATGACTCCGTTCATCATATTTAAAACCAATATATATATATATATATATATATATATATACATATATATATACACATACATATATATATATATATGTATATATATATACATATATATATATATATATATATATATAGTAAGCAATGAAAATATATATGGCAATTAAGCTACACAGAGGCTCCCGCGTTTCATCCCCGGTGGGAATCTTCAGGCTAAATGCATGGAGTTATTTTTGTCATGTGTTTTTATGTACATGGCTTGCTAGTTAACCAATCAGATTCTTTGTTGTTCCTTCAGCAAATCGTTTGGCTTCCCGCGAACAAAGCTTTGTTGGTGACGCTCCTATACCTATCCTATTTTTTGTTAACAATGGATTTTCCTATATCCTGTTTTCTTTGTTGTGTCAATATATCGGGCGAATTTATTTTAACACGTGGTTTCTTGTATTTCTATTTTAGGTTTTAATTTTATACTTGTTCAGTTTTTTTTGTTTTTTTTAATATTTAAATAAGTAAAATTATTTCAAATAAGTAAAATTATTTCTGTGTAAACAGCTGTTTGCTATTTCTCTTCTAGAATTTAATGGGTTTCGGGGATCTTTAAAATTTAGTATACATATATATATATATATATATATATATATATATATATATATATATATATATATATATATATATTATAAATAATATATCTAAATCTTTTAATATAAATTGGAAATAATACAGGGTGGGCAAAAATAAGGGTCCTATTTTTTAAAATTCATAACTTTTTTATTTATTGATTTTTTTTTTTTTTTAGAATAAGTAAAGGACCCCTTCCGAAGCAAGCATGAGCCGTATTAGCCCTAAGGAACGTACCCTCATTTAGAAAACATTATTTTTGCTTAAAAAACTCAAAACAGTGTAAAAAACAATACTTTAGTTTTTGTAAGTTTTAAGAAGTGTTTTTCGGCTAAAATTTGTTTTGTTTATTTCAAAAAATCTCGGAAGGGTCAGTCTACACACACATAAAGTTTGGTGAGTTTAACTTTTATTTTGTGGAAGTTATTCAAATTCAAGTTATTCAAATTTAAAGATAGGACACTTATTTTGGCCCACCCTGTATATCTAAATATTTTGGATTAAATTTTCACTACTAGCGTTATCTTAATCATAGTGAAACCTTCCTTTGACATTTTAACCCCAAAACGATATTACGGCCACCAAAGTAATATGTTACACATCTATCGGTTTGAAGATGGGCAGAGAAATTTCTGCTGAATTGGTGGAATATCGACAATTCTCGTTTGTAGACGGCCAGACGAGCCGATCCTGGTTCGAAAAACGATTAAAAAAACCGAGAGTCGCAATAAAAACAACAACAACAACAGTCAATTGAGATTAAAAGTGTACACTTCAATCGGAGCGACAGAGATCGATATCAATTATCTTGTTGATAGAAACGGACGAACGGAGGCTGACACATCGATTTGTACGCATACACGCTCGTATTGGCACACATAGGATGATACAAAGATGTTCGTTATTAACAGACATACAGACATACAGACATATATAATATAAACAAATGAATATACTCATACACCGACATACTGACACGTATAGGATTGCATAGAGTTATTCTCATAAACAGACCTACAAAAGTGCAGAACCAGAACATACAAGCACTGTGAGGTAAACATATATATATATATATATATATATATATAGCAACGTTCCTTGCACCGATAAGTTGAACAGGCTTGTACTGCTTGGTGTACATGTCTGCCGATTTGACATTTATAGACTTATATATATATATATATATATATATATATATATATATATATATATATATAGATAGATAGATAGATAGATAGATAACTTTGAAATGTGAGAATCAGTTAACATGACGCGAGATTTTGAAATGAAATATTTATTAAATGATTTTTTTTTTATATCCAAATTTTCGGTTTTATAAATCTTCATGGGACAGACAATATTTTCCTTTTTTTTTTTTCTTCTTTTTTTTTTTTCATAGTCGAAACTTACGGCTTTAGCCGAAGATCGCTAAGGAAGGTTTATAAAACCGAAAATTTGGATATTAAAAAAAAAATGATTTTATAAATATTTCATTTCAAAATCTCGCGTCATGTTAACTGATTCTCACATTTCAAAGTTATCTCATTATAACGGCGCGTCTAAAACTGTAGTAAAATTTAAATCTCATTATATATATATATATATATATATATATATATATATATATATATATATATATATATATATATATGTATGTATATATAATACATATTTGTTAGACAACCATAACGTTAATCGGTCTTTTCATTATCTTTATTTTTTATTTTCCTATATTGGCGAATATCTGTAATTTATTTTTTGTAACACAGATATTTTTAACATATTTATATTTTATTTTTTATTTATTAAGGTTTATCTTTTTCTCAATTCCATGCTTTTTCTACATCTTACGTGCGTTTCACAGCAAACTCAAGAGAAATACATAGGCATCACATTAACTTCGTTGATCATTAGAGAAATAGTTCATTCAATAATAAAAGTAAAAACACATAATTCCAAAGAATAGAAGATATTTTATTAACAGACATTAGACATCTATACATTAGACATCTATACATTAGACATATAGACATATAGACATTACACATTATACATATAGACATTACGCATTAGACATAGAGACATCACACATTAGACAAATAGACATATAGACATATAGACATATAGACATTAGACATATAGACATATAGACATTAGACATATAGACATTATACATATAAACATATAGACGTATAGACATTAGACATTAGACATATAGACATTATACATATAAACATATATACATATAGACATTAAGTATATAGACACATAGACATTAGATATATAGACATTAGATATATAGACATATAGATATTAGACATATAGACATATAGACATATAGACATTAGACATTAGACATATAGACATATAGACATTAGACATAAGACATATAGACATGAGATATATAGACACATAGACATATAGATATATAGACATTATATATAGAGAGAAATTAGACATATAGCCATATGGACATTAGACATATAGACATATAGACATATAGCCATATAGACATTAGACATATAGACATATAGACATATAGACATTAGATATATAGACATATAAACATTAGATCTTAACCCTAACTCTAACCCTAACCCTAACCCTAATCTTTACCCTAACCCTAAACTTAACCTTAACTGTAATCCTAACCCTTAATCTAACCCTAACATGTTCTCAACCATTACAGAGAATTAATGCTAACAGACACTTATCTCCTCGTTCGTACTGTCGATTCGAATCACAACATGGGCTCAAGACTATAAACGAAGAACTGTGTCATCCGCGTGGTGCTTGTTTTACAGGTACTTCCACAGAACGTGCTCCGATAAACTTACTGCACTTGTACCTCTTCAACGTAAATATCCCCGACCCACCTGACTCGCAGCAAAATCCCACCACTTCACGGTAAAAATCCACCAGATGTCAGAAACGTTTCTTCTCTAGTGGCTTTTTTCCTCAGATCACTTGCTTTTGGAAATTCCCTCTCTGTTCCTTGTTTCCCCGACTATATAAAGATGCAGGAATTTCAATGTAATGTGAACAAACATCTTGCTATACGACTTCCTATTTAAGAGGCCTTTTTATAAATCTGACCCCGAATTGTCTCGGTGGCAATATACGTTGTTTAGAGTGAGTTAGGATTAGGGTTAGGGTTGTTTGGGGTGAGTTGGGGTTAGGGTTGTTTGGGGTGAGTTAGGGTTAGGGTTGTTTTGGGTGAGTTAGGGTTAGGATTGTTTGGGGTAAGTTGGAGTTAGGGTTAGGGTTATTTGGGGTGAGTTAGGGTTAGGATTGTTTGGGGTAAGTTGGAGTTAGGGTTAGGGTTGTTTGGGGTGAGTTAGAGTTAGGGTTGTTTGGGTGGGTTAGGGTTAGGGTTGTTTGGGGTGAGTTGGGCTAGGGTTAGGGTTGTTTGGGGTGAGTTGGGGTTAGAGTTAAGGTTGTTTGGGGTGAGTTGGGGTTAGGGTTGTTTGGGGTGAGTTGGGGTTAGGGTTAGGGTTGTTTGGGGTGAGTTGAGGTTAGGGTTGTTTGGGGTGAGTTGGAGCTAGGGTTAGGGTTGTTTGGGGTGAGTTGGGGCTAGGGTTAGGGTTGTTTGGGGTGAGTTAGGGTTAGGGTTGTTTGAAGTGAGTAAATGTTTTAAAGTTTTTACTAAAGCTGGGTTAATTAACGTGTGTTTCCCTAAGTTTTTTTTCTATACATTTTAACAACACAAAATACATGTTAAAATATTTCTCAGTTCTTGGGATTGAATTATGTTTGAAAAGGAATGTATTTAATTGCTTTAATAAGCCATAATTGGCAAGTAACTCTTCAAGTGACCAATCTCCTACTAACTTTCTATATATCTCTTTCACTGTATGCTATTTCACCCCACACTCTCTCTCTCTCTCTCTCTCTCTCTCTCTCTCTCTCTCTCTCTCTCTCTCTCTCTCTTGAACAGTCAAAGAAAATAAGGAAAGAGAAAAATAAAAAGTTTGGAATACTCCATTATAAACAAAAGTGGCTATCGCCACAATCATTAGTACTATTTAACCCGTAGTTGAAGGGGGACGAATGAGAGAGAAAAGAAAAAAGGCTAATTTTAGATTTTGTCTTTTTATTTTTTTAACATTTAACTGGCTTTGCAAACTTACCTTTTCCTGCTTCGAACAATTTTACTCAAGCTCAGTGGATGACCCAACGGATCACATCTTTCTTTTAGTGTTTAAATTTTAAAAAACTAATGAACGAATTCAGCAAAAATCACAAGACTAAGTAGTAACGTATTAAATGAATAACGGAATAACAGAATAAAGGAATAACGTAGTAACCCACTACATACCGGAATAATAGAATAACGGAATAATAGAATAACGGAATAGGAGTAACGTAGTAACGGACTACACTACATTACGGAATAATAGATAATGGAATAATAGAATAACGGAATAACAGAATAAAGGAATAACGTAGTAACGGACTACACAACGGAATAATAGAATAACGGAATAACACAATAACGGAATAACAGAATAAAGGAATGACGTAGTAACGGATTACATTACGGAATAATAGAATAACGGAATAATAGAATAACGGAATAACAGAATAAATGAATAACAGAATAACGGACTACACAATGGAATAATAGAATAACGGAATAACAGGATAACGGAATAACAGAATAACGGAATAACATAATAAAGGAATAACGTAGTAACGGACTACATTACGGAATAATAGAATAACGGAATAATGGAATAACGAACTAAAGCAGGACGGAATAATGCACCAAAGTAATAACAGAATCACGGACGAAAGAATTACGGAATAACGAACTAAAAAAATACCGGACGAAAGAATTACGGACAAAAGAATACAAAAATAACGGACTTAAAAATAACGGAATAAAAGAATACCGGATTTATGAATAACGGAATAACAGACTAATATCGTCAGGGTCAGTGACAAAAAAATTTGTCGTTTCCGATTAATATTGGGAACTTTAAATAAAGAGGATAAAGAATTTATAATTAATGAAGAAATGAATTTTTGGATAAGAAAAAGAAGAGAAAGAAAAAGAAGAGAAAGAAAACAAGATGACCGCTAGAAAAAGAAAGAAAGAAAGAAAGAAAGGAAGATGTAATCGTTTCATAAATGGAAGTTCTTGTTTCTTTTTCTTCTCTTTTTTGTTTTTTGTTTCAATTAAAATGAATCGCTAATTTTCGATTCTTCCAGGGCGATCAATTTTGTCGCATCGTCCGCGTCATCATCATCATCATCATCATCATCATCATCATCATCATCATCATCATCATCATCATCATCATCATCGTCGTCGTCGTCACCATCATAATCATCATCATCATCATCATCATCATCATCATCATCATCATCGTCGTCGTCATCATCATCATCGTCATCATCATCATCATCACCCGTAGCAGGAGAAGGTCTGCGGAGAGATATGGCAACGGAGAATTATTCGCGGACAATTAACCGTAAAGAGAATTGGTAATTGTAACGGGAATTGGATTTATGGAGGCAGGTTAGCTTTAGGAATAAAAATGGCGGGATCATAAAATACAAAATGGACGAACCGAAATAGGGGGAAAAAAAGATGAAATTAAAATGAGTAAAGATGAAGGATGAGAGGATTTAGGGTTAGGGTTAGGGAGAAAGAAAGATATAACTAATAAATATAAAAGACATAAAGTCTACTATATCTAAAATCAATCTTGTTTATCCGTCCCATAGTTTGTTAGCACGACCGTGACGGTACGAAGACGCATGTGTAGCGGAGTTGAGTGTTCTTGAATGACCACAGTGCGTCCACTTGGTCGACAGAATCATCTGATGGATTTTCGGTAGTCGTAGTTGTGAGGTCGAAGCCGACGCTCCCCTCTTTATTTCTCTCTGTCGTTGTCTTAATTCTCTTAACTAACCGAACCCGTGTAAATTACACGAAATGATGTTTTCAATACTAATTATCTTGTTCCTAACCTACACATGTTTGAATCAAATATGACTTGTATATTTATTTTTTTAAATTAATATGGGTCTTCCCGGTCGTCCAGTCCGCGTTGTTAGCCACCATGCCATTGAAATAGTATCGTAAACTGACTTGAGCTTTAAAAGATAATAATAGTATAGTTTCGACTTCAGGCAGATGGGAAGAAGATGGGAAGAAAGAAGATAAGAACAAAGAATAAAAAAGGAAAAAAGATGGGAAGAAGAAAAAAGAAGAGGAGACGAAAGAAAGAAGAAAAAAGAAAGAGAAAGAAAGAAAAAAGAAAGAAAGAAAAAAGAAAGAAAGATGGGAAGAAGAAAGAAAGAAAAAAGAAAGAAAAAAAGGAAGAAAGGAAGAAAAGAAAGAAAAAAAGAAAGAAAAAAGAAAGAAGAAAGTAAGAAAGAAAGAAAGAAGAAAAGAAAGAAAGAAGAAAAGAAAGAAGGAAAGAAAGAAAAAAAAGAAAGAAAGAAATGAAGGAAAGAAAGAAAGCAAAAAAGATAGAAAGAAAGAAAGAAAAAGAAAGAAGAAAAAAGAAAGAGAGAAAGAAAGAAAAAAAAAGAAAGAAAAAAGAAAGAGAAAAAGAAAGAAAGAAAGGACGAAAAGAAAGAAAAAAGAAAGAAAGAAAAAAGAAAGCAAAAAAAGAAAGAAAAAGAAAGAAAGAAAAAAAGAAAGAAAAAAAGAAAGAAAGAAGAAAAGAAAGAAAGATGGGAAGAAGAAAGAAAGAAAGAAGAAAGGGACAAAGAAGAAAAAGATAAAGAGAGAAAGAACAGACGAACCAAACAATACACAAAAAACAGCAATAATAAAAAACGAGTCCATCATTTTTGTAAATCATCGATGATTGCCTATCATTATCGATCATCAGTAAGGAAAGCGCGGGAAATGATAACTAGTTGTCGATTTCCTCGTTGATTTGATCTTTGGCACCCTTGCCAAAAAAAAAAAAAGAAAACAAATTGATTTGATTCATTCTTATCTATCGGGAGGTGTAAGAAAAATATAAGATTCAGGCGTTTAGAAAAAGAAAATGAATGAAATTTCCCAAATGGCCACGTCCGAAATGACCTGGGGGAAGGGGGGAATAGGATGGAAGATGGCCGAGATATAATACGGCTATTTACTATTTAGGTTATCACACGAACAAATTTATTTCCCGGGGCGTTGAAAGCCGGAAGAACGTAGAGCAGCGAAGGATGCGAGGGGACCTGATTCTGGCATAAAGTATCATCTACCTGCAGATATACCATCATCGAAGCTTTTGTCTCAACAGAAGAAAGGCAGCATTATCTGTCCGTGTTTCTGCTCCCTGAAACAGCCCCGAACAGCCTGCCATCGGAAATCGTGATGATACCTACAATATCCAGGTTTAAAATCGCATTAGACAAACATACGGACAATATACAGATGCAATGCCTTCTAAAGCCCCGGCCACACGAAGCGACTCCGCTCACTGCTACTGCACTAGCGGCGAGCAGTAGCAGCCTAGTCGCATCGTGTGACCGGTTAGTCGCAAGTAGCACATCCAACTTGCAACTAGTTTACTCGCAAGTAGCGCGTGATTTCATGATCACGTGACCTAGTATCGCGAGATTTAAAGATCCATCCTGCGACTAGTTTACTCGTTGCGACTAAAGTTGAACATGTTCAACAATCAGTCCGGCAGGAACTCGGCCATTTGGGTCGCCTTTTATCTGCCGGGCTCCGGTATACTGTCCTGGGTTGTTCTAGGAGGTGCCCCGTTCCCAGGCCTTGCCTCCCCTCTTTGGGGAGGAGCAAGTTTATTGCGTGCTGCCTGCGGCGAGTGAAATCGTCTTGTGTGATCAACTCAGTCGCTGCGACGGGTACTCGCTGCTACAATTTTCCTTAAGACCTTATCGTCTGACCCTCTAAAAGGAAACGTCAGAATGATAAATTAAAAACTAAGAAAATCGAATGAGATATGAGAGGGGAAAAAATTGTTTAAGTTGGAGAAAACGATTGAGAGAAAAATTTAAAAAATAAAAAAATAAAAATAAAAAGTTATTAATTTATCATTCTGACGTTTTCTCTTAGAGGGTCAGACGATAAGGCCGTAATGAAAATTTTAGCAATTTTCTTTTTTTTTCCACCCGCCCGTTTCATTGATTTAAAAAAAATGTTACCTCTGAAATATATATATATATATATATATATATATATATATATATATATATATATAAATGTTACCTTTGAAATTTATCCTACGATTTTGTTGTACGCGAAATTTACTTACATATATATATATATATATATATATATATATATATATATATATATATATATATATATATATATAACTTCTTTTGTACTATAGCAGGAAAAATTCCTGCGTAGTGCTCGATTAATTGAGAATTAAAATTAAAATTTAAAAATTAAGAGCGTAATATTTATTTACTTTGGTACAGAAAAATTAGTACAACATTCGTACCGTCGGTTTCAAGCACAGAAGGACTTAGCCGTCCGACTCTCTTCAGCTTCTGTTGTCAACATAAGCTGAAGAGAGCCAGACGGCTAAGTCCTTCTGTGCTTGAAACCGACGGTACGAATGTTGTACTAATTTTTCTGTACTAAAATAAATAAATAAATATATATATATATATATATATATATATATATATATATATATATATATATATATATATATATATATATATATATATATATATATGAAAGGATAAAAATAATCCGACGGTATGAAATTAAAAATGGAAAAGCGGAAGACCTTTTCGCTCAACGTTTCGCCCAAATTTCACGTGGGCTTTGTCAAGAGCGGACGAAGAATACGTCTTTTGTCATTTTTGTATTCTTCGTCCGCTCTTGACAAAGCCCACGTGAAATTTGGGCGAAACGTTGAGCGAAAACGTCTTCCGCTTTTCCATTTTTAATTTCATATATATATATATATATATATATATATATATATATATATATATATATATATATATATATATATATATATTATTACTTCATGTATCCACATAAAATATTATAAGGAGATATAATTTTTTATGTATCAGTTTTCAGTATTTACTTCAACAGTGCTCGATACGTAAGTAGAGCTAGGTAGTAAGCAATAAATAGTAAATCGTAAACTTTGTCCACTACAAAATAAATGCCTAACTAAAAGTGTTGTATATCAAGCAACGATATTTGCCAACGAAAGACCAAATAACAAGAAATACTACGTGGGTATGACATCCCTAGACTTTAAGACCAGATACTATGACCACAAAAGCACATTTAAAAACAAAGAACGTCGAACTAAAACAGCACTAGCTAACCATTATTGGGAACTCAAAGAAAATGGACACTCACCAATAATTGAATGGAAAATAGTAAGACAGGCCAGTACATGTAGAAACTTAGACGACCCGTGTAGATTATGCCTGAATGAAAAATATGAGATCCTAAATTTTAAAGATCCCCGAAACCTATTAAACTCTAGAAGCGAAATAGCCAACAGCTGTTTACACAGAAATAAATTTACCTTAGGATAATATATAATAAATAATTTTAAAAAATAAATAAATAAATAAATAAATAAATAAAAAATATAAATATATAAATAAATAAATAAAAAACTGAACAAGTTAAAATTTAAGACCTAAAATAGAAATACAAGAAACCACGTGTTAAAATAAATTCGCCTACTGCATTGACTAAACAAAGGAACAGGATATAGGAAATGCCCTTGTTAACAAACAATAGAATAGACATAGGAGCGTCACCAACAAAGCCTTTGTTCGCGGGAAGCCTTCGTTCGCGGGAAGCCCAACGATTGGCTGAGGGAACAACAAAGAATCTGATTGGTTAACTAGCAAGCCATGTATATAAAAACAGCTGACAAAAATAACTCCATGCATTTAGCCTGACGATTCCCCCCGGGGATGAAACACGGGAGCCTCTGTGTAGCTTGATTGCCATATATATTTTCATTGCTTACTATATATATATATATATATATAATGTGATACCCCATAATAGCTATGACGATGACGGATAGAGATGGCTGTGTTATGAAAGTGGGTTACAAAAATATAGGTTAAAGACTGAAATGCAGTTCTCAGTCGCTTTTGGAATTTAAGGCTGAGTTTGTTTTTACAAGTTATGATTTAGAGAAGTTGGTTGGTAAGACTAGTACTGGCTAGCCAGAACGACCTGTGATTTGTTTCGTCTATCCGGGGTCATAGTGGAAACAGAGAGCTCACTACATATAAAGAAATAAGTGGGTAAAGCAAGATAATAAAAGTAACGTAATTTCTTTTGTGTTTCGAGTCTTCATTTTTGTATCAGACCTGAAAAGATTTCTAAAATGTTAGACGAATTTACCGGCTGGAGAAAAAAAATTCAGTGCTTATTATCAGTAGTATATAACGTAACATGTGACCATACGTAGGAACGTCACGCCTAGCGATTGGAAGAACGTTACAGATATTTTCGTCCGATTCTCCGATTTTTTCTTTCAATATTATTTACATCTGCCTGGCAACGCATGCGCACTCGTTTTAGAAATATATTTATTGGTTATTGATTTGACGAATGTTTGATCGGGAAGGAAGTGCCGCCTTCCAATCGTTCGTAATCGGATTATAGTTTCCTGAAAAACTCGATCGATTTGTATCGAAAATCAATCACTGCAAAGAAGGCTATGGAAATAGGATGGAAGTCTGTCAATCGGCACAATACACACACACACACACACATATATATATATATATATATATATATATATATATACATATATATACATATATATACATATATACACATATATATATACATATATATACATACATATATATACATATATATACACACATATATATATACACAATGTGTATATATATATGTGTGTATATATATATGTATATATATGTATGTATATATATGTATATATATATGTGTATATATGTATATATATGTATATATATGTATATTACACATATATATATGTACATATATATATATATATAGAGAGAGAGAGAGAGAGAGAGAATGAATAGTGATAAATAAATTTACATTATTTATTGCTTATATATATATATATATATATATATATATATATATATATATATATATATATATATATATGTGTGTATATATATATATGATAAGTCAATGAAAATAATTAGACCTGCAAAGGGAAGCAAATCATAATCTTCGGTTGTTCAAAACAAGGACGTTTAGTGAATAACAATACAGTATTTATTTTTCTTCTCTTTCATTCCTTAAGCCAGGCTTTTCAAAGATAAAATTCTTATCATCAGAGGAGGTTAATGATAGATAAGTTGACAGATGAAGACAGTCAATATTCGAAATTTGAAGAAGTTTTTAAGTTCAAACGGGTATTTTCCAGTGTATAGGAGTGTCACAAAAACGGAAATCCAATTAGTATGGGGTTCAGATGTATTGGTAAATCCAAAAGAATCCGTGTCAAGATCCAGCGACGATGATTCCACCCATATATATATATATATATATATATATATATATATATATATATATATATATATATATATATATATATATATATATACTCTTATTCACTCCCTATCAATGCACTTCTGAAGGATGGAAGTGACAAACACTGATTCTAACATTTAATAACAACTTTATTGATTCGTCTTCGTTAGTTCGTGAACGGAAGGGGAAAAGGTTCGTATGTCCATAAGTATGGACGGAGGCAAAAGTAAATGAAGTCTATTACTATACTTTCCTATGAGTATTGATTTACTCCTCTCCAGGAGTTAGACACAATGCCAGTTTTCATCCTACTCCCATAAGTAAGATGTGACCCAAGGTCGGGTCGGGAAAGTGGGGTTTGAAAAGCCAGCGCCCGAGAGGTGCGCACTCTGGCCATTTAAAAATTACCTGGGCAGCCCCGTCGGCATTCCCCGGTAGGGGCGCCTCAGACAGTAAGCAATAATCTATGGAGGGAAGATCAGATAAAATTGGCCATGTTGAGAAAACGTAATTCTTCCTGTTTTCTATCAAACGGATTCAAAGGCAAAAGCAACAAGTTCTCAATAAACCTTAGGACGAACTGTTGTATATATATATATATATATATATATATATATATATATATATATATATATATATATATATAAGCAATAAATAATGTAAATTTATTTATCACTATTCATTCTCTGTCTCTAAATATATATATATATATGTACATATATATATATATATGTATGTACATATATATATATATATATATTATGTAATATGTTATTTTATTTTTTTTAAATTATATCAAATTATTACGTGGAAGGAATCATTTTTCAACGTTGTTGTTGTTTTTGTTTTCCTATAATGTTTAGAAGGAGAAGAAGAAGGAGAAGAAGAAGAGAAGAAGAGAAAAAGAAGAGAAAAAAGAAGAAGAAGAAGAAGAAGAAGAAGAGGAAGAGAAAAAGAAGAGAAAGAAGAAGAAGAAGAAGAAAAAAAAAAGAAAAAAGAAGAAGAGAAAAAGAAGAAGAAAAGAAAAAATAAACAAGTAAATAATGACAATAACAATTGTACAAAATACAATGTCTATTAAGTCATCAGTTGCTCACGATAAGGGGGTTTAGATAAAATAAATTGTATTTATCCTTCTTTAAGCCATGGCTTTTCAAAGAATGATATTTTATCCTAAGAGGAGGAAAACAGATAACCTGATTCTACGAACTCGCATGATTCTTCAACGGTGATCGTTTTCCTATATTTCAAAAAAAAATTTACATTTAATATTATACAAGCAAGGCTACACGGTATTGCCCTGGGCGATTGTAACGTGTATGTTTAGTTTATAAAAATCACTCTTGCCTCTAAACCCGTAAGCTATCCAAACTCTGCCCTCGTTGGAGAGGCAAGAAATTATTACAATGTTTTATTACATCTGGAAAATCAAATGAACAAAACGAATTAATATTGCAATTCTTCGTAGAGGCAACAGATTGGCTTTGGTTCAAATTCTGTAGAAGCACAATTTGTGTGTTAGTTTGTATTTGAGTTTGCCGTTAAAAAACGTTGTGTTTGGATAAAGAAACAGAAATATTTGTTGGCAGAATAATGTGTTGTAGTTCCTCCTTTTAAAAAAATAAAATTAAATATTTTAACAAAAAAAAAGGAACTGTTGAGTTTGGTTAATGTAAAAACAAAAATCAAAATTAAATGAAAAGAAGACACAAATATTTGAGTGTTTACATTTCTAAATTGTGTAAGGACACGATTGGAAACTATTTTAATGTATCCATACTATCACACACACACACCATGACAAAATTGAATATAAATGATATAGTTTAAACGCGTATGTTTACTTTTTGAAAATCACTCCAGTCTTCAAACCGGTAATATATATATATATATATATATATATATATATATATATATATATATATATATATATATATATACAGGGTGGGCCAAAATAAGGGTCCTATCTTTAAATTTGAATAACTTGAATTTGAATAACTTCCACAAAATAAAAGTTAAACTCACCAAACTTTATGTGTGTGTAGACTGACCCTTCCGAGATTTTTTGAAATAAACAAAACAAATTTTAGCCGAAAAACACTTCTTAAAACTTACAAAAACTAAAGTATTGTTTTTTACACTGTTTTGAGTTTTTAAAGCAAAAATAATGTTTTCTAAATGAGGGTACGTTCCTTAGGGCTAATACGGCTCATGCTTGCCTCGGAAGGGGTCCTTTACTTATTCTAAAAAAAAAAATCAATAAATAAAAAAGTTATGAATTTTTAAAAATAGGACCCTTATTTTTGCCCACCCTGTATATATGAAATACAACTTTTGAACGTGGAAACATCGTTTTTAAATTTTAATTTTAGTATAAAACTGTAGAAGACCAAATAATGATGTGTTTTTTTTAAATAAATTTATTTACCTCAAAGATTGACTAAGCTTTCAACTTTTAAAAAATTATTTTTAAGTTGAGATCTTTTTTTGTGTAAATAATTTTTCCCGTTAGCGATAAAATCTCTCTTGGGTATTGTCCGCCTAGATGTTATGGGCGGTTGGTTTAGTGTGTGTGTGTGTGTGTGTGTGTGTACACACCCGCACACACACAGGGGAGTTTTAATTACCTACGAGACACTATCCTCGAGTGTCTTCGGTCTCTCTGTACAAGGGTTTGTCAGGACAACCTGACATGAGGATACTTACCCCTACAAGTAAACCCTGACCAAATATTCAAAATAACATAGTATCCGCAGCACAAATAAGATCCCCTCATACGAGGAATAGTACATCTGGATACTCCACCAGACTAGATGAATTCTTGTCCTGGAATCCGGTAAGACCAACAGACCACAGCCAAAGATATACTATGACATACTTGACTGGTCGGTCGGAGAGAGAAGACATTTATTATTCTTAATTTTTTTACTAACTCAATGTTTGAGAAATAAAGGAGAATTTTAAAAGAATATTCGGGTATCTATGTATCTCATATAGAGATCAAGTGTTAGCCCCAGGAAGAGGCCCCTTGATTTCTGAGAACTTCGATTGAAGTAAAGTTAAACATTAAGTAAGCTGTCTAACTCTACCCTCGCGGAAAGGCAAGTAAAACTTTGATTTAAGGTTGCCTCAGTTTAAAAAGATTTCACATTTACTAACCTTGATTCGTCACGTAAAAATGCAGCAGAATTATTTTCAATTGCAAGTTTTGGGGGGGGGGCGGCGAGTGAAGTGTTGGTGAATGTTGTGTTTAGTTTATGTTTTTTTCTTGTTAACTTCCGGTGTGATGTCTACATATGTGCGGTGTGCTACATGAAAATAGCGAAACATTTGTCACCCCGCATGATAAATTTTGTGTCAGTTGTACATCAAGGAATTAATGTTTTTTTCAATTTTTCGATATTATACGACCGACAGATGCCGATTTAGAACATATCAACTTTCTGGTTTTGTTGCGTATTTTTTCAATCTTTAGCTAGACATACATACATGCATACATACATACATACATACATACATACACACATACATACATACATGCACATACACAGATAACTTCCATTTATATAATAGATGCATTTTATATCTTTTCAAATTTTGACATTTGGCAATTTTTCCTTACCAACTTATCTGGTTTGCTCCTATCATGATAATATATCATTTTTTGAAAAGACATGACTTAAGGAAGGAATACTAAAATTCATTTTATCTAAAAAATTTTGTCTTGGCCAACTGATGATTTAATAGATATTGTTTTTGTACAATTTTTATTCTCATCCTTTACTTTATATATATATATATATATATATATATATATATATATATATATATATATTATTTATTACCTACAGACATCGATGTTTCATGCTTACGTAATCTTTAGTGCAGGAAGCTAATTCCCAACGGTCGATAGGCGCGAACTCCGACTACAAATCGCCACTGATTCGCAGTCAGGAGAGTTACCAGTTGGCCACCAGAAATTAGCTTAGAATTTAGGAGGAATTTAACTTTATAAATACCAAGTCGGTGAGTATTCATAGTAAGCGGCGAAGAGTGATCTAACAACAACAAATCGTGTTGGATATATATATATATATATATATATATATATATATATATATATATATATATATATATATATATATATATATATATATATATATATAGCAATAGATGAAGTGAAAGAATAAAATAAGGTGCGAATCAAATTTTATTAGAGTTCAATGTTCAGGCAAAGTACTTTAAAGTCCTTAACTCGTGAGTTGTCAAAGAAAATCTTCTCCCCAGAGGACCATTTCCGCAATGACATAACTGCAGGTAATAAAAATTAAACTTTGAAAATATATAAAAATATATATATAAAACACATAAAGGTATATAAAACATCAAATATATTTGCCCAAAACATACTTTTTTGGTAAAACCTATACAGTTCATCCAAGTCAAAAAGTTTAAAATAGCTCCAGGAAAGATATCAAAGAGGTTGATTAAAAAATAATCCAAGTGGTGAATGGTGGTCCAAAAACGAAAAGAGTTATCCAGGTGGGAAATTCGTTTGCTATCGATGCAGTAGATGACAGTGAAAAGTATATTCAAGGTGTATGCAAATTAATAAAACGATAGAAAAAACGATAGATAAAACAAATCCTATGAAAAGTTCAGAAAATTCACTTGGTGTTGAATATTATAATGTCCAAATTCAGGGTTCTTATGAGCTGATCGGAGTAATGCAAACCATAACTTCCTGGTTAGATGCAAGCTCCGCTAAATCCAATTCGAATAAAATTAAACTGACCTGATGTATTCGGCCATTTTTTCTTCCTTCCGATAAAATTACTCCAAAGAAAAACATTACATATATATATGATTCAATTATCCGCGTAATTATTACTATCCTGCTAGTTTCAGTTCCTTTAGATTTGTGTAATATTCTTTCTAGTCGTGTTTTGGCAACGTTATTCTATTTCAACTTGCTTGTTGTAGTCAATGTCAACTTGTTATGTGGGTTGGCTTTCGCACTTGAGGATCTTTCGTAATATTTCGGCTGTTTTTATTAGTGCTGTGTTTTTTTAATGGTGCAATACTTTCCTTTTATTCCAATTCCTCCTCGCCTTTTTTTTTCTCTTCTATTTCGGAAATGTTCCTAATTCTCCCACTATTATTGGTTATACCGCAGTAGATTTTCCATGTTCTATATTCCCTTCAGTTGTCCGGAAAGTTCCACGTATCCGCTTTGTTTTTCCGTCTGCTTGATCTTCTCTTTTCTAAACCGATGCTAAATTTACGCTTTGGAAGACAGATAACAAAAACAAAATCAATATAAAATGGGTGTTCGTCTTTCGGCGCTGATGCTGACCTTGTAGCGAATGCAGGGAGGGGGGATAACTACGTTTGACTAAGAAAATAAGCATAAAATGAAAAAAAGAATTTAGGACGTTGAAATAATCAATCGAACAATGAAACAATGTTATGTAAAAACTGTAACATCATTATTTTTTAAATACGTGAATTATTTTAGGACAAAAATTAACAATTATCTTAATGGGGGGGGGGGGCCTACTTTATATTTACTAATTTATTTTATAGATTTTTTTACAATTAACTAAAATAAAGAAAAAACAAATTTCTTATTTTAAATGAAGGTTTTTGGGTTTATTTACTCCTCCCCAGGAGTTAGGCACAAGGCCAGTTTTTATCTTACTCCCACAAGTAAGATGTGACCAAAGATCGGGTCGAGTAAGTGGGGTTTCAAAAGCCAGCGCTCGAGAGGTGAGCACTCTGGCCATTTAAAAATTGCCTGGGCAGCCCCGTCGGCATTCCCAGGTAGGGGCGCCTCAGACAGTAAGCAATAAACTTACTCCTCCCCAAAGAGGGGAGGCAAAGCCTGGGAGGGTGAACCTCCTAGAACTGCACAGGACAGGCGTGCAGTATCCATCAGAACAGATACTACACTTTGATCTTAGCCAAAAGGCCAAGGTTTTTGGGTTTTATTTACTCCTCCCCAGGAGTTAGGCACAAGGCCAGTTTTATCTTACTCCCACAAGTAAGATGTGACCCAAGATCGGGTCGAGAAAGTGGGGTTTGAAAAGCCAGCGCTCGAGAGGTGAGCACTCTGGCCATTTAAAAATTGCCTGGAAGGTTTTTGGGTCTCATGCCAAAAGACATACGAAAAATGTTCGGGACCTTGGAGAGGCTTATTGCCATCACAATCCCAGATAAGACTAATTGTCCTTACAAGCGAGCAATTAATTGTAAACGGCTGTTGCGATACCGTAAGGTTATTTGCGCTGGTTATCGAAAAGAGGTGGAGAGTACTGGAAATCTGGGGAGGCTTGCTGTCACTCAGACTCTAGGAAACAATACCGGTTGTTGTCGGTGAGCAATCACTGACGATTACCTTTCTGAAAACTTTTAGTGAGTAATAATAATAAACATAATAATAATAATAATAAACATGATGATGATGATGATGATGATGATGATGATGATGATGATGATGATGATGATGATGATGATGATGATGATGATGATGATGATGATGATGATGATGATGATGATGATGATGATGATGATGATGATGATGATGATGATGATGATGATGATGATGATGATGATGATGATGATGATGATGATGATGATGATGATGATGATGATGATGATGATGATGATGATGATGATGATGATGATGATGATGATGATGATGATGATGATGATGATGATGATGATGATGATGATGATGATGATGATGATGATGATCATCATCATCATCATCATCCACCTTTATCTCATGGAGTTTCTTTGGTGGAAAAGAGAAAATGGAGACGTATGGTATAATTCTTGCAGTCAGGGAGCGATACATGATATAATTTCATTTTTCGTTAATTAACAAGTTTATTGAATTTTTGTATTTGATTAATTAACATTGTTTTATTGTTACAGTATATTTTTTGTTGATTATTAACAAATTTTACTGTTACAGTTTAAAAATATGTAGTGGCTGCAGCTTTTTAAAGCATACGTAATTGCCTGAAAAAGTAGACCCTCCACCCTTAAAAAATAATGATAATGTTACAGTTTTTACATAACATTGTTTCATTGTTCGATTGATTATTTCAACGTCCTAAATTCTCTTGTTATTTTATGCTTATTTTCTTAGTCAAACCTAGTTATCCGCCCCTGGATTAACAACGCTCTCGTCATGTGGGAAAACAGACGCGATCATATCCGAGGCAATGGCTGAATCTTTAGAAAATGACCAACAGTCTGTAGTGGATTGGGGTCGTGAATAGTTGGTAACTTTTAATGCCACAAAGACAAAGCTCCTTTCCTTCAATAACTACAAGAAGCCTCTCCAACCACCGATTGCCATGGCAAATAGCAGCCTACATGAGAGTTCATCATTCAAACTCCTCGGCCAAACATCCACAGGCAACATTAATTAGAACAAATATATTGAAGACATTGCCAAGACTGCAGCAAAGAAGGTTGGCTCTCTCTACCGTGCTAGTAAACTCCTCTCACCTGACAGTATCCTATATCTCTACAAAGCCACCATCCGCCCATGCATGGAGTATTGTTGCCACATCTGGGCTGGTGCATCATCTACTAGTCTCTCCCTCCTTTACAAGGTCCAAAAAGGAATTGCCGACTTGATAGGTCCTTCACTATCCACCAAGCTCCAGCCCCTGTCCAATCGCGGCAATGTTGCATCCTTGTGCTTGTTTTACAAATACTACAATTCATTGTGCTCCGATGAACTTGCTGCTTTGGTGCCGCCCCCCCCCCCCGACATAAATACACTAGACCTACTCGATAATCAGCTAAATCCCATCCATTCACTGTGGAGGTCACTGGATGCCGGAGAGCCTTCTACTCATAGCTTCTTTCCTCGTGCTGCCGGCTTCTAGAACTCCTTCTCTGCTTCCTGATTCCCTGACTGTATCGACAGGCAGAGGTTTAAAAATAATGTAAACAGACATCTCACTACACAGCTCTTAACTTGGGGTGACACCCCAAACCTACACCCTAATTCTCAGTAGCTCTTTACATTTACAGTGGCGTCCTGCCTTGTTTGGGGTGAAATATCATTTTGAAAAAAAAATTTTTTTTTAATCGTTCAACGTTTGCTGATTATAAAGAATTAATTAGAAATTTCGTTTATTTAAAAGAAAAAATTTTTTTCCATAGTCGGAAAAAGAATAAAATAATATCTCGCTTGCTTGACTGACTTTTAATTTTTTTATTAATTTAATTTTTTATTCATTGAATTAAATTGGTGGTTTCTATTTTTGATATGATTCAATTTTGTCTTATCGATTGGTTTCGTTTCAATAATTTCAAGTAGTACGTTTACAGTGGCGGCCTGCCTTGTTTGGGGTGAAATATGTTGAAAAAAAAAAGCTCTTTTACTGTACTCTGTATATTTTTCCAAGAAAGTAAATCAGCCGTAATAACTAGAATGTTGTCTTCCATATTGGTATTTTAAAATTAGAGTATCTATCACATGGCACTGTGTTGTATTATACATTATAGAATATTGCCGAGAAAAAGATAGAGTTTTGCACAGATTAATGACAGTGCGACGAAACTATCATAATTTAAGGTGCTGTCAAAAAATATGGTGCTTGTATAATAAAAAGTTTTTTTTGTCTTTTACTGTTTGAGAGGTAAATAAGGGGCAGGTAACTCTTACAACGAATTTTAAACACGATTTTCCAGTAACCAAAACTGATGGCTTTAATTAGCGTTGCACATGTGGCTACTGTGCAAGAAGAACGTCGATTAGACATAAAAGGGTTAGGGTTATGGTTATGGTTAGGGGTTAGGGTTAAGGTTAGGGTTAGGTTTAGGGTTAGGGTTAGGGTTTAGGGTTAGGGTTAGAAAAATATTGTTCGAAAGCTAGAGCTGTTGTGAAGAGTTACCTGCCCCTTATTTACCTCTTCAACACTAAAAGACAAAAAAACTTTTTTTCGGCTTTTTTATTATACAAGCACCAAAAATATACATTGAAAAATATGAGACTTTTACAAAAACGTAGAAAATGATCCTGTTTAAACCTGTACCCTCAAGTTGTCCGGAAAGTTCAACGTATTTGTTTAGTCTTTCTGTCTCCTTATCTCCCCTTTTCGAAACCGATGCGACGGCGAAATTTATTATTTGGAAGACAGATAAAAAATAAATAAAATAAATATAGAACGGATGTTGGTCTTTCGGCGCTGATGCTGACCTTGTTGCAAATGCAGGGGGGGAGGATAACTAAGTTTTACTAAGAAAATAAAAAAAATAAAAAATATATAGAACGGGTGTTCGTCTTTCTTTATTTCTATATTAATCTTATTTAATTTCTTGTTTCAAGAAACTAAATCACCCATAATAACTAGGATGTTACCCTCCATTTTTTTTTAAACATAGTTCACCCCAAACAAGACAGGCCGCTACTGTAGACGTAAGGGGCTACTGAGAAAAAAAAGGGTGAAGGTTTTGGGGGGTCAACCTAAATTGGGATCTGCGCAGTGAGATGTCTGTTTACATTAGTTTTAAATTTGTGCATGTCAGTACCGTCGGGGAAACAGGGGACAGGGAGAGAATTCCAGAGGCCAGCAGCACGAGGAAAGAAGCTATTGGAGTAGAAAGCTCTCCGGCATCTGGAGACCTCCACAGTGAATGGATGGGATTTTGTTGATTGTCAAGTTGGTCTAGTGGATTTACGTCGAGGGGGCACCAGAGCAGCAAGTTCATCGGAGCACAATCCATTGAAGTATTTGTAAAACAAGCACAAGGATGCTACATTGCGGCGATGGGACAGGGACTGGAGCTTGGTTGACAGTGAGGGACCTATTAGGTTGGCGATTCTGTTTTGGACCTTGTCAAGGAGGGAGAGACTAGTAGATGATGCACCAGCCCAGATGTGGCAACAATACTCCATGCATCGGAGGATGGTGGCTTTGTAGAGATACAGGATAATGTCAGGTGTGAGGAGTTTACTAGTACGGTTAGGGGAGCCAATCTTCTTTGCTGCGGCCTTGGCAATTTAAAATTGAAGTATCAATCACATCGTGTTGTGCTTTATTATACATTGTAGAATATTGCATTGGAGAATCGCTTCATAATCTGTCAACGAAGCGCCCCCTGTCGGATGAAACTGCTTAATAAGCGAATGATTATCCATCCGCAACATAAAGAGTTGTCTCCCCTGCGATCAATACTACTTGCGTAATAAAAAAATAAATTCTAGTGGATTATGTGCAAATACAAATGAGAATAGTTTTAGATATTAAAAAAAAATGATTGCATGATTAGGCGATCTTCCGCACAGTTGAACGACGATCTTCCATCAATCACATCGTGTTGTGCTTTATTATACATTGTAGAATATTGCATTGGAGATAGAGTTTTGTACAAATTAATGACAGTCCGACAAAACTATCATACGTTAAGGTGCAGTAAAAAAGTGTACATTGAAAAATAAGCGACTTTTACAAAAACGTAGAAAATGATCTTGTTTAAATCTGGTCGACACAGGGTCGCCATGAAATAATAATTTCAAAATTAGATACACTTTGTTAGAATAAGCATTATAAGTTCCGTATACTAGACCTGTCTAAAAAGTATCCGACCTTAAGCCAGAAAAAATATTTCAAATACGTGACGGGGTTGGGACCCTAATCCCCTTCAAAGTAGGTCCCTTGTGCTTGCACACACTTAGCCCACCGAACCAATCCACTGCCGGAAACACCTCTGAAAGACTTCTTTTAGAATGGTGTTCACCTCCGCCGTCGAGAGTTAGGGTTAGGGTTAGGGTTAGGGTTAGATTTAGGGTTAAGGTGAGGGTTATTATCTCATTTGTCTGCACCCTCTCAACAACAGCTACACTCCGATCAGTTTTTAGCCATTCCAGAACGCTGGTCACTCTCCGCTGATGTGCGGCCATTTTTGAATCGGTTGAACCACTCCTTAATTTGTGTTACACCCATCGCATCTTCCCCATGTACCTGCTGAATCTAACGCGACAACAGTATCGCTTAATGGCTCATGGCCCTTATTTTTTTCTTCCCTTATCCTCTCACAGCACTGTTACATATAAGGTTCTCGTCGCTCCCTCCGGTGAGTGGAGTAGGGGGAGTAAACAAAATCGGAGCTTCAAAAAAATTCGACTGAACACAATCAGCTTACCTTCCAAAAAAGTAAGACAGTCCTACCTTCCTGTCTACGTGTCATTTTAGACTTCCGACCATGAGGCAACTTCCTGTACACGTATTTTTTTAAAATTATATCCTTACATCTAATCGAATTTTTCTTCTCTTACTTAATTTAAAACTTATTTGGAAATGTTCCAATGCAACCCTAACCCTAACCCGCATCTAAATATTATTACACTTGGATAGACCCAGAGACAGCTAATATACAATAGCTTGTATATGTGTTTCTAGCTGACCTTGGGTTATTATTCCCCGGCCAATCTACTTTTTATATTGACGACTTGTCTTGCTTAAAAAGACGGGATCAGATGAAACAATGGAAAGCACGTTATTGCCTTTAAATGAAATCTTGCCAATCGGAGTAAGCCGGCTAAAAGACGAGACCTTTTCGATTTTTCGAACTGATATTTCTTATTTACTGTCTTTTCTCATCCCGACGTTTCACCCCTCCACCCCACGTAACCGTCGCTGTTCGTTGTCCCTTGCGAACGACCACAGGATTATGCGAAGTAATCAAGTTCGGTGGAGCAATACTTGCTTCGTCGTTTTCAATTCCGTGTTATGACTTTGCGCGTCAACGACGGCCATTTGGCTTCTTTTTTTTTTTTTCTTTTCTTTTCCGCCATTTTGAAAGTTTTTTTTTTTTTTTTTTCTTACCTCGCGCGTCTCTCCCACTTGAATGAGTTGATCCTCTTAAGTTTTGCGATGAGGAGAAAAACAGAGACGCGGAAAGAAATGGGATTTTACTGGTTGATTTGATTAAACACACGAAACGGCGGATCCTCCCTATCTATCTATCTATCGATCTATCGATCTATGTATCTCTCCTCCTCCTCTCTCTTTCTGTTTTTCATTCTGCCTTTCTCTCGATTTTCCTTCATGTCTTTTTCTCTTTCATCTTTTTGCTCTAACTACTATATATATATATATATATAGAGAGAGAGAGAGAGAGAGAGAGAGAGAAAGAAAGAAAGAAAGAGAGAGAGAAAGAGAGAGAGAGAGTCTCGGAAGTTTCTCAACCATTAAAACTATATAAGGAAAAAGACATTTTAGTCCCAAGTCGTTCAGTAGAAAATCACTTTTCTTGTAAGTCAATTTATTTTTTGTAGTTACTATATTAGTTTGCTTTCAAGAATTTACGCTAGTCTTAACATTATTTAAGGGATCATCAGTTGTTTACCATGAAAAACTGTTTCGGGAATTTAAAAACAAAACAGTATTTTATTTCATGGCTTCCCAGCAGAGTTGATCAGACCCCACTTCCCTTAAAAGACAAGAACATAAACGTTCCGTATATCAGATCTAAGTTTTGTTCCAGATAAATGTTTAGCTAACTTATATTAGTTATTAAAAAATGTCCTCCTTACCTGTGTTGTTCGTCTGTGTCTAATAGAATGTATCCGTTAATTACACAAACGTTGTTGTATCTTAAAGTGTTCGGACGAATCCATTACAGTACTTTTTAGGTGAATTTATAGTTTAATGTATTTTTAGTTTTAGTTTTATATTAAAAATATTTAAAAATTAAAAATATATATATATATATATATATATATATATATATATATATATATAACGGCGAGGAATACGGACGTTTGGGACATTTTTTGGAGGGTCGAATGAGATTAAACAAATATAAAAAAAACGAGAGAAAACGATTAAAACGAAATTAATTAATGTACTGAACCGGTTTTCGTCCACACTCATCAGAGTAAAACGTGGAAGTGATTGAATACGATTAAAACCTAAAAACAATTTGTAATGAACACTAGTGACAAGTTTAGGAGAAAAAAAAATTATGGGGAGGAGAGTCATAAGTTGATCACATTAAGTCCTAAAAGCCATTCCTTTTGTTTACAAAGGGAAGGTTTGATTGACTTGAAGTCCCTAAACTTCCAACCCTAACCATAACCCTAAACTTCCAACCCTAACCTTAACCCTTTTAGGACTTAATGTGATCAACTTATGACTCTCCTCCCCATAATTTTTTTTTTTCTCCTAAACTTGTCACTAGTGTTCATTACAAATTGTTTTTAGGTTTTAGTCGTATTCAATCACTTCCACGTTTTACTCTGATGAGTGTGGACGAAAACCGGTTCAGTACATTAATTAATTTCTTTTTAATCGTTTTCTCTCGTTTTTTTTTATATTTGTTTAATCTCATTCGACCCTCCAAAAAATGTCCCAAACGTCCGTATTCCTCGCCGTTATCAAATTTTGTACCACGAAAAATTTATTTAAATATATATATATATATATATATACATGTATTTTTTTTAATATATATAATTAATATATGTTTTATATATATATACATACACGTTTATACATATTCTACATATCTTCCATTTGCAAATCTATATGAATAGACATGTTCGGCCCCTAATCATAGTGGCAAGATGCCTTGTTTGGGATTCTCTTCTTTGTGTGTCTTTGAAGTGTCATGTGGTCAGACGACAGTTTCACACATTTTTATGCAGTCCTTTGCAATAGTGTTGTACTCTTCAAGATCTTTCAAGCTGCACCGGTTGGTGGGCAGTAGGGGACAGACAAGGCAGTGTTGTATCGTATGGTCCTCCCCTCCACATTCACAGATGATTGAGTCAGTTTTGTAGCCCCATCTACTCATAGCAACTTTTGATCGCCCCATTCCCATTCTCGGGCGGTTTAGTGTTTTCCACTTGAGCCAGGGTGCCTTTGAACCGGGAAGGAGTGCCTCAGAACCAGGGATTCCCATGTCAGTAAGAGGGGGAAATCTTCTAACCGTCGTTCATCACTGATGAACCTGTAGATCCAATGAGACAAAACTATATAGTTTTGAATGTTTGCGGTCTTCTATTTGCAAATCTATATGAATAGACATGTTCGACCCCTAAGCATAGTGGCAAGATGCCTTGTTGGGGATTCTCTTCTTTGCGTGTCCTTGAAGTGTCATGTGGTCATACGACAGTTTCACACATTTTTTTGTGCAGTCCTTTGCATTATTGTTGTACTCTGCAAGATCTGTCAAGCTGCACCGGTTGGTGGGCAGTAGATGTCAGACAAGGCAGTGTTGCATCGTATGGTTCTCCCCTCCACATTCACAGATAATAGATAGACAAATGTAATCTACTAATTCTATTCAAAATGTCATAATCTCAGGCGTAAACTTGTTAATTAAGTGACCATATTGTTCTAATGCCCACATACTTTCAGATTCGTCACAGTCCATTTTCAAAAAGTGTAACGTTCAGCGTAGATATGATTCTTGCAGTCAGCAATAATAATTCTGTCTTTTTTTCTTTCTCTTCCTTCATAATTCCTTCTTTTTGAAACTTGAAACCCTAAACCTAACCCTAATCATAAACCCTAAACTAAACCCTACCCTACCCCTGAACGATGCATTTCCTTCACGTAAATGTTACTCATGTAAGTATTTTTAAAAATCCCAACAACTTCAAATTGTAGGAACAAATGACGTCACTGATCTAGAATCAATTCAAAAGTTTGTTGTATTCATTAGTTGCTAATTTATTGATTTTTCTCGCCTTTTTCAGGTCTTCAATCCGTATTTATTGTTCTAAGACCCAGATACTTTCAGATTGTTCACAGTCCATTTTCAAAGTGTGTGACGTTCAGCGTAGATATGATTCTTTCAGTCAGCAATAATAATTGTGTCTTTTTTCTTTCATAATTCCTTCTTTTTGAAACTTGAAACCCAAACCCTAAACTTCCAACCCTAACCCTAACCCTAAACTTCCAACCCTAACCTTAACCCTAAACTTCCAACCCTAACCCTAACCCTAAACTTCTAACCCTAACCCTAACCCTAAACTTCTAACCCTAACCTTAACCCTAAACTTCCAACCCTAACCTTAACCCTAAACTTCCAACCCTAACCCTAACCCTAAACTTCCTACCCTAACCTTAACCCTTAACTTCCAACCCTAACCCTAACCCTAACCCTAAACTTCCAACCCTAACCCTAACCCTAAACTTCCAACCCTAACCCTAACCCTAAACTTTCAACCCTAACCTTAACCCTAAACTTCCAACCCTAACCCTAAACTTCCAACTCTAACCCTAACCCTAAACTTTCAACCCTAACCCTAACCCTAAACTTTCAACCCTAACCTTAACCCTAAACCTCCAACCCTAACCCTAACCCTAAACTTCCAACTCTAACCCTAACCCTAAACTTTCAACCCTAACCTTAACCCTAAACCTCCAACCCTAACCCTAACCCTAAACTTCCAACTCTAACCCTAACCCTAAACTTTCAACCCTAACCTTAACCCTAAACCTCCAACCCTAACCTTAACCCTAAACCTCCAACCCTAACCCTAACCCTAAACTTCCAACTCTAACCCTAACCCTAAACTTCCAACCCTAACCATAACCCTAAACTTCCAACCCTAACCTTAACCCTAAACTTCCAACCCTAACCCTAACCCTAAACTTTCAACCCTAACCGTTACCCTAAACTTCTAACCAACCATAACCCTAACCCTGAACTTCTAACCCTAACCCTAACCCTAACCTAAACCCTACCCTAACCCTAAACTTCTAACCCTAACTCTAACCCTAAACTTCCAACCCTAACCCTAACCCTTAGCGTATATAATACAGGGTGACCCCCCAAAAAACGGGCCCCGTGTACACTTTATGTGATATCCTCTTTATTTATTCACCGATTGACATTATTTTACAGGACATAGCAGAATCAACGACCGTGAGTACACCAAGACCTCAGTGGGAGCTGGGACAAAAAATACACTGTGTTGAATTTTACTACAAGACAGGCTCGTTTAAGAAAACCCAGGACAGTTTCATGCATCAGTTCGAATGTGAAAAGGCTCCATCCAAAAGCAGAATTCAGAACTGGGTGGACCACTTCGAGAAGTATGGGACCGTGGAGAACCTCAACGCTGCCAGTGAGAACCGTCCAAGCCACTCGGGACGTCCCAAGAAGCGGACAGCCGAGCTGGTCGAAAGTGTGAGAGAGTTTCTTCAGGAGAGTCCGAAACGCTCTGAGCGTAAGCGAAGTCAGTCCCTCGGTATCTCCCGTAATACTTGCAGGGAGTGCTGGTGAACGATATCAGGGCTTACCCATACAGAATACAGACGTTGCAGACCCTTACAGCCTCAGACAAGAAGCAGAGAAGCGCTATGGCAGTCAAGATGCTCGATAAGATTGAGGAGACACCAGGTTTCATTAACCTCCTTTGGACCTCAGATGAAGCCCACTTCTATCTTAACGGAAAGGCGAACTCCAAGACAAATGTCTTCTGGGGGTCCTCCAGACCCAATGAAGTAGCCACCAAGCCCCATGCACTCTCCTAAGTGCACGGTGTGGGCTGCAATCTCAGTCAGAGGTATCATCGGACCAATCTTCATCGAAGAATCTGGCGCAGCAGTTACAGTCACCAAGGAGCGGTATGTGGAGGTCCTCAAAACCTTCAAGAGTGAGCTCCAGACCCTCTACCCGTCGCTCATGAGCAAGTTCTGGTTCCAGCAAGACGGAGCAAGTTCTCACACCTCAAACCTGTCCCGAGATTGGCTGAAAGAGAACTTCGGAGGCCGAGTGATCAGTCCCAAGACTAATTTTGAGTGGCCACCCTATAGCCCAGACCTAAGCCCCCCCCCCCAGATATTTTCCTTTGGGGCTATCTTAAGGACAGAGTGTACGCAGGGCAACCCAGAACCATCACGGAACTCAAGGAAGCCATCATGGAGGAGATGAGAGCCATTCCCAATTCAGTCTGTAAGAACGTCATGGACAACTTCATTCTGCGCCTCAAGAAATGCACGGAGCTAAATGGAGGCCATCTAGAACACATGCTGTAGAACGGAGAAAAAAAGGCCAAAGACCCTAGTGTTTTGATGTGATGTTTTGAATATAATAAACTAGTTACGACCAAAAATTAATTTCATTCGGACGAAACACTAAGAAACGGGGCCTAATTAGAGTTGGGGCCCATTTTTGGGGGGTCACCCTGTACGCACGAAGCCATCTTGATGTTCTCAACTACTCTTCACAGCATCCTGTTACAAGACAACTGGCATTTTCAGTGAGTCCGCAAAGGCACTTCTTTTGCAAGCAACATTCTATTTCTTTCTTCTCTTTTTTCATCCATATAAATACCCTTTCTTTATCTACCCAAGTTGTTTGTATCCTCGGTTCTTGTCTAGTCACGTTTTTATGCCACCAACTTTTGTTCCAGTCTTCGTCCTTCATTTCAACGGGAAAAATCCCAACAACTTCGAATTGTAGGAACAAATGACGTCACTGATCTAGAATCAATTTAAAAGTTTATTGTATTAATTAGTTGCTTTCCAAATGTCTCTAATTTATTAATTTTTCTCGCATTTCTGACGTCTTCAATCCGTATTTATTGTTCGTATTTTTGCTGTTTTCGTTAAGACCGGAAGTATGATATTTTCAGTCGTTAAGACCGAAAGTATGATATTTTCAGTCGTTAAGACCGGAAGTATGATATTTTCAGTCGTTAAGACCGGAAGTATGATATTTTCAGTCGTTAAGACCGGAAGTATGATATTTTCAGTCGTTAAGACCGGAAGTATGATATTTTCAGTCGTTAAGACCGGAAGTATGATATTTTCGGTCGTTAAGACCGGAAGTATGATATTTTCAGTCGTCATCGTTTAATAATGTTTAATTTTCTTAATTAATTTAATTTTAATGAATTAAAATGTTTATTATTTTTGAATATTTCTAATTTGTTCATTTTGGTTGACAGTTCCTTCTTCCAAATCCGTATTCATTGTTCGTCTTTTCGTTGTGGTTGTTATTTTTGTTAGACCGGAAGTAGAATTTTTTAATTATGTTTCCATTTTCTCAAATGATTTTAATTTTTTTTTTTAATTATAATGACTTAAAATGTTTATTTCATAAATTAGTTACTTATTTCGCTTTTTCTTTCCGGTTGACAAATTAAATTATCTTGAAAATTAAATTTCAAATGAGAAATAAAAATGTCGAAATTTTTCCTTCCGGTGTTTCTTGTTTCTAAAGTGATTGCCAATTCTTCATGAAATGGCGTGAAAATGGAATGAAACAATGGAAACTATTGTTGCTTCGGGTCGAACGTTAATCAGCAATAATAGGCAATAACAATTTAAAGTGATTAGGGGCATGGGTCCATCGATGGGTTTTAATGTATATTTTGTATTGCAAAAAAAATAAAAAAATTTCTACCTTAAATGTTGTAATTTATAAAGTTCTCTCGTGCCCCCTCCCCCGTCTCTCTCTCTCTATATATATATATCTTTTGCTTTTTCTCTCTCCCCTCTCTCTCTCTCTTCCCCACCCCCTCCCTCTCCATCTCTCTCTCTCGCTCGCTCTCTCTCTCCATTTCCATACCTCTCTCTCTATATATATATATATATATCTTTTGCTTTTTCTCTCTCCCCCCTCTCTCTCTCTCCATCTCTCTCTCTCTCTCGCTCGCTCTCTCTCTCTCTTTCCATACCTCTCTCTCTATATATATATATATATATATATATATATATATATATTGCTTTTTCTCTCTCCCCCTCTCTCTCTCCCCTCCCTCTCTCTCCATCTCTCTCTTTCTCGCTCGCTCTCTCTCTCCATTTCCATACCTCTCTCTCTCTATATATATATATATATCTTTTGCTTTTTCTCTCCACCCCTCTCTCTCTCTCTCTCTCTTCCCCACACCCCCCCTCCATCTCTCTCTCCATCTCTCTCTCTCTCGCTCGCTCTCTCTCTCTATTTCCATACCTCTCTCTCTCCATATATATATATATATTGCTTTTTCTCTCTCCCCCTCTCTCTCTCTCTCTTCCCCACACTCCCCCTCCCTCTCTCTCTCTCTCTCCATCTTTCTCTCTCGCTCGCTCGCTCGCTCGCTCGCTCTCTCTCTTTCAATCCCTCTCTCTCTCTTAAACACACTTTTACTGTATTATCTTATCTCTTTTTGATACTTTTTTACATTGGGACCCGCACTAACTTTGACCCCGTCGTTAGGTTAGATTCTCGGTCAAAAGGGGGTTATGGTTGGGGTTAGCAGTAGAGTTAGGGTTAGCGTTTAGGGTTTAGAGTCATGGTCAAAGTTAGTGCGGGTCCCAATGTAAAAAGTACCCTCTCTTTTTGTCTCCCTTATTTTCTCATCCCACTCTCCCCTTCACCATTCCATTTCTATTCACTTTCTCTCTTATCTCCCCTCTCTCTCTCACTCTCTCTCTCCACCTCTCTCTCTCTCTTCCTCTCTCTCTCTCTCTCTCTCTTATATTCTCTTTTCTGTCTCATTTCTCTTTCTTCCCTCTCCCTCTCTCTCTCTCCTATCTCTCCTCTCTCTCTCTCTCCTCTCTCTCCTATCTCTCCTCTCTCTCCTCTCTCTCCTCTCTCTCTCTTATATTCTCTTTTCTGTCTCATTTCTCTTTCTTCCTTCTCCCTCTCCCTCGCTCTCCCTCTCTCTCTCTCTCTCTCTCTCTCTCTCGTCAATTCATGTTAATTTTCGCTTCTTTCCTCCTCTCCTTATCTTATATTTGTTCCCTCAACTTCATTTCATTCTCTCTCTCTCTCTCTATCTATCTCTCTCTCTCTCTCTCTACATATGTATATATATATATATATATATATATATATATATATATATATATATATATATATATATATGTGTGTGTGTGTGTGTGTGTAATGTGTAATGTGTGTGTATGCATCTACACCTTTGCCGTTTCTTTTTTTCTTGATATGTTCTCTCTTTTTTATCACTTCGTTTCTCTCTCTCTCTCTCTCTCTCTGTTTCTCTCTCTGTGTTTTTCTCTTTATACGTATGTATATATATATATATATATATATATATATATATATATATATATATATGTGTGTGTATATATATATATATATATATATATATGTGTGTGTGTGTGTATGTATATATAATGTCTTTTCTTTTTTTCACTTCGTTTTTCTCTCTCTCTCTTTCTCTCTCTCTCATTCACTCCCTCTCTCTCTCTACATAAGTGTATATATACATATATATATATATATATATATATATATATATATGTGTGTGGGGGTGTATTATCTACACCATTTGCTTTATCTCTTTTTCTTTTTTCTATATGTGTCTCCTCTTTTATCACTTCCTCTGTCTGTCTGTCTCTCTCTCTCTCTCTCTCTCTCTTCTCATATCTCTGTTTTCTTTTTCTTTTTTCTTTGTTTTTCTCTTTCCTGTTTTCTTTCCTCCACTCTTTCCTCACAAACAATCTCGCTTAATTCGCCTCTTTGCACATCAATTAAACACTTCAAAAAATCGCATATCAAAATCTCTCTAGGGAAAAAGAAACAACCGGTTTTAGTTTTTCATTCTAAAATAATTTTTTTAGAAATTCTTTTATAAAAGGAGAAAAGGATTAACTTTCGCGTTTTTTATTTTGTTTTGTTTGTTCTTTTGCTGTTAACTGAATCGCTTCATAATCTGTCAACGAAGCGCCCCCTGTCGAATGAAACTGCTTAATAACCGAATGATTATCCATCCGCAACATAAAGGGTTGTCTCCCCTGCGATCAATACTACTTGCGTAATAAAAAATAAATTCTAGTGGAGTATGTGCAAATACAAATGAGAATAGTTTTAGATATTAAAAAAAAAGATTGCGTGATTTTACTCACTCCGGCCTCTTGGCTACTCTCCGCTACTACTCACACTTGGCCTTTTGGCTAAGATCAAAGTGTAGTATCTGTTCCGATGGATACTGCACCCCATAGACTGGTATTGTCTCGGCCTTCAAGGCTTGATTTACGCCTGTCTATGGGTCTGTCCTGTGCAGTTCTAGGAGGTCCACCCTCTCAGGCTTCGCTTCCCCTCTTTGGGGAGGAGTAAGTTTATCGCTTACTGCCTGAAGCGCCCTACCGGGTAATGCCGACGGGGCTGCCCAGGCAATTTTTAAACCCCACTTTCCCGACCCGACCTTGGGTCACATCTTACTTGTGGGAGTAAGATAAAAACTGGCCTTGTGCCTAACTCCTGGAGAGGAGTAAATCAATACTCTCCGCTGGCTACTAGCCTTTTGGCTAAGATCAATGTAGTATCTGTTCCGATGGATACTACACCCCATAGACTGGTATTGTCTTGGCCTTCGGGGCTTGATTTACGCCGGTCTATGGGTCTGTCCTGTGCAGTTCTAGGAGGTCGACCCTCCCAGGCTTTGCCTCCCCTCTCTGGGGAGGAGTAAGTTTATTGCTTACCGTCTGAGGCGCCCCTACCGGGGAATGCCGACGGAGCTGCCCAGGCAATTTTTAATGGCCAGAGTGCTCACTTTCTCGGGCGCTGGCTTTTCAAACCCCACTTTCCCGACCCGACCTTGGGTCACATCTTACTTGTGGGAGTAAGATAAAACTGGCCTTGTGCCTAACCTCCTGGAGAGGACGTAAATAAATACTCTCCGCTGATGTGCGGCCATTTTTGAATCGGTTGAACCACTCCATAATTTGTGCTGAATATTACGAATTGTTTTGCTTTTGACAAAATTTGATGCAGTACCGTTTGCGCAACGCGTTCAGTCATCTTGGGAGAATCGGTAATCCGATGAACACGTTGTGTAGCACCTCACTCAGCGACCGACAGGCAGCGACTAACGCGCAGGAAGGCGGTAACGGAGGGCGGCCGACTGACGTAAATGAAGACACTTGTCGGCGCCGTTCAAAGAGGCAGCGTCTGGTATGCTGTGTGTGTGGGGCGAACCCGAAAACACTCGCTGACGACAGGGAGATTTATGCAAATTAAGTTGGTTTGCATGCGTCGCATTTTTTTTTAATAAGAGAAGGAAAATGAACATTCGGCGAGCGATGTGGAGATCGTTCTGAACGTGGGATCGTAAAGCGAACGAAAGGAGAGAATAGTGCTGGATTTTTTTTATGTTGGACTGAATGACGTTTTTTTTACACTGGAGAGAGATATTAACATTCATTTGGACTTGATCTTGGCGACACCTCTGTTTAACTGTTCCGATACTATTTCTTTTTTTTTCCTACATATATTGATTCGCTATTCTGTTACAGTTATGAAACTTTGTCAAGAATATGCATTAATTGAACAAAGTCAGATTAAATATACAAAAAGTTGGAAGTGGTTTAACTGTTCCGATACTATTTCTTTATTTTCCTACATATATCGATTCGCTATTCTGTTACAGTTATGAAACTTTGTCAAGAATATGCATTAATTGAACAAAGTCAGATTAAATATACAAAAAGTTGGAAGTGGTTTAACTGTTCCGATACTATTTCTTTATTTTCCTACATATATCGATTCGCTATTCTGTTACAGTTATGAAACTTTGTCAAGAATATGCATTAATTGAACAAAGTCAGATTAAATATACAAAAAGTTGGAAGTGATTTAACTGTTCCGATACTATTTCTTTATTGTATCCATAAAATTCACACATGCGCATGAAGGTGTCTTGCTTCGCTGTGTAGAGTGGTGCCGTCTTATCGTCTTTATTTCGCACTGAAAAAAAAGGTCGGATACTTTTTAGACAGACCTCATATATATATATATATATATATATATATATATATATATATATGTGTATACGTTCCGTCACACAGACGTTAGGGAGTAAACAAATGCCGGATGAAACCATTTCAAATGTTTTGAGGACGGTTGAAAGAAACTAACAAATCCGGCACCCCGCGGGCAACTTAAATAATTTCCACAAGGAAACTATTTCATAATGAGACGCTTTCTTTTCTTCTTTTCTTTCAATTCTTCTTTCTGTGCCGATTAATACGTTTTTCTTTCGTTTTTTTTATTTTAAAACTTTCCAGATTGAGACGTGTTTTTTCTTTCTTCTTCCATATTTTTAACTTCACCGATTTATACGTTATTTTATATGAATATGAATATTAGTGCGAACACTGGCGAATCATAATTCTTCTCGTCTCATATTTGACGGGGGGAGGGGTGTACACTCATATAATAATCCAATAAGATAACCTATATAACATTGTATCCAGCAACAAGACATGGGACCTAGAATATAATATTCAAATTGGACTGCATCCACAAAAGATGGCTTAACAAATAAAAGGAATAAAAGTGATCAATCGTAAAAATAGGTAAGAATCCTTAAGTCTAACTAATTTACTAGACGTTACATAGCATATGGGAATTCTACGATCCCCGAATATCTTTTTCGTCGACAGAAACAACCGCTAGTCCCTCTGACACTTAGGTGCTCAGTGGATAGTGGAGTCTCTCTATATACATAGTCGTTAAAGTAACTGTTATAGCTGTGGTGTGTAACAATAGAAACGTTTTCTTCTTCCTTATTTGTGATAATAGCAGCAGCCGTATTCCTCTCTTCCCATGAAGTTGTAATAATGGATAGACAGAAAATGAAAAAGTAACGCGTTTGTTGATAGAAATTTTATGAAAATTAAAGCGGCACTATGTAACATTGCAGGGCGGGGGCATTCTTCGATTCCCACATATTGTGGTCGACTTCTCCGTCGACAGATACAGCTGTTTAACTACCTGTGATAACGTAAGTAAGTAGATGCTCAGTGGATAGTGACCTCTCTCTGTAGTCGTGACAATTACCCAAACTATTCTATAAGAATAAGAAATGAAAGAATGCTGACCTTTTGGGTTAAAGATCAAAGTGTAGTATCTGGTCTGATACTATCTTTCTTTTTTCGGTCAGTGAAGGAGAAATTCTTTCGAGACTGAGGCAATTTTTATATTTGTTACAATCCATAGTTGCCCTTTTGGGGGAGCTGGATTTTCTTCCACATTAGAAAAAACGATTTTGTGTCTAAATCTGCCCTCGTAAACAGAAAAAAAACTGCCAGAATGTGAAAAGCAAGAGGACGAATTCAGTCTGGCCAGCCTCTGACACTGCCTTATTTTTTAACTTTTATTCCCCCTGAACAATGTATATCGCCACTGAAGCGTAAGCCCATTACGCTTCAGTGACAATATACCTTGTTTAGGGCGATAAGGGACAGATTTATAGAAAGAAACACGTGTAGGGAATTGGACAGCAAAATGTTTGTTCACATTATTTTTTACGTTTCTGCATATTGGTACGGTCTAGGAAGCAGGAAGAGAATTACAAGCGCAAGCGGTCCGAGGATAGAAGCTATCAGAGTAGAAAATCTCCAGACAGTACGGACCTCTCCGGTGAAGGGGTGTGATTTTGCTGCTAGTCGAGTATTGATTTACTCCTCTGCAGGAGTTAGGCACAAGGCCAGTTTTTATCTTACTCCCACAAGTAAGATGTGACCCAAGGTCGGATCGGGAAAGTGGGGTTTAAAAATTGCCTGGGCAGCCCCGTCGGCATTCCCCGGTAGGGGCGCCTCAGACAGTAAACAATAAACTTACTCCTCCCCGAAGAGGGGAGGCAAAGCCTGGGAAGGTGGACCTCCTAGAACTGCACAGAACCGACCCATAGACCGGCGTAAATCAAGACCCGAAGGCCAAGACAACACCAGTATGGGGTGCAGTATCCATCGGAACAGATACTACACTTTGATCTTAGCCAAAAAGCCAAGATCGGAGCACGTTTCGTAGAAATACGTGTAAAAGAAGCACGTAGATGCAACCGTGCAGCGCTCTATTCTCGCCCTCTTCACTTAGGGTTAGGGTTTTTTTTACAGATATACAAAGGACACTACTTCGTAAACGTGCAAACACAGCTTGTAAAGAAAGACATAATTTGTATGGCGTTAGGGTTAGGTTAGAGTTATGGTTCTTTTACAGATATAGAAAATAACTCTACTTCGTAAACGTGCAAATACAGCTAGTAAAGAAAGACATAATTTGTATGGCGTTAGGGTTAGGTTAGGGTTAGGGTTCTTTTACAGATATAGAAAAGAACTCTACTTCGTAAACGTGCAAATACAGCTAGTAAAGAAAGACATAATTTGTATGGCGTTAGGGTTAGGTTAGGGTTAGGGTTCTTTTACAGATATAGAAAAGAACTCTACTTCGTAAACGTGCAAATACAGCTAGTAAAGAAAGACATAATTTGTATGGCGTTAGGGTTAGGTTAGGGTTAGGGTTCTTTTACAGATATAGAAAAGAACTCTACTTCGTAAACGTGCAAATACAGCTAGTAAAGAAAGACATAATTTGTATGGCGTTAGGGTTAGGTTAGGGTTAGGGTTCTTTTACAGATATAGAAAAGAACTCTACTTCGTAAACGTGCAAACACAGCTAGTAAAGAAAGACATAATTTGTATGGCGTTAGGGTTAGGTTAGGGTTAGGGTTCTTTTACAGATATAGAAAAGAACTCTACTTCGTAAACGTGCAAATACAGCTAGTAAAGAAAGACATAATTTGTATGGCGTTAGGGTTAGGTTAGGGTTAGGGTTCTTTTACAGATATAGAAAAGAACTCTACTTCGTAAACGTGCAAACACAGCTAGTAAAGAAAGACATAATTTGTATGGCGTTAGGGTTAGGTTAGGGTTAGGGTTCTTTTACAGATATAGAAAAGAACTCTACTTCGTAAACGTGCAAACACAGCTAGTAAAGAAAGACATAATTTGTATGGTGTTAGGGTTAGGTTAGGGTTAGGGTTCTTTTACAGATATAGAAAAGAACTCTACTTCGTAAACGTGCAAACACAGCTAGTAAAGAAAGACATAATTTGTATGGCGTTAGGGTTAGGTTAGGGTTAGGGTTCTTTTACAGATATAGAAAAGAACTCTACTTCGTAAACGTGCAAATACAGCTAGTAAAGAAAGACATAATTTGTATGGCGTTAGGGTTAGGTTAGGGTTAGGGTTCTTTTACAGATATGGAAAAGAACTCTACTTCGTAAACGTGCAAACACAGCTAGTAAAGAAAGACATAATTTGTATGGCGTTAGGGTTAGGTTAGGGTTAGGGTTCTTTTACAGATATAGAAAAGAACTCTACTTCGTAAACGTGCAAACACAGCTAGTAAAGAAAGACATAATTTGTATGGTGTTAGGGTTAGGTTAGGGTTAGGGTTCTTTTACAGATATAGAAAAGAACTCTACTTCGTAAACGTGCAAACACAGCTAGAAAAGAAAGACATAATTTGTATGGCGTTAGGGTTAGGTTATGGTTAGGGTTTTTTTTACAGATATAGAAAATAACTCTACTTCGTAAACGTGCAAATACAGCTAGTAAAGAAAGACATAATTTGTATGGCGTTAGGGTTAGGTTAGGGTTATGGTTCTTTTACAGATATAGAAAAGAACTCTACTTGGTAAAGTGCAAATACAGCTAGTAAAGAAATACATAATTTGTATGGCGTTAGGATTAGGTTAGGGTTAGGGTTCTTTTACAGATATAGAAAAGAACTCTACTTCGTAAACGTGCAAACACAGCTAGTAAAGAAAGACATAATTTGTATGGCGTTATTTATGACGAAATCGGAAAATGGCGTCGCTTTCCTGATATACATTATTTCCCCTCTCTTTTTTAAAAAAAATAATCGTTTCTTTATCTTTTCCACCAGATTTCATAATAATTGTTCATTGGACATTTCATCTCGGTCGTTGCATTCTCTGGTCACCCACGGTTGACCTCATTCTTGTATTCCACTTTGATGCATCCGTTAGTCTCTTAAAACTCAACAGGGTTTAATATTTTAGACAGTCTGCTCTCGTTATTTTTTTTGATCCTGAGTTAAAGCCGACATGAGATTAGGATTAACGATTTCCGATGGATTAGTTGTCATGGCAACATCGATAATCCGAAAGTTCTTTGAAGAATTTTTACTTTTTGGGGATGGCGTCCTCGTGTTGCAATGAGAGGCTTTGTCGGTCAGTCGCTCTGTATAAGTAAGCCAGACCGACAGCCGTACCCCCAAAACATATGTATTCTTTTTCTTCATCTTCTTATTGTGGTCGCGTCGATTCTAGCACAGTTTACAATTCTCATTCATTATAGAAACAAAAAAAAACAGGCATTGTTATATTCTCACTTATTTCGTTAAGCTGGGTGTACCCGGGTTTCCTCTTGCTGGCCGGTGTATCTTGTATTCGTCGATATGGTGAATGCTCGAACTGTTAAACTTGGCGTTGACAGAAAAACCAGGCGAACACTTTTATTTAACAATAAACATGACACATTTTGCACGGTAGAGGGAGTTACTGGGAGAGATTTACTTTAATAATTTTGGGCTTCTACTTCCATTTATTTCGACCCATATTTACTGGCAATGGGCGACCAGCCTTCACATCTGCTTGGGCCGCCGGTTAAGAACAAAGAGATCAACAAAGCCTCCCACCGTCATGACGTTACTTCAGACTTCCGTTTTTGCTCCTACATAATTTTTGGAGCTCTCCTACTATCTAACAGCATAGACATTGGATAAACCCGACTTGTTGAATACGTGTGTGTGTGTGTGTGTCGTATGGGCCCCGTCGTTAGTGTCACTACTCGTGGGATAAATTCCCATTTATTACTTTTGTCAGAGTGGGAAGGAATAATAAATGGTTTATGTTTTTACCCTTATTTTTTTAAAAAATGTGAATTCTTTTCTTTACATTTATTCATAATCCAAATATCGTTTTTGTTGGCGAATAAATCCTATTTCAGTGACGTAAATTATCAATGAAAGTAAAAATATTCCCGGACAACGCCGAAGTGGGACAACGAGTCTTTGATGAAACGCATCTTTTCAGTTTGCGCGTTGAGCAATTAAAAGGTTATTTCAAACTAAAGCGTGACACACAAAGCGACAGATGAAGCCTTTTATGGAGATCCTCGACGCATATAAATAAGCATGTTATATAATAAAGCGTGCTGGGCAAGTTGATAAGACTCCTGTATTCTACGACGCTATTCTGAGTTCGATTCCTGATGACGCCAAGTTTTTTTATATTATTATTTTATTCGTATTTTTAAATCGGGACCGACTTTTTTCTTTGATCGAGTAAAAATAAATAGTCGACTTTTCCTTTTTTTAAAAGAAGACGCAAAACCTTTATTCATTATGAAAATAACGTTGTTTTTTTGTAGGGGAAGAAATATATCGTTTGTTTTCCCTTTCCACCTGCGTCAAAGTACAAAATGCGACTGCCATTAAAAAAAAATAAAAATGTTAAAAAAATGTCACGTCTTCAGACGGGAATCGAACTCGTAACTGCGTTTGAAGAGGCTGTTGTCTTGTCAATTAGCTCACCGCGCAAGTGTTATTAATACACACATTATTAAACATGGTATACAATTGTTACTGTGGTAATTGTTACTTAGTAAGATAACATTCAATTAAAAGAAATCGCTTATCAAAAAGGAAGGAGGGTATTAGCGGTGACATTCGAAAAATTCATTCTAATTAGATTCCTTCCAGATTTGTTCAGTGTGTCATTGCTGATAGGAAGAGGACTTGGGACTGCGGGAGGGTTAGCTCCTCCGACTCCTTTTAATAGTATTAGTAATCAAAACAAAGTTAATGGTCAGATTAAATATGAAAGTTGATAAAAGCGATTGGAATTATTTGTCAAAACTGAAGAAAGTTAACGATTTCTCTTTTGTTTACAAAGCGATTAAGGTCAAAGTAATTAATTTTATGTTTGAAATAGTATTTTTGTCGGTCTGTAACAAGTGTTCGAAATTTTCGTCGGTCTGTCAAGTTTTAAAATCATTTTCGGTGATCTGGCGCATTTAAATTTGAAATTGCATTTCATTTTATACTTTTAAGCTTAAGTTTGAAATACAATTTTCGTTGGTCTGTCACATTTGAATTTAATATAGGATTTTCCTTGGTCTGTCATGCTTAGTTTTGAAATAGAATTTTTTTTGGTCTGTCATATTGGAATTTGAAATTGGATTTTCTTTGGTCTATCACGCTTAGGTTGGAAATAAAATATTTGTTGGTCTGTCACATTTTAATTTGAAATTGTATTTTCCTTGGTGTATCACGCTTAGGTTTGAAATAGAATTTTCGTTGGTCTGTCACATTTGTATTTGAAATTGTATTTTCCTTGGTGTATCACGCTTAGGTTTGAAATAGACTTTTCGTTGGTCTGTCACATTTGTATTTGAAATTGTATTTTCCTTGGTGTATCACGCTTAGGTTTGAAATAGACTTTTCGTTGGTCTGTCACATTTGTATTTGAAATTGTATTTTCTTTGGTGTATCACGCTTAGGTTTGAAATAGAATTTTCGTTGGTCTGTCACATTTGTATTTGAAATTGTATTTTCCTTGGTGTATCACGCTTAGGTTTGAAATAGACTTTTCGTTGGTCTGTCACATTGAAATTGTATTTTTCTTGGTCTATCACGCTTGGATTTAAAATAAACTGTTCGTTCGTCGGTCATATTTGAGTTTGATACAGGGTTTTTGTAGAAGGACCCCGATAGTAAAAATGCACGTTGTAGCAAATAGAATGTTTTATTATTATTATTATTATTATTATTATTATTATTATTATTATTATTATTATTACAAAAGAGTTGAATTGCTTCATGGCATTAGGTATTTGCATAAAGAAATTGTTTCCCTTATATTTCTGCCTCTAAATAAACACATGATCATTAATCTTAACCATTCCGCAATGCGTTCCACAGTGTCGTTTATTCTATATTTTGTATGGCGAGAAACGGGGGTTTCATTGATATTAACGTGAAGAGTTGGTTCCTAACAATTATCCTAACCCGACGTATATCTAGACAGGGCTAACAAACGTAGATGAATGAGGAGACCTAGAACCTAATCTTAACTATAACCTAACCCTAACCCTAGATCAACGTGAAGACCTAGAACCTAATCCTAACCATAACCTAACCCTAACCCTAGATCAACGTGAAGACCTAGAACATAATCCTAACCATAACCTTAACCCTAACCCTAACTTAACGTTAACCCTAACGGCTGTCTTAATAACACTCACAAAAGTAGGTCAAAATTCATGCGGGGCTTTTCTAGAAAAATCCGAATTTTCGTTGGTCTGACAAGCTTAGGTTTGGAATTGAATTTTTAGATGCATCAACGTATCTCCACGTGGTAAGTCTGTCACGGTGATTTTTTTTAAACAGTATTTGGTACTGTTTTAGATATTGACCCTAATTTCCGTGACTGCCCGGCAGCAGCAAGCCGACAGCTAACGGAAGCGTCCGAGACCTGCCGAAATCGAAAACGAGGCTGGCAGACGATATTGATTTGAAGGAGAGACGTTTGGCACTTGTTGACAATGAATTTTGAAGTGTTCAATTGCTTCTCTGGAGCAGTGCATTAACTTTTGCAAGCAGAAAGCGGCGGCCGACTTTGCCGGCTAGTACCGCGAAAGACAGTTACTGAAAAATATGCCTGGAGATGCCCCACCCAGGAATGCCGGGCTTGGATTTCGTTGCGATCGGGGAAGTTTTTTTCGCAGTCGAAACTCGCCATTTTAAAAATGATCGACCTTATTTTCGCGTTCTACAGTTTATAAAAACAGTTTATTTCAGTTACAAAAAAAATGTTAAAAAAAAAAACAATGCGTAATTGAAAAAAAAAAAATGGTTTAAAAAAGTTATTATTTTCGCGTTCTAAAGTTTATAAAAACAGTTTATTTCAGTTACAAAAAAAATGTTTTAAAAAAAACAATGCGTAATTGAAAAAAAAAATGGTTTTAAAAAGTTATTATTTTCGCGTTCTAAAGTTTATAAAAACAGTTTATTTCAGTTACAAAAAAAATGGTTTAAAATGTTAGCGTTTATAAAAAAATTTCTTACATAAAATGGTTAAATATTAATTAAAAAAAAGTTTATTCATTTCAGCTATGGGTTTGTTCATTTATTTCATTTTTTGTATAAAAATATATGCATTTCTTTTTCTTTACGTATATTCATCGTCTTACATTTTTGTCGTCTGCCGACTCGGCAGGTCTCGGACGCTTCCGTTAGCTGTCGGCTCGCTGCTGCCGGGCAGTCACGGAAATTAGGGTCAATATCTAAAACAGTACCCAGTATTTCATCGCTAAACGCGCAGATTGAAGGGACGTCTCTGAAGAATTACCCATTCTATCTTCTTAAATTCATATCCTATAAATTAGTATTTTTGACAAAGCTACCCCATCCCCTGGGGGCACATCGTTAGCAAATCCCACAGCCATTTCATGCCAATTAGTGTGTTGTGCCACAGTGAGATCTATGGATCTTCCTTTTAGATAGAGTTATCAGTAAAAGAGAACTTGCGTGTAGGTCTTGGTGGCGAATCGGTTACAACAGAGATAGGATTACGTTCTTTGGAATTACGAAACCGGCACAAACCGTTTTTTTTTTATCTACGGAGATTTTGCTATTGTAGGCTATACGAGGTGTTGAAATATATCTACATGTTTTTGTTGCTGTTTTTTGTTGTTTTTTTTTTTTTGCTTTTATAATAGGATGTATCTCCTCCGTCCACCTTCTTCACCCACACTATAAAAATAGCCTCGATTTCGCGTTGAAGTGACGTCATTGTCTCGCTCTAAAAGAGTTTCTAATCTTTGATGATACGTTAGGATCGACCCTCCACATCTGATGTACGATTTGTTTTTGTATTTTTTTTTTTTTTTGCATACGAATTTCGAAACTAGAAGATATCAGAGTACAGATTCGTCAACATTTAAGGAGGCTGGTTGGGTGGATTGATGGATGGATGAAGGCTGTGTGTGGTGGAAAATAAGTATCTGATAAGGCGATATAAGTATTATATACGACAAGTGCGTCGGGAAAAAAGAGCTCAGAGATAACAGCCTTGCACCAAACTAGGACAAATGCAAATGTTCTATACAACGAACAAGGAAAAAGGATATTGATCTTTAGACCAGTTTTAAAAGCCATGGAGTGCACTAAGAAAACGGGTGAAAATAAAAGTACAGTAGCGATATAAAGGTTCAGGCAAGAATTATATATATATATATATATATATATATATATATATATATATATATATATATATATATATAGAGAGAGAGAGAGAGAGAGAGAGAGAGAGAGAGAGATGAAAGAAGAGGGATGAACATGTACGAATGACAAATTTATTTCTACTTCGATTGTTCAATGCAAGGTGTACTTGGTAAAAAAATATGTTTATTATTCTTTCCTTAAGCCAAGGCTTTTCAAAGATTAAAATCATATCATCAGAGGAATTACATAGATAGATAAGTTGGCAGTGGAAAAGCCACAATTCAAAATTTGAAAAAATATTAAGTAATGGAGAGTGAGAAAGTTCGTGTAAAAAAAGATATGGGGTCTGTCCAGTTCGTAAATGTCCGTTGGCTTAATGAAAGAATAATAAACATATTTTTTTACCGAGTACACCTTGCATTGAACAATCGAAGTTGAAATAAATTTGTCATTCGTACATGTTTATCCCTCTTCTTTCATCTATCTTTACATATATATATATATATATATATATATATATATATATATATGAGAGAGAGAGAGAGAGAGGAATTATTAAGTAATAGAGAGTGAGAATGTGCGTGTTAAAAAAATGGGATCTGTCTAGTTGGTAAATGTCCGTTGATAAGGTGTCCAGTGAAAAGGGGTTTAAAGATGGAAAAGAATGGTTTTCGTGAAGGCACCTTGTATTGAACAATCGAAGTTGAAATAAATTTGTCATTCGTACACGTTTATCCCTCTTCGTCCATCTATCTTTATAATTGCTCTATCTCGTATATTGAGCTTAAACCATTTCACTATAGATTCTATCTACTAAAAGTATACTTTTAGTTTCTTATTCTTTTAATATATATATATATATATATATATATATATATATATATATATATATATATATATATATATATATATATATGGATAATATAAAAATCAAAAATTATATTAGATCCTATCGAGATACGTTGAAGCTCATTATAGTAGATAGAGCATTTATATACAGATAATGAAGTGAAGAAATAGATGAAATTTGCATAGTTTACAAGTTTATTGACTCATCAAGTGTTTAAGCAAGGAATACATATAATGAAGTGATAGAATAGATTAAATGTGCATATATTAAAAGCTTATCAAGTGTTCAAGCAAGGAAATTGATCTTTGAACCATGGCTTTTCAAAGATAACACTCTTATCGTCGGAAGGGCTGGCAAATAACAATTAAATATTAATTAATTATTAGAGGTGAATATCTTGAAAATGCAAAAATGAAAAAAAACATTTTTTTTTAAATAATGTTTGAAAAAATGTCTCAATATAAGTCGTGAAACGGATCAAACACAATTCAAATTATGAGCAGAGAGTTTTATCAAACGTAAATGATCTAAACTGTTTAAACAAAGATGTTGAACAATGTTCTATGTTTTTTTCTAAACTTTGAGTGATCCAAAAATGGTATTTTATAATAATCCCATGGTATATTTAGAAAGTTGTTGATTGTTGAGTACAATTTGATGATCACAGATAATTCCAGACATTTAGGCCTGAATGATGCTTGAAAATTATGTATATATCCATGCCTTAAAAACATACCTGGCTTCCTGCATGTGACTTTAAATGGTTCAAGAGAGATAAACGTTCGAAAACGAACCTATTAATTAATGGATATATCAATAAGACCACATACTAAATACTAGATTTAAAATTCAGATTGAAAGTAGCAGTAGGAGGAATTAAGCCTAAAAGGCCGCTTATCAAAAGATAAATTGAGTTCAAATAGATGGTAGCTGTGGAAGAAATTAAGTACACATGTTTCGGCTGTCGCCGTGAGCGTTTACGTGTGTGTTAATGTGACAGGCATGTGTGTATATTTTTGTTTAGGAAAGGTTCAGCTGATGATTGAGCAACCCTTGCTTCACTACAAACTCTTGTTCAGAAGAGGTTCGGCTGATGATTGAGCGACCCTTGCTTCACTACACACTCTTGTTCAGAAGAGGTTCTGCTGGGATTGAGCAACCCTTGCTTCACTACACACTCTTGTTCAGAAGAGGTTCTGCTGGGATTGAGCAACCCTTGCTTCACTACACACTCTTGTTCAGAAGAGGTTCGGCTGAGGATTGAGCAACCCTTGCTTCACTACACACTCTTGTTCAGTGAGAGGAAAAAAAAAAAAAGAAGCAAAAATAGGTGGTAGTGGGATGGTGTGCATGTATAAACTGTATACGCCTTTCATGTTTTCGATGTGTGTCTCTCGTTGCGGGTGTCGAGGGGTTTCCCCTTTTAAGGATTATGTCGTCTACACATCTGGTATAACTGGAAAGAAAAGAAGAAAAGGAGAAAGAAAACTGTGTGCTTGGGTTTTTGTATTACGCGCTAGGTCAGAACAATATTCACTGCTTTGAACACAATAAAGAAAGGATTAAAAAAACAAAAAACTCAAGTATGATGTTATTTTATTAATAAGGTGTACGAAAATTATTATTGATAAGACGAAGAAAAAGATGAAGAAGAAGACGAAGAAGAAGAAGATGAAGAAGAAGAAGTATACAACTACACTGACACAGAGAATAAAAAATGAGAACTTCGGCTGCCACCTCACATCTGCGACTACATAAATTCTGCCGACAAAGTCAATGTACTATGGCAATTGAATAACACCCCAACTACAGTAGGTACAAAAAATGGATGTGTGTGATTCGTCACAGATCGATAAAAGACTCTTATATATCTCCCGTAGTATATATTTTTTCGTTTTCTCAAAGAGCTCAACTCATGAGTGCTGGTGAATATATATATATATATATATATATATATATATATATATATATATATATATATATATATATATATATATATATTGATTTTAAATAAATAATATTAAATTATTTTACCACATTCAAGAAGGGAATTTAAGTTCTATTTATGCGAAGGGCGGCATATCAAGAAAGACTGACTAAAGATTCTACGAACGTTGTCGGAATATGCCATATGTGTCAGTCTATTTTTAACAGGGCTCAACTTTAATCTTATTAAAAGGGCTTATAATATTAATTCCAAATAAATAATATTAAATTATTTTTACTTACATACACTAGCGTTTCAAACTTTCGCTCTCATCAGTGGAGGGATTATAATCTCGGATGGTCGCACGGTTCGAACCCCTCCTACAGAGTCAACCTAGACTCCGTAAGCAAACACTGTAACCATTAGGCCACTTCGGTGGCCTTTTATCTGTCGGGCTGAGGTATTCGGTCCTGGGTTGTCCTAGAAAGTGCACCCTCTCAGGCCTGCCTCCCCTCTTAAAGGCACTGGCTTGATTATCCTCCACCTTCCGACCTGGTGTTACATATTCCTACGGTGGGAAGGAATTAAATACCTGTACCATTTGAATTAAATACCTGTACCATTTTAATTAAATACCTGTACTATTTTAATTAAATACCTGTACCATTTGAATTAAATACCTGTACCATTTTAATTAAATACCTGTACTATTTTAATTAAATACCTGTATCATTTGAATTAAATGCCTGTACCATTTGAATTAAATACCTGTATCATTTGAATTAAATGCCTGTACCATTTGAATTAAATACCTGTATCATTTTAATTAAATACCTGTATCATTTGAATTAAATACCTGTACTATTTTAATTAAATACCTGTATCATTTGAATTAAATACCTGTACCATTAAAATTAAATACCTGTACCATTTGAATTAAATACCTGTACCATTTGAATTAAATACCTGTACTATTTTAATTAAATACCTGTATCATTTGAATTAAATACCTGTATCATTTGAATTAAATGCCTGTATCATTTGAATTAAATACCTGTACTATTTAAATTAAATACCTGTACCATTTGAATTAAATGCCTGTATCATTTGAATTAAACACCTGTACTATTTTAATTAAATACCTGTATCATTTGAATTAAATACCTGTACCATTAAAATTAAATACCTGTACCATTTGAATTAAATACCTGTACCATTTGAATTAAATACCTGTACTATTTTAATTAAATACCTGTATCATTTGAATTAAATACCTGTATCATTTGAATTAAATGCCTGTATCATTTGAATTAAATACCTGTACTATTTAAATTAAATACCTGTACCATTTGAATTAAATGCCTGTATCATTTGAATTAAACACCTGTACTATTTTAATTAAATACCTGTATCCTTTGAATTAAATACCTGTACCATTTGAATTAAATACCTGTACCATTTGAATTAAAGCCTGTATCATTTGAATTAAATGCCTGTACTATTTTAATTAAATACCTGTATCATTTGAATTAAATACCTGTACCATTTGAATTAAATGCCTGTATCATTTGAATTAAATACCTGTACTATTTTAATAAATTACCTGTATCATTTTAATTAAATACCTGTATCATTTGAATTAAATGCCTGTACCATTTGAATTAAATACCTGTATCATTTGAATTAAATACTTGTACCATTTGAATTAAATACCTGTACTATTTGAATTAAATGCTTGTATAATTTGAATTAAATACCTGTACTATTTTAATTAAATACCTGTATCATTTTAATTAAATACCTGTATCATTTGAATTAAATACCTGTACCATTTGAATTAAATGCCTGTATCATTTGAATTAAATACCTGTACCATTTGAATTAAATGCCTGTACTATTTTAATTAAATACCTGTATCATTTGAATTACATACCTGTACCATTTGAATTAAATGCCTGTATCATTTGAATTAAATACCTGTACTATTTTAATAAATTACCTGTATCATTTTAATTAAATACCTGTATCATTTGAATTAAATGCCTGTACCATTTGAATTAAATACCTGTATCATTTGAATTAAATACCTGTACCATTTGAATTAAATACCTGTACTATTTGAATTAAATGCTTGTATAATTTGAATTAAATACCTGTACTATTTTAATTAAATACCTGTATCATTTTAATTAAATACCTGTATCATTTGAATTAAATACCTGTACCATTTGAATTAAATGCCTGTATCATTTGAATTAAATACCTGTACCATTTGAATTAAATACTTGTATCATTTGAATTAAATACATGTACCATTTGAATTAAATACCTGTATCATTTGAATTAAATACCTGTACCATTTGAATTAAATACCTGTACCATTTGAATTAAATACCTGTATCATTTGAATTAAATACCTGTATTATTTGAATTAAATACCTGTACCATTTGAATTAAATACCTGTATCATTTGAATTAAATACCTGTATCATTTGAATTAAATACCTGTACCATTTGAATTAAATACCTGTACCATTTGAATTAAATACCTGTACCATTTGAATTAAATACCTGTATCATTTGAATTAAATACCTGTACCATTTGAATTAAATGCATGTACCATTTGAATTAAATACCTGTATCATTTGAATTAAATACCTGTATTATTTGAATTAAATACCTGTACCATTTTAATTAAATACCTGTACCATTTGAATTAAATACCTGTATCATTTTAATTAAATACCTGTACCATTTGAATTAAATACCTGTACCATTTGAATTAAATACCTGTACCATTTGAATTAAATACTTGTATCATTTGAATTAAATACCTGTACCATTCGAATTAAATACCTGTACCATTTGAATTAAATACCTGTATCATTTGAATTAAATACCTGTACCATTTGAATTAAATACCTGTATCATTTGAATTAAATACCTGTATTATTTGAATTAAATACCTGTACCATTTTAATTAAATACCTGTACCATTTGAATTAAATACCTGTACCATTTGAATTAAATACCTGTACCATTTGAATTAAATACTTGTATCATTTGAATTAAATACCTGTACCATTTGAATTAAATACCTGTATCATTTGAATTAAATACCTGTACCATTTGAATTAAATACCTGTACCATTTGAATTAAATACCTGTATCATTTGAATTAAATACCTGTATTATTTGAATTAAATACCTGTACCATTTTAATTAAATACCTGTATCATTTGAATTAAATACCTGTATTATTTGAATTAAATACCTGTACCATTTGAATTAAATACCTGTATCATTTGAATTAAATACCTGTACCAATTTAATTAAATACCTGTATCATTTGAATTAAATACCTGTACCATTTTAATTAAATACCTGTACCATTTGAATTAAATACTTGTATCATTTGAATTAAATGCCTGTATCATTTGAATTAAATACTTGTATCATTTGAATTAAATACCTGTACCATTTGAATTAAATACCTGTACCATTTGAATTAAATACCTGTACCATTTGAATTAAATGCCTGTATCATTTGAATTGAATACCTGTATCATTTGAATTTAATACCTGTATTATTTGAATTAAATACCTGTACCATTTTTATTAAATACCTGTATCATTTGAATTAAATGCATGTACCATTTGAATTAAATACCTGTACCATTTGAATTAAATACCTGTACCATTTTAATTAAATACCTGTACCATTTGAATTAAATACTTGTATCATTTGAATTAAATACCTGTACCATTTGAATTAAATGCCTGTACCATTTGAATTAAATACTTGTATCATTTGAATTAAATACCTGTACCATTCGAATTAAATACCTGTGCCATTTGAATTAAATACCTGTATCATTTGAATTAAATACCTGTACCATTTGAATTAAATACCTGTACCATTTGAATTAAATACTTGTATCATTTGAATTAAATACCTGTACCATTCGAATTAAATACCTGTACCATTTGAATTAAAATCCATGTACCATTTTAATTAAATACATGTACCATTTGAATTAAATACCTGTATTATTTGAATTAAATACCTGTACTATTTTAATTAAATACCTGTACCATTTGAATTAAATACCTGTACCATTTGAATTAAAATCCATGTACCATTTGAATTAAACACCTGTATCATTTGAATTAAATACCGTTACCATTTGAATTAAATACCTGTATTATTTGAATTAAATACCTGTACCATTTTAATTAAATACCGTTACCATTTGAATTAAATACCTGTATTATTTGAATTAAATACCTGTACCATTTTAATTAAATACCTGTATCATTTGAATTAAATACCTGTACCATTTGAATTAAATACCTGTACCATTTGAATTAAATACCTGTACCATTTGAATTAAATAAGCCTAGTCACTTTTTTTATCTTAATATAATTAGGATACATAAAAAAAACACTTTCGCATTTATTAATTTAAATAAGTAAACATTATATAGTTCTAGTACTTCCACAGAATGTGCTCCGATGAATTTACTGCACTTATATCTCTTAAACGTAAATATACCCGACCCACCCGACTAGCAGCAAAATCGCACCCCTTCAGTCTGGCCGTCCCCAGATGCTGGAAACCTTTCTACTCTAATAGCTTTTCGCCCCCAGACCACTTGCGTTTTGAATCCCTTCCCTGCTCTCCGTCCCCATCACCGTACCAAAATACAGAAATCTAAATGTAATGTGAACAAACATCTTGCTGCCGTAATCCCCACAACAGGTTAAACTCTATAAATCTGGCCACTATCAAAGTAGCTCCTTACGATTCACTGGTAGTATGCCTTGTTTTGGGGTGGACTAAAGTTTAAAAGAAAATTATATAAAATATATGTTAAAATATTCATTAGTTTTGAGATTGAGTTATGTTTTGAACTATACCCCCATCCATCGCTATCTTTTTATAGTATATCCATCACTTTCGCTTCCATCCCCCTCTCTCTCTCTCTCTCTCTCTCTCTCTCTCTCTCTCTCTCTCTCTCTCTCTCTCTCTATCTATCTATCTATCTATCTATCTAATATACGGAACGTTTATGTTCTTGTCTTTTAAGGGAAGTGGGGTCTGATCAACTCTGCTGGGAAGGCATATTTTGTTTTTAAATTCCCAAAACAGTTTTTCATGGTAAACAACTGATGATCCCTTAAATAATGTTAAGACTAGCGTAAATTCTTGGAAGCAAACTAATATAGTGACTGTAAAAAATAAATTGACCTACAAAAAAGTGATTTTTCACCAAACGACTTGCGACTAAAATGTTTTTTTTGTTTTTTTTTAATATAGTTTTAATAGTTGGCAAACTTCCGAGACTATATATATATATATATATATATATATATATATATATCGTTCTCTCTGTTAATTAAATATCGAAAGTAACAAGCCGCGCGTGCGTGGTCCCCCTCTGTGTGTGACTCGATGTGGCAATTTGGGGCATTTTTGAACCCCATTTGACCCCCTGAGGGCGCGAACCAGAAATTTTCTGAGGTCATGGATGCTCATTTTATATTCAGAACAATTGCCTCTACATTTTGGCCAAGTTTCAGAAAAATTGAATAGATGGATCAAACGTTATGGGAGAAAAGGGTAATTTTTTGCCATTTTGGGAGAATTTGAACCCCTGGGGGCGCGAACCAGATTTTTTCCAAGGTCAGCGATACTTATTTTCTATTAGGAACAATTGATTCCACATTTTGGCCAAGTTTCAGAGAAATTGAATGGATGGATGAAAAGTTATGGGGCAAAAAATGTCATTTTTTGCCATTTTGGGGCCTTTTGACCCCCTGGGGGGGGGGGGCTAACCAGATTTTTTTTTTTAAATCGGAGAATGTCACTTTCTAACCTGACCAAAGTTACAACTTCATGCAAAATTTCAGAGAAATTCAATGGATGGTTGCGGCGAAAAATCCGGACGGACGGACGGACGGACGGACATGCCTCAAAACATAAGTCCCCCGATTTTATAAATCGGGGGACCAATAATATATATGAATATTATTTAGTTTCATTAGACATAAGCGCGTTTAACTTTAGATAATTACAACCTAGACAGAATTTAAGGGGTGACGTAATAGCTTTAATCTTTTATGCAGCAGAGACACGTGCTTCATCTCGAAAAAGAAGAAGAAGAAGAAGAAGAAGAAGAAGTTCAACGAGAGACAGTTTCATGGCATTCAATATGAAGTGTGGAAAGTGTTCAGGTAATCTAAGGCTGGAAGGCAGATTTTATCAAAGAATTTACTGCCGAACTTAACACAGGGTCAGATTCGTGTCTGCGGTAAATGTTTCGTCGAAGGGAAGAGAACTTTTAATGGTCGCATACCAAAATGTCTGGTCCGAAACGTTTAAGGGGCAGTTATCATTGATGCTAATGTGAATAGAACACCTGTTGTTTTTTTTTAAGGAAAAGAGTTCGAATAAAATGGACGTGTTGTTATCTGTGTTTTGCGCCGTAGCAATGGTGGATTTTTTTTTTAATTCTCAATCCGCCAAATATATATTTATTTAGATAGGTTTGACGTTTATAAGGCTGTGACAATGCATTATACAGCCATGGACCCAAACCCTAACCCTAACCCTAGGGGAATTGAAAAAGTATCTGAGTAAAACCGAGGTGATGATAGACATAGATAAACAATATGTACTGAAATAATTCAATTTTTATTTAATTTTTATTTAATTTTCATTCAATTTTAATTTCCTACTTAGTTTTTTTATCTTCTATCAATAGTAAAGTATACAATGTCCAACTTTTTCTTATATCCATATTCGATCTATGTGTGTATAGTGTATTGGCCGGAAGTAGGTGTTATGTAGCTATAGTAATGGAGTGTTGTATCATGTTCTTATGTTTAATGTAAGGTTTTATGGAGTAAATTTGGCATGTTTCTCTAAGAATTTGAATAGGCCTTGCCAACTCGATATGACCTAAACTAAAGGGGTGAGAGAGCATTGTAATTCGATGAAAGCATAACATCTTGATTATGTAAGAAGAGATGCCAGAGAGCTTTTTACTCCTATAGCTTCTTTCCTCTTGCTGCTGGCCTCTGGAACTCCCTCCCTTCCCCCTGTTTCCCCGACAGTACTGACATGCACAAATTTAAAATTAATGTAGACAGACATCTCGCTGCGAAGATCCCAGTTTAGGTTGACTACCACCCACCCCCACCCAACCTTCTCCCATTTTCTTTCTTCTCAGTAGCTTCTTACGTCTACAGTGGCGGCTTGCCTTGTTTGGGGTGAACTACGTTAAAAATTTAAAATTAGAAAAAATTAAAAAAGAAAGCTATCGATGATAAAGAAATGATGAAAAGACTAACTTTACTTTATATATTATACGCGTTGAGAGAATATGTTTGAGGTTTTAGAAAGTTGTGAAAATGCACTGGTAGGTTATGAGCACCAGGTGAATTAAAAGAATGGCTGTCTGAGAAACGAGATGATAATATGCATAGCGAGACAATAAATATATCGTGTTATACGGTGTCCAAGTTTTTTCTGATATCCATGTGTGTATCACATATTTGCCGGAAGTAGGTTTTATGTGGCTGCAGTAATAGTGTTGGGTTATTATGTAATGTTTTATGCAGCCTTTCAGGAAGTTAATTTCTCACATTTCTCTGACGGATTAAATAGCTTTTGGGGTGTTGTTAACTTTGCCTTGCTCAGACTATGGGATAAAAGTGTGCAGTTTGCTTGAAGCATTGTGCATATTGTATAGATAGATTTGAGATTTAGAAAGCTGTGATAATGAAAATCACTTTGAATTATCGCACCAGTCGTTTACCATCATGTTCCATGAATGTATATATATATATATATATATATATATATATATATATATATATATATATATATATATTCTTGGTATTATTATATCTTGATTTTATAAAAGTGGTGCAAAATTATTCTGTCCGGGGAATTAATTTTAATCGTTCCAGAACGCGAATTCTTTATATATATATATATATATATATATATATATATATATATATATATATATATATATATAGTCTTGGAGGTTTCTCAACCATTAAAACTATATTAAAATATTTTTTTTAAACCTTAAGTTCCAAGTCGTTAAGTGGAAAATCACTCATTTAAGTCAATTTATTTTTTACAGTTATTATATTAGTTTGCTTCTAACACTATTTTAAGGGATCATCAGTTGTTTACCATGAAAAACTGTTTCAGGAATTTAAAAACAAGACAGTATTTAATTTCATGGCTTCCCATGATCAGACCCCACTTCCCTTAAAAGACAAAAACATAAACGTTCCGTATACTATATATATATATATATATATATATATATATATATATATATATATATATATATATATATATATATATATATTAAAGTGAAATATTTTAAAAATTAAACTATCGTGCAATTTTAAATGAAAAATTCATTTATTTAATTTTTTTTTTCGCGAAGTTTCGTTGTAAACACAACTTTCTCAAGCGAGACTGTCTTATAGTGTTTTTTTCTTCTTCTTTTCTTCTTCCTCATACTGGTGGTATTAATCCTGAGGGGTCGAAAACACGTCACGATCTTACGACGTTATTTTTTTTATGTGTGTGTGGGGGGGGGTGGGGGTGAGAGAGAGTGTGTGTGTCATCCACATACAAACTGTTTCGCTGTATAAAAGCTCTTTAGTGCGGATAGACCAGTTAGTGTCTCAAGCCGGGAGTGTGTATATATATATATATATATATATATATATATATATATATATACATATATATATATATATACATATATATATATATATATATATATTACTGATTTGAAAAAACTACACAACATGAGAATTATCTTTGAGTTTATTTAAGATTGGTTTCGTTATAAATATCATATACACCATAACAACTTTTGCTGCCAATCGTAGCTTTAGAATCTTGATATTTTAAAATTATACCCCATTGTGAAGAGCGCAAAATGATAAAGGAATTTTGACAAAAAGGTTAGAAAGTGTACCTTATTTTACATAGTAACCCATATGGTATTATAACCAACGTAAATGTTAAGGAATAAGGGAATAAAATCCTACTTTAAATGAAATACATAATTTGTATTAACTCCGCACTTAGTTTCGTATTCAAATGAAGTAAATAGATACCCACAATATTAATGAAGTAAATTATGCAATGAGAATCATCTTTGAGTTAATTTAAGTAGGTTATAGATAAACAATAAGCATCACTGGCTAAATAGAAGAATTAAACTAAATTAAAATTTCTATAATGAGTTGCGTGATTTTTGTTGCGAACTCTGAGTTACGTGTCACCATTGACTGTTGCTCTTTCAAAGAATGGTCCGTAGACAGTTTTCTTAGATATGTCCTCTTTTCGGAATTTTGTGCGAAATGCATGTTGAACACGTGTCCATGATTCAGTTTTTGAAAGTTCAAGGACGCAACACCATTTTTCTAGTTGAGTGAACGCAATTACTGGGCCTGAAAAGATATGAAAAAATCATTAACTTTACAAAAGACTTAATGAATTTAGCTTTAAAATGTCACCAGTTTCATCTTACTACCATTTATGGTTCAGCAGATATGAGGAATTGAAATGTGCCCAAGACTTTTGGAACACTCTGTATATTACAGGCTAGTACTGCACTAAGGGGTTTCTTATAGGGGAACTCTTTTCGAATTCCTTGAAGCTGGCCCATTTCGATTACCACCAAACACTAGATACTTTAAATATATTGGACGACGTTTTTATTTTTATTCCTGAAAACACAAATAGAAAATCTTAAAAACAAATTAAACACAGTCGAACTCTTCATAAAGTTTACCTATAAAACAGAAAAATAATTCGATACTATTTCTAGACATACTTATAATAAAATCCAACAATAATCTAACCTTCAAAGTGCATCGCAAAACAACACACAAAAATGACGACATACATTTTTACTCACACCGAAATAACAAAATCAAAACAGGCGGGATAATCGGTTTCTTTCTACGTGCATTCAGAATTTGTAAGCCACAATATCTATTCAAATACATCACAAATTCATTCAAAACATTGCAATACCCCACATATTTAATATTAAATGCAAAGAAAACCCCCTACAAATATCTAAACAATAGGCAAAAATCATATACACCGGACACTTCTCTTATAAACAAACATCTTCTATTACTTACCCATGCCAATAATGCAATAATTTACAACACTCTGAATAAATTTAGAATTCCTACAATACAAACTACATCACCAACTATAAAACAAATATTAAAAACAAAACTGTTGTGACCCTGTTTAGGGGCCGAAATGAAAACACGGAACACGGGGTTAGATAAACAATATATATATTGAAGAAAAGATATGTACAGAGAACAAGAAAAGTGGTATATCAGTCCTGACTGCCAGGGTAGACTGCAGTTCAATCCAATCACTACGAGATGCCTAAACGCTTCCACTCTTTTATTAGGAATGAACGAGTCCAACTGTTCATCATATAGGTACGGCACAGTAACATAACATTTTCTAAACCCCACATATAATGCAGATATATATATTGTCCCATGCAATAATTGTCATTGGATATACGTTCGTGAAACTCAACGGGAACTAAAGGAAAAGCTTGGTGAACATAAAAGAGATATAAAAATAACACTTGGCTAAACGCACTATTCTCTCATGCATTAAAACAAGATCATTCTTTTAACTTTAAACAAGCTAGACTGATTAAATTCATTTTAAATAAATCTCAGCAAAGACTTTTAGAATCAGCATTCATTAGAAACTCTAACAGAATTAAAGAAATTAACGGCTTCTACAATTTATTTTCTTTTAATCCGCAAACTCATACTAACCAATCAGAACTTGAATTTAGATCCAGGCCAGTTATTTTAAATCACATTCCCCATAAAACTTTGTGCATAACATCGATATTAAAAAAACACTCACTCCATTTCATAAACGCATCACACATTTTGAATTGTAACGGCTATGATTCGTTTGATAAATGAACAAAAACATTCTTTTCACGTTATAATCGAACTACATTTTTTATTCTAACGACTATGTTTCGTTTGAAAATAAAAATATTTCCATGTCACAAACGCATCAAATATTTTCAAATATTACACTTGCATGTTATTTCTTTAAATCCATCATCTTGAGAAAGTCCTGAAATAAAGACGAAACGTTGATGAATATATAATTTTGGTTTTTCCTTTTTCATTTTAAATATATATACACACACACACACATATATATATATATATATATATATATATATATATATATATATATATATATATATATATATATACAGGGTGCATCAGGTATATGAGAACATCGCGTAATGTCGTTATTGTTACGTTATATTAATTATTTTATTCTTTTTTTGCAGATAATGAAAAATGGCAGATAATAATGTAACGGAACAAATGGAAAGACAGGCTGTAATTGTCGCCATAAAGGCAGATCATAGCGATTTACAAATCGCACAATTTCTTAAAGTCGCCCGTTCTTTTGTTTATAAAGTTCGTAGGGAGTTAGAAGAAAATGATGGTGATTGTAAGCAGGTTGCTAAACGTAAAAAGCACGACCAACGGTCAGACACGATTAGAACACCTGAATGTATTCATCAAGTTCAGAATATTATTGATGAGAGCCCCCAAAAGTCAATGAGGTCCATCGCAAAAGACCTGAATGTTTCAGAAGCCACAATTCGAAGGACTGTTCATGAAAATCTTCGTTACAAGTCTTATGTGATGAGGAGAGGCCAGTTTATGTCCGAGACCACCAAAGAGAATCGTTTGATAAGGTCCAAGAGGCTGTTAAACAAACTGAAACATCCTGTTGAGCAAGGCATGCTTTGGTTTTTCTCAGATGAGAAAAACTTTGATCAAGATCAAAAGGTAAACAGAAGGAATGACAGATGGCTGTGTAATGACCCTTCCGAAGTTCCAACAGTCATGCATACAAAATTTCCTGCAACTGTTATGGTTTTGGGGGTTGTTAGCAACGAAGGACATGTGATGCCACCACACTTCTTTCGGCAAGGACTAAGAGTCACTTCTGCTGCTTACATTGAAGTCTTGGATACTGTTGTTAAGCCCTGGATCGATAGATTAACAAATGGAAGGCCCTACATCTTTCAACAAGACTCTGCACCAGCACATAAGGCTCAAAACACTCAGGAATGGTTGGCGGATCATTTTTATGATCACATCACTCCAAACTTGTGGCCTCCAAACTCTCCAGACCTGAATCCATTGGATTATTATGTGTGGGGCGTCGTGGAGAGAGATGTTAATAAACACCCCCACAACACTAAAGATTCTCTAAAAGCATCCATTGTCAGAGTGATGGACAACATAGATGAGGACCATCTCAAGCGCGCTTGCAGTCGGTTTAGGTCTCGAATCGAAGCTGTCATTGAAGTAGAGGGGAATTTCATTGAATGAAATTATTAAACAATACCTTAGCTTACATGTTTATATAATTGTTTTTGATTAAGAATATTTTTGTTTGATTCTTTTTATCATTTAATAAAATGGAAAATATGTTCTCATATACCTGACGCACCCTGTATATATATATATATATATATATATATATATATATATATATATAAAAAATATACACATACCAAACTTTATACGTTTGCACACTCTAAATGTTAAAATTTACAAAAAGAATAATGCGCCCATGTTTTTCACCGTGTTTCCTAGAATATATATTCCAAGAATTCATATTGATCTGTTCATTAGTTTATGATATTATCTTGTACATAGAAATATATTTATATACACACATACCTAATTCTCTCTCTCCCTCTCTTTCTACATATATATATATATATATATATATATATATATATATATATATATATATATATATATATATATATATATATATATATATATAAAGACTATTAGAATAGTAATGGTTTTTATTTTCAATTTTTATTGTTTCACATTTTCAAAATACATAACATTCTTGTGAGATGTATATTAACACCTCCTTTCCCTGGAGGTTAGCCAACCAACATTATTATATCAATATCGTTTCTGCAAAAACCTACACCACACTGTGGGTCATTTTGTGCAAAAACAAAGAAAAAATTGAAGGTACTGATAGTATATGCTAATACGTATATTATTGTCATAATCCATAAATATATATATATATATATATATATATATATATATATACTTTGCTTGAACTTTGAATTTTAATAAAATTTGATTGACACCTTATTTTATTACTTCATTTTATATTATAATATTAATACTCTATTCAGTTTCTATCCGGATGTTTTCACTAATTATAAGATATTAGTTGACGCTTATATCTTTTGTTGGATTACTTTATATATATATATATATATATGTAGTAGTATAACTGCGGTAATGGTCCTCTGAAGAGAAGAATTATCTTTGAAAACTCATGAGCTAAGGACTTAAGGATACTTTGCTTGAACTTTGAATTCTAATAAAATTTGATTGACATCTTATTTTATTACTTCATTTTATATTATATTATAATATATATATATATATATATATATATATATTATAATATAATATATATATATATATATTATAATATAATATATATATATATATATATTATAATATAATATATATATATATATATATATATATATATTATAATATAATATATATATATATATATATTATAATATTATATATATATATATATATATATATATATATATATATATTATAATATAATATATATATATATATATATATATATATATTATAATATAATATATATATATATATATATATATATATTATAATATAATATATATATATATATATATATATATATATATATATTATAATATAATATATATATATATATATATATATATATATATATATATATATATATATATATATATATATATATATATATATATTATAATATAATATATATATATATATATATTTCTTCAGGGAAGGTAGATTCTTTGATCTCATCAGCTAGAATCTCATTGGATGTTTTGCTCCACTTTTCAAACTTTGAGTAGTTGTAGCAAAACAATAGCACCTTCTTTTGTGCAACAGTCTATTGTTGGACTTTTAAGCCTCTTTTGTCTCAAGGCCTGATGGCTGACCCTGGTTGGCCTCTGTATTGGCTGGAGCACCATTTCCAGAGGCTTGAAGGTTTACACCATTGCTTACATCTTCCCGCCTGGTGTATGAACGGGTTGATGGGCCCCTTTTATCCTGGGTGCCAGCCTGCCAGTAAATATTTTTGTTTTTATTCATATTTTTTATTATTCATTTCCTCGTTGTCAACGGCTTCTAATTGTTTATTCGAAGCTGCCCTCTATGAGTAGAGGGGGTGCCCCCGTCCGCAATTCGGGAGTCGTGCTGGATAGCTTGAGGAGACAGCAAACCATTTTTCTTTAATATTTGGTCAGGGTTTACTTCAAGTAAAAAGTATCCTCATGTCAGGGTCTCTGACAAACCCCTGTACAGAGAGACCGAAGACATCCGAGGGTGGTGTCTAGTAGGCATGCAAGTCCTCCCCTATATATATATATATATATATATATATATATATATATATATATATATATATATATATGAGTGTGTGTATACACACACGCATATTTATACACGCATATGTACCGCCACACCTATTCACACACGCATATATAAAACATAACACGCCCCGACACACGTACACGCAGATATCATGATCCAATTGCAAACATACACAAAAATCGAAACCAAATCGATCGATTCACTGTTGATCGATTGATTTGAGATTCAATTATCTAAACTGATTAGTTTTTTTTTCTCTTCAATCCGACGTCGTTTTGTTTCTTTGAGAAGAACGACAACAAATCTATCAAAAAAGAAAGAAAGAATGCCTGTGCCTAGCAAGGTGCGTGTAATCATTATGGCGGGGTTGGCGGGAGGCTGGGGCGGATAGGAGCGAAGCAAGAAAAAATGTTTGAAACATCAAAGATGTTTCCGCCTTGCCCGTCTGACCTTTTTCGAAATTGCTAAACTCATCAACGGTCCCTAAAAACTTGGAGTTTTCTTATTTTTTGTTTCGCTTCTTTTTTTTTGGCACTTTACAAATTTGTTTGGTAGTTTGGTAGTTTTGTTTTACGGCATATCAACCCTTTTTGGGTTATTTAATGCCGAATCTGGTCATTATAGTAAAAGTGTTTATGCTTCAAGTTCTTTATATCTTCAAATATTTAATCATCGTTTTTGGTTTGGTAGTTTTGTTTTACGGCATATCAACCCTTTTTGGGTTATTTAATGCCGAATCTGGTCATTATAGTAAAAGATTTATGCTTCAAGTTCTAAAAATAAAATAAAAAAGGGGAGGGAGAAAGGGAGAGGGGCTGTTGTTTTTGTTTTTGGTTTTGTAGAACATAATTAAGTTTTACAAAAAAAAAAAAAAAAAAAAAAAACGTCAATGTAGGTGAATTTCGTCTCAGGGAGCCACAGGGCAGCCTGATCTGGTAGCAAACGGGGAAATAATAGAGTGGGGGTTATCTTTACGAATTTATTTCAGGCGGCGTGTTTGTCTGACTTGCTAAAAGAATCGAATTCAGAAACCCATATTAACGAAGAAACATAACGAAAATCGAGTTAAGTGGGCTGATTTCACAAAAGTCTTGTTCACAGACGAGTCCAAGTTCCCCCTTGATGGGTATGATAGATGGGCGCGAGATTGGGTCTGTAACCAACACAATTTGTTAAACGACAACAATGTGGGGGTGGGATCATGATATGTGCTGGTGTGGCCCAATGCGTGAGCTTTTGGGGAGCTAAGTGCTCCCCGTTATATTCGTAATCCTTATGCCAGACTTATTTAAAAAAAAACAGTAATTCTCTGCGTTTTGAGATCACTTAGTGTACCTGTGCCTCAGTCATATTTGGAGGACTGAAGGTCGGTGTCAAACCAATTCAATAACAGGTGCATGTGATGGGATCAGAGATCAGACCAGTCGTCGTTCGAGAAAATCAGTTATGAAACTCAAAAATAAACATTTGACAAGGCGTACACTGATTACATCTGTATTCCCTCTTTTCTCTCTTCCTCTGTGTCTCTCTCTCTCCTTCTCTCTCTCACTCTCTCTCTCTCCCTCTCTCTCTCTCTCTCTCTCTCTCTCTAGTAAAGAGATTGAAAATTGAGAGACTGGTTTGAAATCCGAATGAGGAAGACGCGTTTGTCGCGCGCTCTGAGATGTTTCTTTTCAAAATATAATAAATCATATTTTTATATTAAAAAGTAAAATGGTTTGTTCCATTATTACATAATGTTTGATTTGCAGCACGATGGTCCCGACCAAACAGCCGGCTAGCCAGTCCCAGAAGCAGACGACAGTGACCATCGTCAAACGATGTTGCCACATTGGTGCCGGTCCCAAGAGATACCCCCTTCGGCCAAAGCAAGTAATATTGCCACATTGGTTCCGCGACCAAGATTAACACAACGTCCAAAGCCATGTTGCCACACTGGTATTGAGATCGTGGGTCCTTTTAAAGTTGAGGAAGGAGTGAAAATGAACTGTGATTTCTTAGTGCAAAATCTCTTTGAGTGGTTGAATAAATGTAAATCATTGATAGTTATGCAATGCACCAAGTCATGCTTCAAAGTTCACCTTCTTCATTCGTGATGATTTCTGGTGTTGGCATTAGTTTCCCCCGATGTTTTTCTAGTTAGAAATCTTTCTGGAAAGACATCGGGTACTTACGGGAAGGACCACGAGAAGTTTGCCAACATCCCTAAGTGAAAGTGGTACTGTGGAACCGACTGGATTCGAACTTGGAACACCCAGGTCTTCAGTTCATGTTGTTATCCACTTAACCACCGTCACCTCCCAGCAGCAAGATACGACACAAGGTCGGGAAAGTGGGATTTGGAAAGTCAGCACCCTAGAGAATGAAGAGCACTCGGGCCGACAAAAATTGCCTAGACAGCCCCGTCGGAATTCCCTGGTAGGGGCGCCTCAGGCGATTAACAATAAACTAACCCCTTTCTCAAAGGGTGAGAAGGCAAAGCCTGGGAGGGTGGACCGCCTGAGACAGAAAAGAACCACAAAAAATGGCTGAGCAGCCCTGTTGGCATTTGCCGGTAGGGGCGCCTCAGACGATTAGCACGGGAAGGACAAAATAGCAGTAACAGTGCATTGCAAGGATGCGTTTATTATTGATTTATTACTTGTTAATATGACAGACTAGGTTATCTTCCCCTGAATTTCGTATTTTTCGCTCGATTCACTGGCCGAACCCGATTAACCGATATAACGGATTTTAATTTTTTATTACAATTCTACTCGATAGTTTTTGCTAATTTTTGGTGTACAAACCTATTTTTGCTTGATACATAAGTATTTCAAAGAGTTTTCCGGTTAATTTAACTGGAACTGCGATTTTCAGCGTTCGACTTCTTTTGGGAACATACAAAGAGGGGGGGGGAGATTCCAATCGCCTTGGTTCAAATAGGAATACATAATGAGTATACTCGCACAGAGTACAGTTTTGAGCCGCGGCTAGTTTCAGATTTAGTAGCGCAGTGATCAAGCTTTTCGTTTCCTTGGCATGATTGACTCTCAGCTCCCACCTTCTAGCATTTAAAAGGTTACAGGGGGGTGGCTGTCTGGTTGAAGAAAGATCGGCCTTAATAGTACAATCAGGATTAACTTTTTTGCTAGTGCATGTCGTAATATGCCGCTTAGTCGGATCGGGTCTCTCTGACCTTCCGTCTAACCAGAGTAAAGGCCGAAGCGGAGTGCTGCATGTAAAACAGGCGGTACACCGAATATGATGATATAGTTAAGTGAAGAGAAAAAGTGACATTTTAAGAAAAAAAGAAAAGAAAAAAAGCACGTTTTAAAATGAATTAAATACGAACCTTGAAGGAGCAACGCCTACAAGATTTGGGCCAAGTCCTTTAAATAATCCGCGAAGACCTTCAGTTTCCACAATGTGCCTATAACAGAGACAAAAAAAATTAGCGATTAAACACAAGATAGCAGTCTTCTTCTTCTTACGTGTGAATCAGATGATTCTGGTGTTTCCCCGATGTTTTTCTAGTTAGAAATCTTTCTGGAAAGACATCGGGTACTTACGGGAAGGACTACGAGAAGGTTGCCAACATCTCTAAGTGAAAGTGGTACTGTGGAACCGATTGGATTCGAACTTGGAACACCCAGATCTTCAGTCCGTGTCCTCTTCTTTCGTGTGAATCAGATGATTCTGGTGTTGGCATTAGTTTCCCCGATGTTTTTTTCTAGTTAGAAATCTTTCTGGAAAGACATCGGGTACTTACGGGAAAGACCACGAGAAAGTTGGAAGCGATAGTTGTTCGAAATGCTCAATTTTTTTATATATAACAGACAAAAATCAATCCGAACCCAACGCAACGAACAAGTCCAGCACCAAACCGATACTAATACACATACAGGATAAAATGGAAGTTACCAATTACCGTGGGACCACCAACATCTTACAAAAATATTTGGATTCCCGAACAATTTGAGTATTGTTTTCTTTTTCAAACATTCATTTCCAAATAACAGATGCTTTTATTTTTATTTTGTCCTGACGTGTTTTTAGATATCATCCACCCTGATTTTACGCTCCCATCTCAACATAAGACTCTTTACCTTTGACCCTTATTTTTGTTATTTATTTCTATTTTGTTTTACTTTATATAAAAATTTCAAAGTTATATGTTGCCGATAATATTTAAAACTACATTATCGGCTTTCTCTATCTTCTGATGAGAAGAGTTTATCTTTGAAAATCCATGGATTAAGGATATGAGGCTCTTTG